>OX941084.1:110885000-111517500 GCA_954870635.1 Arctium minus
TTAATCTTTGAAGACCTTTGGTGTTGCTTAACTTCATGTCTTTCCACGCTCCCCCTTGAATAAAGCTCTTGGTCTTCATAGTTTCAACTTTGTAACCAGATTCAATGTACATTAGCCTCGACTGAATGCACTATCACACACCTTTTAACTATAGAAACTCAATCACATCGGATCAGCACACAAGAAAGATAATGTGAGAGTTACGTGATATTCCACGGTGCATCTTCAGTATAAAACAAAGAATCTGTCTTTGAACCGCGAGTTGAATATGCTTTCAGCTTAAGTACTTGTTGCAATCAGCGCATAGGTGGAATGATAAACAAACTTGTAGCAGACACCACATGATACGTGATAGAAGAAATATAATCAATAAATCAAATCTCTAAAAAAATGAAACAGCATCTTCATCTCTTTGATCTCTAGACTGTCTTCAGAAATAACTTTCTTTCTTTAAAACATTGATTGAAATTGCTCACAATCATCAAAACTTCTTCAATTTCAACACTTTCTTTGATCTCCCCTTTATGATAATTCGACATTCTCACACCTGTGATCTGAGTATCCGTCAATTCATGAAATGTATATATCCGAATCTTTTCAAATTCAGACATAATGAACAATGTAACCCTGATTCAACAGATGAAGCAGTTAGTATGCCTGTAAGTAGCACGAAGCCACTTTGTACAACAGATGTACATTGGAAAGGAGCTTTTGTGATGTTCACTCCCCCAGGGCTTCCATTCAATCATCGAAAAACCACAAAGGAATTTTCTATGAATGTTATGACAAGAAAACTCATTCCTTGTGTGTTCGTGCAAGTGTGTGAATGATTGAAGCTACTTAGCTTGATCAGGCTCAAATTATGTAAACTGTTGAGACGGCAACAGATATTACACGGACTCAATGTGCATGAAAGAGGTGCGAAGGTGGGGCAACTTTCCTTCTTTTTCAATATCTAAATCTTCCGAGTGAAGACTAGATAGCAGATATGCTGCGTCCCGAAAGAAAATGAAACATTTCTTTGTTAAGAAAGAAACAAGTGGTTGGTGGGGTTAATGCAAGAGTTGGCATGGGCTAGGTGCCTTTTTCAATGATGGTCACCAAAGAATGTGAACCAATCAGAATATGTGGCTGCCCGGCTCAGAAAGTGGTTGGAGCAGAGTTTTCATATTCTTTTAACTCTGTTCTCACACCCTCTTTCTTTTTAACATTAAAGCTCACTTCTAACCAAACTCTCTTTTCATTTTTCCGCTCAGCACAATGAGAAAGACTCAACCAGATGAGTTATCTCCCCCACTCTTTGATTTATGACCCCTCACCCCTCAAATCACTCTAGGATAACTTCCGGGGTAGGAAACATTGGTTTACGTGAATCCATGGAAGTTCTGTTTGAGCTCACTCATGAATCCCATGTAAGTCCTAAAAGGAATAGTTACTCAACAGTTTAACTTGAACATTTAGGCTCAAATAAGATACCACTGTCAAAAAGTATGCTCAGGAGATTTGAGCAATTGATCTTTGACAAACTGACAATGTATCAATCAGAACAACTAAACTGGTTAGGGTATCAAAGAATTGGATATTTTGTTTATATGAACAAATATAAACAATTTTGCGATGAAAGCACAAATTAGAACTTATGATTGAAGGTTAACAATAGTGAATATCAAACGGGGGTATTACCATCGAAAAATTGGTTCGTTATGAGACATGGTAATAACAAATTCAAACGAAGTACTGAACCTGTGTGTGTGAATACGTTACAGTATAAGGATAAGATAATACGCAAGTATTGATCTTTAGAAACACACAGTCAGTTAAACATTAAAGCTCAGAAAAAATGAAAAACATTTTAAAATCACACTTCTTAATTCATAAAATCTTTTGAGAACCAGAAGTGGTTTGAACATTTCAGAACACGTTTTTCATGTTCGAAAGTTGTTCTTCTTTCAAACAATCAGAGATCTAGATCATAAGATATTTACCTTTAAGCTCCCCTTCAAATTATGATAAACAGATATATATTAGATAAGCTCCCCCTGGATATTTGCAGAATATCCAAGTCTGAACGTTGAAGAACGGGTCCTGATCTGTCATGTGATCAGAAGCCAAACTTCGTTGAAGTCCGGGTTCTAATCTGATTTACTTAGAAGCCATAGTTCTTCTACTCCCTCTTGACAGTAGGTGCCTGCAACACAGAATCAGTTTTCGGTTTTGGTACCCACTGGTATTTGGGTCCTCGAATGTTAGTTGCAGTTCTTGTGGGGGAAATAGAATAAGAACCATACCAGAAATGATCATTGCTTTTGTGAATGTGATCATGTGAACGACAATAAGAACAGTGGTATTTCTTACCTGATAACCTGATTAATTGATCTCTCGTATAGATATGATCAGGTTTCCCTTTACGCACATTGTTCCTTTTGGCATTAATCGCATGTACACATGATTCTTTTTCCTTCAGCTCATCTTCAACTGGTTTCTTCTTCCAGACCAGTTCCTCTTCTTTGTATCTTCGTCTTTGTTGATGTGTACCAAAACCATCTATATTGCTATCATAGAAAAGGTTAGTTTTACGAATCCGATCAAACGATTTAACTGACCTTTGTGGAGAGACCGATTTATGATTTGAACTTGATGCAGTCTGTTCAAGCACTTTAATCGTCGAAGCAAAGTTGTCTCTTTCTTTAACAAGCAGATCAATCTTCTTCGTGAACTCAGACTTCGTTTTCTGCTCTTTTAGCACACTTTCAGATAGTTCAGATAACTTCTTCGTAAGCTTTTTGATCTCAGCCTCAAACATACTTCTCTCTTCTTCAAATCCCTTCTCAACATTGTTTCTTTGGCCGGATATTTCTTTGAAGACGCTAACATTCGTTTGTTCAATGGTCTTCTTTTCCGTTGCAAACTTCTCTCTTTCAAGAATGATTACTTTCTGAAAATCAGAAACTTGCTGAGAAAGTTCTATGCATTTCAGCTCAACTTCTTTCTTCTCATCAGCACATTTTCTGGAAAAATCTGAGAACTCATTTGCAAAAGATTTCTCTTTATTCTCAAAATCGGATTTGTCTTTTGCAATCTTTTGCTCCAAATCAGAGATCTTTCCTTTTAGCTCAGAGTTCTCAGATTCCATTCTCAGTATTTTCTCATCATTCAGCCCAGAAGTCTTTGTTAGAAGATCTTCATTAAGTGTCTTTAATGCACTTACTTCCTCTTTCAGTGTGTTGTTCTCATCAGCATATTGGTTTGCCCTCTTTACGTAAAAAGTTAAAGATGATTGTAGATTTGTGTTCTCCACTTTGAGCCCTTGAACTTCAGAAAAATATACCATTTCGACTTATCTAATTCAAGCTTTTGAAAAAACTTGACAATAGATGAAATTTGAAAGTGCAGGGACCAAAAGTGACAAAGTGTGAAACTTGAAAGTTTAGGGTCACTAATGACAAACTGAAACCTTGAAGTACGGGGGCTAAAAGAAATGCACTGCAAAATGATCGTGAGACAAAAGTTTGACCCTTTTTTCCTTTTTTTTTTTTGAGACCCGGTCGAGCAGGGTACCGGTCAAGCAAAACGACCGGTATAGACAACGTATCGGTCGAATCCTAATGCCGATCAAAGCAAAGTCGGTCAAACCAAAGGACCGGAAGTGATAATGTATCGGTCAAAGGACAAAGACCAGTAAGCAGGGTATCGGTCGAAGGTAATGAGTCGGTCGAGCAAAGAACCGATAATGTCAAAGTACCGGTCGAATAAACGACCGATAATTACAATGCACCGGTCGAACCAAAGGACCGGTAGAGACTATGTCCCGGTCAAACAAACTATCGGTCGAACCTGATTAATAACAAATTAAGATATAGACCGATAAATAGATAAGCCTGATAAAATCGAAGAACACCGAAGAACACGATGAATCTGGAATTCGATCGAAATCAAACCCAGAAAACAACTTCGACAAGGGACTAAGAAGATTCAATCAATTTTGCATATAAACCATACAGATCGATACACCACAAGATCGATTTTCAAAGGACCGATACATAACCTAGATATGAAAAGTTCACTAGACCGATAAGAATATCAAACATAAACCCAGACTGATAATCACTTTTTTTCAGTAAGCAATAGACCGAAGAAAAAAAAATCAACCCAGATATTCAAACAACCGATAAGTAACTTTTCAAGAATATTAAACGACCGATAAAAATACCAAGCACAAACACAGAACGATACTCACTTTTTCCAGAAAAAATAATAGACCGAATCTGATTTTTTCAAATAAAAAATTCGATCGATAAACCACATTAACATATATCAATTGATAAAACTATAAATCGACACAGATCAACCAAGAACTTAACAGATTAAGCAGATAATCGAATAGGGTTTTTAGACAAACCTTTTTCTGGATCAAACCTTTAGTCTCTTTGCTCTGATACCAATTGTAGATCCCAGTACAGTGCAATCAATAGTAAATACTCAATGTAGAGCAATAATCAAGCCACAACTGCTAGTCATATGATTAATAAGCAATCAAAGGTTACAGGTTTACAGAGAGAATTTCTGATAAGGGTATGTAAACCTATGAACTAGCAATCTAATAAATGACTTGAGTTTTGTGTAACTCTTCTGAAATCTGAACTAGGAAAGCCTTTATATACTTAGGCTTACAGGCCTAATGGGCTTATGGGCTTGGGCCCATCTAATTAGTCAACTATTAATTAATTACAAATCAAACCCTTATAAATACTTTATTCCACTTTCAACACACAGGACTTTCAGTCCTAACACTTTCTATTCAGAAAGTTAGGAGTGACAATGGTAATCAGTTAAAAAAATGAGACCCTACAGCACTTTCTACAGTCTGTTGATATATCTCATAACTTTTCAGCGGCACATACTCCTCAACAAAATGGAGTTGCAGAAAGAAAGAATCGAACTTTGATGTAAGCAACTAGAACAATTCTAGCATACTCAGGATTGCCATTATATCTTTGGGCTGAAGTGATCGCTACTGCTTGCTTTACACAAAACCGCACTATCATCACAAAAATATTGAATAAAACAGCTTATGAGATTATTAATCACCGTAAACCTAATGTGAAATTCTTTCATGTTTTTGGATGTAGGTGTTTCGTTCTTAATGACCGTGACAATCTTGGGAAATTCGACAAGAAAGCTGATAAAGGATATTTTCTTAGATATTCGCTTACTTCAAAAGCTTATCGGATCTATAACCGACGTACCAAGACTGTCATGGAAAGCATAAACGTGACCTTTGATGAAAGCTTTACAATGGCTTCTGAATATTTCAATTCAGAACTCGTACTTCAATGATTTTGTTCCTCAATGTTCTATAGGGATATGACTGTCATATTTTCTGATTTTTCAGGGGGGAGATATAGAAAATGAAATGATGATATTTTATTTTGATAAATGTGCTCTTAAACGTTTATCTTGTGAATATTGGATTACATCATTTCTGACCGTGTGTTTCCAAAGATTAATACTTGTGTATTATCTTGTCTATATACTGTCAAGTATTCATACACACTGGTACAACTTTATTTGTTTTTGTTATTACCATGTCTCTATAGGAAACATATTTCGATCGTAATACCCTCGTTTGCTTTCAATGTTGTTGAGCATTGATCGTCATTTCTAAAATTGTGCATTCATTGCAAAATTGTTTATATTCGTTCATATAAACAAACATCAAGTTCTTTGATACCCAAACCTTTCACGTTCATATTTCATGATATTTGATCTGATTAATACATTGTCAGATTCTCAAACAAGTCTATTATCATTAATATTCTTGAAGAGCATACATTCATGTGACAATGTTATCACATTTTGAGCTTTATTTGTTCAAAGTTAAACTGTTGGACAACATATTTTTAAGACAAAAAATCATGGGAACAATGTGTGAGCTTAAAGAACTTCAATAGATTCACGTTAACTAGTGTTTCCTACCCAAGAAGTTATCCTTGAGTGATTGAGGGGCGAGGGGTCTTAAATCAAAGAATGGGAGAGATAACTCATCCGGTTGAGTTTTTCTCATTGTGCTTGGCAGTAAAATGGAAAAAAGAGTTTGGTTAGAAGTGAGCATAATGATAAAAAGAAAGAGGGTGTGAGATCAAAGTTAAAAGAATATGAGAACTCTGTACCAAATCTTTTCTGAGTTGGACAACCATATTATTTTTGTTTCACAATTCTTTCGTGAACTTCATTGAAACAGGCAGTTGCCCATGCCAAGTTTTGCATTATCCCCACCAACCACTCGTTTCTTTCTTAAAAAAGAAATGTTTCATTTTTCTTGGGGACGCAGCATATCTACTATCTAGTCTTCATTTGGAAGACGTAGATATTGAAAAAAAGGAAGTTTGCCCCACCTTCGCACCTCTTTCATACATATTGAGTTTGTGTAAAACTTGTTGTTGTCTTAAAAGTTTACACATTTTGAGCCTGAAAAAGCTTAAGTAGCTTCAATCATTCTTACACTTGTACGTAGACACAAGGAATTTGTTTTCTTGTCCAAACGTTCATACAAAATTCCTTTGTGGTTTTTCAATGATTGAATGGAAGCCGTGGGGCAGTGAATATAAAAAAAGCTCATTTCCAAAGTACATCTGTTGTATTAAGTGGCTCCGTGCTACTTACAAGCATACTAACTTTATCATATTTTGATTCAGGGTTACAACTTTCTATTTTGTCTGAATTTGAAAAGATTCGGATGAATACATTTTTGAATTGACGATTATTCAGATTAAATGGAATATATTATCAATATATTCGAAAAGGATTATTATTCAATGGTTGTGCTGACATTGAAAAGAGTTTTGATGATTTTGCTGCTCACAATTCACCAAAAAGGGGGAGATAATCTGAAAGATTTTTCAATATCATCTATGTTTCCTTCAACTGAAATTGGCTGACTAGGGCCTCTTAGCCAATCTTGTGTACATATAAGGGCTTCTACTATTTTAGGAGATAGAGATGCCACTAGTACTAAAATTCGATTTAGATGCCACAGTTGAAATTAGAACAACAAGTATATCTCTATACACTTTTGAAAGGATAAGAAACCTTTCACTGTTAACCTTCCACCATCTTAAAATATCAAAATCATTTGGATCATCTATGGTGGATTCACTTAAATAAACTTCAAGTTCACTCTTTTTGTTGAGTAAGGCCCCACTTTCCATTTTTGTTTCTTTAGCTGGCTTTTTAACCTAGATTGTACCCTTCTAATGGGAACATTATCACATTGAACAGGTGGAAGAGGCATCATAGTAGTAGAAGGTTCAGAATATGTTGAGACATACTCTTAAAATAACATATTCAGTTTTGATTTTACCTTCTCAAAACATGACTTACCTTGGTTGTCACCATACATCTGATTCAGTTGGACTTCCATGTACTCAACCTTGTCTCTAGGGTCCAATATGTAGGAAAAAAGGATTATAAAATTCATCTTCTCTGAATCACCCCAATATTTGCTAAACTTTTCTTTCATTTTAGCACCCATGGCCTGTTCATAAATCATAAATCAAAAACCAAAAGGTAATGAGCAACCAAATATAAGTAAATATTAAAACATAAGTTGATTTAAAATTTAACGTGAAAGGAAAATAGCCATACCTTTTCAATTCTTGATTTAGATTGCAACATATCGACAATAATGCAACTCAAATCGGAAATCTCAGATAAGAAAGAATTTGAGGTGACATAAAGCAAGATAGAAATTCTGATTTGTATCTCATAAAATGTCTTCAAAAAGATCACCAATCTCTAACTGATAGCCAATCAAGAGTTGAAGGCACCGAATTACCTAATTCCAAAGTAAACGCAATATCACTACTCTCATACATTGCAAAAACTTGTCTGTAAGCTATTGTCGTTCGAAGAATCATATAGGTAAAGCTCCATCTAGTTGGAACATCAAGGCATAAAGAACTTTTCTCTTCCACTTCAAGGAACTCTGCAAATTCTTTAAATTTATTCAACCTAGATGGAGAACCCCTCACCCACCTAATGCAATCCCTAATATTCCTAACTGATTCGTCCACTAATTTCTAACCTTCTTGTGTAACCAAATTCAGAAAATGAGCAATGCATCTCATATGTATCTACTAAACCCTAGTCCCAACTCACCAACTTTTTTTTCAAGAACCTAATGGCAATATCATTGCTTGACGCATTGTCAAATGTGATAGTGAAAATATTTTTTACTCCTCATTCAAGCAAACAACTTTCTAAGACTTTAGCTATAGATTCTCCCTAATGTGAATATATCGGCACAAATGAGATGCCTTTTTTTATCTAATTTCCATTCATCAACAATAAAATGTGCAGTGATCCACATATAATTAATTCTTTAGACAGTCCAAGTGTCGATAGTCAAACTGATGTGATGCATGCTTGACTTAAACAATTTCTTAAGGTTCATCTTCTCTTCAAAGTAAATACCAAATGTATCCCTATTAACTGTCCATCTAGAAGGGATCTTAAATCTAGGGCAAGCAATCTCAACAAACTGCCTAAAAACTACCATAATATCTAGATTTAATATCTAGATATTATTTCTAACTAAATAATAAAACTAACTAAACTAAAATATAACTAAGTTAACTAATATCTAACAAACTAGATATTAACTTAACTAATGAAATAACAAACAATTACATTGACATTTATTACAAACGACATAGACTTTAATATCGAGAGTCGACGTTTCGGCTTTAGCTTCAGATTGCGATCTTCAGTTTGAATGATCTTGAATCCAATGAGACTGTGTCTTAACAATCTCCCCCTTTGGATCAAGATCATTACGAAAATGATTTTAGCAATTCAGTCTTTTTGTTCAAGTTCAGAAGATGCAATCTCTTTCTCTAGCTCTGAAATCAGCATGTCTTCAGAATACTTGCTTTTGAAGAGTTCAATCTTTGACGTGATTCTTGCTTTTCAATAGTTCAGAAGATGCAATCTCTTTCTCTAGCTCTGAAATCAGCATGTCTTCAGAATACTTGCTTTTGAAGAGTTCAATCTTTGACGTGATTCTTGAAACATGTGATCTTTGCCATTTTTGTGTAGTCATTCTCCCCCTTTTTGATGTTAAGTGCAACGACTTCATCAAAACTTTGAGTAAGAAATGTCCGTCAGTTAGAGCCTCTGATTCGTCAATTCATAAGATATTCATCCAGATCTTTTCAAATCCAGACAAAATAGTCGTGTAACACCTGAATTAACTAATGAATCAGTTAACATGTCTGTCAGTAACACTAAGTCACTGTGTGTAACAAATACACATTGGAAAGGAGTTGTTTGATGTTGACTCTCCCAGGGATTCCATTTAATCATCGAAACACCACAAAGGTTATTTCTATAAACGTTATGACAAAGAAACTAATTCCTTGTGTGTTCGTGCTTGTGTTTGAAAGAATTAAGCACTGATGATTGCTTATAGGCTCAAAGTTTGTGTAAACCACTGAGACAACAGTAAGTTAAACACAGACTCAATGTGCATGATTGAAGTGCGAAGGTGGGGCAGACTTCCTTCTTTTCAATATCCAGATTTTCCAAATGAAAATCAGATAGCATATGTGTTGCATCCCCTTTGAAAATGTGAAACACTTTCTTGTTGAGAAGAAAATGAGTAGTTGGTGAGGTTTGATCAAGAGTTGGCATGGGCTAGTTGCCTGTTTCAATAATGATCACCAAAGAATTGTGAATCACTAGAATGGTGGCTACCCGACTCAGAAAAAGTTGGTGCAGAGTTGTGATATTCTTTTAACTCTGTTCTCACACGCTCTTTCTTTTAAACATTTTGCTTTCTCTAATCACACTCATTTCTTTTCGCTTTGCATACTCAATAACTAAGGATTAACTTCTTGGGTAGAAATCACTGGTTAAGGTGATTCCATTGAAGTTGTGTTAATTCCTAGCACAATGATTCTTTGTTTTCCTATGATGCACGAGATGGTCAGATTGGTTTAACTATTTCAGTTAAAGCACAATATTGATCATGAAAACATTTAAAATACACTCCCAAAATATAAAATGTGTTGAAAAATCGGGAAGTGTTTTGAACATTAAAAACAATGTTTTCCAATGATTGAAAGTTGTCCTTCTTTCAACCATATATAAGATGAAGATATAGAATTATACCTCTACGGACGATCTTCCACCTCATGAAGCTAAGCTTTAAGTCATAAACATATGAACGTGTAACCTTCTCTCAAAAATTTTGCAAAAGTCTTATGTCAAGTCAAAGTAAATTATTCACTTAAATTGAAAAGACAAAAAGCAGTAAAACTTTTTAAAGTACGAGTTCTGATCAGAAACAATCAGAAGTCATATCCGTACTCCCCTTTGTTGTGAAGAGCTCCCCCTAAATTCTTGCATTAAAAAAAATTGGCATTAAAAGGTACATACAAAATTTTATGAGCTCCCCCTCGAAGTAATATTGACCACTTGTCAATTTCTTCCCATTTTCCCCCTTGGATCATGAATAGTATATAGAAGTGCAGATATCAATCAAAGTTAAGAATGAAGAAATGATGAAAAGTATACAATTAGAAAACTTTGATAGGTAACTATTGATTAAAACTTAATATTTAGCATACCAAGCTTAGAGACAAGAAAGTTGAACCTCTTTTCGTCTAAAGGTTTGGTAAACAAATCGGCAAGTTGATAATCAGTTTTTATAAAGAAAAGTTCAATTGTTCCTTTTTCAACATGATCTTTAATAAAATGATACCTGACGTCTATGTGCTTGGTCTTGGTGTGTTGAACAGGATTCGCTGATATTGCGATGGCGCTCTTGGAGTCACAGTATATCGAGATCTTGTTGAAATGGAAACCGTAGTCGCGCAATTGAGTTCTCATCCATAAGACCTGAGAACAGCAGCTAGCAGCAGCTACATATTCTGCTTCGGCCGTGGAGGTTGAAACACAAAGTTGCTTCTTCGATGCCCAACTTACTAGTTTGTCACCGAGGAACTGTACATGTCCCGATGTGCTCTTCCTGTCTAACATACAACCGGCATGATCTGCATCTGTGTAGGCTGTTAGTTCAAAACTAGTATCTTTAGGATACCACAAACCAAGATCTGCAGTGCCCTTTAGATACCTAAATATGCGCTTCACAGCAGACATATGGATTTCTTTAGGATTGGCCTGATATCTTGCACATAAGCATGTTGAGAACATTATATCTGGCCTACTAGAAGTAAGATACATTAAATAACCTATCATCCCTCGATAAGTCCTAACATCAATAGCCTTTCCCGAAGGATCGGTGCCAATCTTAGTACCTGGTGCCATTGGGGTACCAATCGGTTTTGAATTTTCCATTTTGAACTTCCGAAGAATTTCAAGAATGTATTTTGATTGATTGATAAAAATACCCGTAGAAAACTGTTTGACTTGCAATCCGAGAAAGAAATTCATCTCTCCCATCATGTTCATCTGAAATCTAGACACCATAAGGTTTGCAAAATTCATACAGTACTTAGTATTTGTAGAGCCAAAGATAATATCATCTACATAGATTTGAATTAAAATGATATCGCCTTTTTCCTTTTTGATAAACAAAGTGGTATCCACCGTACCTTTTGAAAACCCAGACTTGACTAGAAAAGTGGAAAGGACATCATACCAGGCTCGAGGTGCTTGTTTCAGACCGTAGAGTGCTTTGTCGAGAATGTAAACGTGATTCGGCTTCTCTTGAGTGACAAAACCCTCTGTTTGAGAGACGTAGACTTCCTCCTTCAGAAATCCATTGAGGAATGTTGTCTTCACGTCCATTTGAAAGACCGTGAAGTTCTTGTGGGCTGCGTAGGCTAGAAACATTCTGATTGCCTCTAATCACGACACAGGAGCATATGTCTCGTCGTAGTCGATTCCTTCCTCTTGTCTGTATCCTTTGGCTACTAGTCTTGCCTTGTTTCGGATAACGGTACCATCTTCGTCTTTCTTTATCTTGAAAATCCATTTCGTACCTATAATGGTTTTACCTTTAGGCTTTAGTACGAGTCTCCAGACTTGAAGTGCATCAAACTGATTAAGCTCTTCTTGCATTGAGATCACCCATTCTGGATCAGCAAGTGCCTCTGATACTCGTGTTGGCTTGAACTTGCTCAGAAAGGAGTCATGCACGCTCACGTTCATTGATGTTGACCTAGTTTGCACCGGTTTTGATGGATCGCCAATGATCTGGCTTATCGGATGCTCTTTGGTCCATTTATGTTCATGAGGTAGTGGATTAGATGATTATATGTCGGTTGTATCATCTACAAATCCACTTGTACCTTCTTCAATTTGTTCAGGAGGATTGATAATTGCAGTTGAAGTGATAGGTTCAGAAGGCTCAGCAGGTACAGCTTGTGTTGGCTGTAGATTGATCTGAATAGTATCTCCTACTGTTTCAGCTACTTCTGTCTCTTTATCATTTGTCACTTCTTCAACTGTTGGAGTCGGCATTTGAATTGGAATCTCTTGTTGAATCGGGGCATTGGATTCAATAGGAACATCTGAACTGGTTGGATGAGTAGTCGTTAAATCTTCCATCCTGTCAACCACAACAGATTTCTTTACATTAGATCCAAGAAATTCATCATAAAACAATTCAAATAATAAATCTAAATCAGATAAATGGTTAGTAGAAGTTGATGCTTCATCTGATTTATTCTATTGAGACGTAGGTCCTGGACTGAGTTGCCCAGAAGCTAGTATTCCTGTTATAACGGGTTCTGAACTGTGTTGTTCGGAAGCCATTTCTTCATCAAACGAGACGTTGATGCTTTCAATCACCGTCTTTGACTTCTTCAGATAAACACGGAATGCAGTTGATGTCGAGGAATAACCAATGAAGATTCCTTCATCCGCCTTGGCACTGAACTTATTGAGATTCTCCCTATCATTTAGCACGAAACACTTACACCAAAATATATGAAAATATTTTATTGTAGGTGTGCGGTTGTTGATTAATGCATAAGGAGTCTTCTTGAATCTTCGATGTACCATGGATCGATTCTGTGTGTAGCAGGCGGTCGAAACAGCTTCAACCCACAAAAATAAAGGTAAGTCTGATTGACTAGCGTTCGATTTCTTCTTTCGACCACTCTATTTTTTTGAGGCGTACGAGCAACAGAGTATTGATGTGAAATCCCGACCGATTCGAGATATTCTTCAACTTTATTGTTCTTGAACTCTGTGCCGTTGTCTGTTCTTAGAACATTTGGTGTCTCATCCTTTGAACGTAGAAACTTGACCCATGTGTATCGCGAGTAATCGTCCACGATCACGAGTATGTACTTCTTTCCGCCTAGACTTTGAGTTCGCATCGGACCACATAAGTCCATATGCAATAACTCTAACGGAGCGCTTGTACTTGGTTCAGGATTTGGTTTATGAGGTGCCCTCTTCATCTTGCCCTTTTCACATGCTGCACAAAGATGTTCTCTTTCATATTTGAGCTCTGGAAGTCCTTTGACGAGCTTTCCACTGACCAGATTGTTGATGTACCTGAAGTTGAGGTGAGAGAGCCTTCGATGCCATAACCAACTTTGTTGCATCGAGGCTTTCGTCAGTAGACAAACTTGCTTGTCAGTCTGGACATTTGATAAATTGATTGTGTAGAGGTCTTATTCTCGAGTATCGACCAAGAGTTCTTCGCCTTCTTCATTGCGAACTGAACATCTCTTGGCTTTGAAGTTGACCTCTAAGTCTTTGTCACAGAACTGGCCTATGCTGAACAAATTGTGTCGTAAGCCTTCTACATAGCTCACCTTCTTGATCGTGACATTGTCATGTTGTACATCACCATATCCCATGATTGGAGAAAACTGGTCGTTGTCGAATCTGACTGTTCCGCAATATTTGTCTTTAAAATTGGACAGTATCTCTTTTTGCCCTGTCATGTGCTTGGAACATCCGCTGTCCAAGAACCATGTATGACTAGTCTGCATAAGAGAAAATTTCAAATTTAGATATTCATACGACAACATTGGAATTAAACACTTTGATCATCGAAGTGCGGGTCTTGAACTGATTTGTTCAAAAGCCTATTTTGACTTTGATGTTCGGGTTTTGAACTGCATTATCCAAAAACCTATTTTGACATTGAAGAACGAGTCCTGATCTGTACATAATCAGAAGTCGATTTCTTTTTAAGATTTGTGTGCCTGCAACACAGATTTAGCCTTAGGTACCCACTGGAATTTGGGTCCTTCTGTGTTAGCACAAGATTTTGGTACCCATTTCAAATTGGGTCCTCTTTTCTTTTGAAATGCATTTGAAGAATTAGTATGAGATGAATGCACATGATAATTGCCAAACCAATCTCCAGAATCTTGACAAGAGATAGAAATATGTTTATCATAAAAAGAAGACTTTCTAGCAGATAAAGATAACTGAAATAATTGCTTCATTGTATATTGTTTACGAGAAACAGCAAGTTTTGAGTTCAAAACAGCAATATCAGCAATTAAAACGACTTTACTAAGCGAAGTCTTATTACAATTAACACTACTAAACGATAGAACGGTCTTGTCAAGCTTCCGTTTGGGTTGCCATTGAGAATTTACTTCTAGCCTTTGCTTGCTCAGATCTGAAACATGTGAAACTCGTGAGTTAGACCTTTGATCAACAAGCGAATGCTTCTTCTTAGAATTACCAGTAGTGTTCGGTTTCTGTGAATGCTGAGATATATTCTTACCTTTAGCATTTTTAGCTTTCACAGAGACTGAGTTATCAACTTTCATTAATTTTGCACTGTTCACAGGCATACTGGTTTTTCTCAAAGATTTCTTAACACAAGATGAATGGTTAGGAAGCTTTGCATTAAA
The DNA here is from genome assembly GCA_954870635.1 of Arctium minus. Lineage (NCBI taxonomy): Eukaryota > Viridiplantae > Streptophyta > Magnoliopsida > Asterales > Asteraceae > Arctium > Arctium minus. The sequence goes on from OX941084.1 coordinate 110,899,853, forward strand.
GTCAAATTGTTCAAAACAACCATCTAAACCACCGTTAGAGTTCAGAAAATCAAGCTCTTTATTTACTAAACCAAACATATCTTCAGAGTTTGAAGCTTTTGAAAGAACAGAATTTGAAAACACAGTTGAAAAAACGTTTTGTTCAATATTCATCAAAAGTCTTTCATCTGATAAAGAGTTCTCGAGTTCAGAAATTTTACTTTCTAAAACGAGAGGAGGGACATATAGTTTACCTTGAATAGGCTTCACCTCCATTTCTTTTTCAGAATAACTTTGAAAGAAATCACTTGAAAGAGTTTTCTTCTTTTGATATATTGGATTTTCATCATAACTATTATTCAGTTTCGCATAATAAAATGGAAGATGAACTTTAGATGATTTTAACCGTTTTCAGTTTCGTTGGCTTCATCCTTTTCAGACAGTTGAGTCCAGAAAGTTTTAAACTCAGGGATTCTTAGAGCTAGTTTCATAGAAAGATGATCATAAAGTGCAGGCACTTCAGACATTCCCTTTTGAAGACAGGGAGGATTCTTATAACTGATTCCCCAATTGCCTTTATTCTCTAGAGGTTTGTTAAGATGAATGGTTTGTTCACTCTGACCTAAAGAGTACAACTTCTTTTCCAAAGCATCTATTTTGGCAATTAAAGTTTTGTTTTCTTCAACACATGAAGAATGCAATTTTGTAAGCTCATATTTATCAATCTCACTTTTTAGCAGTTTAGACTTGAGTTTATAATTCTCTTTAAGAATTATTATCTTTTCCTTTGCGTTGGTGTCATTATGTTTATGTAAAACCTCAACCAATACTTTCTTCTCAGCAATTTCATTGCTAAGTTTCTGTATCAATTGGTTTTTGTCAGTTATAACACCATTTTCTTGCTCAAGATTAGATTCTAACTCTTTTTGTTTTAAACTCATGGCATGCATTTTATTCATGAAATCTGAATATGATACATTACATACCTCCTCTTCTTCATTATCTGAATCAGCTTCAGCATCTGATTCTATCTTTCTCATCAAGCACATATTGACGGCTTCATCTTTCTCTTCATCCTCTTCTTCCTCGTCTGAGTGATCAAGCCAGTATTCATCCTCAGCCATCAGTGCCTTGACAGCCTCCTGTTGCTTTGCAAGAAGCATCTTTTTCTTGTAGTAATCGGAGTTTCTGACTTTTGATCTGCGGCAGTCGTTGGCAAAGTGACCTGTTTTGCCACAGTTGTAGCACGTTGGTGGTTCTCGCTGACTGGATCCTTCAGCTTTGAACTTTCTTTCTTCTGGTTTCGTTTCCTCTAATCTCTTTCCTTCAGACTGAAATCTTCTCTCTTCAGGTTTGCTCTCCTCTGTTCTTTTCCCTTCAAATCTCTTTCCTTCATATCTACTTCCTTCAACCCTTTCCTTGTGGATGTAGTTGTTCGGACCAAAAGAATACCTGTGACTGTTTGATGTTGTCTTTTTGTAGAACCTTTTCTGAAAAGCATTTGTCAACAGAAGCATTGCTTGATTCAGTTGGTCATTTTCATCCGTGTCAGAGTTTGCATAAGCTTCATCTTCTTCTGATTCATAAACAATCGTCTTGTTCTACTTCTTTCTAACTATAAGAGCGATTGTGTCTTCAACTGTCTTTCCTCTCTGCCTCTTCTCATCTAGAATTTCATCCACCTCTTCTTCATTTTGTCTGAGGGTTTCATACACCTCATGAAGTGGAATCTCATTCAAATCTTTGATCTGCTTCATCTGCCTAGCAAATCTTTTCCATTCCGGTTGAAGAATACTTAGAAACTTGACGTTCAACTCAATTTGAGATTTGTGGACTTTTTTCTTGCTAAGTTCGTTCATCAAAGTCACAAACCTGTCATAGGTTTCTTCTAAAGTTTCTCCCACCTTGCCTCTAAATTCTTCATAATTATTTAGGCAGTTGGAGATTTTCAGCTGATTCCCAACCTTCGAACCCAGCATCATCTTTTCGAGCTGATCCCACATTTCTTTGCCGGAGGCTTTGTAGCTGTCAATCTTTACATAGATTTCATTTGGAATTCCTTGTAGAATGTATGACTTAGCTAATCTATCGCCTTTAGATCTTTTGAGATTATCATCTTCTAGCTCATGAAACTTAAGGTCAACCTCAGTTGGCACATTTCCAACCAAGCGAGTCGTCTTAACTGGTTTCATAACCCCTTCTTCTATAGATTTCCTGATGAATCCACCCACTTCATGTCTGTCAATAAAGTTCAGAAACCGATCCTTCCACTGTTCGTATTCTTCTTTAAAAATAACTGTTGGCTTGGTGTCAGTTCCTATTGCAAGGGCTTCTCTGGATGTCATTTTGAAGAAAATTCTAAGTCTGGATTGGAGCAAAGAGAGGTTTGTGTATCAAGGTTTGCATGCGCAAATGAAGGTTTGCATATAAAGTAGGTTGCGCAAATTGAGGTTTGCGTATCAAGTGGGATGTGCAAAGTGAGGTTTGCGTATCACGTTAGATACGCAAAGTGAACTTTACGTTTCAAGTTGGATGCGCAAAGTAGACTTGATATTTTCGTGAAGAGATGAACACGTGTACTGAGCTTTGCGTATCCTTGGGTTGCGCGAAGTGAGCTTTGCGGATCAAGAGTGTTGCGAAAACTGAGCTTTGCGTAAACAGTGTGATGCGAAAAGTAGTGTTAGCGTATGCTGTTGGATCCGAGAAGTGAGGTTTGCGGATTGCTTGAGATGCGCAAAGTAGGGTTTGCGTATCAGGTGTCATGCGCAAAGTGAAGTTTGCGTATCAGGTTAGATGCGCAAAGTAAGCTTTGCGTGTGTTCGTCTTCTGGTTTGCGCAAGTTCGTCCTGTACTTCGAAAATTAACTAAAAAACTTGTTCCTTTGTCGATTAGCAGTACCAAATTTTACCAATAAGTCTAAAAACACTTCTATAACAGATTGCTATCACTCGATCGCAATAAAAACCACTTTTTGAAAATAAATTTGATGGCACAGTAACTTTCTGTTCTCGACTTTAGACCACTAAATCACCAAAATGGAACTTGATTAAAGCTTAATAGTTAAATCAAACAACAACAACTCGATCTAGCATGCTAATCGATCACAACCTGATCGATTTTAACACCTAAAACACTCAAAAAAAGAAGCTCGAAATCGATTTTCAATACAGAACACCGAGTCGTTTTTCTTAAAAACTTGATTTTGATCTTAATCAGGCTCTGATACCAACTGTCGGTCCACACAATACTTATCAAGTTTATAGATTAACAACACAATAAGATTACCAACCTGTATTGATTATAACAAATGGTTACAGGATTGATCGATTCAAGCTATTTTGTGTTTTCTCTGATTTACACCTTTTAGTGCATGTTTGTGTGTGTCTGATAATATCTGATCTATGAGAGTTGTTGAGAGATACAACTAATATCTAATCTAAAGTGTGTCTAACACACTACCATAATATCTAGATTTAATATCTAGATATTATTTCTAACTAAATAATAAAACTAACTAAACAAAAATATAACTAAGTTAACTAATATCTAACAAACTAGATATTAACTTAACTAATGAAATAACAAACAATTACATTGACATTTATTACAAACGACATAGACTTTAATATCGAGGGTCGACGTTTCGGCTTTAGCTTCAGATTGCGATCTTCAGTTTGGATGATCTTGAATCCAATGAGACTGTGTCTTAACAACATTCATCTTCTCTATTCAATTTTGTCTATAAAGATCAGTAAGATGTAAGGCAAATTCGTTCATCACATCCATTCCATTGTTCTTTCTTGCTCTCTTTTTCATCATTTGAATTGCTTCACTTTTCATACTACTTAAAAAATGAGTGCACCTATTGAAAAAGCTAGGCTCTATTTATGTTACGATGGTGAATGGGTGCAAAACAACAATGAGTGGGATTTTATTGACTACAAAAGGCGTGGTGTACATATTCCAGTAATTGTTTCATATAAGAGATTTATTTATTACGCCATGGGAAAATGTGGAATCAAAGATTCTGCTGCTTGCAAATTGGTGTTCAGACGTGAAGATCGCTCACTGATGGAGCTAACCAACGATGACCAAATCCTTGGTTTTATGCAAGTTGCAGCCGATTCAGAAATACCTCCAGAACTTTTTGTGTATGTCTCACCATTGATGTGTGACGAAGGTGATGACGAAGGTGATGACGAAGGTGATGACGAAGATGATGACGAAGGTGATGAGGAAGGTGATGACGAAATCCATGTCGGTGGTAGTCAACTGGAGCCTGATTCTCAATTTCAGGCATCCTACGACACCACACTTTAGTCTGATCATGCATATCGTCCTAACGAGTCTTATCCCGATGTTGTTCCGGAGACGCAACTATAAGAAGAAAAAGAGGAAGAAGAAGAAGAAGAAGAAGAAGAAGCACAAGAAGAAGACCAAGAAAGACGGTTTGCTGGAGTTGCTGATGACGAAACCCATGTTTTCACAATAGGTATATCTGATCTGGACAGGTCAGATACCGATAATGATGAGGACGAAGAAGAAGAAATATATACCCCTAGCAATAAATCATTTGGTGAGTTAAACGATTATTTTGATATGCCTCCTTCTTTTCTAAACCCGGAGAACTATATACCAGCCTACCAACCCGCACCTTACAATCGCAATACAAGTATACGTGAAGGTCAGCTATTTGATACGAAGGAGGAAATTACCATACAACTCGGAATTAAGTTCTTGGAAGAGGGTTTTGTGTTTAGAACGAAGAAATCCGACAAAAGCAGATACTAGGTTGTCTATAACCAATAAAATTGTGAATGACGTATGTCGGCGAAGTCTGTGGGCCCTAAGGAGGGTTGTTTGCCGTTAGATAGCTGCACGACGTACTCACTTGTTTGAGTCAACTGAATGCCATCCACCGATAGGCCAATAAAAGGACTTTGGGCCAAATACTGAAAGGCAAGTTTCTTGATGCTAGCAGGGCATTTCAGCCGAAGGATATCGTCAACGATATAAACCAGCAGTACGGGGTCAACATGGGTTACCACCAAGGATGGCGTGCGCGATGCAAGGCACTACTAATGGTGAGAGGCACTCCCGAGGAGTCGTACAAACGAATCCCTACGTATTTATATAATTTGGAGCTGAAGAATCTGGGTACACGCACCAGAATAAAGACGTATTCAAACGGACGTTTTGAGTTGTGTTTCGTTGCCCTTGGATGTGTGGTACGTATATTAGCACATCGTATCTTTACGTTTTTGCAGATCCGCACATTTTTTGACAAATTTGGGTCCTGTCATTGTAATAGACGCTGCCCATTTAAAGGGACCTTACCTGGATATGATGTTCTTAGTAGTTTCCATGGATGGAAATAACAACATTGTACCCTTAGCTTTCGGAGTAGGAAAGTCCGAGACGGGGGAGGAGTGGGGTTGGTTTCTGTCCATGTTGAGAGAATGTATCGGAGTCCCGGAAGGGTTGGTATTTATGTCCGATAGGGCTCCTTCCATAAGCGCCGCAATTTCTTCCGTGTACCCTCCACCCCTCACGCCCTATGTTGTCGACATTTGCAGATGAACGTGAAAAGCGTGGACAAGCGTATTACAACAAACAAGACCACCTACTGGAAGGCATGCAAAGCATATACGATTAGAGAGTTTGACTGGTACATGAATGCACTACGATTTGAGTTGATCGCAGAGCACAAGTTATGGATGATGCTGGTAATGAGCACTCGTCATCACTTACATTTTGCTGGAATGATGGGGTAGAAAAAGGGGCAAATTCTCTCGATGTCGCTTGCGTATACCCAAGCGACGTATAGGTCGACGCCATATTTGGCATACCAAACTGGTGACATAGATTATAATGAGCACTCGTAATAAGAATTTTCAAACATAATAACGAAAATTGAACTTCAATGAGCACTCTTCGTAACTTACACTTTGCTGGAATGATGGGGTAGCAGAAGGGGAAATCCTCCCGATGTCGCCTGCGTGTACCCAGGCGACGTGTAGGTCGGCGCCATGCTCGTCGACACCTAATACAAGTATGGAACATAATATCAATACACAAACCAATATACAAGTATGGAACGTAATATCCCCAAATTAAGTTAAACACTAACATGAACAGTACGAAGGTGTGCGGTGAGGGCCTCAAGCTCTCTTATGCGTCTCTCGATTGGCCCCCGGACGTGGTTATACAGCGACTCCATGTAGTCCCACTTGTGTTGGTATGGGTCTGGAGCGGCACGACATGATGGGAGGGACTAGGGGGAGCCTGATATCTCTCGCCATCATCGTCATCTTCATCATCATCGTCATCATTGTCATCGGGATCTCTTCTTCGAGACCTCCTCGTCGGTCGCTTGACCGCCTCTCTTTCAAAAAAGGCGACGTTGTGTTGATACCAACTCGTCTGCTGCTCGACATTCGTAGGATTCAGTTCCTCGAACGGCCCTCGACTCACCTAAATATATTATAAAACATATAAGATTTTATATGTAAGACTAAGTTACACAATTTATTGTTGAATTACTACAATTAGAAATGTAGTATGAGAGCGTACGTTCCAAACTGAGTTGAAGATTCCAATGCATGCAACCTTATTCAAGACAACATCCCGGTCCCAACTGGTTCCCTTAATGACCCTGTCGGCGCGCTTGTTGAAATTTTGACGGCAGACAGGAAACATCTCCAGGATCTATATCTGGAATTACACAACATAAAGAAGTACGTTAAAAGAAGGCCAAAATAGATATGAATTAATATTTTTGTTATACTACTTATCTAACCTTTAGAGCGTATGCAAACCCATTCAACGTCATCTTGTTGTTCTTCTCGTTGCGTCTGGCGATGGCATGGTGTAGTCCTTTGTATGAGTGTGTCCAGATGTGGCTACCCCACGGATAACTGTTAAACCTCAAGAAGTCATCGACGGTGCTAAGGATAGTGTCGGAAACTACCTGTCTTAGCTCACGGCCCATGAACATCACTTCCACCATCAACACCAAGCAAACACGCACACCATCCTCATCGGATAGCGCCTGCAGGCCATCTCTCATCGTCTAGACGACGATTTTCAGCATCAAAATACCTGGTGCGTGGCAAGGCCAAACCCTACTGACGAATGACTCATCCGGTAAGGTAGGAAGGGAGGGTGTTGTTCCGAATAGGAGTCCTGTTACAAGACAGAACTCACGACGACCAAAGCGCATGTGATTCCCACACACGACGAAATGCAGTTCCTCCGGATCTGCATTGGCGACCTCGACCTCCAACTGTAAAAACATGTGGACTAGCATGGGATACAACCCAATATGGGTAGGTTCAAGCCATGGTCCGAAAGGTGTCCATCCAAAGATTTGGTGTAAATTTTGTACCCGTTTAAGTGGACACGCTGCAAAAGCATCTCTAATTTCCTTGACAAAGCCAAGGCGACATTTGAACGAAAGATCTGTGTAATGAAAATCATCCTACATAGTAATGCAGAGATGTTGTCAACGCACCTAACTTATAACTAAGGAATAAAAGACAACGACTTATGGTTATAGTTATTATTTTGGTTTTTTTTTGCAATGTTAAGGGTGTACATTTTGTTAATTTCGTCTATTGCTTAGTTTTAGAAAAGAAACCTCTCAATCTATTGGACTTCCAGGTAGTAGGGGAATCACGTGGATTTATTAAATCCCTACAAACCTTAGGGCTATTTACACCCGTTTGACAAAATCCAAATCGATATGTTGTGATTAAAAGGCTTATGGTTATATTTATTATTTGGGTTTTTTTGCAATGTTAAACGTCCTCATTTGTAATTTAGCAAAGTTAAGGGGTCTAAGTTGTAGTTTAGCAAAGTTAAGGGGGCTAAGTTGTAATTTAGCAAAGTTAAGGGACCTAAGTTGTAATTTAGCAAAGTTAAAGGACCGAAGTTGTAGTTTACCAAAGTTAAGGGGCTTAAGTTGTAATTTAGCAAAGTTAAGGGGCCTAAAATAACGCAATCTTTAAAATTGACGCAATCTCTAAAATTAACGCAATCTCTACAATTAACGCAATCTCTAAAATTAACGCAATTTCTAAAATATTTTCCAAAAAACACAATTCTCTAAAATTAACGTAATCTAGGGATGGTGATTTACCCCGACCCGTTGGTGAACCCGGTTCACCCGACCCGTCCGGGGCCGGGGAATACCCGTAAAAACGGGTCCGGGGACCGGGGCCGGGGATACCCGGTACGCTCAAACCGGGGTCGGGGCCGGGTAGCCTACCCCCCGACCCGCCCGGTACCCGGGATATATTTGATAAAAATTATTATTTTTAAATATATATAGATATATATAAGTTAATAACATTTCCCCTAAATTAGGTTTTGTAAACCACGGTTCCACTTCCAAATTTTATCGACTCCATCACTTCACAGCGGCACAACTCCAAGCCTCCACTTCCAAATTGTAGTTTTATAACTTGTTTATGAATGTCAAACTCAATTAATGATGGATTTTGTGGATTTTGGAATTTAAACTGAAGGTGCATACTTTGAAGTGTGTACGTGATCGTATGGCAATGAATATGAGATTCTTCAAATAAGAATTTTAATAGCTCCTGCTTCCATAATCTCAGTTTTATATTTTTCATCATGACTAGCAATAGCAAAAGTAGCACCATATAAAAACAATAGCTTAGAGATTCTAAGCGGGTTCTAACCGGGTACCGGGGGCGGGGGTTGACCGGGTATTGACCGGGTAACTACCGGGGCCGGGTACTCAATCCCCGTACCCGCCGGGGACCGGGGCCGGGGACATTCTTACAAAACGGGGGCTAGGGCCGGGTAAGGGGATACCCGCCCCAAACCCGCCCCGTTACCATCCCTAACGCAATCTCTAAAATTAACGCAATATCTAAAATTAGCGCAATCTCTAAAATATTTTTCCAAAAAAACACAATCTCAATAATTAACGCAATCTCTAAAATTAACGCAATCTCTAAAATTAACGCAATCTCTAAAATATTTTCCAAAAAAATACATCACTCTAAAAAAACGTAATCTCTAAAATTAACACATAATCTCTAAAATATTTTCGAAAAAAATGCAATATTTTTAAATTAACGCAATCTCTACAAAACACGTAATACTCTAACATATTATCAACGTAAACGTAACATTCTAAAATTAACACATAATCTCTAAAATAAACGCAATATTTTTGAATCAAACACATAGTTTAAAAAACGCAATATTTCATTATGAATATGCATGCACGTCTTCGGGTGTCCACATTTAGTATGAATAACAAAGATGAACGTTTATTCATTATTCATGATGAATAATACCGTATGCAGGATTATTAATACAATATTCAGGATTTTTTTCGTTTTAACCGTTTTTTACGTGAAATTCTATATATGTGTTATATTCATTATGAATATGCATGCACGTCATCGGGTGTCCAGATTCAGTATGAATAACAAAGATGAAAGTTCATTCATTATTTATGATGAATAATACAGTATTCTTGATGAATAATACAGTATTCAAGATGAATAATACACGAATTCATGATTCATGTATTATTTATCATGAATCGTGTATTATTCACCTTGAATGTTCTATTATTCATCCTGAATGATACATTATTCATGATGAATGATACATTATTCATGATGAATAATATAAGAATGACCCGTGAAGGTGTAGACACATGGCGCACTCTCTTTTGTTTACCAATTCACAACCGAAATTTGGTTTAATTCATTATGAATATGTATTCACATCCCCGGATGTCTCACATTCAGTATGAATAACAAATGTGAACGTTCATTCATTATTCATGATGAATAATATAGTATTCACGACGAATAATACAATATTCAAGACGAATAATACATGAATCGTGAATTATTCACCCTGAATGATGTATTATTCATCCTTATTGATACATTATTCATGATGAATAATGCATAAATGACCTGTGAAGATGTGGAGACGTGACACGGTCTCATTTGTTCCCCGATTAACAACATAATTATTTGATACGTTCTCGATTCGTCTTGATGGGTGTTGGGTTACGGTGCTGAAGAAACGTGATGCCTTACGACGTTGAAGAAAGTGTTGAAAAAGGTGATGTCGAGTTACATACTTACGGTGTCGAGGCGTTGTACAAACTTAAACGTACATAAATATTCATAATGAATATAACACATATATAACATTTCACGTAAAAAACGGTTAAAACGACAAAAAAAACTATATCGAGGTGGATGTCATATCTAAGAGCACGAAATTCTCGTTTTTTTGATGTAATTTGTTTGATAAAAATATTAGTAATTTTTAAGATAATTTATTTTAAACTTTAATTGGGTAAAAAGTTTTTAATTAAAAAATAAAATAAAAAGTCAAATATGGTAGACGTGTGTTTAAATTTTCTTCCATTTTAACCCCTAAACATTTTAAAATTAAAAACTTTATTTAATATGAGTTGTTGGATCAAAAGAGATTGAGTGACTGAGACTTGTCCTCACGTGCACAATGAAAAATGAGTTTTCATTTGAACTTTCCTCTCTCTCTCTATATATATATATATATATACATATAAGTTAATAACATTTCTCCTAAATTAGGTTTTGTAAACCACGGTTCCACTTCCAAATTGTATCGACTCCATCACTCCACAGCGGCACAACTCCAAGCCTCCACTTCCAAATTGTAGTTTTATAACTTGTTTATGAATGTCAAACTCAATTAACGATGGATTTTGTGGATTTTGGAATTTAAACTGAAGGTGCATACTTTGAAGTGTGTACGTGATCGTATGGCAATGAATATGAGATTCTTCAAATAATAATTTTAATAGCTCCTACCTCCATAATCTCAGTTTTATATTTTTCATTATGACTAGCAGTAGCAAAAGTAGCACCATATAAAAACAGTAGCTTAGAGATTCCAAGCGGGTTCTAACCGGGTATCGGGGGCGGGGGTTGACCGGGTATTGACCAGGTAACTACCGGAACCAGGTACTCAATCCCCGTACCCGCCGGGGACCGGGGCCAGGGACATTCTTACTAAACCGAGGTAGGGGCCGGGTAAGGGGATACCCGCCCCAAACCCGCCCCGTTACCATCCCTAACGCAATCTCTAAAATTAACGCAATCTCTAAAATATTTTCCAAAAAAACACAATCTCTATAATTAACGCAATCTCTAAAATTAACGCAATCTCTAAAATATTTTCCAAAAAAATACATCACTCTAAAAAAACGTAATCTCTAAAATTAACACATAATCTCAAAAATATTTTCGAAAAAAATGCAATATTTTTAAATTAACGCAATCTCTACAAAACACGCAATACTCTAACATATTATCAACGTAAACGTAACATTCTAAAATTAACACATAATCTCTAAAATAAACACAATATTTTTGAATCAAACACATAGTCTAAAAAACGCAATATTTTATTATGAATATGCATGCACGTCTTCGGGTGTCCACATTCAGTATGAATAACAAAGATGAACGTTTATTCATAATTCATGATGAATAATACCGTATGCAGGATGAATAATACAATATTACGGATTTTTTCGTTTTAACCGTTTTTTACGTGAAATTCTATATATGTGTTATATTCATTATGAATATGCATGCACGTCCTTGGGTGTCCACATTCAGTATGAATAACAAAGATGAAAGTTCATTCATTATTCATGATGAATAATACAATATTCAGGATGAATAATACACGAATTCATGATTCATGTATTATTTATCATGAATCGTGTATTATTCACCCTGAATGTTCTATTATTCCTCTTGAACGATATATTATTCATGATGAATAATATATTAATGACCCGTGAAGGTGTAGACACATGGAGCACTCTCTTTTGTTTCCCAATTCACCACCGAAATTTGGTTTAATTCATTATGAATATGTATGCGCATCCCCGGATGTCCCACATTCAGTATGAATAACAAATGTGAACGTTCATTCATTATTCATGATGAATAATATCGTATTCACGACGAATAATACAATATTCACGACGAAAAATACATGAATTCATGAATCGTGTATTATTCACCCTGAATGATGTTTATTCATCCTGAATGATACATTATTCATGATGAATAACGCATAAATGACCTGTGAAGATGTGGAGACGTGACACGCTCTCATTTGTTCCCCGATTAACAACATAATTACTTGATAGGTTCTCGATTCGTCTTGATGGGTGTTGGGTTACGGTGCTGAAGAAACGTGATGCCTTACGACGTTGAATAAAGTGTTGAAAAAGGTGATGTCGAGTTACATACTTACGATGTTGTGGCGTTGTACAAACTTAAACGTACATAAATATTCATAATGAATATAACACATATATAACATTTCACGTAAAAAACGATTAAAACGACAAAAAAACTATATCGAGATGGATGTCATATCGAAGAGCACGAAATTCTTGTTTTTTTGATGTAATTTGTTTGATAAAAATATTAGTAATTTTTAAGATAATTTATTTTAAACTTTAATTGGGTAAAAAGTTTTTAATTAAAAAATAAAATAAAAAGTCAAATATGGTAGACGTGTGTTTATATTTTCTTCCATTTTAACCCTAATCATTTTAAAATTAAAAACTTTATTTAATATGAGTTGTTGGATCAAAAAAGATTGAGTGACTGATATTTGTCCTCAGGTGCACAATGAAAAATGAGTTTTCATTTGAACTTTCCTCTCTCTCTCTCTCTCTCTCTGTATATATATATATATATATAGGGTGCGTTTCATTTGAAAACCAATCAATTCGTGGAAACTCTGCAAACCATTGTTTTAGGAAACAATATATATATTTATGGAAAACTATTATGATTCATTAATAATGATTGTGATATATATGGAAGATGATAAGATTCATTTATTATAATCATGACTTTAGATTAGGAAACTTAACAAAATGTTTCCTAAAATAGTGGTTTGCAAAGTTTCCACGAATTGATTGGTTTTCAAATGAAACGCACCCTATATATATATATATATATATATATATATATAAGTTAATAACATTTCTCCTAATTTAGGTTTTGTAAACCACAGTTCCACTTCCAAATTGTATCGACTCCATCACTCCACAGCGGCATAGCTCCAAGCCTCCACATCCAAATTGTAGTTTTATAACTTGTTTATGAATGTCAAACTCAATTAATGATGGATTTTGGAATTTAAACTGAAGGTGCATACTTTGAAGTGTGTACGTGATCGTATGGCAATGAATATGAGATTCTTCAAATAATAATTTTAATAGCTCCTGCCTCCATAATCTCAGTTTTATATTTTTCATCATGACTAGCAATAGCAAAAGTAGCACCATATAAAAACAGTAGCTTAGAGATTCCAAGCGGGTTCTAACCGGGTACTGGGGGCGGGGGTTGACCGTGTATTGACCGGGTAACTACCGGGGTCGGGTACTCATTCCCCGTACCCGCCGGGGACCAGGGCCGGGGACATTCTTACAAAACCGGGGTCGGGGCCGGGTAAGGGGATACCCGCCCCAAACCCGCCCCGTTACCATCCCTAACGCAATCTCTAAAATTAACGCAATCTGTAAAATATTTTCCAAAAAAATACATCACTCTAAAAAAACGTAATCTCTAAAATTAACACATAATCTCAAAAATATTTTCGAAAAAAATGCAATATTTTTAAATTAACGCAATCTCTACAAAACACGCAATACTCTAACATATTATCAACGTAAACGTAACACTCTAAAATTAATACATAATCTCTAAAATAAACACAATATTTTTGAATCAAACACATAGTCTAAAAAACGCAATATTTTATTATGAATACGCATGCACGTCTTCGGGTGTCCACATTCAGTATGAATAACAAAGATGAACGTTTATTCATAATTCTTGATGAATAATACCGTATGCAGGACGAATAATACAATATTCAGGATGTTTTTCGTTTTAACCGTTTTTTACGTGAAATTATATATATGTGTTATATTCATTATGAATATGCATGCACGTCCTTGGGTGTCCACATTCAGTATGAATAACAAAGATGAAAGTTCATTCATTATTCATGATGAATAATACAGTATTCAGGATGAATAATACACGAATTCATGATTCATGTATTATTTATCATGAATCGTGTATTATTCACCCTGAATGTTCTATTATTCCTCCTGAACGATACATTATTCATGATGAATGATATATGAATGATCCGTGAAGGTGTAGACACATGGCGCACTCTCTTTTGTTTCCCAATTCACCACCGAAATTTGGTTTAATTCATTATGAATATGTATGCGCATCCCCGGATGTCCCACATTCAGTATGAATAACAAATGTGAATAATACAGTATTCCGGATGAATAATACACGAATTGATGATTCATGTATTATTTATCATGAATCGTGTACTATTCATCCTGAATGTTCTATTATTCCTCCTGAACGATACATTATTTATGATGAATAATATATGAATGACCCGTGAAGGTGTAGACACATGGCGCACTCTCTTTTGTTTCTCAATTCACCACCGAAATTTGGTTTAATTCATTATGAATATGTATGCGCATCCCCGGATGTCCCACATTCAGTATGAATAACAAATGTGAACGTTCATTCATTATTCATGATGAATAATAAAGTATTCACGACGAATAATACAATATTCACGACGAATAATACATGAATTCATGAATCGTGAATTATTCACCCTGAATGATGTATTATTCATCCTGAATGATACATTATTCATGATGAATAACGCATAAATGACCTGTGAAGATGTGGAAACGTGACACGCTCTCATTTGTTCCCCGATTAACAACATAATTACTTGATAGGTTCTCGATTCGTCTTGATGGGTGTTGGGTTACGGTGTTGAAGAAACGTGATGGCTTACGACGTTGAATAAAGTGTTGAAAAAGGTGATGTCGAGTTACATACTTACGGTGTCGAGGCGTTGTACAAACTTAAACGTACATAAATATTCATAATGAATATAACACATATATAACATTTCACGTAAAAAACGGTTAAAAGGACAAAAAAAACTATATCGAGATGGATGTCATATCTAAGAGCACGAAATTCTCGTTTTTTTGATGTAATTTGTTTGATAAAAATATTAGTAATTTTTAAGATAATTTATTTTAAATTTAATTGGGTAAAAAGTTTTTAATTAAAAAATAAAATAAAAAGTCAAATATGGTAGACGTGTGTTTAAATTTTCTTCCATTTTTACCCCTAAGCATTTTAAATTTAAAAACTCTATTTAATATGAGTTGTTGGATCAAAAGAGATTGAGTGACTGAGATTTGTCCTCACGTGCACAATGAAAAATGATTTTTCATTTGAACTTTCCCCTCTCTCTCTCTCTCTCTCTCTATATATATATATATATATATATATATATATATAAGTTAATAACATTTTTCCTAAATTAGGTTTTGTAAACCACGGTTCCACTTCCAAATTGTATCGACTCCATCACTCCACAGCGGCACAGCTCCAAGCCTCCACTTCCAAATTGTAGTTTTATAACTTGTTTATGAATGTCAAACTCAAGTAATGATGGATTTTGTGGATTTTGGAATTTAAACTGAAGGTGCGTACTTTGAAGTGTGTACGTGATCGTATGGCAATGAATATGAGATTCTTCACATAAGAATTTTAATAGCTCCTGCCTCCATAATCTCAGTTTTATATTTTTCATCATGACTAGCAATAGCAAAAGTAGCACCATATAAAAACAGTAGCTTAGAGATTCCAAGCGGGTTCTATCCGGGTACCGGGGCCGCAGGCCCGATCCTGACAAATTTTGGGCCCTGGGCGAGATGTAAAACAAGGCCCTCGATAAGTACGAAAAAAATTATTTAATATATCGTTTTGTATCATAAGAAATAACATTGAATTCAAGAAATACGAATAATGTATATAAACCATTTATAAATTATTTATAAATTAATATGATCTACCATGTCATTTTTCCATAGCATCATTAAGGCATTGTTTGGCAAAAAAAAAAATAGCTTATAAGCTAGCTTCTTTTTGTACATGTTTGGATGATCATAAACTAGCTTATAAGCTAACTTATGGAAAAACTACTCATAGTAGCGTTTTGAAAAGCTAGCTTATCAACTAGTTTGCCAAACATAGCCTAATTTGTTCCAACGTCAAAAACATCTTTATGATATATATTTAATATATAGATTGACATTATTTGCGGTGTGACTATTCTAAGTACAACTCTATGTAAATCAATATAAATCAGTTGTGTTCCCATCTCACCTCATCCTAATGTTTTTCTATCACCATTTTAGACTTTTAGGGTTAAAACAATCATTTTTTGAATCATCAATCTTAGAATCAAAAACTCATGGTGGTTATAGTTTGAGATATTATTATTGTTTTTGAGATATGAGAGTACTTAAGATTCATCCACTCAATATAAGATCAGGGTCGTGTCTGGGGGAGGGCGGGTCGGGTGTACGCCCAGGGCCCACGAGAAATAGGGGCCCAATTTTTTTAGTATATAGTAGTAATAAAAAAAATAGTAAATAAAACAGACAAAATTTTTAAGTATCTAATAAGACCAAAATAATTTCGTATTACATTATGGCCCAAACATGTATTAGTTAATTACATCGGAAAATAAAATATGTTAAAAGTTAATTGGTCGTACATTTTATAGTATTGTTTTTCTGTTTCTCAAAGTCTAAAACTACTTTCCTAATTTTTTTTGATATATTTTCCATCATTCATCTCCCACTTAGCCTTTAGAAATCCAAAGTCTAATGGGACCCGAAAGAATTTGTATTATAAAGGGCCAAACATGTATTAATTAATTACAATGGAAAAATATATGTAAAAAATTCATTGGTTGTTCATTTTATAGGATTACTTATTGTTTCTCTACAGTTTTTTTTAATCTACTATCAAAGTCTAAAACTATTTATCTAGAAAGTATTGATATATTATCCATCATTCATCTTTCATCGATTCTTTTAATTTATCCCATCCACATGCATTTTATATCTATATTAGAATATAGTAGATTTATTGTTATTAACTATGAGAACACGCTCCTACCTTTTGAAAAAACTTATCAACCATATGAGACGGTTCAACTTATATCTATACCCTTGTTTTTCAAACATTATTGACTCTTTATTACTTATTATTGAGTGCATGAATCTTAGTTAGGGGTTGTTTGTTTAAAAAAAAAACTTCTTAATGACTTTTAAGTCTGAATCGTTCAGACCTTTTTACATTTAGACTGTTTTTTTACAGTTTTCAGAACCTCTTAACTCTTAAATACGTATGAAATAAGAAGTGATGACCTAACTTCTTAAAACCTCTTATCGCCATCTCAGTTCATATGCTCTTTTTTCTCTCAAGATGCCTCCAGATGTTACACAAAGATACAATATTGTTGATTCCTATTTCAGACTCCAACGCCACCTCTTATTAATCAGAAGTAAATAAGACTTCAGATATCTTAAAAAACAAACGGCACCTTACACTCCTATCTCCAAAACAATAATAAAGTCTTAAGCTATAAGCTTATAACCAAAATGGTTTTTGATTTTAAGATTGATTGTTCCGAAAAAGTTTGTTTCAACCCTAAAAGTTCAAAGCAGTGATGAAAAACATTAATCTAAGATGAGATGGAAACCCAACTGATTTATATTGATTTACATAGAGTATTACTCCGAAGAGTCAACATTTTAACCCAAAATTTATGCCATTTTATATATTAAATGTACATCGTAAGGATGTTTTTGACGTCGGAACATATTAATAATGCTATGTAAAATTGATATGACAGATAATATTAATTTAATAATAATTATCGATTGATTTTGCTTATAGGAATACTCAGGAAAACGATTTTATATGATTTTTTAGTATTTTTTGAATTAAATTTTTTCCTTGTGATAAAAATCAAAGATTTTATTTTGATAATTATCAAGGGCCCTTTTCTAACATCTCGCCCAGGGCCTATAAAATGTCAGGAACGGGTCTGTATAAGATTTTTAGGTAATAAATAGTCAATAATGTTTGAAAAAACAATGTATAGATATAAGTTGGATCGTCTAATATAATTGGTAAATTTTTACACAAAGTAGGAGTTCTCCTGGTTAATATATTAAAAAATTTACCATATTATTAAAGAAATACATAATTCATATGGATTGAATAATCAAAATAGTCAGTGGGAGATAAATGATGGATAATATATCAAGGTTTTCTAGGTAAGTAATTTTATACTTTGGTACTAGATATAAATAAATAAAAACCCTATCAATACTGTAAAATGAACGACCAATTAACTTTTCACATATTTTTTTCATTTCGAGTATAATTAGTTAATACATGTTTGGAACCTTATATAATACGAAATTTTTTGACTCCTATTAGATACTAAAAAAATTGTCTCTTTTGTTAACTAATTTTTTTACTACTATTATATAGTTAAAAAAATTGGGCCCCTATTTCTCGTTGGGCCCTGGGCGTACGCCCGGCCCGCCCTCCTCCAGGGACGGCCTTGACCGGGGGCGGGGGTTGACCGGGTATTGACCGGGGCCGGGTACTCGATCGCTGTACCCGCCGGGGACCGGGGCCGGGGATATTCTTACTAACCGGGGCCGGGGCCGGGTAAGGGGATACCCGCCCCGTTACCATCCCTAACGCAATCTCTAAAATTAACGCAATCTCTAAAATATTTTCCAAAAAAACACAATCTCTATAATTAACGCAATCTCTAAAATTAACGTCATCTCTAAAATATTTTCCAAAAAAATACATCAATCTAAAAAAAACGTAATCTCTAAAATTAACCCATAATCTCTAAAATATTTTCGAAAAAAATGCAATATTTTTAAATTAACGCAATCTCTACAAAACACGTAATACTCTAACATATTATCAACGTAAACGTAACACTCTAAAATTAACACATAATCTCTAAAATAAACGCAATATTTTTGAATCAAACACATACTCTAAAAAAACATACAACAACAAATATTTTATAAAATATAAAACTACAACGGGGTTAAGAGAAAACTTGCCATACTAACTGAACGAGACATATCCAACTTCTAAAAGCATTAACGAACCGAGTCAAGTTTCGAGCGTGTGGAATACACGATATATTTGAGAGAGTGAGAGTAGATGAACTTGTGGTGGGTTTTCAAAGTGGGGGGACCTCAAATTTATAACGGATGGGGAGTAGTTGGGTAATAAATTTAACCTAAATTTAACATCGATCTCACCGTTCATTTTACAATCATGGGCTTAGATGATTTTCCCGGCCCCCAACCCCGCGAAAATTCCCTAAATCGCCAGGTTACCCCTCGAAATGTGAAATCCTGGACCGAAATATTGCATCCCCGCGAAATGTGAAATCCCGACCCAAAATCCCAGGGAAAATGGGTATTTCGGACAACTTTGAGAGATTTTGGGCATTTTGGTAAGTCCATTTTGAAATACGGGTATTGCAATTAAATTCCTTATTATATATGTATATACTTTTAACCATAGACGATGAAGCTGCAAATAAAAGAATGACATACATGATATGAATTGAAAACCTTCTTCTGAATGCCAGCTTGGTGGGGTTCGTGACTTCGTGGAGACTGTCAACTAGAGAGTCGCGGTACG
This sequence comes from Arctium minus, assembly GCA_954870635.1. Taxonomy (NCBI): domain Eukaryota; kingdom Viridiplantae; phylum Streptophyta; class Magnoliopsida; order Asterales; family Asteraceae; genus Arctium; species Arctium minus. Next base: position 110,919,529 of record OX941084.1, read on the forward strand.
GTGGTGGCCGGTGGCAAAGGGCAATGGCAATGGTCAATGGGGAGTTTGTGAGTTCTGGAATCTTGAAGCGAACTAGAGAGTAGAGAACTAGAGATGGACTTCTGCCTTCTGTTTCTGGTCTTTAGTCTTGAGTCTTCACGTCGTCTGTCGTCAATAGGTATTATGTTTTAGGGTTTACCTATTTACAATTTTTCCGAAACGTAAAGCTTGCATAACAAGAAAAACATAGGATAAAAAATTATGTATAAGGTTCGGGTTTCAGATGGATTCGGGGCAGGGATCTGGAGATCCTAACCGAACTGCCTAACCCACTCAAAATCTTGGGTGTTGGATGTCGGGTAGATTCGGGTCATATGGGTCGGGCCAATTCGGTTTTTTTTCAGTTCAGGTTTTTTGGTTTTTTTGGGTTAGGTTGGATTATGCACAACCCTATCGTTTGATACTAATGACTGTCGTTACTTGATGATACTCGACGACGTGGGTATCTATAGTTATAGATAGTATGCAGAGATAACTCAAGACAGTCATCTAATTGTGATGACTGATAGCTTGAATGACATTGATCGTTAGTTTATATGTCGATAACAACTTACGACCATTGCATAAGACGACGATCGTTAGTCTTGTGGTTTTTAGTCGAGTCCTTTTCTCAATATGGTGCTCTGTCGCATGAATCTTACGTTTGCTGTGACTTTTGAGATTTTTACCAAAACAGTTGTATGTCAAAAATGTGGTCCTAAAGGCGTTTATATATGTTTGATTCTTGGTTTAATTAGGGAAGAAATCAAATTTTTGGTAACCATCATTAAAACCTTACATCCCCAAATTCTTAATTTTCCATATTTCCCCATTCCCACCTTAACTTGACCAATTTTGATCTTTCAAATTAAATACCTTCCACCATTATAACATCTTATTCTCATGTTTACAAGTAACCATAATTAATCTTTCCAAAATTGTTAAAAATTTATATCATTTCCATTCCAACAATAAATAATTGAGACTTTATTTATTTGATTTCCACCCTCTATTTATTACAAATTTTTGGGTGTTACAACTCTCCCTTCCTTCAAGGAATTCCGTCCTTGGAATTTTGGTTGATCAAAAAGTTGAGGATATTTAGCCCTCATCTCCTCTTCCAGTTCCCATGTTACCTTGGCTCCTTTGTGAAATTTCCATTTCACTAGCATAAATGGTATACTCTTGTTTCTTAATCTCATCATCTTTCTGTCTAACACCTGGACTGGCTATTCTATAAAGGTTAGCTACTTACTAAGCTCCACCTCTCCTAAATCTATTGTTGACTCGTCAACTATGCATTTCTGTAGATTCAACACACCAAAAGTGTCATGAATCCCACTTAATTCTCCTGGCAGTTTTAGCCGATAGGCTACTGTTCCTACCCTTGCAATGATCTCAAATGGTCCGATAAATCTCAAACTCAATTTACCTTTCCTCCTAAACGTCAGGACTCCTTTCCAAGGTGATATCTTTAGCAATACCTTATCACCTAGTTGAAACTCCATGGTAGGAGTCTTTTAACTGCGTAGACTTTTTGTCTATCTTGTACGACCTTTAACCGCTGTCTGATTTGTACTATCTTATTAGACGTCTATTGAACCAATTTCGATCCAGACAACTCTCTCTCAACTATGTCAGCTTAACATATATGTGTTATGCACTTACAACCATACATGGTTTCAAAAGGTGTCGTCTTGATGTCTGAATGTTAGCTATTGTTATAAGAAAGCTCTACCAATGGGAGGTGGTTATCCCAACTACCTCCAAAGTCTATCATACAAGCTCTTAGCATGTCCTCTAACTTTTGTATCGCCCTCTCATTCTTACAGTCGGTTTGAAGATGATAAGTTGTATTTAGATATAGTCGAGTCCCCATCTCCTATTGGAAACTTGACGAAAATATTGTTGTGAATCTCGCATCCCGATCTGAGACAATGGAAAATGCCACTCCATGTCTCAATAGAATTTCATTAACATAAAGTTGCACCAATCTCTCCAATATATACTTATTGTTGATTGGTAAGAAGTGAGCAGACTTTGTCAACAGGTCAACAATTACCTAGATGGTATCATATCATTCACTATCTTTGGAAACTTGGTTACGAAAGCTATCGTGATCAGATCTCATTTCCATATAGGCCTCTCCATTTTTGTAACATTCTTGACGACTTTTGGTGCTCATTCATCACATGCAAATAAATTAGACATTTCTTCACATATCCAGCTACCGCCTTTTTCAAGCCAGGCCACCAGTAGCTTTTCTTCTATGTCTTATACCTCTTGACACTTCCTGGGTTCATAGTTTTTTTGGACTAATGAGGTTTTTCCAACACTCTGGATCTTAGATCACCTAGGCTAGGGATCCAAACTCGATCCCCATGTTTGAAAACTTTGTCTGTCCCAACAGTTAAATCTAAATTTGTCCAACCATTTTTTCTTTCTTAATATTTGTCTCAAGCAAGGCTTATTTTTTAGTGTTTTTGATTTATTGTATCATGTCTACTTTGACATTCATCCACATGCCTCAAACCTTGAGTTATTCAATCCTATCTTTTCTACTTAGCGTGTTAGCCACTACATTCACCTTTCCCAGATGGTAGTAGATTTCACAGTCATAATCTTTGAGCAATTCCATCAACCTCGTATTTCTCATATTCAACTCCTTCGGATCAAATAGGAATTTCAAGCACTTATGATCTATGTAGATCATACACTTCGTACCGTACAAATAGTGTCTCCAATTTTTTAGCATGAATACCATCACAGCTAACTCCATATTGTGGGTTGGATATTTTTTCTTCGTGTTCCTTTTACTGTTAGGATGCGTAGGAAATAACCTTACCTTGTTGCATCAATACACACCCTAAACCCATCTTTGATGCATTTTTATATCGACAAATATTTCCATTCCTTCTCTTAGGGATAGCACACACTGCTCAGTCTTTCCTTGAGCGTTTGAAACGTTTCTTCCTAATTCTCTCCCCATTTGAACTTGATCTCCTTATTTTTTAACTTTATCAAAGGCATTGCTATTCTCGAGAAGCCTTGAATGAACCTCCGGTAATAGCCTGCCAACCCTTGAATACTTCGGATTCCGACGAAGATTTTGGTGATGCCCAATCCATTACCGCCTCTATCTTAGTTTCTTCTTCCTTGATCCCCTTAGCATTGACTACATGGCCAAGAAATTTAACTTCTTGTAACCAGGACACACATTTTGAGAACTTGGCATACAGACGCTCTCTTTCCAGTAGCTCAATAATTATCCTTAGATGTCGTTCGTCTCCTCCTTGCTCCTTGATTAGCTAAGGATGTCATCTAAGAAGATTATGACAAACTTATCTAGATATGGCCTACATACTCAGGTCGTCAAATGCATGAATGTTGTAGGTTCGTTCATCAACCTGAATGGCATTAGTACAAACTCCTAATGGTCATAATGAGTTCTAAAAGCGTTCTTTGGGATGTTCTCCTCTCGAACCTTCAACTGATGGTATCTTGATCTCAAATTGATTTTTGAGAAATGGTTTGATCCTTGTAGTTGATCGAACAAGTCGTCAATCCTTGGTAACGGGTACCTAGTCTTCATCGTGATCTTATTAACTCTTGGCAATTTATACACATTCTCATTGTGTCATCCTTCTTTTTCACAGGTAGGATCAACGCTCCCTGTATAGACGAACTTGGTCTAATATAATCCTTATCTAACAGCTCTTGAAGTTGTGTCATCAACTTTCGCATTTTTTTTGGGGATAAATCGATCCTAAATTCAACCTGACGTTATGGTTGGATCTCTGCCAATTCGTTAGGGAATACCTCCGAGTACTCTCTTACTACTGGTACATCATGTACCATTTTCTTCTCTGGCTTGGCATCTTATTCCAAATAAGCTACACTCCCCTTCCGAAGGAACTTGTTTGCCTTATTTTAATGATCATCCCCACACTGTGTTTCTTTCGATCCCTATAGACGTGGATCGTCTCTCCCTTTGGTGTTTGAATCTTAATCACCTTTTCATAACATACGATTAGGGGATGATTATCAGACAGCTAGCCCATTCTCCGAAGACCACATCAAATCCTCCTAGACACACAGGCACAAGCCTAACAGGAAATTTAGAATCTGCATCCGTCAATTATCTCATTTATCTTAGTCTGACAACCGTTCGCTGTTCCTACTGTGTAGCTCTTGACTAGTCTACATCCACTTTTATTTAAATAGTGGCATAAAGTAGTAGACAAAAAAACTACCATTTGCACCTGAATCAAATAATACGTGATCATACACATCATTGGTAGGAAACATACATGACATGACATTCAGAGTCTCCCTTACATCCTCCAACGTCATTGTGTAAGCTCGACCGTATACTTCTGATAGTTCATTCTTTTTGTTTGATCCCCTCCCAGATCCACCATTTTATGTCTTAGTACTAACCATTGTGCCTTTTTGGTGCTTTGGATAGTCGGGTCTTAGATGACCGGTACCACCACATTCATAGCACGTCTTTTCTACTAGACAGTCCCGCATTATGTGTCTGGGATTCCGACATTAGAAACAGGTTATGCTTCGATTACATACCCTAGTGTTTCCAGTTGCATTTGCTACACGGAGAAATCGTGAACTCATTTCTTCATGCCCTGGTGGAAGTAAAAGCTCCCTTTGACTTCTTGTTTGACTTGCTCGAACCCTCCCACCTTCTCTTATCCTCTCTCATGTCCCAACTTGCCTTAACGTTGTACGTTTCAACGACAGTGGCAGTTTCAGTTGCCTGGACAAAGGTGGTTGGTTTTATTATATCCACATATTGCTTGACTTCTATTCTCAGACCATCCTCGAAACAATCTATCTTCTTTTGTTCTGTCACTACTTGATAGCTGGCAAACCTCGCCTTCTCTAAGAAACTTATTGACATAACTCTAAACTGTGGATGAACCCTGTTCTAACCTCAAAAATTCAAATTCTAACTTATTCATCGTAGTTTGAGTACAATATTTGTCCATCATCATATTTTTCATTGTCTCAAGTCAATGCATACATGTCATCTTCTCCTCTTACAGCGCCCTCAGTGTTCCACCAATTCAGAGAAGAGTTCATAAAAGTGGTAGTAGCATAAGTATAACACCCTCAAATTTGGATATAACAACTAATTTAAAATTTTCAATGATACATCAAATAAAGTATAAAATCCCTTTCTAAAAATCAATATTTGAATTACCTCAAATAGAATTCTAGATTTAACCTCAACAAATAATAAACCAAGTCCTATATAAAGACTAGATAAAAATCGGGTGTTCCAAAACCCATTAATAGATGTTATCTCCAAACGTGCGGAAGACATCGCCCAATAGCTACATCCTTCTCGTGCATCTAACTAGCACTCAACTCTTTACGGTGTCACTAGTACCATTCCCCAAAACACGGACCTGATGCACATGCTGACAAATAAAAAGTTAAACATAGTGGGTTCAAGTAGTTTTCATCATAATTATAGAAACGTAAAACTGAAAGACTGCTTATTTAAAACATTACTTCTCATTATGAAATGCATTTATCGTAAAAGCAACTTCTTTCCAAACCCACTATATTATACTAAAAATGTATTATCACCAGATAATTTATACTAAAAGAACCCACACTTATGATTTATTTAACAAAATATTCAAAGATCCCAATATATGCATTTTCAAGATATATTAACCCAAAAACACCAAGTATGTACACTTAATCAAATACTCAACTCATTTGATAATTAGTAATGAAAACATTTCAATACATCAAAATACACATTTTGGCATGTACATAGTTTTCACAATGCAACTTGAACTCACCTTGCTAGACTTAGGCTTAAATCTAGGTTTTACCCTAACTTTGAGCTTCGTTTGGTGAAGGCTTTTACATCCACAAACATCCATCACTAGAAACTTTATCTAGGTCACAAAAACCTAAAATACATCAAGATTAACTCCAAAAATCAGATCCATACAACTCTTTATCAAAATCTCAAATCACCCAAAATACCCAAATCAGGTCAAAACTAAAAATATGAGAGGTACATCAAAAGAGATGTACTAAGAGGTTAAAATGAAAGGTTTTAACATGAATAAAGGTTTGGTAGATGAAGAATGAACTCACATTGCTAGGTTTGGTAAAACCCCAAAAATCTAGAAATATGTAGAAATGAAGATGAACACTTGGTCTAGCACTTCTGGTTGAAATCACTTGCTTCTATGATGATGTAACACTTTAAAATCCAAGGAAACGACCCCAAAATGAGCTAGGGATCGTCATAAATGAAGGGGAATAAATTTGGGAGAGAAAGGGTGAAGTATGAGAAGTGAGAAACGAGAGAAAGCTAAGAAAATCTCACATTTAACACTTTGTTACCCTTAGGCCAGAGTGACCATGTGATTGTGCCAGTGGCACTTTCGCTTGCATAATCCCCAAGTCCTCCAAACCCCAAAATTTTGAATTTTTCTGCTACAAACTATCCCGATTAGCTTGGCATCCAAAACAACTAATTATACTAACATTAATATATAATCATAGCTTAAATGGGGAGAGAAAGGCAACCAAAACTTACTGAAATTGTGGATGTTACAATCCTCCCAACATTAAATGAGATTTCGTCCTCTAAATCTAGTTCCTACACATAACATTTCAATACTACACTCAACACTTAATGGATTCCCTCGTTCCAGAAGTAACTCGGTTCTTTCTTGCAACAATTAAACCTTGACGATAGAATCTATTTAAATACATTAATGTCTTTGATCAAAATTTAAAGCCTAAATAATTATTTTAGAATTGTCCTAACACATATTGTTAGTGCACAAATGTTGGGTCTAATATCATTGTGAAGAAAAAGTCAAAGTCCAATTCAAAGCCCTCTATGCTAAAGTCAAAGTCAAAGCTCAAGGGTGAAAAGTCAAAGTGTTTACTTTTGTTAGTTTAGTTTGTCTTTGTATTTTGTCCTCGTATAAATAGTTTTCCCTTGATAATATGTCATTAGGATTCTAATTGCAAATATTCTAGAGAGAGAATTATTGAGAGAGAGAGAGAAGGAGCAATGTATACGAGATTGTAATCTGTAATCTTTGGAATCAATCATATGGCATTTGGTATTGAAATTGTTTGTTCATCTTGATTTTGCACACTTTCTAGGATTAAGAATTGGTATCAGAGCATGCACATTTCAGAAAGATTTTCAAAAATTTGAAGAATTGTGATAGACTTTGAAGAACTCTCATACTAACTGTTCCAGAATCAATTTCTTGATTTTGTGTATTTTTTAATGTAATTTTGGTTGCACTGTAATCATTTTGTGTAATAGAACACATTTGATTTGTTTCATTTTGTCCAATTCACAATTGTTTGTGTGAATTATTGGATTTAAGTGAGTTTTTGTTCGAAAGTTGTAATCGTACTAAGTTTTTAGATCGAGTTGAATATTTTTTTTATTTTGTTGAAATTGAGTGTTTGTATCCTGTTCGAAAAGTGATCTAGAGCAAATTGGTGAAGCATCAGAATCAAATTTGGAAATTTTGATCGATTTTGGACTGAATTTGACGTTTTTGGGCCGAGATCTGAAGAACTCGCATGGCTCCAAGAACTCGTAGAGGCTTTTGTTTGTGTTTTTAGAATTTTCCAAGGAAGGAATTCGCATACAGTGTGATATGAAAAGAGAGAATTTCGTATGACCTTGTGTAAGAAAAGCTTAGAATCCGCACATAACCGTGTATGAAAAGAAGGATTTCACACAACTCTTCATACGAAAAGTTTGGAGGAAATTTTGCAAAGGGAACTTTTCACATAGCACTTTATACGAAAAGTGAAGATTAGCATATCACTGCATGCGAAAATTCGAGGAATTCGCATGATGTTGAGTTGAATTTTTTTCTTCTAAGTGAGGAATTATCATAATATTCCTTTGCGAAAAGTGAAGTGTTGGAAATTATACTAAGTCAAGAATTTGTACATTTTTTCTTTGCGAAAAGCTCTTGAATCTTGAAGTGTACAAGTCAGGATTTCGCATCTACCTTCGTGCGAAAAGTAGAAACTCGCATCCTTCGGTGTACGAAAACTCAGAATTCGCATCAAGTTGTGTGCGAAAAGCTTGGATTTTGTATCATTTGGTGTGCGAATTGTTTGTGTGGTGCGAAAAGTGACTATTGTGACGTGAGAAATCTATACTTAGTCATTTTTTTGGCTATTTTCAGAAGTTTTGAAAATTTCTGATTTTGTGTTTAAAGATCAGTGCAAGTTCAAGATGACTTCAAGGGATGCTCTTTCAATTGGAATTGATGTGAAACAACCTGTTCTATTCAAAGGGGAATACGAGCAGTGGAAAGATAGGTTTCTGGATTTCATAGATCGACACGAAAATGGAGAATTCATCAAATAGTCTATTGATGAGGGTCTTATGAAACCAGTTACAGCTATTGTACCGGATGAGGAAAATGAGAGTTTTGACAGTGGAGATGGTATGGCGCCTCAACAGCCCAAAACCAAATAGATTGTTGTTGAATTTTCAAGTTATTCTCCTAAACAAAAGAAAAGATATAAGGCAGACAAACAAGCTAGATCTCAACTTCTTCAGAGCATACCGAATGAGATATATATCAAGATTGATAGCTACAAGGCCACTGCAAAGAAAATGTGGGATCAGTTAAAGAAAATGATGATGGGATCAAAGGTTGAAAACCAGATGAAAGTGGCTAACTGCATCAACAATTATGAAGAATTTAAAGCCAAAATTGGTGACAGTTTGGAGGAAACCTATGAGAGATTTGTATCCTTGCTTAATGAGCTGGCAAAGAACAATGTGAAGAAGAAGCAGATTGAAAATAATGTGAAGTTTCTGAGTGTTTTGCAACCTGAGTGGAAGAAGCACACTCGGAGGATGAAACAGATGAAGGATCTGAGTGAAATTCCTCTACATGAAGTGTATGAATCACTTAGGCAGAATGAAGAGGAAAGAGAAGAGAAATGGAAAAGGGAAAAGCCAGTAGCTGATCTAGTTGCCTTAGTTGTTGAGAAGAACAAGGAGAAAGAAAAGAAGGACAAGAAGGAGAAAAAGAAAGTTGTAATTTCTAGTTCTGATGGGTCTGATAGTGGTAATTTTGATTCTGATGATGGTGAGAATCTGAAACAACCAATGATTTTACTAACTCGAGCTTTTCAGAAGAAATTTTATAAGAAGTCGGGTTCGAACAACCAAAGATATTCATCAGGGTCCAGAAATTATGAACACAAGGAACGGATTGAAGGAAAAAGGTATGAAGGTAGGAGGTTTGAAGAGAAAAAGCCGGAAGAAAGAAAATATTTGAACAGTTATGAGACGAAGAAGGTGGAAGAGCCAATAAAATGCTACAACTGTGGGAAATCAATCACTTTGCCAAAGACTGCCGAAAGCCCAAAGTTCGCAACTCAGAATGCTACAAGAACAAGATCCTTTTGGCCAAACAGAAAGAAGCAGGCAAAGCATTGATGGCCGAGGATGACTATTGGTTGGATTATTCTGAATCTGAGAGTGAGAGAGAAGAAACTGCTCACATGTGCTTAATGGGCAAGGAAGTCAAGTATGATGAGATGGATGATGAGACTTCTGAAGAGGTAAACAATTTTTCTGAATCTGAATTTTTAATGAAAATGGAAACCATGATGGTCGATCTTCAAGACCTACAAACTAAGCTTAGAAAGGAAAAAGGCAGAGTTCCGAAAAAGTGTCAAACAATTTTTGATCTCAACAAGGAAATTGTTGGGAACTAAAACTTGATTGACTCTTTGATCAAAGCTGCTACTAATTTTGAAACACAAAAATCTTGTTTTGAAAGTCAAATTTTTTAAGCAGTCTCTAAGTTCAATAAGTGTAAACTTGAGAAGCAAGAGTTTGTTATGAAACATAATAAGTTGCAGTTTGAAAATAAAACTTTTCTTAAAAAGATAAATGGTTTGAAAGCCAAGCATTATGCTAGAGGTCAAACAGATCAAACCATTCATCTAAATAAGCCAAAGGAATTTACAGCTTTTAAGGATAATTGGGTATTGAATATGATAACCCACATTATTTAAAGAAAGCTATGAGAAAACAGCCAGCTTTATATAACTTTGATTTTCTACAAGTGGCTGACAAGTGTCCTCATTTAAAACCCAAATTTGTCACAAAGTCATCTGATGAGGTGGAAGCTAAAGAAGATGAGAATAGGAAAAACATAACCAAAACGCAACTACCATTTTCTATGACAAGTTGAATGATAGTTATCTTTCTGAACAGCCAAGTTTTTTATCAATTGACTATTTTCAAAGTTACTCTACTGGGGAGATGGAGGTAAAACCAACTGAAGCCAATATTTATGTTCCTCCACTCATCTTGGAAAGTAAAATTTATGAGCTTGAGAACACCTTAGTAGAACAAAGAACTTTGGTTGATCTTGAGAAAACAATGTTTTCAACTGTTATGATGAACACTTAGAAAGAGTTAGTGAAAACAACTCCACTGATTCAGATGCATCATCTTGTAAAGTTTTCATAGGCAATGTTTTTGCTAATCCAAAACCTTCAGATTTTAATAAAACGTCTTATCAAAAGAAGTGTTCTAAAAAGTTTAATGATTTCATCTTTCCAAATTCTTCCAAGGCACCAAATTTTGATGATGATGATGACTTATTTGAGGATGAGATTGATTTTTTTAATTTCGATGGATGTTTTGATGAAAGTGTTGAGACGTTTGATTTCAATGCTAAACTTCCAGATGATTCTGATTTTGTTATCAATACTAATGCTTTACCAACTGTATTTGAAAAAGGTGAATCTTCAACTAAGGTTGATGAATCAGTTTCTGTGAGTACCTATTATGCTAAAGGTAAGAAGCAAAAGAAAATGCGCTCACAGAAACGGACCAACACAGGTAAGCATAAGAAAACACAAACTCTTAAATCTCATGATTCTTACAAATCTAAATCTTCTGTTTCATATTTGAAAAGTAAAAGGTCTGAGGCAAAGCTTGAATGGTGACCTAAGAAGAATATTGAAGAGTTGACAAAATCATTGTCTGATTCGGAATGTAATAGGACTGCTGTTAGTGTTTCTGATGTAGTTGGTCATATTGTTTCTCATAAAACAAACCTTGTACATTCTTACAAGACTTATACAATAAAGCAATTGATCCAATTATCTCATTCTACTTGACAGTGTTCCACATACAGTCGCAATGATTTTTTTACTCGAAAATATTCTGATTGTTGGTTTAGTTCTTATTATATACATCATTCAAATATTTTTCAAAGAAAATGAGGAACCAAATTCAAATGGGTGCCAAAATCTTGTGCTAACGTGAAAGGACCCATCTATAAATGGGTACCTAAACCAGTTGTTGTCTGATTTCTTCTGTGCAGACCCGTCATATGTGGTACTTGGATTCAGGCTGTTCCAAGAATATGACATGGCAGAAAGATATTTTATCTAATTATATAGAGAAATTTTTCGGCAACGTGAAGTTTGGTAATGACCAGTTTTCACCAATCTTGGGATACGGAGATGTTGTGCAAGAGAACATAACAATTAAGAAGGTGAGTTATGTTGAAGGATTAGGACACAATTTGTTCAGCATTGGTCAGTTTTGCGATAAAGACTTAGTGGTGAACTTTAAAGCGAAGAGATGTTGTGTCTGAACTAAAGACGTAAAAGAACTCTTGGTTGGCACGCGAAAGTTAAGCCTCTACACAATCAATCTGTCTAATGTTAAACCAAATAATGTTGTGTGTCTATTGTCGAAAGCCTCTATGAAACAAAGCTAGTTATGGCATAAAAGGTTATCTCACCTCAACTTCCGATACATTAACAAGTTGGTGACTGGAAATTTGGTGAAAGGACTTCCAGAGCTTAGGTATGAAAGAGAACATCTGTGTGACACGTGCGACGGTGCGAGAAAGAAAAAATGAAAAGAGCTTCTCATAAGCCTAAGCCTGAACCTTGTACAAGTGTTCCTCTCGAGTTGTTGCATATGGATATTTGTGGTCCCATGCGAACACAAAGCATCAACGACAAGAAGTATGTCTTAGTAATTGTGGATGATTATTCAAGATACACTTAGGTCAAATTTCTAAGATCAAAAGATGAGATGTCCGATGTCATCATCTCATTTTTTATGACCATCCAAGTGAACTTGTAGAAGATAGTTAAGATGCTCATAATAGACAATGACACAGAATTCAAGAACAAGACTGTAGATAATTATCTCGAATCATTCGGGATAACACATCAGTTTTCTGCTGCCAGGACACCATAACAGAATGAGGTAATAGAAAGGCGAAACAGAACTCTAGTCGAGGTTGCTCGCACTATGCTTAGTCAATCTGATCTATCTATATTTCTGTGGGATAAAGTTGTGTCTACTGCATGTTACACTCAAAACATATCCATCATCCATCGTCGGTTTGGTAAAACGTCGTATGCTTTGATTAATAATAGAATACCTAGCATCAAACATTTTCACATCTTTGGATGCAGGTGTTTTGTGTTGAACGATAAGAAAAACTTGAACAAGTACAGTCCCAAGGCTGATGAATGAAGTTTCATTGGCTACTCGCAGACATCTACGACATACAGAGTATACTTGAAGTAGTCCAAGAATGTTGTGGAGAGCCTCTAAGTTCAGAACCCGTTATAACAGGAGTATTAGCTTCTGGACAAATCAGTCCAGAACCTATATCTAAAGCTTCTAATTCTGATAATGCTTCTACGTCTACATCGCATCTTTCAGATTTAGATTTACTATTTGAACATTTTTATGATGAGTTTCTAGGATCAAAAGTGACTAAACCGTTTGTGATTGATAGGTCTGAAGATTCAAGGAATAATCAACCAATCACTTCAGATGTTTTAACTGAGCCAGACTTCCCGATTCAAGTAGAAAATCAAGTTCAAATACCTGCTCCATCAGTTGAAGTTACACAAGAAAGTGAAGTTTCAGAAGAATCTCATTCAGTTGGATGTTCTGTAATGCCTACTCAACAGACAACAAGTGTCCAATCAACTGAATCTTCTCCACCAATCACTTCAACTGAACCCTAACAAGAACAAGAAGAAGGATTCTTATATGATCAACATGATCAGTCTACACCTAATCCACTCCATCATGTATACAAGTGGACCAAACAGCTCCCGGTTCATCAAATAATAGGAGATCCTTCAAAGACGATGCAAACTAGGTCTGCAACAGTGAATGAATGCATGTTTGATTCTTTTCTAAGCAAGATTGAGCCTACAAAAGTTTCAGAAGCTCTTCGTGATCTAGATTGGATTACAGCCATGTAAGAAGAGCTCAACCAATTTGATGCGCTTAAAGTTTGGCGATTGGTGCCTCGACCTGAAGGCAAAACAATCATTGGTACGAAATAGGTATTTAAGAATAAAAAGGATGAGGATGGTATTATTGTAAGAAGCAAAGCAAGACTTGTGGCTAAAGGATATCGGAAAGAGGAAGACATCGATTACGACGAGACATATGATTCAGTTGCATGTATTGAGGCAATTAGGATGTTCCTACCCTACGCTGCACACAAGAACTTTATAGTCTACCAAATAGACGTGAAGACTGCCTTCTTGAATGGCATTCTAAAGGAGGAGGTCTATGCCTCACAGCCTAAAGGTTTTGTCAATTCGGATAAACCAGATCATGTATATATCCTTAACAAGGCTCTTTACGATTTAAAACAAGCCCCTCGCGCCTGGTATGACGTTCTTTCAAAGTTCTTAGTCAAGTATGGTTTTTCAAAAGGTAAAATTGATACCACCTTATTCATTAAAAGGGAAAAAGATGATATCATTTTAGTTCAAATATATGTGGACGATATAATTTTTGGTTCTACAAACCCAAAGTACTGTAAGAACTTTTTTGCACTCATGGTGTCAAGATTTCAAATGAGTATGATGGGAGAGATGAATTTCTTTCTCGGATTACAAGTAAGACAATTTTCAACGGGGATTTTCATAAATCAATCAAAGTATATTGTTGACATTTTAAAGAAATTTAATATGTCAAATTGTACTCCTATTTCAACCCCGATGGCACCAGGTACTAAAATTGAAACTGATCTTTTGGGAAAAGTTGTTGATCTTAAGACTTATAGAGGCATGATAGGTTCATTAATGTACTTGACGGCTAGTCGGCCAGATATTATGTTTTTTACATGCTTATGTGCTCAATATCATGCTTCGCCTAAAGAATCCCATCTTTCGGCAGTTAAGCGGATATTTAGATATCTGAAGGGAATCGCAGATCTCGGTTTGTGGTATTCTAAATATACTGGTTTTGAGCTAATAGTGTATTCAGACGCAGATCATGCAGGTTGTATGCTAGAGAAGAAAAGTACATTGGGTCACATTCAATTTCTGGGAGACAAGCTCATAAGTTGGGCATCAAAGAAACAACTATGTGTTTCCACATCAACTACTGAAGTAGAGTATGTAGCTACCGCAAGTTGTTGCTCTCAAGTATTGTGGATACACACACAACTTTGAAATGGCTTCCATTTCAACAAGATTCCTATATATTGTGATTCGAAGAGTGCCATAGCGATATCTACTAATCCTGTTCAACAAACAAAGACCAAACACATAGACGTGCGATATCACTTTATAAAAGATAATGTGAAAATGCAATTGAATTTACTTTGTAAACACGGATTACTAATTAGCTGGTTTGTTCACCAAACCTTTGGACGAAAAGAGATTTAACTTTCTCATTTCGAAATTAGGTATGTTGAATCTTAAAACATAATTCGTTTTACCTAGTACAGTTTGATTTTTAATTTTTCCTCATTTATTCATTTTTAATCTGAATGATATATGCACTGAAAGGTTCTGCTCATGATTTCAGGGGGAGTGTGAGATAAAGATCAGAAGATCATACATTCTAGGGGGAGTTAGAAATTTTTTGCAAATATCTTGTACTGACTAATTTCGTGATGCATATTTTAAGAGGGAGTAAGGACGTTAACTTCTAAACATTCAGTTTAGAATTGGTACTGTCAAAGTTTTAATTTGCTTTTCATATCTTTATTTTTTAATAAATGTTTTTTACTTTAAATAAGACTTAATTGCTTTGACGACTTTTTGACTACTTGCAGATTTTGAGGGGGAGCTTACATGATAATATCAATCATGACTTTGGAACTGACTTTATGAGATTATTGATGAGCGTAAGGAATATTCTAACCTTAACCTCATATGTATTTGAAATATGGACTCCTTTCAGACGTGAAAACATGTTTCTAAACGTTCAAACCACTTCTTATTCTCAAAAATATTTCATGAATTTAGAAGTGTGATTTTCAATGTTTTCATTTTATGAGCTTCAATATTTCACGAACCGTATGTTTTCAAAAGATAAATACTTGTTTATTATCTTTTCCATATACTGTCTAGTATTCATTCACATCGGTTTCGTACTTTTATTGACCATGTTCTTACCATGTCACATATTGAAACTAATTTTTGATGGTAAGACACTCCTTTTTGTACATTCAAAGTTTGTTGAGTGTTAATTCATTCAAAGCGTTTCTTTCAAGAATGTCTATATTTGGTTCGTATAGACAACATCCAATTTTTCATGACCTAAGTTTTTATTGGTAAATCATTCATATTTGATCTTCTTATACATTATCAGATTCTCAAAACATATCTATTGATTTCACTTCGTTCATTCAATTTCTTTGTTTTGAGAGAATCTTTTATGTTTAAAATGCTCAAATCTTCATGATTATCTTATTGATCATATATTTGTCTGACATATGTGCTTTAATTGTTGAAGTTAAATCTTTGAGAAACATTTTATTTAGGACAAAATACATGGGATCAATGTGTGAACTTAACAGAACTTCTATGGATTCATATTAACTAGTGTTTCCTACCCAAGAAGTTATCCTGAGTGATCGAGAGGCGAGTGGTCAATATCTGAGTGTGGGTGTGTGATGAGGTAAAATGAAAAGAGAGTTTGGTTAGAAGCGAGCTTAAATATTTAAAAAGAAATAGGGTGTGAGAACAGAGTTAAAAGAATATGAAAACTCTACACCAACTTTTTCTGAGTCGGGCAACCACATAATCTGTTGGTTCACATTCTTTGGTGACCTTCATTGAAACAAGCACTAACCCATGCCAACTCTTGATTTAAACCCCACCAGCTACTCATCTTTTTCTCAACAAGAAGATGTTTCATTTTTATTGGGGACACAGTACATACACTATCTGATCTATTTGGAAGATGTGGAGATTGAAAAAGAAGGAAAGTTGCCCCACCTTCACATTTCGATCATGCACAAATTGAGTCTGTGTATTACTATTGTTGTCTCAATGGTTTACACATTTTGAGTCTAATATAAAGCAAAATGCTTAAATTCTTTCATACACACAGAAAATTTGTTTTTCTGTCAGAACGTTCATAGAATTACCTTGTGTTATTCGAGGATTGAATGGAAGACCTGGGAAGTAGTTGGTCCCAAATAGCAGTAAGTAAATAAGAAAAGTATTTTAGAAGGGGGGGGGTTGAATACAATACTCACAATTTTTCACATAATTTAATTCTTATTGATTTGAAATCAAGAATTACACATAGAAAACTTTTGATTGTTGCGGAAGAGAATAGATGCAATCTATTCAAACAATCTTACACAAAGAGAAATGAAGAACAATTGTAAAACACTTAGAAAACAATAAGAACTTCTTAGAGAGAGAATGCCAGTGCACTTAGAGAGCTTGAATGCTTGAGAGATGGTGATCTTGCATGCTGAGCCATCCTTCATATTTATAGTGCCTTATGCATTAAATGCATGGGACACCTATTGAGCAAAGGATGGACACAGGTCTTCAGCAAGGTACAGGATGTACCTTTTGTCTTGAGGTGTTTTGGCTTGAAGTGTTGACCTGCAGAGAGGAAGGTAGAGACCTTTCCTTATAATGGTGTAGTGGACAAAGCTTACTTTATCTGATCTCCAGATGAGGTCCACGTCAATGCAAGATATCACAATATACTTTGTCAGAAAAGTACAATGTGTTTGAAAGAATTCCTCAAGCATAGATTGCCGAAGACTTGAAAGATCTTCTGCTCCTGAAGATGTGAGAACACCTTCATACTCTAAGGAGAGATCATCGGCTACCGAAGACTTGAGAGATCTTCGGCTGCTCCTTGAAGATGTGAGAACACCTTCATACTCTAAGGAGAGATGAGATCATCGGCTGTCGAAGACCTGAGAGATCTTCGGCTCCTGAAGATGTGAGAACACCTTCATACTCCTGAGAGATATGTGATTGACACCATCCTAGCCGATGGTGTTGATCACTTGGGCATGCTTGGATTTAGGCTGAGGAGACTATCTTCAATCCACTTTGAGAGATGTACTCCTTCTTTGTCTTCTTCGGCTGATCTTCGACTTCACCGAACATTTGTATAGAAACCAAGCTGCTAAAAGAACCTCAGACATATTCTTAGTAGGATGATATAAGATGGAAGATCAGGAGGTCATCTTCAAATCTTCAGATGACCCAACAGAAGTGAACATTAATAAAACTCCTTGTACAGTACATTCGTTGTACTAAGTAGATTCGTGTTGCTTACAGTCATTTTAACTGATTCATTTGTTGATTCAGGGTTACATTTTTATGTGTCTGACTTTGAAAAGATTCGGATGAATACATTTATTGAATTGACGGATGTTTAGAGGCTCATATGGCAAGATCAAATAATGAAAGTGCTCACATTCTGACACGTGACATTTCTTGGAGACAGTTTTGAGTATTTCTATGCTCTGCATCATTAAAAAAGAGGAGAATTAATTTCAAGAAATGTTGTGTGGAGAATAGATTGTAACAGTTACGGGGAGAAAGTGATCAAGAAATAAAAAATTTGAATGTTATATTTCAGAATTATGGGGAGAATATACAGAATGAAAGAGAAAAGTTCAAAGAATTCAGAAAATTTGCTAAAGCTTACAGAAAAATTCCTTTGAAGATTATTTGCTAAAGCAAAGTGAGCTGAATTTGAAGATAATTTCTTTTCTGAAGTTTGAATGAGGTTTTCATAACCGTGGACGAGATTATTATAATTCTTGAAGAAGTTAATCACATACTTTTGGGGAGATTACTGAAAATCTGAAAATACTTCAAAAAAAGGGAAGATTGATTTTGAACAGATTTACTCAAAAGGGGGAGATTGTTCGTTATGCCAAATTTCTTTTTGAAGATGGTCTTGAAACCAAAGGGGGAGATTGTTAGTGCACAAATGTTGGATCCAAGATCATTGTGAAGAAAAATTCAAAGTCCAAGTCAAAGCCCTCTATGCTAAAGTCAAAGTCAAAGTCAAAGCTCAAGGGTGAAAAATCAAAGTGTTTACTTTTGTTAGTTTAGTTTGTCTTTGTATTTTGTCCTCGTATAAATATTTTTCCATTGTTAATATGTAACTAGGATTCTAATTGCAAATATTCTAGAGAGAGAATTATTGAGAGAGAGAGAGAGAGAGAGCATTGTATACGAGATTGTAATCTGTAATCTTTGGAATGTAACACCAACGTCCCGCGCAGCCTGATACGGAAGGAGTACAATTCGATAACCGGATCAAAACTCTAAAACTCCACCATTCAGAGTTGTACTAAGCTCCCCAAAAATAACAGTTAACATAAAACGAAACTTAAACATAATTACAAACCCAAAATGTTATCGTCTGAACTAATCCTACAAACCCGATATACAAAAGTTCATCTTAAGTCCTTTTTGCTCCTTTTGATATCTCGATCTTTCAACCCGTCCCTGGAGTGGAATCTAAACCTGCCGAGGAAACAGAAAATACCTCGGCTGAGCAAAGTCTCTGTGGGCGGATAATGTGCATAATGGTGTGAACATAATTTAAGTTCAAATAAAAATTAATATAAAATAATCATAATGAAATAATTCTGAACATAATAAAGAATGTAGAAATTATTTATTTATTTATTTTAAATCAACAATTCACCTGTATTGTAATAATACGTTGTCTAATCGGATGATCAGTCCAATCAGACTTAGAATGCCAATGTCGGGCACAACACCATCCATTCCCCGGTAACCAGTTCAATTATGGTATTCGGCTCTATCCGGTAACCAGACATTTTATGGTGTTCGACTCTTGGATGCATTCTACATCCCCTATTTATCTTGGCCTTAGCCTTTACGAGAAATCCATGGTCATTAATAGCCACCAAGGAAGGCATCTCAACACCCGTAGCCCAAGAGTTGAGTCTAATTCAAATTCAAGAAAACTCGTGTTCTTAAAATCAATGTTTCAATTATCATAAAGTCAAACTCTTTCATCAAAATATTCGAATCATGAAACATATTCAAACGATTACCATAAACTCAACTTTGAAAGGAAATAAATGTTTCCTATACAAGTACTCGAAACCATAAGGTTCAGAATCACATATATCAAGATGGATGGGATTTCCAGAATGTAACCGGTTATCTTAAAGGAAAGATTTGAGGGTGAGATTCCAGCATCAGGTATAGTAAGCAAAATCCTAAGAAAAGAAAAGGGGGGATACGAAATCTGAATCTTTGTAGTTAGGTCAAATGTCTATTTATCTATCTCTTGACTCTAAATGGGAGAAGGTTTGAAAAGATCTTCCTCTCAACAGCGCTTCTCAAGGCTCCACTCTCCCCCCTGAACAAGTAAGGCCCCGTTACCCTTGATTCAAAGAAATAGAATATCCGTACCTTAATTATCCGTTTCCTTACTTCCGATTACCTACAATCATTTAATAAGACACTTAACAATGCTCAATACAATCATTAAGATCTTAAACAACATTTCCAAAATCTCATTTTTTACTTAAAAACAGAATTTGACAGCTTCTGTATGCCTTACATTACGATATATATCTTCCATTTAGAAGCCAAAATGGACACTATCATTTAAATTAAAGTTGTAAATTGATGTCTTAGGATTCTATAGAAATTGGATTCATGCAATTTTGAGCTACGAGCAGGCCGATACAGCCTTTAAAAAACAGTGCGCAGGTTTTTGTTACACTGTGAGCTGATTCAAAAACTCAGTGTTTTGACACATTTAGACTCATAATTAGGACTTTCACTCTTCATAACAATTTTAAAGGACATTCTAAGGTTTCCAACGGTATATTGTACACCTCATTTGGACCAACGGTTGATTTTCTACGAATTGTTTAGTAACAGGACAGAAAGTTTAAAAACTACAAAAGTCTCTTAATAATTTTATCAAACACTTAGTGTGCAACCTAACTTTGAAGCTCAAATACGTTTTTTATGATTTCATTGCTTAATCCATAACCTTATTAAAGTCTTCTAACCACAATTTAACAATACCAAATACATTCATCACCAATTATACATCATATAGTTTAAAACTATAACTTCCAACATAATTGAACCTAACCTCAAATGCATGAAGAATGTTTACCACAAATAACCGAAAGTTCTTCAAACACTAATTGGATTTAATCAGCCCCTACACATCATAATACAAGGGTTTACCATAAAATTAATCAACCCAAAACAAGAATTAGAGTCTAGAAATTAGGTTACCTTGAGATTCTAGCTTTAATCTTCAATCTCCCATCAAATGTATGTTTCTCTCACTAAGCTCCCTCTCTCTCTCTCTCTATTCGGTTTAGGTGAAGAAGAAATGTAGAAGATGAGATTAATTAAGTTTAATTTAGGTATAAAACATACAAATATAGGATATTTACTAACTAGCCCTTCTAGTTTCTTATTCATTATACTTCAAACCTTATAATTATTTTATTTATATCATTATCCCAATAAGCCTAGATACAACTATCCAGTTAAAGGTTCAAGTCATGAAAGCTTCGGTTCTTAAATTACGAATACTACATAGAATATAAACATATATCCGGATTAACGAAAATAGGGTTATTTTATGGAATCAATCATATATGGCATTTGGTATTGAAATTGTTTGTTCATCTTGATTTTGCACACTTTCTTGGATTAAGACGTATAATTAAGTTAGGCCTAATTTGATTTACATAGAGCATCCACAATCAGGAACCTTTTTAGAGGTTCATGACTTTCCCACATTAGCTTTCTCTCTCTCTCTCTCTCTCTCTCTCTCTCTCTCTCTTTCTCTCTCTCTCTACCACATCAATTTTACCTTTCCTACACATTTTATAAACATTTCACTCTCAATCATGGACCGATCCATATTTTATATAATAAAAAACTACAAAAATTGAAAAAGTAAAAAAATTACAAAAAATTAAAAATTATGATAATAATAATTACAATAATAAAAGTCAAAAAAAATATCAGTATAAACTAGTCCATGATTTTTAAACGGATCCCTTAATTTTATTTAATATTTTCTAAATGGGTCTTAAAAAATTATAAGTTTTTGAAAACATATAATATAACAATAAAAATAATTAAAATACAATGTAATAAAATAAACATCCGAATGACGAGAATTGAAAAAAATATAAGAATTTGTTAAACCCAAAAAAAGTTTATTTGTTAAAAAATCATAAACTATAAAAACTATATAAGCAAATTTGATTTATAAAATAAAAAATAAAGAAAAAATAAAGAAAAAACAAAGAAAATAAAGTGATGAACCGCTTCATACAGAGGAACCTATTCCATGCCACATGGGAATGCACCGGTTTGACCCAATAGGTAGGAAATTGATGAAGTGGTTTATGGACTTGTGTAAAGCTCCTGTTGTGGATGCTCTTTGGAAACCTAAATTTAGCCCAAGTTATTTCTCGGCCCAATAGCTCCCTCCCCTAGCCCAGCTCTAGCCAGACCTGGTTTCAACTCGGGGCTCCGACCGAGCCACAAAATTGGAGCCCCACGAGCAGCCAACGTGGCCCGGTCGCGGGGGCTTTAGCGGCAGTCGGCGGTTTTGGCTCATACAACCTCGTTTCTTGACTGTTTTTCACGATTCATTTTGTAAAATACTCATAATTTCTTTTCCAACTCCAGAAACAAGTTTTGGTTTTTACAAAAACATCGTTTTCCTCGATTTTCCAACCATCTGACGACCATTCGGCCTTGATTTCGGCTCGAGAAAAATTCCAGAGACTATAAAATACACTAAACAATATTATTGAATTAATCTTGTTAGGACCATAAATGTCCTATTTAATAGAAAGTTTTATAAAGATTTATAATGCCTCGTAAAAGCCTTTTAATAGGTATTTGGGCTTATTGTGTTAATGGGTTTGGGCCTTTCCTTGTAAAAGGCCTAGGTATTTAAGTTGCTTTTCTAGAATAATTAGGTTAGAATGTTTGGTGCGCTTATTGTTTTTAGAGAGATATTATTCATAATGCATGTGTAAGTCATTGTCTTTTAATCATTCAATAAAGGTTTATCATTCATTACATTGTTACTTGATCAGATCTGGGATTCACAAATCTATCTAGTGTAGGTAGGATCTCATACCTTATTTTGCCGAAAACGACTCTAAAACAAAACGTTAACATTCGCCAGAACTTTCTCCCGATTATGTACTAAATATCGAACTATTTGAGAGGTTTTACTCTGATGTTTTTGATGGTTTGTATGTTAAAAACGTGGCCCAAAGGCCTTTTATATATGTTTGATTTTTTTAGTCCTTTTTTCGTCAAGTATCAGTTAGTTCCGTTAAGTCAGTTAGTTTTTTTTTTTTTAACATTTTTAGTCCTTTTTCCATAAAGTTTTGGTTAAGTCCGTGAAGTGTTATTTCTTTTATGTGTCCATTAGAGTCGTCAGTTTTTTTATTACTTTTTTAGTCCTTTTCCGTTATATCAGTTAGTTTAGTTTAAGTTTTGTCATTTTCAGACCCGTACTTCCAAGTTTCAAGTATTGTCACTTTTGACCCTTGAATTTCAATGTTTTATATTTTTGTCATTTTTGGTCCCTAGACTTTAAGTTTCACTTATTTTCACTTCTAGTCCTTAGACTTTAAGTTTTATTTTTTAGTCCGTATTATTTGTGATGGTTATCATTTTATATGATTTACTTTCACGTTTTTGATCTAACTCGTTTTATTTATCGTGCATGTTTGATTTTTAGAGATTATTCTTTCAGAGTCGTTAGTCATCATTATTTTTGGGA
This sequence comes from Arctium minus, assembly GCA_954870635.1. NCBI lineage: Eukaryota > Viridiplantae > Streptophyta > Magnoliopsida > Asterales > Asteraceae > Arctium > Arctium minus. The sequence goes on from OX941084.1 coordinate 110,942,672, forward strand.
CGCAAATTTTAAAATGTTTTTCACAATTAATTTTTCTCGCGTAGTTTTTATCTGATTTTTCAAAGTTCGGTAATTTGATAAGTTGATTTTTGATCGAATCGTTAAACATTTTTCAACTCAATACCGATTAACGATAATTTTGTTCAAGTAACAATGCCTTATTCTGATTCTCAACGAGAAATTTCTGATCTCAAATCCAAGATTACAGTTCTTGAAGTCAGATTGGAAAACAATCAAAAAGTGCTTTTGCAAGTTAATGGTGAAAATGCTGACAATCTTAGTTCGGCACAAGGTTTAAAAAGTGAAAAGGAAAAACTTGTTGAAGAAAAAGATTTTATGAGAAATCAATTATCTGAGCTCTCGAAAAAGTTTGAAAAATCACAGAGTGAGAGTGATGCTTATGTTCAAAATTATGTTCGTAACTATAATTCCATTATTGCTGAACAGAATGACTTGATTGCGAGACTGAAAGAAGCTGATATGAAGAGAATGACAGATAATTTTCTCTACGACTTCAGCACTTGTTGGATCACCTCTCTTCACAGATAATTTATTAATAAGAGCGAAATGTATGAAGAGATAAACTTATCTGTGCTAATCCAGATAATTTATTGATATGAGCGAAAAGTTGTAGATTTTGAAGCCCGAGAAAAGCAGAACATGGCGCTTGAAGAGAAACAAAAAGTTGCAGAGAGTGAAAATCTTGATCTGAAGAAAAGGCTTTCTGTTTTTTGAAAAAGAAATAATTGAATTTTTAAATGAGAGGAAAAGACTTGAAAGAAAGATTATTGATCTTTCAAAGAAAGTGTTTGAAGAAAGAAAAGCCTTTGAGCTTAAAAATGCTAAGCTTTCTAAGCAAATCTCTTATTTTGAAAAGGTTTTGGTGATTGAGCGAGATAATATTGAGAACGAAAGAAAAGTTTTTGAGAGTGAAAAGAAAGTGCTTGAAAAGAAGAATGTTGCGTTTTTCAAAGAAATATATGATAAACGCAATAGTATTGAAAGTGAAAGGAATATTTTTGAAACTGAAATTCGTAAGCTTTCAAATAAATGTTAGATATGAATTGGATTCAAGATTAAAATAGAGGGTGAAATATGTAATTGTTGAAAAGTCAAAGGGTTTGTGTTGTAAAGTCAACCTTTGTTGACTTAGTATAAATAGTTGTTGTTTCCTTTGTAATCTTTAAGTCACGCACACTTATTCAGAGAGAAAACAGAGAATTCGTATAGACGACAAGTGAGATATGTGACACCATAGACTTGTGACTTCATTGTAATCATGTGATTTTAATACAAATGCTTGTTAGATAATCTATGTTAATTGTTTAATTGCTAGTATTCTGGGATCACATTTGGTATCAGAGCTAGATCAGAAAAGAAGAAAAATCAAAATTTTTTGTCACTGTTCATCGACACTGTTTAATCGATCAAGATTTTGAATTGTTGATGTTTTTACGTAAATTTCATTGCACTGTGATCGTCCTTTGATGTAGAACATTTCTTGTTTTGATTGGAAACTGAATTGAACAACAATTATAGGAGAATTTGATTGATTTTGATTTTTTCTAGAAGTTTTTATTTTCGGACTATTCATAATCGAATTCACTCAATTGTGATTGTTCTTGATAACATTGTTGTACAAGGGTTATTTTTGATCATGTTGCGAGCACAATATCCAAATTTGGTGATAAAATTCGAAGGATTCAATGGAAAACAGTGAAAATCAAGCCGAAAAACTCAAGATCTACAGAATTCGCACGAACCATGAAGAACTCGCACGAAGAACTCGCACGATGAAGAATTCGCATGATGGTGTTCAAAATGTTCTAAGGACAGAATTTGCATAACAGAGTTGTACGAAAAGTGAAGATTTCGTACAAAGGGTTATACGAAAAGCTAAGAATTCGTACAAAGGGAGTAATTCACATCTCAGTGTTAGTCACTCATACTAATTGCTCATAATTCACACCCTTGTATATGCGAAATGTGCAGAATTTGCACATAGCTTTATGCGAAAAGCTCAGAATTCGCATATAGTTATATGCGAAAAGTGAAGTTTTCTTATCTTTTTATGTGAATTGTGTGTCTATGCGAATTGTGTTCATACGAATTGTTTCATGTTAATTGTTGATTGTGAGTGGCATACGAATTCTGTACTTAGCATATTTTTCAAGTGATTTTTCTGATTTTCTGATTAACGATCATTTCTAGCTAATTTTTTTAGATATCAAGCTGCAATATGAGATTTAGTTGTCAAACTTTTTTCTCGCGGGACCCCCGTGGTAAGTCTGCGTAAGGGGGCATATTTCTGATTGTGATTAAAGTTTCAGATTTTTGCTTACGATCATTTCTAGCTCATTTTTCTACAAATTTCAAGATGTCTGAGGGATACATCTATGATTTTGAAAAAAATGAATATTTCTGAAGCTAAAGCTAATGTTAAGCGACTTGCTGAACAGTTATCAAGATACACTAGTATGGCCAATGATTGTGAAAGGGAAAATACAAAGCTCAAATATGAGATATCACCTCTAAAAACTGAAAATGAGAATTTAAAGATTCAAAATTCATCTCTTCTTGATCAGATCAATAAATTGAAAGATAATTCTACAATTTTAAAAAAAGATTTTATTTGTTCAGATTGCATTTCTAACTCTAATATCAATTTTGTAGGGATCAATGAATCTAAAGAAAAAGAGATTTCTAATCTTCAAACAAAGCTGAAGAAATCTGAAGAGGAATCCAAATGTTTGAAAGCAAGTAATGCAAATTCTACATGGTCCAAGAAAGAGTTGATGCAAAAAGAGCTTGATGAATTCAGAAGAAAAGCAAATGTTGCTGTAGATACTTGTGATGGGCTGAAAAAGATAAATTCTCAAACCTTTGCTGAAAGAGACAAATTGAAAGACAAAGTCTTTAGTCTTGAGGTTGAAATTAATATGTTGAAAGAAAAGTACAACTCAAGAGATAAAGTGGAGACAAAGAAGATTGAGAAGAAAAGAAAGGATTTGGAAAAAGATAAAGATGAACTTCAAAAGAAGATTGATGAACTGAAAGAACATATCTTTCATGATGAAAAGATGTTAATGAAAGAAAGAGAAGGTTTTGAGAAAGAAAGAAAAGGATATGCTCAAAAGTTTTCTGACTTCTCAACAAAGTCCTTTTAAGATTAGGAGTTGATTAAACTCAAATGTACAAAACTTTCTCAACAAGTGTCAGACTTTGAGAAAGTTATTATCATGGAGAGACACAAATTTGAGAAAGAAAAGAAGAAAACTAAACAAAAGAATGTTGGTGTATTCAAGGAGATTTCTGAACAGAGAAAGAATGTTGAAAAAGACTTTGAAAAAGAAATAAGATTGTTTGAAGTTGAAATAGAGAAACTTAACAAGAAACTATCTGAGCTGTCAACAAACATTATGAAGGAGAAGAATGCAAAATCTGAATTGCATAAGAAGTTTGATCTGATTTCAAAGGAAAGAAACAGTTTTTCTTCAAAGATAAAAGAACTTGAAGAGATCATGTTCAAGGTGAAGTTGACTGAGCAAAAGACGCCAGAATCAATTGTCCAATCACCAGGAGATGATCAAGCTGATTCATAATGCTCATTCAAAACAACTTCGAGTTCACGGGCTATCGGAGATGCTCCCGGAGTGAGGTCGATCTGAAACTCCACTTGCCGTTCCGGTGGCAACCCGGGTAAGTCTTCCGGAAAGACGTCCGGATAATCTTGCACCACTTCCACATCTTCTACCGACTTCTTCTCTTTCTTCGCGTCCACCACATAGGCCAAGTACGAAGGGTAACCCTTCGCTAGAAACTTGCGAGCCTTAAGAGATGAAATAATGGGATTACTACTCTTTCCTTTCTCCCCATAAATGGTAGCCACACCATTTTCCGGCAATGGCACTTGGATCATCTTTTTGGAGCAAAAGATGTCATCCTTATGCCTCACTAACCAATCCATACCTATGACCACATCGAACCCTCCTATAGCCATGGGTAGTAAATCTACTCCGAAAGAATTCCCATCAATCTCTAGAGTTCAATTACAAAAACGGTCTCGAATGATCACTTGATCCCCATTTACTATTTCTACTACTAACGCATCTGGAAAGACACTAATAGGAGTGACAAATTGCTTACAGAAAACTTCCGATACAAAGGAACATGTAGCACCCGAATAAAAAAAACACGAGCTGGCAAGGAGTTTACTAGGAATGTACCCGAAACAACATCAGTGGTCTCCTTTGCCTCCTCGGTAGTCATCCGGAAAGCTCGACTCGGCACCCTTGGTGGTTGCTCGACTCTAGCCGTCGAACCCATAGAATTTCCACCATTTCCTCCTACTAGCTTTGGGCAATCCCTCTTCATTTGCCCCGGTTCTCTGCACTCATAGCACACCGGCCCCCGGATGGGACACTCTCTCGTTGTGTGACCCTTCTTGCCACACTTAGCACATCCTACCGGACCCGAGTAGGTTCTTGTAGCACATGGTCCCGAGTTCTTGGACTTGCACTTATGGCACCACCGATCATCCCGACGATGATCGCCCGCTCTTCCGCTTACAAACGGTCTTGATTGACGAACTGGCCCAGATGGCCCTTCCCACTTCCGTTTCTCACCAACCTGTCTTCTTTCTTCCTTCTCCGTATTGATGTCATCCTCAATAAGCAAAGATTCTTCGATGACCTCTTGCAAGGTCAAACCCCTAGCATTTCTCACCGCCGTTCGCATCTCGGTCGGTAAACCTTGTTGATAGGCCTTAATTTTCGACTTTTCATCGGGGACCAGATGTCCCACCAAATTCAGTTTCTCCAAAAAGAGTTTAGAGTAGCCAGCAATGGATAGAGTCCCCTTCTTCAGATCTCGGAACTCCCATTCCAACTTGTCCAATGAACGCTCACTACAATATTTATCCATGATCTTCTCTTTGAACACCGACCAAGTTAACTTAGCCAGAACTTCAGGAGCGAGGACGGATCGAGTGAGATTCCACCAAATCAGAGCCTCTCCCCGAAGTAGTTGAGAAGCAAACGTGACCCATTGAGAGGGGTTACCCTCACTAGACTCAAAGGCCATCTCTACCTCTTTGAGCCAATACGTACAAGCCACCGGGTTATCTGAACCCGCAAACTCTTTAGGGTAGCACCCCAGAAACGCCTTGTAGGTGCACCCCTTAGTCTTCGCCTTAATCCCATTATCCGTTGGATCCTCAACCGATACGACAACTGGTCCACCCGACCCCATAATAATGTTTTCCGCCATTGTCTCAGGTTGTCGGTTACTGGCGTCTCGATCCTCTAAAAGCTTCATGAAAAACTCTTGCTGTTGGGCCATGGCTGAGTTCATGGCCAACACCATGCTATCCCGAATCCGGGTCTCCATGGTCACTTCCTCCATGATGGCATTACTTGCATTGAGGTTCCGGCGTGGAATCTGTTCAGGTCCTCCTCCCAAGATTGTGGGTATAGGAGGAACATCAGTAGTTACGCCCACAGGAGGTCGTTCAGTTGTAGACTCCACTTCTAAGTGGCCCTCCGGTGTATTTGGTAACCTACTCCGAGTGTTTACCATTTCAATCTGCCATACATTTACGAGAAATAGATTGAGAAAAGATTAAACGAGTTGAACTCATTGTACGTACTAATACCTTCATCAATTATCATAATAATAGTAAATCAAGTATTCTCACGTAACAATACATTCATAATAGCAGTAGCTAAGTGAAATTATGAACGAACCATACACAAGAATTCTTGTCACCATCATCACAACTTTCAATTAAAGTAATTCCGTAATCCTAACGCTCTCCCAACCTAGGATTCCTACCCCAAGTGGACAGTGAAACTATAAAGTCTAAAGCTTAAGTCTAGATATGCTAAAACAATACCTAGTTCACTTAAACTAAAGCTCTGATACCAACTTGTAACACCCTAAAAATAGGGATAACAAAATCCGAAAAACGGACATGAGGTATATAAAATTGCCAAAGCAAGAGCCTCCCAAAAATGGGGAAATACACAAACCTGCCTAATTACAGTTGTAATTTTAACGGATAATAAATTAACAACCAAAAAATCTAATTTCTACAACGAGAAAATAGATTACAAAAGGGTTGTCATCTATAAACCCAAATGGCCTTCTACCAAAGTATGTCCAATTGCAAGTATTCCCCCAAGCTCTCACCCATGCAACTATGCCAGCTTAAAACCGGCGCCGCTAGAACCTGAGATACACATCGACACCAAACAAGTGTTAGGCCAAAAAGCCTAGTGACTTGACAATAATGAGCATGCATGAACATTTACAATTCTTATCAGCAGTTAACCATAGTTCAACCAATGTGGAGTCAATAGGGGAGACCCATAGCACCAATCAAGTTCCATCCAAAGAGTCGATATACCATGATGCCATCTACCAAGAGACACCCAAAAGGCCTAGCACATCCGAGGACTACAACTAAGGAAATTCCCCGAATGGCGGAGGTCTAGGCACATATCATCACGGTGGTATCCAAGACTACATCCTCCTAGTGTCTACTGACTTGGTTCGTCCAACATAATTCATAGGAGGACTTGAGGTATATTTCAACCAACACATTTCGATACCAACCATGGGTACAATGTTACCATCCTAACACATAAGTCCAAAATGAGACCCAAGTTCCAACATAATCAATGTTTAGATACAATATCGCCAAAAAGGCATTCCAAGTAGAATTTATCATCTACTATATCACATATCCCCAAATCATGTCAAAATACCAATAACATGTACGCATGAAGTAAATCCCAAATATTTGACAACTAGAGTAAATCATGGCAAGATACTCATAAGAAACCTCCCAACACATTAATCATGAAACCACCATCAAATAGTTGAACACAAAGATAAACATTTTGAGAAATGTTACAATAATACAAGTAAGAGATTATGATGTGTATCTAGTTTTAACAAAGGTTTAGTAAACTCACAATCTAGGTTTTGAACCAAAACCTAGAAAAGATGGAAATCCTAGAAGTTGAAGGGATGAGACTTGAAGATGAAGATGAGACTTGGAGAAACCCTAGAATCTTCTTTGAGATGAGTAAATTCTAGCAATCAATGATCCAACCACCAAAGGATTGTATTTAAGAGGGTTAGGGTTTGTAAATGGAGGAAGAGAATCAATTTGGAGTCTCTAAAATCGCCAAAGAGAAAGAGGAGAATGAGATAAAATGACTCAAAATCGGTCAAAGAACTCATTTAAGACACAGTCCCCGCTCGCGATAGTGCCCGACGATAGTGACATTGGCACTATCGTGTGTCACAGTCGTGCGAATACCCCGACTCTCGGTACACTCCATGCGAGAGTGACCTGCGATAGTGACAGTGTCACTATCGCGACCACCACCCCCACTTACGGTACCTTCCCCGCGAGAGTGACCGGCGATAGTGACCATGTCACTATCGCGTGGCACTTTCGCGCCACACTTCCCTCAGCCCAAAATTCTAGTCTGACACGATTACGAGCGCGAGGTTTAAACGACTAAAGTGGTAAGTCATATTACATAGCATTTCAATATAACAACGATCATCAAAAGCATATAAAGGCTCATATTCTCGAATAGTCATAATTTAACGAAACAAAAAGGAGAATTACTTACCTTATGAATTTCCGGGTGTTACAAGATGATTGTCATACTTCTAAATCTAAAGATCAGATTCGTCCTTCTAACCTTTTCTATGATAAACGTGTTGATGGTTCAGGTAAACATAAAATAACAAGTGGAAAAGAAAATTGGATTTGGAATGTGAAAGGTTCCTCAGAGGAGAAAAAGGAACAAAAATCATTTGTGCATACATCAAACGCTAAAAGGAACAATGCTCCTAAAGATAAAACTTTTGGCAAACCTGATATTGTTTATACTGTAAATCAACTGATTAGGTTAGCACAAAAGAAAATTAGTTGTTCCTATTGTGGTTCAAATGATTTTGTAAACAAAAAATATGAAAATAGTTGGTATGGTTCTTACTACATTTCTTCTAATAGAACTGCAACTAACAAATCAGGACCCAAATACGAGTGGGTACCAAAAGCTAAACCTGTGTTGTAGCCACACAAAGAGTAAGGGGAGAAAGAACAATGACTCCTAAGTAAAGCAGTTTAGGACTCAATCCTCATTGTTAAAGGAACATGACTTCTAGACAAAGCAATCTAGGACTCGTACCTCAGAAATCAAAGAAAGACTTCTGATCATGTACAGATCAGGACTCGATCTTCAAAGATCAAAGCATGACTTCTAAACATATTAGTTTAGGACTCGTTCTTCAATGATAAAGATGAAGAGTTTGACTTCTGAATTCACTTCAATCCTAGTAATTCAGAACTCGGTTTAATGATTAACGATTATGCATATGTTAAGGGGGAGTGATAATCCCAAAATCACTAAATCCTAGAGAGAGAAAGTAGAGAGAGAGAGTTGAAAGTGTGAAAGTGTTCTTGATATTGAATAATGCGTGAGAGTCTTACACAAAAGAAAGCCACAAGGGACTAAAATACCCTTGGCTTATACAACACAGATAAGCTATCTAAGCACAGTATAAGACCAAGCCTCTAAATACAATGATTACAATAAAATCTGACTTAACAATCTCCCCCTTAGTAATCATTGGCGCTGTGGTCTTCAATATTCATCTTCTAAATCAGCACAGACCATCTAAGTGACTTAGCGAAGAAGCTTCTTGACTTAAAATTTTTTTCTTCTCAACATCTTTCAGGCTCAGTTGCTTTTGTTGTATTGACAAGACTGGACCTATTTGTCATTAGCTTGAAAGAACAATCGGTTCATCAGCTTGTGCTCTAGACGATTCACCTCTTTCAAATGAACTAGAAAAAGTTGTGGTGATCGGAGCTGGAACAACAAAATACTAGTATAGTTGAAGAAAATAGAATCGTGAGCGAATCTTGATCAGCAGATATACGTTTGAACTCTTTGTCTCTTTAACTTCTCCTTAACTTCTCCCCCTCATGACCGTGATGATCTGGATCAACTTGGTCATGCAAATGTTGGAGACGAGACAACTTAAGATCTGCAAAATCAGAATAAAGGAGAAAGAGAGAAAGTTTTGCGCTACATGTTGGTGGCGGAAAGATTGTTTTGTGCTAGCTGAAGGTGGCGCAAAGTTGAGTTTTGCGCTACCAACTGTTGGCGCAAAGATGACTTAAACTCAGAAAAATTTCACCTGTTAAGCTCTTTGACTCCCCCTACACAAATGCACTAAAGATGATAATTCAAGATAGCATTCATATAGAGAATCAGATACTCCCCCTCGAAATCAGATATGATCTTTTCAGAAAATTCTCCTTATTCACTCCCTCTTGAATAATGAACAAACCCATTAAAAAAAATACATGAGAACACAAGAATCGAAACATCAATGTAGAAAGAAAAATATACTGAATATGTATTTTGAAACGACTAAATATATAAAAATTTAAACACTATACAAATTAAATTCTACTTAGTAAAATATCACAATAGAATCCATCAAATGAAATCAAATGTATGTGATTGGATACAGAAACAAGTTTCATTGCATATCAAGTTAAGACATGGTCAGTTTCAAAAACTTTCATCAATCTATTCAGTGTGCTAGCATGCGAACTTCGATTAGCTTCAAGAAAATGAAATTCTAAAAATATAATAGAGAACTTTGCATGTGCTCACACCAAGCCATCAAAAATTAAGATTTTCACAAATTTATAGATTTATCGCAACTCAAACATATCACCAAGTATCATGAGATGTGTACTCAATGGGATCTTTTAGCATTGTGCTCTATGGCATCTTTACATGAGTGTGTTCTTTGGCATCTTTTAAACTTGTGCACATTTGGCATCTTTTAATCAAAAAGTTTGGTAAGTATAGAACATGCGGTAAACGTAACTTTCTATCTGATCCTATTGTAGGATTTGGGTCAGCCGCTCCTAGACCAGTTGGCCTTAGGGGACTAGGTGTCAAGCACCCTTTGGAACTTACTCTCCCAGGTCAGAAAGGCTACATCGACATATCCTAAACCCATTCATACCAGTAGAACATGACTTTCGATATGATTCTATAGAAGGATTTGGGTTCGATCACTCCCAGACCAATTGACCTTAGGGGACCAGATGACAAACATCCCACAGAACTTACTTTCCCAAACCAGAAAGGTCACAGGTACAAACTTTTAAACTTAGAGATTTCTGTATTTTATATATAATATGCATCTCAATCACCCAGTTTTACATCTGAGTACTTAGCCCATATTTTCATTACAATCCATAATTCTGACTTTTTAGTATTTCCAAGCATTGTAAACTATAAATATTCCGAATCACATATCTTTAAAGCAGTATCAAAAGCTTCAAACATGTTGTTGACTTTTCGACTTTTGTTAGACTTGAAAGTTGAACATATAAAAACTTAGTGTTAAGACTAAAAGTCCTGAGTGTTGAAAGTGGTATAAAGCATTTATAAGGGTTCGAAATGTAATTCATTAATAGTTGTTTGTTAGTTGGGCCTAAAGCCCATTAGCCCATTAAGCTTGTAAGCCTAAGTATATAAAAGCATTATTTTGCTCATATTTAAGGTTGGACAATTTTGAGACAGTTTAGAAGTTTCGTAGTCGCAATTCATAATTCTCTAGTCAATAGGTTTACATTTTCTGATCAGATATTCTCTCTATAAACCTAAACCCTTTCTTGAATATTAATCATATGACTAGAGGTTGTGGCTATATTATTGTTCTTCATTGTTGATTATTGTTCGTGATTGCACTGTAATGGGATCTACAATCGGTATCAAAGCAAAGAGACTGAAGGTTTGATCCAAAAAGGTTTGTCTAAAACCCTTAATCGATTTTTTAATCGTTATTATCTGTTTTATCGGCTAAGTTTTGATCGATCTGTGTTTGGTTTGAGTTTTCTGCAAATCTGTTAATTGATCGATTGATTTTCTGGGTTCATTAAATCTGGGTTCGATCGATTTTGTTCTGAGTTATTATCGGTCAATTTTCTTTCTGGAAATTTTTTAATCGGTCGACTCTGGGTTAAGTTATCGATTGATTTTCTAAGACTGATTATCGATCTGCATAATTGATTTATGCATATTTGGTGTCGACTATTTGCTTAATCGATTGTTTTTCTGGGTTTGATTACGATCGATTTCCAGAATTCATTGAGTTTATCGGTCTGTGTTCATCGATTTTATCGGGCCATTAAGTTGATCTGTTATAGTTCTGTGTTTATTTGTTCGATATCGACCGGCCTCTTTGACCGATACTTGTTCGACCGATACTTGCCTTGACCGGTACTTTGTTCAACCGGCAATCAGAGGTCGCTTTGGCGACCGGTAGATTGCTTGACCGGTGCCCTCTCTTGACCGGTACCTTGATACGACCGGATCGCTTTGGCGACCGGTGGTTTGTGAACCGTTCTTGTGACTCGACCGGTACCCCGTTACGACCGGTACCTTGTCTCGACCGGTGATTTGTTGACCGGTAGATTGCCTTTGACCGGTATATTGTTTGACTGATACTCAGCGGTCGACCGGTACTCTTTGTGGACCAGTATCTTTGTCGACCGGATCTCTGCCTCGACCGGACCTCTGTTCGACCGGGACCTTTCTCGACCGGGACCTTGCCCGACCGGGTCCTTTCTCGACCGGGTCTTTGCTTCGATCGGGTCCTTCTTATTATATATATATATATATATATATATTTGGATCATCCTGTTTTGTCTCACGATCGCTACTGTGCAGTTAAGATTAGAGTTTAAACCCGTTCAAGTTTCATCTCTTGTGAAAGATGATGAACCCACCAAGTCTGCGGTCCAATGGAGAATATGAACGGTGGAAAGTTGATTTTTTGTATTTTGTAGATGAACATGAGATGGGTCCCTATATCAGATTATCATTGACTGAAGGAGAGATGCAATCCCAAATTCCGACATAAGCTTCTTCTGTGGAACAAGAGAAAAGACAAAGGGCTAATAATTTAGCCCGAAATTATATGACTAGTAGTATTTCTTGTGACCCTTTTCGTGACATTTTAAGTGAAATCTCTAGTCAAATATATTCTTACAAATTGAAAGGAAAAGAGTTGTGGGATTGTACTGAATGGTTGATGTTAGGGCCAAAGGGTTTGTTAAAAGGAAGAGAACTGAACCTGAGAACTCTGATCTGAAAAGAAAGATCTCTGATTTGGAGCTAAAGATTGCAAAAGAAAAATCCAATTTTGAGACTAAAGAGAAATCTTTTGCAAAGAAGTTCTCAGATTTTTTTCAGAAATAGCTGTGAAGAAAAGAAGGCAGTTGAGCTGAAGTGTATCAATCTTTCTCAGAAAGTTTCTGCTTTTGAGAAAGTACTTATCTTGGAAAGAGAGAAGTTTGCCAAAGAGAAGAAGGCCATTGAACAAAAGAATATGAGATTTTTCAAAGAAATATCCATCCAGAGAAACAATGCTGAGAAGGGATTTGATGAAGAAAGAAGCATGTTTGAGGCTGAAATCAAAAAGCTTACTGTCCAGTTATCTGAACTTTCTGAGAATGCACTGAAAGAGTAGAAAGCGAAGTCTGAATTAAAGAAGAAGATTGACCTACTTGTTAAATAAAGAGACAACTTTGCCTCAAAGATTAAAGAGCTTAAAGAGATTGTTTCCAAGGTAGTGGTGACTGAGCAAACGACTCCAGGGTCACAAATCCATACACCTAGAAACATTTCAGCTGACTTCAAAAAGACAGCCTCAAGCTCACATCTGAAAACTGTTTCATCAAAAAGGTTAGTTAACTCATATGATCAGATTCGCAGTACTAACATTTTCTTTGATGAAAATGTAGATGTTTCAGGTACACAAAGAAGGAGAAGAAGAAGATATAAAGAAGAAGAACAGGTCTGGAAGAAGAAACCAGTTGGAGATGAGGAGAAAGATGAGCTAAAAAGTAATAAATCATGTGTACATACACATAAAGCCAAAAGGAACAATGCGCGTAAAGGTAAACCTGATCATATATACTCGAGAGATCAATAACTCAGGTTATCAGGTAAGAAATACTATTGTTCTTATTGTCATACACATGATCCTATTCACAAGACCAGTGATCATTTATGGTATGGTTCTTATTCTATTACTCCCACAAGAACTGTAACTAACATTCATGGACCCAAATACCAGTGGGTGCCAAAGCCGAAAATTGATTCTGTTTTGCAGGCACCAACTGTCAAGGGGGAGTAGAAGAAAAATGGATTATAAGTAAATCAGCTTAGAACCCGGACTTCAGCGAAGTTTGGCTTCTGATCACATGACAGATCAGGACCCGTTCTTCAATGTTCAGACTTGGATATTTTGCAAATATCTAGGGGGAGCTTATCTGATCTATACCATTTTATCATGATTTAAGGGGGAGCTTAAAGGTAAATATCTTATACTCTAGATCTCTGATTGTTTGAAAGAAGAAAAACTTTCAACATGAAAAATAGTTTCTGAAATGTTCAAACCACTTCTGGTTCTCAAAAGATTTTATGAATTTAGAAGTGTGATTTTTAAATGTTTTTTTCATTTTTGAGCATTAATGTTTAACTGACTGTGTGTTTCCAAAGATAAATATTTGCAAATTATCTTGTCTTTATACTGTAAAGTATTCATACACACCGGTTTAGTACTTCGTTTGAATTTGTTATTACCATGTCTCATAACGAAACAATTTTTCGATGGTAATACTCCCGTTTGATTTCAAATGTTGTTGAGCATCAATCATCATTTCTAAATTTGTGCTTTCATTGCTAAATTGTTTATATTTGATCATATAAACAAACTATCCAGTTCTTTGATACCCTAACAATTTTATTTGATCTGAATGATACATTGTCAGATTCTCAAAACAATTCTCTTGATTTCATTTCATTCATTCAATATCTTTGTTTTAAGAAATTTTCAAAGTTCAATTGCTCAAATCTCATGTAACACCCTCAATCTGGAAATAGCAACTTATTTAAAATTTTCTAAACACATCAATAACGATTCGTCTACAATCACAATTTAAGAATGAACCTCCATACAAATTCATATCCTATATAACAGTCTATGATAAGGACGGGTGCTACTAAACCCAAAGTCAGCTACTATCTCCAATCTGCGGAAGACCTCATCAACTGCTTACTCTTGCACAAGGCAAAGGCTCGACTTCTCAAAGCACTGCTAGAACCGAACCCCCCAACAGGAACCTGATGCATATACCGACAAATAAAAAGGGTTAGGCTTAACGCCTAGTGAGCTCAAGAGTTTTAAAATGAATGAATGCACAAGTAAAATCATGCTAGAAACAGTTACAGATCTTATCAGCAGTTAACCACTTAATCACGTAGATGTGGAGTCAACGGGAGCGACCCATATCTCCAATCCAGTTCACCCAAAGAGGCAATGCACCTTGAAGTCACTTTCACTGACAACCCAAAGGCCCGACACGCACCGGGGACTACCGCTTAGGAAATTCCCCGACGGCGGAGGTCTAGGTACATGGGAGACTACCGCCTTCAGAAATTCTCCAAATGTCACCCACCTACATTCCTATAGTGAATCATAGACTTGGTTCGTCCACATAATGCAAATAGGAGGTCTCAAAGATGTGTTTCAACCCGTTAGTCATTCGGGTATCAACCAAGAACACAATATTACCATCCTAAGCATGTAAAATCCATCATATGACGTAATATCCATTCAAATACTTCGAGAGAATATAAGGTCGCCAAAAAGGCATTCCAAGGTGGAATCATCATAATACCAAGATATGCATAAATGACTCATGGTAAGTTAATCATATACAAATTTCCACATAAATCCCCAACACTTGTACATTAAATAAGAACACTTGAGAAATCACATCAATGACAACACTATAGATTCAACTTATTTCCGAACCGGTTTTATGAATGCAACATACTCGGAATGCATAACCCCTGAACTTAGGTTTCAATTGTACAAAGTCATTAAGAATGCATAATGCCATGAAATGAACTCCATTTGTACAAAATTGCTAAGAACCCAAAATATGAGCATTTTATATAATTTCACAACCCAAGTTTACCAAATATGAAACTTATTAAAATACCCACACTTTGACTAATATCAAGTAAAACACACTTTTACTTCAAAATACCCATTTTTGACATGTACACCGTTTTAACAAATCAACTTGAACTCACCTTGCTAGATTTAGGCTAAATCTAGATTTTACCCACTTAGAGCTTTTTTTGAAGAAACTTGGTTCTTCAAACCAAATCTTCAAAAACCTAGATCCACAAGGTTCCAACCATAAATATACATATTCTACCATAAATAATCATAATCAACCACAAGAATCGTTTCCCAACCTTATACATGAATACCTCAAGTGATACCGAAATCCTAACTTCCATAAATGAAGAGAATAGAAGATTACCTTAACCCAAGCTTGAATCCACCAAAAAAAACACCTCTAGTTCACCAAAATGGTTACAAACCTCCAATCTACAAAAGGGAGAACAAAGGGTGGATGAAACCCTAGAAAACTTTGGTGAAGAAGATGAATAGGGGGAGATGAGGAGATTACCACCACAAAATACTCTTGAATACTACAATATACTTACAATATATTTCTATATCCTTGAAGATCTCTCAAAAACGAAACCGTAGCAATTTGAATCACCCAAATCGGAGCTAGGATGAGAAAGATATGAAGAAATGAAGTTAGACCTCCAAAATTCGCGTATAAGACTCTCAGATCCTTTCCCGCGGCTTGGGTCGTGACTTGGAAGCCGTAGAGGAAGCCGCGCGTGTCCCAAACACACATCCAGACGGTTACGCGGTCTGGGTCACGGCCTAGGGTCGCCCACCAACCCGCGGGCCTATGAAATCCCCATTTCGCGCGTCTGATCATTGTTTTGGCCATAACTTCTTCGTTATAACTCCGTTTTCGCTCCGGAAAGAACCGTTGGACTCGTAATTGAATCCTTTATCCATCAAGACCATAAAATATAAGATTCAAGTCCAAAATCAAATATATTATTTTTCCTTAATATATCGGTTTCTGTATAAACTTGAAATAATACCTTTCGAAAATCGGGGTGTTACAATCCTCCCAACCTTAGGATGATTTCGTCTTCGAAATCTAGATTCCCGTGAGGCGTCACCCGTAGGAAAGATTGTCCTTAACCCATTTGCCAGAATCATTAACATGACCCTTATGCTGATACTCACATCGGTTGCCCCTCTTGGGCATATTACACTCTCAACCGGGCGAACACTTAACTCTCCAAAGTAACATTTACCCACAAGGTTACGGTCGTCTCCCAACCTTGGATGACAATTACTAACCCCAGGTAATTCATGACCTCGACTTCTCACCGACCAAATCCTTTCGGGTCTACACAGTCCCGATCCCAAAGCCAACGATGGTCACCAAACTTCCAAAATCCTCAGATTCCCACTGATCCATTCCAATATTGATAAAAATATCCTTCCAAGGCGCACCAATGCGTCCTTCAGGTAACTGATTAATCCAGATTCGGCTATCCCCCAACTTCGTTCCAACTCCAGCCTCACAACAATCCTTTAATAAAATCTTTATCACCACAAGAATGCTTACACACACATCGGTATGATCAACAATACCTAACCTCCTTCTAATTTCCATCACCAACAGGTCAACACTTTCTATAATCCAACCGGGATACTGCCTAACACCCCAAGATTCGATGACTTCAAGAAAACAAGTCGACGCCTAAGCTAAACGGTGACCTCAAAAATGTGGACATCCCGCCCAGAATTCCATTCCCAACGGATGGTCGCACCCAGGTTGACACTTAACAGGATGCTAAAATTTCAAATCTTACGCTTCTAACAAACGGACCACCCGAAATTTCCTTTCATCGCGAGACCCACCAAACTGTACACCAACAACATAACCCATGACGCCACACCGACGAGCAACCCACAAAACGAACTCAACTACGCGCAGATAATCACCTAAGACATTAACTCGCATGATTAACGAAATATAAAATCACCCCTTAATTAACCGCAAAGGCTTAAATCTACTACCTCCATTAAACAATGCTCACAGAATCAAAACTCAGACCCAATATCCGAAACTGACCGAGAGTCGGATCATCCGACGCTTCAAATCCCAAGGACTCCCTTAGTCCTCAATTACAGCTCCTTTTTCTACAGGGTTTTAAATCCATAGGCCTAATGAGTTCAAGGTTTTTCAACCAGCATGCCAATTCGGATTTTATAAAACTTTTAGAACCCATACGTTTCATAACAATTAATGGTGCGGTAAAATACACTATCGTTCAACTGATAGGTTTCAAGATTGCTTAACAACACAGCGCATATAAAACTATTTCCAAAAACACCCTTGTTCAATGCTTACGTTAATAAAGACAATAATAAAACATGCGCAACAAAGTACACTGTAAACGTGAAAATAGATTTATGCACCACAACACGTGCAATGAATGTTTGTACCACTCCCAAAGAGAAATTTACAAATCATAAATCTTTAAAAATCCTTCCTCTTTAACCAAAAGATGTTGTGACAAAAGAATTTTCGATAAGTCCCATATGCATCAGCTTACTCCACAAAGCTCAGTAAAATAATGGGAATGTAAATAAAGTTTCGAGTCGAGTTTAAAGCTTTAAATCGTAAAGACGAACACATTTGATCAAAATAGTAGTTACAACGTCATGAATACCGCTAACTCGTTAAATGCATTGCGGAGATTCTTAGCAGTAAGAGTTTAATGATTGAAGTATGATCAAAACAAAAGTCCTGTTTGAAATAACGTAAAATCTTTCATATGATTACTCACACCAACGTTAAATTAAAATCAAGTGCAAATAGTATGCTACTATTGACATTTGCATAGAGTCCAAAGATAATTTTCATGATGATGAAATTCCCAAAACAACACGTAGGATGACATCAATTAACGATATTCATAAAATAACGCACACCATGATGCATATGCACATGCTCCCAAAATTATTTATGCAACGCAAAATGACGTAAGATGAGACTCCTTATCCCAACTGAATTTTCGCAAAATTCATTAACGTTAAACTCGTGTGGTGCCAAAATTTTTCATTTCCCAGCAGAAATAAAGAAAAGACATGATACGACAATAAATCCAAACGCCAAGTTCTAAAACGCAACGTAAGATAAATTGACCCCTTTTCAACAAAATTTACATGGGACATGACGCCAAATACCTCACAAGTTTATACGAAACAGGGGTTAAAACTCACGCATCGAAACAGACATGCAAGACAATACTCCATGAAGTTTAACAAAACTCACACAAACTAAAATTCCCAAGAAATTCCGACTCAAAACGTGGGATTAACCTTTCCTTTAAAATCATTGACATACATGGAGGTGATCAAATGTCTAGGTCATAATCCCATAGTTACTTGCCCAATACCCCGATGCCATTAAAACATGGATATGACGAGATCCGGAAACAACGTTAAACATGAGACGTGCGTAAAGAGGACTTGATAACAAATTTCAATTATGCTGTCAGGATCTGATTCTTAACAAGAATAATGAAACTCAGAAACAATATTAAAGAAGTTGCGGAGAAACACTTTAATATTCAAACTATCAATGTAACAGTAAAATATAAATCACAACTTGTAAACTTTATTGAATGATTAAAGTTACAAGCTTTCACACAAAACCTCAATCTTGATGAACAAGCTCACCAAGACGAATTCTACTTCTCTAGAACTAGGGTTGTAAACCTCGAGGTTAATTCTCTCTCTAAACAAAAACTCAGAAATCTCGTATCAAATTATTCTGAATAATCCTATACATATACTGAAAATAAAAGATAATTACAAAACTTAAAAGATCTTCAGTATATTCTTCCATAATTATCTTCAGCCTTCCATGATTATCATCAAATCTTGACTTTATCTCCAAGGCATCTTTATCACTAAAATCGGCACTAATAATCTTCACAAGTATTAACCATCTTCAGCAGCATTAACCAATCAGCAGTACTAACTACTAGCAGTACTAACTCTCCAAGCAGTACTAACTATTCAAGTAGCAGCACTAACTCTTTAAGCAGTATTAATTCTACTAGCAGTAGTAATCTTGAAAGCCTGGAAGTAGTAATCACTTAGATAAATCTTCAGTTCCCAACAATCTCCCCCTAACTTGACTTTTAGAGAAAAGAAGTCAAGTTCTTCAGATGCTCCCAAAACTCTATTGCTCATAAACCTATATCAGGATTCAACCCCAAACTTTGATTAATAATTCTCTGGATCAAGTATCTTGCCATTGCAGAATCTGGTGCACAACCTAGCTTTTTCTTCAACATAGCATGCAGCTTTATCCTGCTATGGTTGTAAACTCTATCCACTAGGAAGTATTCAAAGTGACTTGTATCCATAGCCAATGCATATACTCCATTTATTTCATACAAAGTCCAATTGTTGATGGTTTTGAAAACATTTCTGATAACATGTTGAACTTCCTCTGGCTTGAACAACATGCATAGATATTCCATCACAAGTTTTGTAACTGGTATCCCTGGAGCTTTCAGCTTATCAGCATATAATTTCATCCCCACCTCAAACATTTCCTCTAAATCAGATCTGGTGCATACTCTTACAATCTTGGCCAAGTAGGATACACTTCAAATTTTTCATATTTCCTCTTCAGCCTGATATACTCCTTTCCATCTACTTCCATGGTATCCCAGTGAATAATCTCAGGAGGCTTGACACCAACTGGTTCAGCTGTTATAGGCTTAGTCACTTTCTCCATCACCACCATGTACATATTTACATCATAAGTACTGGATGGTTCTTCCTGAGATTGAGCTTTCTTTTCATCAGACTTAGGTGCCTCTTCTTCTTCAGCTACCTTTTGTTCTTTCTCAGCTTCTTCCTCATCCACTCTAGGTTTCTTAGCTGGTTTTCTTCTAGCCATCATTTTTTTTCTTTTCAAATTCCTCAGACTTTCACCTAGAGTAGCTTCCTTCCTTGGTGATTCTTGATCATCAGAAAAGGGTTTTTGAAGGTTGTCTCTTCCTTGCACCAAATTTGATCATTGCAGTCTTCTTTGGAATTGCAGATCTCCTATGTGCCATCTCTGTTGCCAAACTCTTTTGATAAACTTCATTCAGCTCTGCAGCTAGAGCTTTTGCCATCTCCCTATCTTTCTTCACTTGAACTGTTTCTGCTTGCTCAAGTTTTGCTTGAATCTTCTTAGTCAAAGCTTCATCTGACTCAATCAACTTTTTCTTTTTAATTGGTTGGTCAGATTCCACTATCTTGGTTTTGCCTTTGTCCTTGCTTGCTATCTTATCAATACTAGCTTTCTTGATAACCTTACATTGTCTTTGATGAGAATTCCTTTGGCCTTTGAAGTGACCTTAGGAGTATCATGTTTAGCTTTGATTAGTGCTTCAGCTATCTCAATTTCTTCCAAATTTTTGCTAATGAGGTCAGTTAATACCTCTTGAACAATTTCTGCTGCTTCATTTATTTCAGCAGTATTAACTGTTTCTGCTGCTATGTTTGCTTCAGCAGTATTAACTGTTTCTACTGCTTTCTCAAACCCTGTTTCTCCCCCTCATCTCCATGTTTCTCCCCCTTATTCTTAGCATTCTCCATGTTAACCTCAACTTCTAACTCCCCCTTTTTGGGAGCATCATCGACTGGGTTCCTTCTTCTGAGCACAAATCGTTGCTTCTTCTTCTTTTGAACCACCTTCTGAACCAACTTCTCTAAGCTCCTGATCTCTTCTTGTTGGTTGATGATGAATTTCTTGAGTTCATTGACAACCTTATTTTGAGCATCCAGTTCAGTTGCCATTTTGGACAAGGCAGAAATCAATTCATGGTAGTCATATCTATCCTCACCTTCTCCAGGAGTGTTACCCCCTTTTGAGGGATCATTGGAATGTTTAATAGGGATCTCCAGCCATGTTGAAGCACCACCTATTCCCTTGGTTTCTTGGCACCCGGTACCTTTGGATGATTGCTCACCCAAAGTTGCCATGGGGAAGGTCTTAGTGATGTTACCACTGGCCTCCTCTATGCTAGCAGGAGTAGTGGCAGCCTTCTCACCCACATGCTCATGCATCTCCTCAGTGAGCACCTTCTTGGGGTTGGGAGACACCCCAGTGGTTTCCCTATTGATATTCTCTAATGGAGAATGCTTCATTAGAGGGCTTTGAGGTTCTGGTTTTGCAGGAGGTACAACAAGGGAAGGAGCCTTGTGTACCTTTCTCTTAGTATACGTTTTGGTTAAAACTGGTGTTGGCTTAAGAACATGGGACTGAGGAAGTGATATAGTGGTTGAAGGTTGGGTTTGGCTATCAGTGGGATGGTCTAGTGAGGGCCTTGACCCTGATGCCATACCTTCTTGGTTGTGGGACACCACCATCATTGTAGAGAACAATGGGGTGTCAACTCCTTCCGAGTCCTTGGCAGATCTTTTCATATTTGAAAAGACCTTGCCCTTAGGGATTTTAGGTACATATACCTCATTAAACTGAGGTATATCCGTCAATTCAGTGGTGATAACTGCCTGGACAAATCTTGGATACATATAGAAACTCTTTTTATTATCCAAGTTTGACACAAGGTCATTGAAAATCATTTTTGAGAAATTATACTTTCTGGCAGTGGACAAGCAGACCAAAGCATAAGCAGTGGTACTACTGAACTGACTCCATCCAGTAGTTTTTCTAGAAATACAGTGCATAAGAGTATGAACAAAAAAACGCCAATGGGGAGAAAAGTTAGCTTTGTAAAATTTGAAAACACCCTGTTGGCCTTCATACCCCATTCTTGTGAGATTGGAAAACAAATCCTCATTAGGGATAGAGGTAATACCTGAGGCATCGTCTAGACGTAGACTGATGCGAATGACCTCTTCAGTGACTATCAAGGGTTTGTCACACACCCTTGTCTTGATAAACTGCACACCGTTTTCAGTAACAGCGGTGGCATTGGCCCAAAATTGCTTCTGGTGCTCGATGAAGATTGGTGGTGACACAGTAAGAGCATACGCTATATGACTGGTCTTGAGAAAATCAACTATTTGATGGAATCCATCAGCCTGCTTCGACTTTTGTAGCATTGCGATCTCATTGTGTTCATCAATAAACGCCATGGATGCCATCGGTCTTGAGGATTCTTGACTGAAACACACTGGTTACTTGAGAGAAAAGAGTTAGAGAGAAGATGAACAGTATTCAAAGAATCGTTGTGAGCTTTTAGGCGGGCAAAGAGTGTATTTATATGATTCGGGAAAGAAGCAGTATTAACCCTATTTTCAGTTAAAGCAGTACTAACCCACTGACAGTATTAACTATGAGCAGTATTAACTGAGAGCAGTATTAACTGAGAGCAGTATTAACTGAGAGCAGTATTAACTGAGAGCAGTATTAACTAAAAGCAGTATTAACTGAAAGTAGTATTAACTAACTAGCAGTATTAACTAACTAGCAGTATTAACACATACCTGAAGTAGTAACTCAGACTAGCAGTAGTAATAATGAACCTGCAGTAGTAACTTTGCACTGGCAGCATTAAAACTTCACTGGCAGCATTAACTATATTTATACTGTTGAACCTTGTGTTAGTCTGAGCAGGGCAATAAACTTCCTGAGAAAGATGATTAGTTGCACCAAACAAATATACAAATAACAGGTATACAAACACTTATTAAACATGAGCTCATTCAGAGTTGATCATGCCCACACTTGTGACCAAGAAAGTGAATCTACCCACATCAAAAGCTTTAGTGAATAGATCAGCAAACTGATTATCAGTCTGAACTTTAGCAACTTGAATAAGCTTCTTTTCATTGCAGTCTCTAATAAAGTGATACCTGATTTCAATGTGCTTTGTTTTAGAGTGCTTGACTGGATTGTTAACAATGCTAATAGCACTGCAATTGTCAATGAAGATTGGAGTGTGAAGAAAGGTTACCCCATAGTCCAGCATTTGATTCTGAATCAATAGAACCTGAGAACAGCAACTTGCAGCAGCAATATACTCAGCTTCTGTTGTGGATAAGGACACTGTGGTTTGCTTCTTATACTGCCAAGATACTAGTCTGGCACCCAAAAGATGACATCCACCTGAAATAGACTTTCTATCCATATTAGCACCACCCAAGTCACTGTCTGAATATGCAATCAAATCAAAAGTAGATTCATAAGGATACCAAAGACCTAATCTAGGTTGCCCTCTTAAGTAGCTGAAAATCCTCTTAACAGCTTGAAGATGTGACTGTTTTGGCTTGACTTGGAATCTGGCACATACACACACAGGAAACATGATATCTAGTCTTGAGGCTGTGAGATACATGAGAGATCCAATCATTGATCTATAAAGATGGACATCAACATCCTCCCCCTCAAGATCAGCAGTGATCTGTTTGTGTGTTTCCATTGGTGTGCTTGCTGGCTTTGAGTCTGATAGACCATACTTATCTAGGATGTCTTTCACATACTTTGATTGACTTATGAAAATCCCATCTTTCTGCTGTTTCACTTGAAGCCCAAGGAAGAAAGTGAGTTCACCCATTGAACTCATTTTGAAGCTCTTGTGCATCAACTCTTCAAAGTCTCTACACATCTGATCTTTTGTGGATCCAAATATGATGTCATCCACATATATTTGAACAAGTAGGATGTCCTTCTTACTTCTTTTAATGAAAAGGGTCTTGTCAATGATTCCCCTTTCAAACCCATTTTCCAAGAGATAGGTAGACAGAGTATCATACCATGCTCTTGGGGCTTGATGTAGACCATAGAGTGCTTTCTTAAGTTTGTATACTCTGTCAGGATATGATGAATTCTCAAATCCAGGGGGCTGACAGACATATACTTCCTCATCAATTGTTCCATATAGAAAGGCACTCTTCACATCCATCTGATATACCTTAAACTTCATATATGAGGCATAGGCTAGAAACAACCTAATTGCCTCTACCCGTGCCACTGAAGCAAAAACTTCCTCATAGTTTATGCCTTCTTCCTGAGTGTACCCTTGTGACACTAGCCTTGCTTTGTTCCTGATTACTATTCCTCTCTCATCCTTTTTATTTCTGAAAATCCACTTGGTGCCAATTGCTCTATGACCTTTTGGAAGGTCCACCAAGTCCCAAACATCTTGCAATTTAAACTGTAGCAACTCTTCTTGCATGGCTTCTATCCAACTTGAATCTTTCATTGCATCATAAGCCTTCTTAGGCTCAATCTGAGATAGAAATCAAGAGAGTACAGTACGTTGCTGATCCTGCAAATATTGTAGTCTGCTTTGATTCCTAGTCATCATAGGAGAAGAGATGTCTCCTATTACCAGCTCAGGAGGTTGATTCTTCTGAGTTCTTGTCTTAAGACTAGGTTCTTCATTAATTCCCACATCTAAATTGGAATCCTTTAAGTCAGCTGAGGGAATATCATCAGTTGCTTCTGGCTCTTCATGCTCTGGATTCTCCTCATATCTTCTTTCTTCTTCACTCTGACTTGGTTCAGTAACAGTCTCCTTTTCACATATTTCAACAGGGTCCATTGTAGGTATGGGAAAGATCACAAACTGAGGAATAATATCTTGTACTTGTTCATCCCCTGATCCTATACTTCCTGATCCTGCATGATCATCACTACTGAAACCCAAAGAGTTAGTTAGTGAATCAATGTCAATAGGAGTTGGTGTGTTCTCATTGCATTTGACATTGTCACTTTCCTCAATTATTCTAGAAGAAGAATTAAATACTCTGTATGCCTTACTCTGAGATGAGTAACCAACAAGAAAACCATCATCTGCTTTGCTATCAAACTTTCCTAAGTGAGTTTTGGTATTGATAATGGTACAAGGACACCCAAAAGGTTTGAAAAATCCAATAAATGGTTTTCTTTTATTTAAAAGCTCATATGGTGTCTTGTTTTTAGGCTTGACTACTAGAACTCTGTTTTGGACATAGCAAACAGTATTAACTGCTTCAGCCCAGAAAGTAATTGGAAGTTTTGAATCAGCTAACAGAGATCTAGCAGCTTCAATCAGTGTCCTATTCCTTCTCTCAGCAACACCATTTTGTTGTGGAGTCCTAGGAGCACTGTATTGCCTCTCAATTCCTTTTTCCTCACAAAAGGTGTTTAGGTCAAGATTTTTAAATTCAGTACCATTATCTGACCTAATGACTTTTACCTTTTGATTTGTTTGGTTTTCAATTCTTAGAATAAAGGATTTGATCAGTCCACTTGTCTCATCCTTAGTCCTTAGAAAATATACCCAAGTAAATCTAGAGTAATCATCAACAATAACTAAGCAGTATAATTTCTTACCTATACTCATGACATTTGTAGGACCAAACAGATCCATATGCAACAATTGAAGAGAAGAGGAAATTGCGTTCAACTCTTTGGACTTATGAGAAGTTTTGTGTTGTTTGCCTTTGAGACAAGCAACACAATGATCATCACATGAAAAGACTTTTGAAGGCAGACCTCTTACAAGGTTGTTTTTAACAAGTTTATTCATTGTTTTAAAATTCATGTGACACATCCTTCTGTGCCAAAGTGATGATTCATCCAAAGAGGCTTTTGAAACAAGACAGTTTAGGGATGAATCATTTGAAACATTTTCCATATCCAAACAATAAACATTATCCTTTCTAGGAGTTCTTAGTAGTATCATCTTTTCATCAACTACCTTGAATCCAGGAGCAAGGATCATGCATTCTGAATCAGTGAATAATATGCTATGCTTTTTGTCACAAACCTGTGATACACTTAACAGGTTGTATCTTAACTGTTCAACATAGAAAACATCTTCAAAGGTCATCTTACCTTTTGTTACATCTCCCTTACCACTAATCTTACCTCCATCTGGAGTATTACCAAAGGCAACATGCTCTCCATCAATTTTCTTGAAATTCTTGAGGCCAGCCATGTTCCCTGTCATGTGCCTAGAGCAATCACTATCAACATGCCAAATGCTCTTTCCCTTGAGCTATTGGTTTCCCTGCACATAAGATAAATCAATTAGTATTGACTGGGAACCCAAGCCAAAGTGGTCTTGGGCCTCCCTTTCTCATCAAAGTACTTACACTCCTTTTTGATGAGATTTTTAAATTTAGAATCCTCTTGACTGGAGTACTTTGTCAAGATGATTGGTCTAGAAGCAGTACTAATTTAATATGTATTAGTGTTTCACCATCAGCGATCAGACTGAGTCTGTTCAGTTATCGTTGATAGTCTTTCTCAAACATTTAATATGTATTAGTGTTTCATTATTAGTGATCAAACTGAGTCTGTTCAGTTATCGCTGATAGTTCTGATGTAAACAGTAACGTAATCCCTGAAGACAAGTCTCGCGTCAACAGATGTTCATAGCTGAATCGAAGACGAAGCTGCTGAACAAAGAGAAGTCTACTAGTGACCTGATGCGGATATCAGTGAAGCAAAGACAACTCTACTTATACGCGAAGGAACATGAGTAAAGCTTCAGCGATCGCTGAACTCTTGATATCTCTACTGAAAGAGATATTCAATGATTGAATGATCATTTATCTTATACCTCAAGTTTCTTTTTGTCTAACCTTGCACAACTCAGTACGATGTGTCAGAATGGACATGCCTCTGCCACAATTCGTAAAACAACTCTGTCAACTACACTGTTCATGATCCGACCGAAAGCATGTCTCCCAAAGTCAGACATTCAAAGCCAATCAGTAAACGCCACGTGTAAAGTGCCCTGCCATGCATTTAATGCATAGGGTATAAATAGGAAGTTCACCCCTCTATCTGAGGGTGTGCTCAATCCTTGAACTCCAAATAGAAACCTTTGTTTTCTATATCTCTTAATCATCCTTTCTCTGAATTTCTTGTGCAACCATCTTAGTGTTTCTTAAGTTTGTTTAGATTGAGTCTGTCTTAATCTTATTCCGCAACAAACTTGTAAATTGTATTTGATTTATCAATAAACAATTTATTAAACTTTAAATTCTGTGTTTGTATTCAACCCCCCCCCCCTTCTACAAACTTGTTAAGCACCTTCGGGACCAACAAGTGGTATCAGAGCAGTCTGTTTAATCTAATAAACAAGATCTTGCTTTATTCTCTTCTTTGCTATTCTAAATGGCACTTAACACAAACACAAACTACTATGATAATGGTTCACTTTCTAAACCTCCTCGATTTAGTAGAGATAACTTTTCTCTATGGAAAAATCGAATGATGCTATTTCTTGAAGGTGTTGATCCTACTATACCTGAATATATAGAAAATGGACCCTATGACCCTGTTAGAATTATAGCTGCAGTTCCCGCTACTGCCGCCACTGAAGCTGTCCCTGAACGCTATGTCGTTAAGGAAATAAGACAGTAGAGTGATGAAGACAAAAAGAAGGTAGGTATTGATGCAAGAGCAAAGACCATTATCTCAATGGCTCTGCCTGATGAAGTTTTCCATTCCATCATGCATCTGAAAACTTCTAAACAAATGTGGGAAACCATATGTGTTCAATATGAGGGCACCACTGAAATCCAAGAGACTCGAAAGATTAACTTGGTAAGACAGTATGAAAGTTTCATCGCTGGTAAGAATGAATCTCTTTCTGACGTTCATCAGCGATTTAACTGCTTAATCATTGATCTAAGAACTGTTGGTAGGACCTATTCTAATTCTGAGGTCTTAACAAAATTCTTAGAATGTCTTCCTGAAAGCTGGGAAAGTTATTCAATATGTCTTAAGCTGACAAAAGACTTAAATTCTCTCTCTCTAAGCACTTTGTATGGAATATTGCTCAACTATGAGCAATCGAATTTCCTGAAAAAGAATCTTGTTAAAGATTCTAAGGACTCTAAAAGCACTCCTGTTGCTTTAGTCTCTTCAGAGATAATTCCATCTCAGCGATCTACTTTCACCATCACTGAGTTAGATTCTGAATCTGAGGATCTATCAGACCCTGATCTTTCAGAGTTTGATGAGTCCTTAGCACTCTTGACAAACTCTTTTAAGAGATTTGCAAGAAAGAGCAACTTCCGAAGAAGTAAGCCTCTCTCTCTTACTGAAAAGCCAAAATCAACGCATGTTGATAAGGCTACTGCCACTTGCTATAACTGTGAAAAGATTGGACACTTTGCTAGTGAGTGCAGATCGAAAAAGGTGTTCAAACCTTCTACCTCAAGAAGATCCAGTGATGACAAATACCTAAAGCTGAAGAACAAATATCAAAAGCTGAAAAGCTATAAGCGAAAAGGTAAAGGTCTCATGGCTGAAGAACATGACTGGGCTGAATCAGAAGAATCAAGTTCTGATGAAGAAGAAGTCGCTAATCTTTGCCTCATGGCTGAGATTAAAGAATAAGTGGAAGAACCATCTGAACCTTCTATGAGCTACATATCATCTCAGGTATCTATCTCTACAAATCCCTCTCTACCTGAAGCTGAGAGAAGTCGCGCTGTTGATGTGCTGACGATTGACCTTTATAATGCTCTAACGACAAAACTTAAGATGAGAATAAAAATTTTCATTTAACTCAAGAGCTAGAGAAATGTCATGAAAAGCTCATAGAACTAAATCTTTCAGAAGAAAATTTGAAAGATCAAGTCATTATAAATGAAATCATCAGCATTGAACGCGAACAAGCCATCGCTGCTCTAAAAGGAGAAAAGGATCATGTTGAAAAATGGTGCAAATCATCAACAAAGATCTCTGAGATAATAAATGCTCAAACTCCTGAAAGTGATAAAACTGGTCTTGGCTTTTGGACACCACAGGATGAGCCTAAAGAAGAAAGTTCCATGCTTAAGTTTGGAACGTTTGTCACTCCTATCTCTGACACTTCGTATGATCAATTTTATCCTTCTTCTTCTAATTCTATACCTAAGGAAAAATCCAAAGACACTAAGTCTGCGAATAAAGGAAAGTCCATTCTTCGTCCCCAGAAGGCTACCAAGAAAGCAAAACTGAAAGTTCCTTCTAAACCTTCAGTAAATCAATCTTCTAGCTCTGTGATAGAAATCTTCGATCTCTGTCCTCCAAAGCTAAAGATTGATCTAAGACCCATGAAATCTGAAGAAATGAAAATTCCTCCCAGATCTCATGAGAAAAGCATTCTTGGACCTGACCCTGCTCATCTTAAACTTGCAAGACCTTCTACTGTTGGTCCTAAAACCATTTTCAAATATAGAAAATGCTATCACTGTGGTTTTACTGACCATATTGCAAACAAATGTCCAACTGCCACTAAAGCTGATAAATCAGTTAAAGTGAAGATGAATGCCTCCAAGGCTCAAAAAGGTCACTAAAGCTGAAAAATCAACCAAAGTGAAGAAAACCACTAAGGTTAAGAAATTAACCAAAGTGAAGATCACCACTGAAGCTGAATCTTCATCTGCTGTGAAGACTGTTGAAGCTTCCACATCCACTAACTCTAAAGGACCCATTGAAAAGTGTGTACCAAACAATGCTTAATCTTCCTTATGTGTGCAGGGATCAAAGGGCATCTGGTATCTCGATAGTGGATGTTCTCGTCATATGACTGGACAAAAAGACCTGCTCACTGAATACAAGGAAGAAAAAAGGTCCCTCTGTGACCTTAGGTGGAAATGGAAAAGGATATACCCGAGGTTTTGGTGTCCTCAGCAATGGGACAACTACCTTTCGAAGAGTCGATTATGTAGATGGACTGAAGCACAACCTTCTAAGCATCAGTCAGCTATGTGATAAAGACTACGAAGTTCGCTTTTCTAAAAAAGCATGTTCAGTGGTGGATGAGAAAGGAAAACTTGCTCTCAGTGGTTATCGCAGAGAAAATGTCTACGTAATAGATATGGACTCTACTACCACTAAAAACTTATGTTTTCTCTCTAAGGCCTCTTCTGATGTCAACTGGCTATGACACAAAAGGCTCTCTCATCTAAACTTCAAAACCTTGAATTCTCTCTCATCTAAGGAACTGGTTTCTGGTCTTCCTCAGCACTCATATGCTAAAGAATCTCTCTGCTCAGCATGTGAAAAAGAAAAACAAACAAAATCTAGTTTCAAGTCTAAACAAGTTTCCTCAGTGACAAGTCCTCTTCAGCTCTTGCATATGGATCTGTTTGGCCCTGTCAATATCCAATCAATAGCTGGAAAGAAATATACACTCATCATTGTAGATGAATTCTCTCGCTATACCTAGGTTATCTTTCTTCGCTGTAAGAGTGATACTCCAGAAGAACTAATATCTTTTGTTAAAAAGATGGAAGTGCTGAATAATCTTACTGTTCGTTCAATAAGAAGTGATCATGGAACTGAATTCAAAAACAGTTCCCTCAACAATTTCTTTGAAAACAAGGGAATTTCTCATAACTTCTCTACAGTAAGAACACCTCAGCAAAACGGAGTCGCTGAAAGAAGAAACAGAACGATCATTGAAGCTGCTAGATCAATGCTCAGCGATTCTCATCTCCCTACTCAATTTTGGGCAGAAGCTGTAAACACTGCATGTTTTACTCAAAACAGATCGCTGATAGTAAAGCGATTTGGTAAGACAGCTTATGAACTCTTTCATGGAAGGAAGCCTTCTATCAGGTTTCTTCATATCTTTGGTTGTCAGTGCTTTATATTAAACAACAAAGATCAGCTTGGAAAATTCGACCCAAAAGCTGATGATAGAATATTTCTAGGATATTCCTCCATCTCAAAAGCCTACAGAGTTTTCAACAAACGAAGACAATCTGTGGAAGAAACAATTCATGTCACTTTTGATGAAACTCGCTCAGCGAACTCCAAACCAATCACTGACAATGAAGAGTTAAATGCTTGGATGTTTTCTCACTACAAGGAAACTGAACGCTTCTTCTCAAACCATCAGCATTCAGATTCTCCAGCCGCTGATGATGATCAAAACATTATACCTCCTAGCGCTGAATCCAACTCATGGGTTTCAGCTGAACCTCTAAACACCTTGCTACCATCAGATCTACCTCTGTCTGAAAACCTCTCTGATAACAACAGGTTGTCCACTACTCAACAGTTAATTGCTGATGAACTTCAAACGTCCTCATCAGTAAACATCCCAATTGTTGATTCAACCTCTGAGTTGAGCAATCATGTGCTCAGCGATGGACCAGAGATCATCCAATAGATCAAATTCTTGGTGATCCAGATGCAGGTATTCAGACACGATGAAGCTCAGGTAATATATGTCTCTTTGTCAACTTTCTATCTTTAATAGAACCGAAGAAGAATGATGATGCCCTCAGAGATCCAAACTGGGTCAGCACTATGCAAGAAGAGCTGACTGAGTTTACCCGTAACAAAGTTTGGAATCTCGTTCCTAGACCATCTGAAAAAATTGTTATAGGCACCAAATGGGTGTTTAGAAACAAGTTAGATGAACATGGAACTGTAACCCGCAACAAGGCTCGACTTGTTGCTCAGGGATACAGACAAGAGGAAGGCATAGACTATGATGAAACCTTTGCCCTTGTGGCTAGGCTCGAAGCAATTCGACTATTCTTAGCTTATGCAGTCTATAAAGACTTCATCGTTTATCAAATGGACGTAAAATCAGCGTTCCTCAATGAAAAGTTGAATGAAGAAGTCTATGTAGAACAACCACCAGGGTTCTATGACCCTAAGTATCCAAATTATGTTTTTAAATTGGATAAGGCTCTCTATGGTCTAAAACAAGCCCCTCGTACTTGGTATGACACTCTCTCATCATTTTTCTTATTTCTGAAAATTTTGAACGTGGCAAGATTGATAATACGTTATTTTTCAGAAAGATAAAAGGTCATATAATTCTTGTACAAATATATGTCGATGACATAATATTTGGTTCTACTAACCCATCTCTATGTACTCACTTCGCTGAAAGAATGAAGAAAGAATATAAAATGAGTATGATGGGTGAGCTGACATATTTTCTTGGTCTTCAGATTAAACAATCTGATAAAGGTACTTTCATCAGCCAAGGTAAGTATGTTAAATATATGCTGAAGAAGTTTGATCTTACACAAACTTCATCAACGAAAACTCCTATGGCACCACCCTGACACATAACAAAGATCCTTCTGGAAAACCTGTTAATGTCACTGCCTATAGAGGAATGATAGGCTCCCTGCTGTATCTTACGGCGAGCCGACCTGACATCATCTATTCTACTTGTTTATGTGCACGTTATCAATCTGAACCCAAAGAATCCCATCTGATCGCTGTTAAGCGTATATTCAGATATCTGAAAGGAACTCCTAACCTTGGTCTTTGGTATCCCAAAGACTCAGGGTTCGATCTAACTGGTTATTCTGATAGTGATTTTGCAGGCTGTAAACTTGACAGAAAGAGTACCACTGGTGGATGTCAACTCCTCGGAGGAAAGATGGTAAGCTGGACAAGCAAAAAGCAAAATTCAGTGTCCACTTCCACAGCTGGAGCTGAATATGTAGCCGCTGGAAGCTGTTGTTCTCAAATCTTGTGGTTGAGAAATCAACTATTAGACTATGACCTTCAGCTGTTAAAGATTCCTATCTATTGCGACAGCACTAGTGCTATCGCTATAGCAAAAAATCCAGTGCTACATTCAAAGACGAAACACATAGAGATCAGATATCACTTTATCAGAGATCATGTGATGAATGGTGATATTGAACTTCACTTTATCCCTACTGAATTTCAGCTTGCTGATTTATTCACCAAACCTCTTGATGAGACAAGGTTCAACTTTCTCATCAGTGAGCTTGGAATGCTGAATCTCGAAGAATAATTCTTCAGCGTTAATACATTGTGTCAGTACTCATAAGTTCCCCTTTTATCATTCTCTGATAAATATTCTGACTCTCAGGTATGTTCTCTCAATCCCTACAACTGAATCTTCATTCAGTTGTTTTTCAAAATATAAACCTTAATCACTGAACTTTCTTCAAATGACTAAAAGCTTTTTCAAAAATAAATTTATCACTGATATTTCTAATCAGTGATCCTTTAAAAGAAAATCTATCCCTATCTTTACCATCAGGGATACTTTCAAAAAGAAAAACCTATCTCTGACTTTTCTTCAGCGATAATTTCAAAACGGACAAATGAACAGTCTCTTTTCTATGACGTCATTTGAACCGACAATCCACGACATGCCTTTTTCTGACACGTTCGTCCGTTGTCCTTCTATTCAATCAACTTTGTGGGACGTGTCTATGTCATGATGAGCATTTGTTTTCCCGCCTCTCACATTCTCTCTTCTTTCTCTCACATATAAAAGGAATGTTTTTAAATTCTTATCATTTTACGCTTTCTGGAAATACTTTCAAAGCAAGAATACTCTCTCAAGCATTCTAGCATTCTCAAGCATTTGCATCATCTTCTTCAAAGATCAACAGGTTATTCTTGATCTTTTTCAAATTCTTATCTTAAATCTTTTTACATAAAACTCCATTTATGGGTTTATAAGATTCTAATCACATAAAATCATTTTCATTTTTGATTTTATTCTTTGAAAACCATTCTATTTTGATTGTTCTTCATTCAAAATCCTTGGTTTTTCTTCTTGTTCTTGTATCTTCTGTCAAGAACACCTTTTTAATCTTCAAATTTGTTGATTTCCCTATGTTTCTTTCCCAAAATAGAAACTGGACAAATCTTCTTTATTTTTAGAGTAAAACCTTTCTTCTACTCTTTTATCTACTCATAGCTCAGAATGGCTCAATCTGCACTTGTCGCCTCTAAGAACGTCAAGTTCGCCATCACTGACTCGGAGCTTCCAAAGAACAATCATCTTGCTCGCCTCGATTTTGACGGTGTTAAGTACCCACATCTGAAGGAAGTTGCAATGTTTCTAAAGCAATCCTGCATTGCTTATGCTATCACTGTGGATCCAACACCCTCCAAAGCTCCTCTCCAGCAATTCTGGTTTACCGCTGACGAAACCTCTATCACCAACAAAAAGGGTGAACAGGTTCCTGCTATCTCCTTCAGCACTCAACTTGGCTCAGGGATGATGACTGCTTTAGGCCTGAGGAAAGCTCTGCGTTTTCCTGAAAAACCCACGAATGGATTCGACGCCTTGCCAACTGATGCTGAACTCATCCAATTTCTGGATGCCATGGAATACGCTTGGAAACCCAAGCTAAGGACGACGATTCCAAACAAGAAGTTGACTCTTGTGAAGAAGGCACTGATGCCTTCTCAACTTAACTACATCTTCTCACACTTCATTCAGTGTATGAGTGGGAATAGTGGGTCACTGGACCAAGCAAGCAAGATTCAGGTCCAGATGGCTTACTGAGTGATCATTGGACGAAACTTCGACTACGCAACAGCTATCTTTGACGATCTCAAGTCAAAGATAGAGAAGACCGAAAGGGATCCCAAGGTCCCCTACGTACGCTTTATTTGCGCGTACCTGAAGTTCCTCTACCCTGCTACTTACCCCACTAACTCGGATGCATCTTTTCCAAAAGCGGGTCAGCGCTCCCGGGAGGTCAAGACGCTCCCCAAAGAGGTAAGTATCTCTGAACTTCGCTCCCGACTCTCTCTCCTCACTTCTTCTACTTCAGCGGCCACGCAGGAGGTTCCTTCTTCTGTTATCCCTGCCGCTACCCCTTCCAAACGACCATCAACTGGCTCCCTTGGTCCTTCGAAGAAGGCCAAGGTCACCAAGGAGAAAGCTACCTCTAGCTCTATACCTAAGGATGTTTATCAACAAACTTTCTTGGATGCTTTCGTGGGTCTCTCCTCCACATCCTCAGCTATAACCACTTCAACCGTGCCAGCGATCTCGGTCGCTGTCACAACAACAGTGACGCAACCTACAATCTCAGTTCAACAACAACCTGAGGTAACTACCCCTATCCCTACATCTTCTATCCCCATCTCTAGTCCTTCTATTTCTTTGATCTCTAACCCTCCATCTATTTTTACTCCACAGTTTGGACCCATAGGACCTGAACATCAATCTTTTGAGGAATCTTTACAATTCTACAAAATGTTTGATAATTCAGGTATCCCTATAACCTTAAACACTTCTCCCAACTCACCATAAAAGCCTGTTTCTCAAAAACTAACTTATATTTCAGGTCCTAGTTTGGCGTTTGTTGACACAAATGTCAACAATCTGAGTGCAAACGTGGAATCTCTTACTGCCTCTCTCAACAACACCACCAACGCTGTTCAATCAGCTGGTGAAGCACTGAAGACGCTGACTGCCACCTGCGCCTCCAAAGCTGACATTTCTCACATCGCTACTCTCCAAGAAGCGATTGTCAAAGTCAGAGAAGAATCACAACAACAGTTTGCAGCCCTGACTACAAAGGTTTATTCTTGTGAAGTCCTTTTTCAGCAAATCCTGACTCACCTGAAGGCACCAACTCCTACTACTACTTCCTCATTCACAGAGAACAATCGTACATCGCTGAACATTGCCGTGGAGTTTATTCATCAGGCTACGTCAGATCTTCCTGCGTTTGAAGGCCGTCTGGACTGTTTGGAGGCTGAAGTTCAGGTGTTGGCCGCTGCAAAAGCTTCGTCTCCTTCCAAAGATCTCTCCCTCAATGATAATGACAAAGAGGGGGAGAAAGCAGCTGAAGAAAATACGAAGTTTGAAGTCGCTGATGAGGTCCAACAGAAGGAAACTCCCTCTCAGGTTGAGGGGGAGATAACTGCTGAAAAAGCCCCTCCTTCTCTCGAAGATTTAATCGATGATGAAGAAGAAGAAGACGATGATGATGAAGACCTTGATCTTGAAGATCAAGAGGAAGATTCTCATCAAGATGATGACGATGACGATGAAGATCAATCTCTATGGTGTTCTTCAGTCGTCACTTCATCAGCGATAGCTTCGAAAGAAGTTATCAAAGCAGGGGGGAGTCAAGAGACACCTTCAGGAACCCCTTCCCAAAGCAAAGGTGCAACTGCTGAGGGAACCCTGAAGATAATTTCACTACCTGAGGAGAATCCTTCTCAGGTATGCCTTACTCTTGTTCCCTTATCCTTCTATAAAAATCCACCCCCTGTTTCTTTCTAGCCTTTATCTCTCTCCTTCCCTAAAACTAAATCTAACCTTTTTCTTTTTCTGACCAGATAGTTCTCTCCCCTGCTTAAGGGTAAAGAACTCCAAATAATCTCAGCTGCTAAAGCTGATGATCAAATAATTCCAATCTCTGTAAGAGAGATTGATGAAGAGGATGAAGAAGAAGAAGAGTCCCTGCAACATCATGGAAGGACCTCTAGACCCTCTCATTGGTCAGAGGAAGAGAGAAAGAAAAGAACAGAGATGATCTCTCATCTGGAGAGTCAACGACGAAAGATCCCCTCTCAATCATCAGATCTGGAGTTCCTGACTGAAGCTGATTGCTGACTGTCAAAGAGATGCCTCTCTAGCTCTCAAAATTCAGTCCTCTCAAGTCAAAGACAAGAAGCTGAAAAGCAAACCAGTGGAAGTCCACGCAGCTCTTTTGAAAGATATTGAAGAGGAACGCTCCAAAGAAAAAGCGGTCAGCGATAATACAGTCGATTGGTGCAAACACAAAATTGACTATCGCTCTGACCGAATGAAGATCGTAGCTATTGCTATCTCTGGGAGAAAGAAGAAGGATAAACTCTCTGTCACAATGGAGATTACCAGAGAGGATGGAAGCTGCAAGGCTATGTTCATTTCAAAGTTGGAAGAATTTGGCTACATGGAGTGGCTTGAGTTCAAAGATGCGCTGAAGAAATCAAAGTCAACATACAGAGGCTATGTTGAAAGGGTAAATTATGCCCTCATCAACAGAGTCGCTGCTATACTAAACGTGCCATCTACTCTTCCTCCAAAGTCCAAGCAAATCAAGAGAAAGCCTGTCTCTTCCTCATCTGATAATGTCGCAGGGATCAGAAAGGAAACCTCCATCAAATTCTCAAGAGAAGCTCTGTTCGGTCCTCCTCCTGACCTTTCAGTTCTGGATCTCTCTCTGTCTCCTGGCGGACCATATGTTGCAGGACAAGTTCTTGAAGAACCTTTTGGAATCTTCTTCAGAGATGACGAGGAACAGCTCAGATTTCAAAGAGTCTCTAAAATCCCCATCTGTCCCCTCGCTCTTCTCAAGGATCTCATGTGCCTATGGTGTACTCTCTCTCCTGCTGCTGAGCCAATCATAGCGATCATCTGCAAAGAATCTTTAGAGCGAAGGCAAAAAGGAGAACAAATACCTGAGTATTTGATCAATCCTCCTAAACCCTCTTTAGATAGCTGATAGATTAGTTTTCTTTCTTCTAATCTATTAGTTTAATTTACAGCAGTTAATACATCACTTATACTTGTAATTTTCATACCTTGTAATCTTTTTTCTTGGATTAATGAGAATTTCAGTGAAGTACTTAACTCTATCAGTATTGTAAAAGATCCCTCAAAATAGTAATTGGGACATGTATGTTATGAGTCCTGATTATTCCATCATTTTGTATTATAAAGTAATTTTTCTTCAGTTACTTTGTCATTATCAAATAGGGGAAGATTGTTGATCCAAGCTCTCTCAGTGATTTGATAAACGACTCTTTTCTATACTTAGTGAAAATTACGTTTAATATGTATTAGTGTTTCACCATCAGCGATCAGACTGAGTCTGTTCAGTTATCGCTGATAGTCTTTCTCAAACATTTAATATGTATTAGGTTTCACTATCAGTGATCAAACTGAGTCTGTTCAGTTATCGCTGATAGTTCTGATGTAAACAGTAACGTAATCCCTGAAGACAAGTCTCGCGTCAACAGATGTTCATAGCTGAATCGAACATGAAGCTGCTGAACAAAAAGAAGTCTACTAGTGACCTGATGCGGATATCAGTGAAGCAAAGACAACTCTACTTATACGCGAAGGAACATGAGTAAAGCTTCAGCGATCGCTGAACTCTTGATATCTCTGCTGAAAGAGATATTCAGCGATTGAATGATCACTTAGCTTATACCTCAAGTTTCTTTTTGTCTAACCTTGCACAACTTAGTACGATGTGTCAGAACGGACATGCCTCTGCCACAATTCGTACAACAACTCTGTCAACTACATTGTTCATGATCCGGCCGAAAGCATGTCTCCCAAAGTCAGACATTCAAAGCCAATCAGTAAACGCCATGTGTAAAGTGCCCTGCCATGCATTTAATGCATAGGGTATAAATAGGAAGTTCATCCCTCCATCTGAGGGTGTGCTCAATCCTTGAACTCCAAATAGAAACCTTTGTTTTCTATATTTCTTAATCCTCCTTTCTCTGAATTTCTTGTGCAACCATCTTAGTGTTTCTTAAGTTTGTTTAGATTGAGTTTGTCTTAATCTTATTCCGCAACAAACTTGTAAATTGTATTTGATTTATCAATAAACAATTTATTAAACTTTAAATTCTGTGTTTGTATTCAACCCCCCCCCCTTCTACAAACTTGTTAAGCACCTTCGGGACCAACACACAAGCACTAGAAGCAGTACTAATTTTAGAAGTACTAACAGAGTTAGTAGCACTAACAGGTTTAGCAGTACTAACCTTGTTAGAAGCACTAACAGAGTTTGCAGTATTAATATTTGATGAAGTACTAACAATGTTAGTTTTAGAAGGACTAATACTATCAGCAGCACTAATATTGATAGGAGTAGTATTGCTTCTGGCAGCACTATCTTTGTCAGCAACACTATTTGTGGTAGCAGTACTAACAGTTTTAGTGCTTTTGGGAACCCACATCTTGACACTTTCGTTTACAATCTTTTTCTTCATGTGGCTTTTAGATTTAACATGTTTCTTAGCCACATGGTTCCTTTCATTCTTCCTATAACCAAAGGGTTTTTGCACAGATCTTTGAAAATTTATCCTTTGGTTCATAGGATTAAAATAACAGTGCTTGGCAAGAAGGTTCAATTTGCCACATATGAAACAAGGTTTTGGTCTGATGATTCTACTCAGATCAACTCCTTGTTTCTGAGCCCACTGATTATTCCAATTTCTTTGATTTCCCCTTCTTTTATCATGTTTTAGGGGCTCATATTTATTACCTGCACACTGTTTGCAAGGAACAGGATTCACAACTGTAGTCTGCTTGTAATGGACCTTTTTAGACTTTCCCTCAGTCTTCTCTACACCATCAGATTTGACCTAATCCCTTCCACCACCCTCATTGGTAAGAATGTTATTTTCTAAGGGAATCTCACCACTCACAGTGTTATCCTTACTCTTACCAGCTTCTTTCTCAGTCTTGTCCTCAACAACTACTTCATCTAAAGGATCTATCTTAGTGGCTCCCTCATGCAAGTCCTTCCTATCCTTGGTCTCTAGCAAATCTGATTTAGGAGGGATGTAGTTGTTGTTGTATGGTGGTGGTGTGGTATTGTACCCAATTCCTGGTTTAAGCTTATCATGGATTTGAACCTTTAGAATTGAATCCATGGCTTTAGAAGCATATGAAAACTTTTCCACATCCAGCTTAACCTTGCCTAGCTCTCCTCTCAACTTTTCATTCTCCTCTCTAGACTTTGTCAGTTGGATTTCTAAATCATTTTTCTCCCACTTCCAGTAATTTGTATCATATGTGTGTTGAAGTTCATTGGCTTGGAAACCTTTAATTTGTTCCTCAAACCTCTCAACAATTTTCACGTAGTCTTTTCTATCTTTTTCTAACCTCTTAAGGTCATCACTCATACTCTGGTTGTGATCCCTGTACCTTTTAACAGTGTCTATGCAAGTTTGAGTACAGAGATTAGAAAGTACCTCAGTTGGGAGATCAGATACCTCTGCCATGAGAGCTTGATTTTGAATGGCCTCTTCTGTTTGATCACTCCAGTCAAACCCCATTCCTTGTTGAGAAACAAGAGCTTGAGCGGAGTTTCTGTTCTGGTTGAAGCTTCCAGTCTGAGCTTGTTGGTGGTTGTTTTGAGACATTCCACTTCTGCATTCCATGGCAAAGTGTCCCTTCATATGACACTTGTAGCACTCCACCTTTGACTTATACAAGCCTGCTCCATCTTCTCTTCTTTGAGAGAAGTTGTTCCTCCCAGTCCTCTTGATGAACTTCTTCACCCTCATAGAAAGCATGGCCATCTGCCATTTAATATCCATCTCTTCAAGATCATCAGGATGAAGCTGTTCCAAGTCATCATTGATTAAAGAAGAGTTACCATGGCTGGAAAGAAAGGCTTCAAAAACAGATTCATTGCCTTTTTCTTGATTTACTCCATTGGCAGCATTAACTGATTCAGGGTTAGCAGTAGAATCAGTTGATGCTGATAGGAGTGCAACATTATGAACATATTCAGTAGGCTTCTTCTTTGTTTCCACTTCAGATTCAAACACTCTCAGATCATTGTACAGATCATCCAGTTCCTTTTCTTCCAGCATGTCATTCTGTCTGAATGAGACAATGTACATGGTCCATTCATCTCCAAGAGATCTGAGGAACTTTCGGTTGACATCATCTTGTTCCATCTGAACTCCAACAGTATCCAACTCACCAATTAACTTATTGAATCTATCAAAAGTTTGAGTCATAGACTCATTCTTTGAAGATGTAAAATTCTCATATTGCTGCTTGAGAATATCCCTTTGATTCCTCTTAGTGCTCTTGGTGCCAACAAATCTCTTCTCTAAAGCATTCCATAGAATCTGAGAATCAGTGCAGTGATGAAATTGATGTTGATACTCATTAGGGATGGCCAAAAGCAGGGTGCTTAAGGCTTTCATCTCCAATTGTCTCACTTTCTTCTCAGCATCAGTTTTTGGAGGTGGTCTTCTTCCATCTTGTCCAATTTTACCTTCAGTAGAGGGACCATTCTCAACAATGTCCCACATAGAAAAGTCTGTAAGGAGGATGTACTGCTTGATCCTAATTTTCCACATGTCAAACTCATTAGGTTTGAGCATGGGAACCTTTGAAACAAGAGTACTGGTTGATTCAACTGTGTTGTCCATGATGAATGAAGGTTTCTGAGAATACTAGGCTCTGATACCACTTGTCAGGATCTGATTCTTAACAAGAATAATGAAACTCAGAAACAATATTAAAGAAGTTGCAGAGAAACACTTTAATATTCAAACTATCAATGTAACAGTAAAATATAAATCACAACTTGTAAACTTTATTGAATGATTAAAGTTACAAGCTTTCACA
Organism: Arctium minus; assembly: GCA_954870635.1. Classification (NCBI taxonomy): domain Eukaryota; kingdom Viridiplantae; phylum Streptophyta; class Magnoliopsida; order Asterales; family Asteraceae; genus Arctium; species Arctium minus. The sequence goes on from OX941084.1 coordinate 110,983,810, forward strand.
CAAAACCTCAATCTTGATGAACAAGCTCACCAAGACGAATTCTACTTCTCTAGAACTAGGGTTGTAAACCTTGAGGTTAATTCTCTCTCTAAACAAAAACTCAGAAATCTCGTATCAAATTATTCTGAATAATCCTATACATATACTGAAAATAAAAGATAATTACAAAACTTAAAAGATCTTCAATATATTCTTCCATAATTATCTTCAGCCTTCCATGATTATCATCAAATCTTGACTTTATCTCCAAGGCATTTTTATCACTAAAATCAGCACTAATAATCTTCAGAAGTATTAACCATCTTCAGCAGCATTAACCAATCAGCAGTACTAACTACTAGCAGTACTAACTCTCCAAGCAGTACTAACTATTCAAGTAGCAACACTAACTCTTTAAGCAGTATTAATTCTACTAGCAGTAGTAATCTTGAAAGCCTAGCAGTAGTAATCACTTAGACAAATCTTCAGTTCCCAACATATGCACACCAAAACAATTTCATGCATGCTTAGGCTCACAGTCTAAGATCTGATGCATGCTAAATGCTTTACCAAGACTTTATAATGCAAAACACTTTTTGTTTAGCGGACATGAGAAATAACTTATGCAAATTTATTTTAGAAATAAATTTAGTGCATGAATTTGGTCGACATTCACAATTCCGGTCTACGCCCCTCAACAACCCGACATACTATTGTCATCCGGATGCATAAGATATCTTATAGTAACAATCTCACTAATGGATTAACTTACATATTCTCCTCGGAATAGAAATAGTCTAACAAGCTCACGGTTCTAATCCAACCGACAATTCCGACTCAAGACGATCAACTTAATGCGTCCCTCGTACTTAACTATCACCCTAAGGTGACATTGCTAAAACATCGATCCTCTCTTAGCTTTCCCGATTAGAAACTTCCTCACTACCCCAACGGTCATCATACCAAGGTAGTTCAAGTATTCATATGTAGCATGTAGGTTCACCATAACACTGGCCAGGTGTTATTATGAACGTACCATACATAATCATCCTTGCGACCCTCAACATGTTTCCCGTTTCTACGACTTGCTCGACCTCAAAATATCTTATCTTAGGTTACATAATGTGCAACTTCGCTTACTAGCACTTATAAAAACGCTAGTTTGAGTCTAGGCATCCAAAAATCAATACCTAATTCTCTCAAACTTAAGCTCTGATACTAACTTGCAACACTCTCAATCTGGAAATAGCAACTTATTTAAGATTTTCTAAACACATCAATAACGATTCGTCTACAATCACAATTTAAGAATGAACCTCCATACAAACTCATATCCTATATAACAGTCTATGATAAGGACGGATGCTACTAAACCCAAAGTCAGCTACTATCTCCAATCTGCGGAAGGCCTCATCAACTACTTACTCTTGCACAAGGCAAAGGCTCGACTTCTCAAAGCACTGCTAGAACCGAACCCCCCAACAGGAACCTGATGCACATGCCGACAAATAAAAAGGGTTAGGCTTAACGCCTAGTGAGCTCAAGAGTTTTAACATGAATGAATGCACAAGTAAAATCATGCTAGAAACAGTTACAGATCTTATCAGCAGTTAACCAATTAATCACGTAGATGTGGAGTCAACGGGAGCGACCCATATCTCCAATCCGGTTCACCTAAAGAGGCAATGCACCTTGAAGTCAATTTCACTGACAACCCAAAGGCCCGACACGCACCGGGGACTACCGCTTAGGAAATTTCCCGACGGCGGAGGTCTAGGTACATGGGAGACTACCGCCTTCGGAAATTCTCCAAATGTCACCCACCTACATTCCTATAGTGAATCACAGACTTGGTTCGTCCACATAATTACCATCCTAAGCATGTAAAATCCATCATATGATATAATATCCATTCAAATACTTCGAGAGAATATAAGGTCGCCAAAAAGGCATTCCAAGGAGGAATCATCATAATACCAAGATATGCATAAATGACTCATGGTAAGTTAATCATATACAAATTTCCACATAAATCCCCAACTCTTGTACATTAAATAAGAACACTTGAGAAATCAAATCAATGACAACACTATAGATTCAACTTATTTCCGAACCAGTTTTATGAATGCAACATACTCGGAATGCATAACCCCTGAACTTAGGTTTCAATTGTACAATGTCATTAAGAATGCATAATGCCATGAAATGAACTCCATTTGTACAAAATTGCTAAGAACCCAAAATATGAGCATTTTATATAATTTCACAACCCAAGTTTACCAAACATGAAACTTATTAAAATACCCACACTTTGACTAATATCAAGTAAAACACACTTTTACTTCAAAATACCCATTTTTGGCATGTACACCGTTTTAACAAATCAACTTGAACTCACCTTGCTAGATTTAGGCTAAATCTAGATTTTACCTACTTAGAGATTTCTTTGAAGAAACTTGGTTCTTCAAACCAAATCTTCAAAAACCTAGATCCACAAGGTTCCAACCATAAATATACATATTCTACCATAAATAATCATAATCAACCACAAGAATCGTTTCCCAACCTTATACATGAATACCTCAAGTGATACCGAAATCCTAACTTCCATAAATGAAGAGAATAGAAGATTACCTTAACCCAAGCTTGAATCCACCAACCAAAACACCTCTAGTTCACCAAAATGGTTACAAACCTCCAATCTACGAAAGGGAGAACAAAGGGTGGATGAAACCCTAGAAAACTTTGGTGAAGAAGATGAATAGGGGGAGATGAGGAGATTACCACCAAAAAATACTCTATAATACTACAATATACATCCAATATATTGCTAGATCCTTGAAGAGCTCTCAAAAACAAAACCTTAGCAATTTGAATCACCCAAATCGGAGCTAGGATGAGAAAGATATGAAGAAATGAAGTTAGACCTCCAAAATTCGCGTATACGACTCTCAGATCCTTTCCCGTGGCTTGGGCCGCGACTTGGAAGCCGCGCGTGTCCCAAACACACATCCAGAGGGTTACGCGGTCTGGGTCGTGGACTAGGGTCGCCCAGCAACCCGCGGGCCTATGAAATCCCCATTTCGCGCGTCTAATCACTATTTTGGCCATAACTTCTTCGTTATAACTCCGTTTTCACTCCAGAAAGAACCGTTGGACTCGTAATTGAATCCTTTACCCATAAACACCATAAAATCTAAGATTCAAGTCCAAAATTAAATATCTTATTTTTCCTTAATATATCGGTTTCTGTATAAACTTGAAATGATACCTTTCGAAAATCGGGGTGTTACATCTCATGATTATACATTTTGACAATGTTATCATACATTTTGTACTTAAATGTTCAGTTAAACTGTTGAGCAACTATTCTTTTTAGGACTTACATGGGATTTGTGTGAGCTTAAACAGAACTTCCATGGATTTACGTTAACCAATGTTTCCTACCCCGGAAGTTAACCTTGAGTGATTGAGGGGTGAGGGGTCTTAAATCAAAGAGTGGGGGAGATAACTCATCCGGTTGAGTTTCTCATTGTGATGAGCGGTAAAATGTAAATGAGAGTTTGGTTAGAAGTGAGCTTTAATGACAAAAATAAATAGGGTGTGAGAACAGAGTTAAAAGAATATGAAAACTCTGCACCAACCACTTTCTGAGTCGGGCAGCCACATCTACTGATTGGTTCACATTCTTTGGTGACCATCATTTAAACAGTCACTGAGTCCATGCCAAATGTTGTTCTTACCCCACCAACCACTCGTTTCTTTCTTAACAAAGAAATGTTTCGTTTTCTTTGGGGACGTAGCATATCTGCTATCTAGTCTTCATTCGGAAGATTTAGATATTGAAAAAAAAAGAAAGTTGCCCCACCTTCACACCTCTTTCATGCACATTGAGTCTGTGTAATATCTGTTGCCGTCTCAACAGTTTACACATTTTTTAGCCTGAGAAAGCTAAGTAGCTTCAATCATTCTACCCTTGCATGTACACACAAGGAATGAGTTTTCTTGTCATAACATTCATAGAAAATTCCTTTGTGGTTTTTCGATGGTTGAATGGAAGCCCTGGGGGAGTGAACATCACAAAAACTCTTTTCCAAAGTACATCCGTTGTACAAAGTGGCTTCGTGCTACTTACAGGCATACTAACTATATCATTTGTTGATTCAGGTTTACAATTCCTATTTTATCTGAATTTGAAAAGATTCGGATATATACATTTCATGAATTAACGGGTAATCATATCAACGGGCGGAGGATGTCAAATTATTATGAAGGGGAGATTGTTAGTCTATACAAAGGGGGAAGTCAAAGAAATTGCTGAAATTGAAGAAGTTTTGATGATCATGATGCTCACAATCATCAAAAAAGGGGGAGAACTTTTACAAAGTTCAATTTCAAAGTTATAAAGAAAGAAGTCTAGAGATCAAAAGGATGAAGATATGAGTTCAATGTTATTTCAATATTCAAAGATGAAGATTTCAAATATTGTATTTCTTTTGTCCCGTATCATGTGGTGTGTGCTATAAGTTGATTCCTCCTACGAGCTGATTGAAACAAGTTCTTAAGTTGAAAGTTTATTCAACTCGCGGTTCAAAGACAGATTCTTTGTTTTAAACTGAAGTTGCACCATGGAAATTCACGTAACTCGCACTTTATCTTTCTTATGTGCTGATTCGGTGTGTTGAGTTTCTACAGTTGAAAGTTGCGTGATAGTGCATTCAATCGAGGCTATTGTACATTGAATCTGGTTACAAAGTTGAAATTATGAAGACCAAGAGCTTTATTCAAGGGGGAGCGTGGAAAGTCATGAAGACATGCAACACCAAATTTCTTAAAAGATTCAAGAGGGAAAGAAGATCAAGGCCTGAAGTTTTCAAGAAGATAAATGCCTTATTCAACTTTAGGGGGAGATTGTTAGGACTGAAAGTCCTGAGTGTTGAAAGTGGTATAAAGCATTTATAAGGGTTCGAAATGTAATTCATTAATAGTTGTTTGTTAGTTGGGCCTAAAGCCCATTAGCCCATTAAGCTTGTAAGCCTAAGTATATAAAGGCATTATTTAACTCATATTTAAGGTTGGACAGTTTTGAGACAGTTTAGAAGTTTCGTAGTCGCAATTCATAATTCTCTAGTCAATAGGTTTACATTTACTGATCAGATATTCTCTCTGTAAACCTAAACCCTTTCTTGAATATTAATCATATGACTAGAGGTTGTGGCTATATTATTGTTTTTCATTGTTGATTATTGTTCGTGGTTGCATTGTACTGGGATATACACTTAGATATAAACAAAGCAACTTGAAAATTTATCCAAGACACATTTTATTCAAAAGAAAGAAAAACTGTAAAACTTTACTTTATAGAATAAAATTTGTGAATGTTTAAACTTTTAAATTCAACATGTTGAGATATGAAAATAGAAATATTTGTTAAAATAAAACCGGCAAGTTTATATTCAGTTGAAACAAAATATAATTTAATAATATCATCTTCCACATAATGTGTAATAAATTTGTGTCTCATATAAAAGATTTTGGGTTGAACATGCTCAGATTCTTGAATTTTTTTTGAGAAAACTGGAACAACATCACATACAGAGATAAATGCAACGGAATTAAGTTGATGCACTCACAGTTTCTCATTTGTCCAGAAGCTTAATGCATTGAAGAACGAGTCCTAAACTGATATGTTTAGAAGTCAAATTCCATCGAAGTACGGGTCCTGAGCTGACTTACTCAGAAGCCATTCGTTCTCTTACTCCCCCTTGACATGAGATGCCTGCACCTCAGAAACAATCTTTTGTTTTGGAACCCACTTGTATTTGGGTCCATGAAAGTTAGTTGCAGTTCTTGTGGGGAAAAACTTGTGAGATTTAACATACAAACCATGAGAAAGATTATCAGAAAAGTAAGCACAATCATCAGAAGAGAAAGCATAATCATCTGAACTAGAATCAGAGGAAGAATATGAGACATCTTTTGAAATTCGAATCATTTGCTTTATAGAGTATTTTGAAATTTTATTACAAACAGCAAATGAATCACTTTTATAATGTTTGTCTACATATAGATCCTCATCAGAAGCAGGTTCATCAGATGTCCGCTTGATCCTCCATATCTGCTTTGTAGACTTGTTCAAAGTCCGATCTGAAAATTTTGAATCAGAAGAATTAGAATTATCATAAATGACTGTCTCTTGTTTCTTTGACTTCTTTGACCTTCTTCTTTTACGCTTTGGTTTAAATTAATCATAATTTAGCGTAAAAGATTCATCAAGAATTTTCGATTTAAGATTTAAATCAGAAGAAACAATTTTACCTAAGCAACCAAACTGATCAGACAATAAATCTGAACTTACCTCGGAGTCAGAAAACTTTTGAGAAAACATTTTAGAATTTGAAACTTCCTTTTTGTTTTTCTTTAAAAGAAGAAGAAAGGCCAGAAATAGAAATTGAATCTTGTTTTTGAGAAATTAATTTTTCTTCAAAACTTGAAATCATGAAAGAAAGAAATATATTTGATTCAATTTCATTTTGAATATTTTGATCTTCCATCTTATCTTCAAGGTCAATAATTTTGCCTTCTAATACTAATGGAGGAGTATATCTCGTAGAATCATAAAAGATTGGAGATATATTTTCCTTATCAGTTTTAGTAGCATATATATCAACAAAATCATCAGACATTGAAGACTTGATGGGAGATATGTCATTTAAACCTTTTCTGCCCTTCTTTGATTTATCAGGAAAATATTTAGCATTTTCGCGCGTATAAACAAAAGGAAATTCCTTATGCGTGTTTTTCATTCTTTTCTCATTTTCGATTTCTAACACTTGCTTTTCACTTGTCCAATGAAATTTGAACTGAGGAGCATATTTTGCAGGAGTTAGATAATCGTATTCATATAAAGTAGGAACTTCGGTTTTGACTTTGTTTAAACAATGAGGATTTTCAAAACCAAGTCCCCATTTTTCTTTTATAGCCTCTTCACTCCTTGGTTTATTCATGAAAATTGTTTGCTCAGTTTGGTTCCTTCGATAAAACTTTTCTTCCAACTTATTTATTTAAACCGAAAAACTATCTTTTAAATTGGTCATTTCAGACAAAGAATCAAGATAAGTCTTATTTGAAATTTCCAAATCATCCAATTTCTTTTGAAAGATTTCTTTAGTATGAACCAAAATAGATTTTTCATCTTTCAAAGAAATTTTCAATTTGTCAATCAAATCTGACTTTTCTAAATTTAAATGTTTTTCAGATAATAACTTTAAACGAAGATCATGTAAAGCAGTAATAATGATGTGCATCTGTGAAGATATAAATTTGAAATCGAACTCAGAAGGTACCTTATCTTCATCAGTTGAAGAATTATTATCATCATCATCATCATCATCACTTTGATCATCTCCAATGAAGCACATTTGAGCAGTCTCCATAGTATCAGTTTCGTCATCGGAGTGATCCAGCCAAAATTCTTCTTCAGCTAGCAAAGCAGCTCCATTCTATCTCTTTTCAGCCAGTTCCAATTTCTTCCGATAATATGCCGAATCTCGAACTTTCTTCACTCGACACTCCTTAGCAAGATGACCCGACTTTCCACAATTGAAACATGCAACAGATTTCTTAGCCTCGGGCACTTGGACATTCTTTGACCCAGAAGTGAAGCGAAGATTGTTGGAACCCGAACGAGGTTGGAACTTCTTCTGATAGTGTTGAGAGAGAAGGATCATAGCTTTTTGAAGTGCCTCGCCATCATCATCAGTTGACCCATCATATGCATTTTCTGATAAAGCTTGTTCTGCCAGCTGATTTGCTAGAAGAGCAATTGGGTCCACTGACTTCTTATTCTTCTTATCAAGTTCGGCCTTCTTCTCTGTGACTAAGCACTCATTTGTCAGTAGAATCTCGTACATCTCTTGGATTTGCATAGAAGATATTTTGACATCATTCCTCAAGCGATGACAAGATTTGTTCCATTCCGGTTGAAGTGCATTGAGGAACTTCAGATTGGTTTCCAGCTCAGTCTTTTCAACTTTTATCTTCCTCAGATCATTTATCACCACACATAATCTGTCATAAGTACTTTTTAGTAACTCCCCATCTTTGGCTTTAAATTCTTCAAAGTTGTTCATGTAGCGTGTATACCGAAGTTGAGTTGCAACTGAAGATCCAAGCATAATCTTTTCTAGCTATTGCCACATAAGGTTAGGATGATTTTTGAAACAATCAATCCTGTTGTATATAGAATTTGGCAAGGCTAGCATCAGATTAGACTTTATATCACGATCGGCTTGATATTGCGCTAACTCATCGAGTGTATATTCTTTGGTAGGCTTTGATAATCCAGAAGCCAGAGTGGGTTTTACAAAAGGTCCTTCAGATAGAATATTCATCATGTCATTTCCGTTCTTTTGACGCTCGATGAAATTCAGAAACCTATCTTGCCACTAAGTAAACTCATTTTCATCAATCAGAACCAGAGGACGATTTTCTGTGCCCAATGACATCATGAGATCGCTTTTGTAGAACTGAGCTTGAAAAGCAAACTTTGCAGAATCCATAGATGAAAATTTCAGAAAATGCTAAGTCTTGAAGCAGATAAGCTGGCGTAAACTGAAAGTTTGCGTGAGAAGCAGAGGGCGCAAAATTGATTTTCGCGAGCAATTGGTGACGAAACTATGATTTGCGTGAGCTGAAGGTCGCGCAAAAAAGATTTGCGTGACTGGTTAATGGCGCAAACAAGCTTTGGGTGATACAAAGATGACGCAAATGATGTCTTGCACAAAGAACTGAACTTCTCGTGATACTGAGATGGCGTAAAAATATTTTGCGCGAGACTGAGTTGACGCAAAGATAACTTTGCGTGAGTCGTTGATGGCGAGAAATACTCTATGCGTGAGAGGTAACTGACGCAAATTTAACTTTGCGTGAGATTGAGATCTAAACTTGATGAAAACCTGAAATACACAGACACAAAATTAGGAAGAACTTGCGCAAACTCATATGAACTCGCACAAAATACAGATCTGGCGCAAACTCATATGAACTGGCGCAAAACGATAAGAAACTCAGATTTCTTTAAATTTCGAAAACAAAACTGAATTTGATAAGAATTTTCTTACACAAACACGATCGAAAATACTTTTCTAAACACTTTCAAACAATTATTTCGACCAAAAACCACTAAATCGAAAATTTCTTGAATCCAACAGTATGTAAACCAAACTTTTCAGAAACTCGATGATTCTCAAAATTGACAATTAAAACTTGTTTTTCTAGCAAATCGATGTGAATTCAATGTATTCCACTACCAAAAACGAATCCAACGAATCAATTTACAACCAAAATCAACCAGAAAACAAACTGAATTTGATGAAAAATCAAGAAAACGAGATTTTCTTGAAAAAAATCAAGAAAATCGATCAAATTTTCTGATTTAACTACAAATTCAGAAACGAAATCAGTTTCTCTCAATCCTCTCAGATTTAGAATGGCTCTGATACCAATTGATAATCCCAAAATCACTAAATCCTAGAGAGAGAAAGTAGAGAGAGAGAGTTGAAAGCGTGAAAGTGTTCTTGATATTGAATAATGCGTGAGAGTCTTACCCAAAACAAAGCCACAAGGGACTTAAATACCCTTTGCTTATACAACACAGATAAGCTATCTAAGCACAGTATAAGACCAAGCTTATAAATACAATGATTACTATAAAATCTGACTTAACAGGGAGCTTATATGTTTTATCTTTTTACTGATATATTTTCAAATTTTTCAGGGGAAGATTAAATGATAAATTCATTGTTACATTTTAGACAGAATTACTATTCTCACCGGAGAATATGTAACGATGGCTTCTGAATAATTCAGTTCAGAACCCGTACTCAAATGTTTTTCTTCTGAAAGATGCTTAATAGATAACATCTTTAAAGAAGTTTTTACTTTGAGAGGGAGTTAATGAGAATTTCACTGTTATATCTTTTAGGGGGAGAAAATAGAATTTCATTATACTTTAACTGTTATATCTTTCTGATGACTTGACTTTTTACAGATATCAAAGGGGAGCATATCTGATGTTTTGTCAAGGATACCTAAATGATCATATTCATTTTAGGGGGAGTTTAGATTTTTACATTGAAGGTATATTTTTCTGAATCTTAAACTCTATCACTTGTTGAAAGAAGAACAACTTTCTCTTGTGAAAATCGTTTTCTTAAATGTTCAAACCACTTCCTATTGTTAAAATGTTTTCATGAATTGAGAAGTGTGATTTTAAATTATTTTTATTTGGATACTTTGATGTTTATCTGACCGTGTGTTTCCAAAAGATCAATACTTGTGTATTATCTTGTCTATATACTGTCAAGTATTCTTACACACATTGGTTCATTACATTTTTTCCAGACTTTGTTATTACCATGTCTCAAACGATAAATCTTTCGATGGTAATACTCCCATTTTCTATTCAATATTGTTTGAAATCAGACGTCATTTCTTTATATTTTTGCTTTCATTGTTAAATTGTTTATATCTCGTTCATATAAACAACATTCATTCTTTGATACTCCAAATTATTTTTCTTTATGATATTTGATCTGATTAAATCATTGTCAGATTCTTAAAACCATGAAATTGAATGATCTTAAATGTTCAATGTTTTGAGAGATCTTAAATGTTCAATTGCTCAAATTTCATTCTTATCTGTTACGAGTATACATACACTGACTATGATTTCTTGTGCTTAATTGTCAAGACAAACTGCTAAGAAACACATTCGTTTAGGTCAATATACATGGGATTCAATGTGTGAGCTTAAATGACTTCCATGGATTCACGATAACCAGTGTTTCCTACCCCGGATGTAATCCTTGAGTGATTGAGGGGATAGGGGTTAAAAGATTGAGAGTGGGTGTGTGCTGAGGTAAAATGTAAAAGAGAGATTGGTTAGAAGTGAGCTCAAATGATTAAAAGAAAGAGGGTGAGAGATCAGAGTAAAAGAATATCAAACTCTACAACAAACTTTTTATGAGTCGGGCAACCACAAAATCTGTTGGTTCACACTTCTTCGTGACCTTCATTGAAAAAGGCAACTAGCCCATGCCAACTCTTGTATAAAACCCCAACTGCTACTCATTCTTTTCTCAACAAAGGAATGTTTCATTTTCAAGGGGAAGCAACACATATTCTATTTGATCTTCATTTGGAAGACTCGAATATTGAAACAGCAGGAAAGTTGCCCCACCTTCGACCCTTTCTCATGCACATTGAGTGTATGTATAACTATTGTTGTCTCAATGGTTTACATAATTTTGAGCCTTATTGAAAAGCAATCATTGTGCTTAATTCTTTCATACACAAGCACGTACACACAGAGCATTTGTTTTTCTATCAGAACGTGCATAGATTAACCTTGTGTTTTTCGATGATTGAATGGAAGTCCTGGGGAGTGAACATTACCCAAACTCCTTACATAATACATTCGTTATACTCAGTAACTTTGTGTTACTGACAGGCATTTTAATTGTTTCATTCGTTGATTCAGGGTTACCAATCATAATTTGTCTGAATTTGAAAAGATTCGGATGAATAGATCTTATGGATTGACGGAAACTTATCAGATCAGTTGGGGTAGATTGTTCATATCCTACCAAAAGGGGAGATTGTTATTCATGGAGTTTGTGCTTATTTGATTATTTGGGAGAGTTCATTCAAAGATAGAGTTGATCTTGAAAAGTTTTGATGTTTCTGATTCTCAAAATTCATCAAAAAGGAGGAGAGATTTCAAAGTTCAAGTCAGATTCAAGTTGATTGTATCAGAAAGGGGGAAAGTCTTCAAAGATGAATTTTTAAAGAGAGAGAAAAGTTATGAAAAAGCAAGAAAAAGGGGGAGATAGTTCGAGATTTCAAAGTCAGATTAATTTCAAATCAAAAGCAATGGAAAGAAAATTCAGATGGTTGTTTGATTCAAAGAAAGAGATAAATCTGAAAGCTACATCAAAGTCAGGGATTGAAGAAAATGTTGACTACTCAAAGCTACTAAAAGCTAATCCAAAGGGGGAGAATCGTTTAAAGTGTCATACATCAAAGACTGACCAAAGTGATAAAGTTTTGAAGTTGTAAATTTTGTTGAAGACATCAAAGATTTCAAGATTTAAAGTTGATAAAGATTCAATTGCTGAAGATTTTTCTGAAGAAAAGAAGACCTGAAGATAATTGCCAATTTTTTTTAATCTTGAATCCAAAGGGAGAGATTGTTAGATATGAATTGTATTCAAGATTAAAATAGAGGGTCAAATATGTAATTGTTGTAAAGTCAAAGGGTTTGTGTTGTAAAGTCAACCTTTGTTGACTTAGTATAAATAGTTGTTGTTTCCTTTGTAATCTTTAAGTCACACACACTTATTCAGAAAGAACACAGAGAATTCGTATAGACGACAACTGAGATCTGTGACACCATAGACTTGTGACTTCATTGTAATCCTGGGATTTTAATACAAATGCTTGTTTGATAATCTGTGTTAATTGTTTAATTGCTAGTATTCTAGGATCACAATAAATTATCTGGATTAGCAACAAATATTTTAAAAGTGCAATAGGTAAAATCTGCTTTGCAAAAGCAATTTGATTTAATTCTCGAAGAAAGAAATGTTTTATCCGCAAAAGTCAAGAAACTAGAAGAAATCAATTTCAAAGATAATTTATCTGAACAAGCTAGTCCCGATACTATTGTTCAATCATCTTATTCTTCAAGTTCAACTTCTACAACTATTTCTTCGAAGAGTTTTGTCAAATCAATTGCATTTTCGCAAGATCAGATTCGCCCTTCCAATCTTTTCTATAATTCTCTTGTTGATAATACAGATAATCAAGTGTTTTGAAAAGTCAAAATGGTGTGGAGAAAGAAATCAACTACAGAAGACAGTGATGGAAACATGTCATACAAATCTGTTGTAGTTGATACAAAGTCACTTATTTCCAAGACTGGTTCACCTACTTATGTCTATTCTACAGCGAAGTTGATCAGTCTGAGTCGAGCAAAGATTTGTTGCACAAATTATGGAAAGAGTGATTTTATGCATCCAATGTATGTTAATAATTGGTACAATACTTATAGTATCCCTAATCCTCAGTTTAATAGCTTCAAAGCTAAGGCAACTAACCGTCAAAGATCCATCAAAGCATGGATACCAAAATCTTTCTAGTCTGTTTTGCATGCATGCCGTGTGTGATTTAATTCAGATTATTCACGCCACATAACTACAATCAAAGGTTATGCCACTTTTGAGGGGGAGTACCATGATATTTAAGTTTTCATTTTGACTTCTGATTACTTCAAATCAGGACTCATACTTCAATGATTTTTACACTTCTAAACACTTCAGTTCAGAACTCACTATTAAATGTTTTTAATTTCTGAATAATTCCATTCAGAACTCGTTCTTAAATGTTTTTGACTTACAAACATTTCAGTTTAGAACTCGTGCTTCAATGTTTACTTCACTGTTATATTTGGTGAATGAAAATAGTGTGAAAGGAGTGTTGAGTTTTCATCATGATTATAAAAATCATTAAACGGAAATAATGCAACTTAAATCATGTTCCTTTAAAATGAATTACTTTAAATATGAGAATGACTCGTTTTCCAATAATATGCATTTTATAGATGATCGCCTCAATGCCAAAACATTCTTTTATGAAGTAATGCAACCCAGCACTTACTCAAAACGCGAATAATGGTAAATGCTTAAATATTGAAATTTGAATAAAACTTTATAAACCAAACCACCGAAATATGAGTAAACTCAAACATCCAAATTTATAACATATGGATAATAACACAAACTCAAAACGTCACCGAAAACGTGGATAAAACTAAATACCCAAAACAACACCTTTCGGTGATGGGGGAGACCCGATTTCCATGGCTAGTAGAAGAACACAAAAGAAGGCCACATTCCAAGTTATTGAGCTCACCATACTAGGACCCATGGCCACGAGCTTGCCAACTCGTACTAAGATGTGGATGAGGTCACCCGAGGATCCTAATCATGCTCATTCACTAGGATTACATTTAAGGCCCATGACTAGTATTTGGCTCCACATAACCGTACCAAATTGCCTCCGAGAACCCAATGTCTCAACTAGCTACAAATGGGAAATGACTATCCCGTAAAAACAGACTCAAAAATTACCTCACCGGCCCAAGGCCAAATGTTAGACTCCACGAGCCCGCACCATAAGGCTCTCGATAATCCCATGACTAATTCTGGTCCCAACATGGAAACAATAGCCCTTTTTCTTAAAATAATAAAGACCGTTTTAGTCAAAACCGTAGCCTATGGATCCATTACATTACAGTCTATAACAATACATGACTCCAATTGAATGACCAACACACTCAATGTAATTCTCAAATGATGCGTAATAACCTCCATCATACTCAAAACTCCACGACGGGCTCTTAAAACTGGACGAATGTCCCAAGACTAATTTTAGTCAAAACCGAGCCAAAGCTCCCCAATGTACTTTATCGTACAATAAAAGCAGTGTAAATAATAAAACTCATTTAACCAACGGTTATGCAAATGCAACGACCAAAAGTATGATTAACTCAAACGTTATCATTGGTTGAGACAAACCATTTTCAAAAATGAACTCATACCCTTATATTTCCAAAATGTCTCATAAAACATTAATATGCATTTTCCAAACGCGTGGTTTATAAGATCAATTACACAAAAATAACATTTACATCAAATGAACTCCATTTATATATAAAATCATCAAGGAAACATAGCAACATGATTTATTTACCAAAATGTTCAAAAATCTCAAATGTGGGTGTTTCACAAAATTTATAAAACCAAATAATCCAAATGAGTAAAACTCTTCAAATATCCCAACTTTTAATAAAAATCATGTAAACACATAATCACATTAAAATGAACATTTTTGGCTTGTACAACGTTTTCACAAATCAACTTGAACTCACCTTGCTAGATTTAGGCTAAATCTAGATTTTACCCCCAAAACTTGAATCTCCTTTAATGAAGGCTTGAAATTCCCAAGAAATATCTCTAGATCTTAGATAAAACACATCTACAAGGTTTCCTTCACCACACAAGTCATCAAAATCACACCCAAGTTGAAGGATGAAAGGGAAAATGATGAAATCATCAAACCCTAGCTTAACATTAAGAGAGATGAGGAACTTACCACCACAAAATACTCTTTTATCTTACAATAGACTTAAAATATCTAGATATATCCTTGAAGATCTTTCAAAAAAGAAACCATGGCAACTTGAATCACCAAAAACGGAGTTGAGATGCAAAAGTTATAAGGAAATGAAGATAGAGGGCTGAAAATCGGGTTTTATGGTCGAACAGTGCTCTGCGCGGGATACCACGCGGCCTAAACCGTGCCATAACCCACCCGGTTTCCCTTAAGTATCCCAGGTAGATCTAAGTCGCGTCGTGCACTGCTTTCCCGGTTTTCTTCTCGTTCACTGTTTTGGCCATAACTTCTTCATTTTTGCTCCGTTTTAGCTCCGGAAAGAACCGTTGGACTCGTAATCGAATCCTTCATCCAAAAATACTATAAAATCTAGGATTCAAGTCCAAAATTCTATATCCTATTTTTCTCTTAAAATACCGATGTCTTTATTAATTTGAAATTATATCTTCCGAAAATCGGGGTGTTATAATCCTCCCAACCTTAAAAGAGATTTCGTCTTCATAATCTAGCTTCCCGTTTAACGTTACCCTCATAATAGCTTGTCTCTGTTTACGAGCAGTTGTCTCTAATCCACTTGTTAGAACAATCATGATAAATTTATGCTGATACTCCCAACAAATGCCTCCTCGAGCACATTGCACTTATATCCGAATGAACGATTAACTTATTGGAGTAGCCTCTAACCACAAGGCTATGGTCGTCTACCAATCTTAGGTGACACGTACTACCCCCAAGGCAGCTTGTGATCTCGACTTCTCATTGAATAATTTTCTCCAGCTCAGTGCGATTCGGAATCCGTATTCCCATAATCAACACCAACCCAAAGAATTCCCAAAATTCCTTAAAATTCACCCTTGATACTAGTAAGGCCTTCCTTCCAAGGCCGTACCACTACGCTTTACGAGGGGTTGGTTAATTCAGATTAGGCTATTACACAACTCCGATCTATTCTCAAATCTCAAATATTTCGTTCATAAGATCCTTACCACATCAAAAAATCATACGCATCAATACTTGAATACCAACATCTAACTTCCTTTAAGTTCCACCACCGCGAGGCTAACATTTCTCATGATCCAACGAGGAAACTTCCAAACATTCCAAAGATTCATTAACCTCAAAAGAACAAGTCGACGCCTAAAATAAGATGGTCATACTGAAAACGTAGGTACACCGTCAAATATTTCATTTTAGATTTGCATTGCCGAATTACAGTTAACACCTAACATGGCACTAAAATTCCTAATCTTACATCTCTAACAAATGAACCACAATATTGCATTTATTCCTGAAGACTCACCTCGATGGAACTTCCCCCAACACATGCATGATGTCAAACGATCAACCTAACAACCCATATCCAACCATAAGCAATTAACCACACAAATCCTTAACCCGAAGATTTATCGAAGCAGAAAGATCACCTCTTAATTAACTGGGAGAAAGCATAAATCTAATACCTCAATTATTCATGCATGCACCAATTCACAACTGAAATCCATAATTTAAGACTGACCACGAGTCATATCATCTGTCGCTTTAATTCCCAATGACTCATTTAGTCCCAAATCACAATTCTTTTCATAAGGGAAGGTTTAAATCTATAGCTCTAATGAGTTCAAGGTTTTTCAACTATATGACTCAACAATCATGCCAATTGAAATTTTATAAGACTTTCAAACGCAAAATCATTATAACAATTAATCGTAAGCGTAAAATCAGTACCGTTTACTCAGTAGTTGTGCAAAGTGGTCATAAACACCACACATATAAAACCATTTCGAAAGTCATTTGATCATTACTCAAGATAATAACGACAATAATAAAAGATGTGCAACAACTATTTCGAATGGACCACTATGGTCCAAATATTCATCACTTTATGCCATGTACATAAAATAGTTTTTTTTTTGTTCTAAAGCGGTGTGCAACAATGTTTGTATAAACTCCAGAAGGTGAAATTTACGTAATCAAGTTTCAAAAATTTCCCATTCAGCCATAAGATGACATGGAATAAAATTTCCAACAAGACACACATACATCAGTTTATTTTCCAAACTTAGTAAAACGATAACTGCTCGCGATTTGGTCAAATATAAAATAATTTAGATCGACTTCAAACTTTAAGATGCATGGATAAAATGCTCTTTGTCCCAAAATGGTGGCCATAATGTCATGCATACCAGTAAATCAATATAATGCATTGCGTGAACAATAACGATAAAATTAACAACCAAAGAATGCTCAAAGCAACAGCTCAACGCGAACCATCATATGTCATTTGTATGCATACTCACACTAAAAGTATAAATCAATTCAAATGCTAAGTAATATACAACGAATTATACTCGTATAAAACTCAAAAGTGCAATTATGTGTTATCCAAACTCCTAAGACTTTTCTTACGGTTGCGAAAAGACATGTGCAAACTCGCATGAGACAAAAATATTAAACAAAAACTTATAAGTTAACGCACACAATAATTCAAGTATACACGTTTCAAAATTTATCTACGCGACGCAAAATGTCGTAAAATATAACTCCATAAGACCCAACAAATTTCCATAAAACTCAATAAAACTCAATGACACTCAATGACACCCACAAATCAAATGGTGCCAAGATTTTCGTTTCCAATAATCAAATAGTATAAGACAAAGTTATGACTGAAATTTCATAATTCCAAAAAAAATTCTTTTTTTTTTTTGCAATATGATATAAAGTGACATTTTTCAACAAGACTCGAATGAAATAAATTTTCCAATAAAACTCAAGCACCAAAACACGGAGATAACTTTTTCATTTAAAACCTTAACATATGCGGAGGAGATCCAATGTTAAAGTCATAAATTCGCAGTTACTTGTCCAAAACCCTAAACAAAATCAAAACACAGATATCACGATATCCGAAAATAGCGTCTGACAAAACAGGGATAAATAAAATCTCAACAAAAGTTGCAACCATGTACAATAAAACAATTTTATGCATGTTCAAACTCATTGTTTAAAATCTTGTGCATGTTAAATGTCTTTCCACGGATCCGAAATAAGACCCGCGTGATAATTTGGGATAGTATGAAATACAAATTATTTTAAAAACAAGTTTCGTGCATGAATTTTGGTCGAGGCTCCAAAACTTAGGACCAAGCTCACCAAATCTAACGATCACACTACCGGTACCTAAATTCGCAACCATCTTAAGGTAACAATCGATAACTACATCGGTTAACCTTATAATTTCCTCTCAAAATAGAGTCGATTCAATAGGCCTATGGTTTTAATTCAACCAATAGTCCCGACGCAAAATGGTCAACTCAATTTATTCATCATGCTTAACCATCACTCCTAGTGAAAATACTTTAAACATCAACTTCTTATAGCTACTACCCCTCAGAAACTCATCCACTACCCCCATCGGTCATCACATAGAGGCGGTTCCAGCACACACGTGTAACATGTAAGTTCACCACGACACTGGCCAGGTGTAATTATGAACGTACCGTACATGATTATACTTGCTACCCTCGTCATGATTCCTGATTCTAGTGACTTCATCAACCTCTTGCTACCCTCGTACATGATTATACATCCCGGTCCCAACTGGTTCCCCTAATGACCCTGTCGGCGCGCTTGTTGAAATTTTAACGGCAGACATGAAACATCTCCAGGATCTATATCTAGAATTACACAACATAAAGAAGTACGTTAAAAGAAGTCCAAAATAGAGATGAATTAATATTTATGTTATACTACTTATCTAACCTTTAGAGCGTGTGCAAACCTATTCAACGTCATCTTGTTGTTCTTCTTGTTCTTCTCGTTGCGTCTGGCGATGGCACGGTGTAGTCCTTTGTATGAGTGTATCCAGATGTGGCTACCCCACGGATAGCTGTTAAACCTCAAGAAGTCATCGACGGTGCTAAGGATAGTGTCAGAAACTACCTGCCTTAGCTCACGGCCCATGAACATCACTTCCACCATCACCACCAAGAAAACACGCACAGCATCCTCATCGGATAGCGCTTGTAGGCCATCTCATCGTCTGGACGACGATTTTCAGCATCAAAATACCTGGTGCGTGGCAAGGCCAAACCCTACTGACGAAGGACTCATCAAAAAACCTGTTACAAGACAGAACTCACGACGACCAAAGCGCATGTGCTTCCCATACACGACGAAATGCAGTTCCTCTGGATCTGCATTGGCGACTTCGACCTCCAAATGTAAAATCATGTGGACTAGGATGGAGTCCAACCCAATATTGGTAAGTTCAAGCCATGGTCCGAAAGGTGTTCGTCCAAAGATTTGGTGTAAATTTTGTACCCGTTTAAGTGGACACGCTGCAAAAGCATCTCTAATTTCCTTGATGAAGCCAAGGAGACATTTGAACGAAAGATCTGTGTAATGAAAATCATCCTACATAGTAATGCAGAGATGTTGTGAATGCACCTAACTTATAACTAAGGAATAAAATACAACGACTTATGGTTATAGTTATTATTTTAGTTTTTTTTTTGCAATGTTAAGGGTGTACATTTTGTTCATTTCGTCTATTGCTTAATTTTAGAAAAGAAACCTCTCAATCTATTGGACTTCCAGATAGTAGGGGAATCACGTGGATTTATTAAATCCCTACAAACCTTAGGGCTATTTACACCCGTTTGACAAAATCCAAATCGATATGTTGTGATTAAAAGGCTTATGGTTATATCTATTATTTGGGTTTTTTTTGCAATGTTAAACGTCCTCATTTGTAATTTAGCAAAGTTAAGGGGCCTAAGTTGTAGTGTAGAAAAGTTAATGGGGCTAAGTTGTAATTTAGCAGTGTTAAGGGACCTAAGTTGTAATTTAGCAAAGTTAAATGATCGAAGTTGTAGTTTACCAAAGTTAAGGGGCTTAAGTTGTAATTTAGCAAAGTTAAGGGGCCTAAAATAACGCAATCTCTAAAATTAACGCAATCTCTACAATTAACGCAATCTCTAAAATTAACGCAATCTCTAAAATTAACGCAATCTCTAAAATATTTTCCAAAAAACAGAATTCTCTAAAATTAACGCAATCTAGGGATGGTGATTTGCCCCGACCCGTTGGGGAACCTGGTTCACCCGACCCGGCCGGGGCCGGGGAATACCCGCAAAAACGGGTCCGGGGACCGGGGCCGGGGATACCCGGTACGCTCAAACCGGGGTCGGGGTCGGGGCCGGGTAGCCTACCCCCCGACCCGCCCGGTACCCGGGATATATTTGATAAAAATTATTATTTTTAAATATATATATATATATATAAGTTAATAACATTTCTTCTAAATTAGGTTTTGTAAACCACGGTTCCACTTCCAAATTGTATCGACTCCATCACTCCACAGCGGCACAACTCCAAGCCTCCACTTCCAAATTGTAGTTTTATAACTTGTTTATGAATGTCAAACTCAATTAATGATGGATTTTGTGGATTTTGGAATTTAAACTGAAGGTGCATACTTTGAAGTGTGTACGTGATCGTATGGCAATGAATATGAGATTCTTCAAATAAGAATTTTAATAGCTCCTGCCTCCATAATCTCAGTTTTATATTTTTCATCATGACTAGCAATAGCAAAAGTAGCACCATATAAAAACAGTAGTTTATGAACTTATGATTCCAAGCGGGTTCTTACCGAGTACCGGGGGCGGGGGTTGACCGGGTAACTACCGGGATCGGGTACTCGATCCCCGTACCCGCCGGGGACCGGGGACGGGGACATTCTTACTAAACCGGGGTCGGGGCCGGGTAAGGGGATACGTGCCCCAAACCCGCCCCGTTACCATCCCAAACCAATATCTAAAATTAACGCAATCTATAAAATATTTTCCAAAAAAACACAATCTCTATAATTAACACAATCTCTAAAATATTTTCCAAAAAAATACATCACTCTAAAACAAACGTAATCTCTAAAATTAACACATAATCTCTAAAATATTTTCGAAAAAAATGCAATATTTTTAAATTAACGCAATCTCTACAAAACACGCAATACTCTAACATATTATCAACGTAAACGTAACACTCTAAAATTAACACATAATCTCTAAAATAAACGCAATATTTTTGAATCAAACACATAGTCTAAAAAACATACAACAACAAATATTTTATAAAATATAAAACTACAACGGGGTTAAGAGAAAACTTACCGTACTAACTAAACGAGACATATCCAACTTCTAAAAGCATTAACGAACCGAGTCAAGTTTCGAGCGTGTGGAATACACGATATATTTGAGAGAGTGAGAGTAGATGAACTTGTGGTGGGTTTTCAAAGTGGGGGGACCTCAAATTTATAACGGATGGGGAGTAGTTGAGTAATAAATTTAACCTAAATTTAACATCGATCTCACCGTTCATTTTACAATCATGGGCTTAGATGGTTTTCCCGGCCCCCAACCCCGCAAAAATTCCGTAAATCGCCGGGTTACCCCTCGAAATGTGAAATCCTGGACCGAAATATTGCATCCCCGCGAAATGTGAAATCCCGGCCCAAAATCCCGGGGAAAATGGGTATTTCGGCCAACTTTGAGAGATTTTGGGCATTTTGGTAAGTCCATTTTGAAATACGGGTATTTTAATTAAATTCCTTATTATATATGTATATACTTTTAACCATGGACGATGAAGCTGCAAATAAAAGAATGACATACATGATATGAATTGAAAACCTTCTTCTGAACGCCGGCTTGGTGGAGTTTGTGACTTCGTGGAGACTGTCAACTGGAGAGTCGCGGTACGGTGGTGGCCGGTGGCAAAGGGCACTGGCAATGGCAATGGCCAATGGGGAGTTTGTGAGTTCTGGAATCTTGAAGTGAACTAGAGAGTAGAGAACTATAGATGGACTTCTGCTTTCTGGTTCTGGTCTTTAGTCTTGAGTCTTCACGTCGTCTATCGTCAATAGGTATTATGTTTTAGGGTTTACCAATTTACAATTTTCAGAAACGTAAAGCTTGCATAACAAGAAAAACATAGGAAAAAAAATTATATATAAGGTTCGGGTTTCAGACGGATTCGGGGCAGGGATCTGGAGATCCTAACCGAACCGCCTAACCCGCTCAAAATCTTGGGTGTCGGATGTCGGTTAGATTCGGGTCATATGTCGGGCCAATTCGGTTTTTTTCATTTCAAGTTTTTGGTTTTTTTGGGTTAGGTTGGATTATGCACAACCCTATCGTTTGATACTAATGACTGTCGTTACTTGATGATACTCGACGACGTGGGTATCTATAGTCATAGATAGTATGCCAGAGATAACTCAAGTCAGTCATCTAATTGTGATGACTGATAGATTGGATGACATTGATCGTTAGTTTATATGTCGATAACAACTTACGACCATTGCATAAGACGACGATCGTTAGTCTTGTGGTTTTTAGTCGAGTCCTTTTCTCAATATGGTGCTTGGTCGCATGAATCTTACGTTTGCTGTGACTTTTGAGATTTTTACCAAAACAGTTGTATGTCAAAAATGTCGTCCTAAAGGCGTTTATATATGTTTGATTCTTGGTTTAATTAGGGAAGAAATCAAATTTTTGGTAACCATCATTAAAACCTTACATCCCCAAATTCTTAATTTTCCATATTTCCCCATTCCCACCTTAACTTGACCAATTTTGATCTTTCAAATTAAATACCTTCCACCATTATAACATCTTATTCTCATGTTTACAAGTAACCATAATTAATCTTTCCAAAATTGTTAAAAATTTATATCCTTTCCATTCCAACAATAAATAATTGAGACTTTATTTATTTGATTTCCACCCTCTATTTATTACAAATTTTTGGGTGTTACAACTCTCCCTTCCTTCAAGGAATTCCGTCCTTGGAATTTTGGTTGATCAAAAAGTTGAGGGTATTTAGCCCTCATCTCCTCTTCTAGTTCCCATGTTACCTTGGCTCCTTTGTGAAATTTCCATTTCACTAGCATAAATGGTATACTCTTGTTTCTCAATCTCATCATCTTTTTGTCCAAGGATTGGCTATTCTATAAAGGTTAGCTACTTATTAAGCTCCACCTCTCCTAAATCTATTGTTGACTCGTCAACTATGCATTTCTGTAGATTCAACACACCGAAAGTGTCATGAATCCCACTTAATTCTCCTGGAAGTTTTAACCGATAGGCTACTGTTCCTACCCTTGCAATTATCTCAAATGGTCCGATAAATCTCAAACTCAATTTACCTTTCCTGCTAAACGTCAGGACTCCTTTCCAAGGTGATATCTTTAGAAATACCTTATCACCTAGTTGAAACTCCATGGTAGGAGTCTTTTATCTGCATAGCCTTTTTGTCTATCTTGCACGACCTTTAACCGTTCTCTGATTTGTACTATCTTATTAGACGTCTATTGAACCAATTTCGATCTAGACAACTGTCTCTCAACTATGTAAGCTTAACATATATGTGTTATGCACTTACAACCATACATGGTTTCAAAAGGTGTCGTCTTGATGTCTGAATGTTAGTTGTTGTTATAAGAAAGCTCTACCAATGGGAGGTGGTTATCCCAACTACCTCCAAAGTCTATCATACAAGCTCTTACCATGTCCTCTAACTTTTGTATCGCCCTCTCATTCTGACAGTCGGTTTGAGGATGATAAGTTGTATTTAGATATAGTCGAGTCCCCATCTCCTATTGGAAACTTGACGAAAATCTTGATGTGAATCTCGCATCCCGATATGAGACAATGGAAAATGCCACTCCATGTCTCAATAGAATTTCATTAACATAAAGTTGCACCAATCTCTCCAATATATACTTATTGTTGATTGGTAAGAAGAGAGCAGACTTTGTCAACAGGTCAACAATTATCTAGATGGCATCATATCATTCACTATCTTTGGAAACTTGGTTACGAAATCTATCGTGATCATATCTCATTTCCATATAGGCCTCTCCATTTTTGTAACATTCCTGACGACTTTTGGTGCTCGGTCTTCACATGCAAATAAATTAGACATTTCTTCACATATCCAGCTACTGCCTTTTCTACCGCCTTTTTCATGCCAGGCCACGAGTAGCTTTTCTTCTATGTCTTATACCTCTTGAAACTTCTTGGGTTCATAGTTTATTTGGACTAATGAGCTTCTTCCAACACTCTGGATGTTAGATCACCTAGGCTAGGGATCCAAACTCGATCCCCATGTTTGAAAACTTTGTCTGTACCAACAGTTAAATCTTAATTTGTCCAACCATTTTCTCTTTCTTAATATTTGTCTCAAACAAGGCTTCTTTTTTAGTGTTTTTGATTTATTGTATTATGTCTACTTTGACATTCATCCACATGCCTCAAACCTTGAGTTATTCGATCCTATCCTTACTACTTAGCTTGTTATCCACAACATTCACCTTTCCCAGATGGTAGTAGATTTCACAATCATAATCTTTGAGCAATTCCATCAACCTCGTATTTCTCATATTCAACTCCTTCTGATCAAATAGGAATTTCAAGCACTTATGATCTATGTAGATCATACACTTCGTACCGTACAAATAGTGTCTCCAGTTTTTTAGCATGAATACCATCACAGCTAACTCCATATTGTGGGTTGGATATTTTTTCTTCGTGTTCCTTTTACTGTTAGGATGCGTAGGAAATAACCTTACCTTGTTGTATCAACACACACCCCAAACCCATCTTTGATGCATTTTTGTATCGACAAATTTTTCCATTCCTTCTCTTAGGGATATCACACACTGCTCAGTCTTTCCTTGAGCGTTTGAAACGTTTCTTCCTAATTCTCTCCCCATTTGAACTTTATCTTCTTATTTTTTAACTTTATCAAAGGCATTGCTATTCTCGAGAAGCCTTGAATGAACCTCCGGTAATAGCCTGCCAACCCTTGAATACTTCGGATTCCGACGAAGATTTTGGTGATGCCCAATCCATTACCGCCTCTATCTTAGTTTCTTCTTCCTTGATCCCCTTAGCATTGACTACATGGCCAAGAAATTGACCTTCTTGTAACCAGGACACACATTTTGAGAAGTTGGCATACAGACGCTCTCTTTCCAGTAGTTCAATAATTATCCTTAGATGTCGTTCGTCTCCTCCTTGCTCCTTGATTAGCTAAGGATGTCATCTAAGAAGATTATGACAAACTTATCTACATATGGCATGCATACCCAGGTCATCAAATTCATGAATGTTGTAGGTTCGTTCATCAACCCGAATGGCATTAGTACAAACACGTAATGGTCATAATGAGTTCTAAAACGTTCTTTGGGATGTTCTCATCTCGAACCTTCAACTGATGGTATCTTGATCTCAAATCGATTTTTGAGAAATTGTTTGATCCTTGTAATTGATCGAACAAGTCGTCAATCCTTGGTAACGGGTACCTAGTCTTCATCGTGATCTTATTAACTCTTGGAAATTTATGCACATTCTCATTGTGTCATCCTTCTTTTTCACAGGTAGGATCAACGCTCCCTGTATAGACGAACTTGGTCTAATATAATCCTTATCTAACAGCTCTTGAAGTTTTGTCATCAACTCTTGCATTTTTTTGGGGATAAATCGATCCTAAATTCTACCTGACGTTATGGTTGGATCTCTGCCAATTCGTTAGGGAATAACTCCGAGTACTCTCTTACTACTGGTACATCATGTACCATTTTCTTCTCTAGCTTGGCATTTTATTCCAAATAAGCTACACTCCCCTTCCGAAGGAACTTGCTTTCCTTATTTTAATGATAATCCCCACACTGTGTTTCTTTCGATCCCTATAGACGTGGATCGTCTCTCCCTTTGGTGTTTGAATCTTAATCACCTTTTCATTACATACGATTCGGGGATGATTATCAGACAGCTAGCTCATTCTCCGAAGACCACAACAAATCCTCCTAGACACACAGGCATAAGCCTAACAGGAAATTTAGAATCTGCATCCGTAAATTATCTAATTTATTTTAGTCTGACAACCGTTAGTTGTTCCTACTGTGTAGCTCTTGACTAGTCTACATCCACTTTTATTTAAATAGTGGCATAAAGTAGTAGACAAAAAACTACCATTTGCACCGGAATCAACTAATACGTGATCATACACATCATTGGTAGGAAACATACATGATATGACATTCGGAGTCTCCCTAACATCCTCCAACGTCATTGTGTAAGCTCGACCGCATACTTCTGATAGTTCATTCTTTTTGTTTGATCCCCTCCCAGATCCACCATTTTATGTCTTAGTACTGACCATTGTGCCCTTTTGGAGCTTTGGATAGTCGGGTCTTAGATGACCGGTACCACCACATTCATAGCACGTCTTTTCTACTAGACAGTCCCGCATTATGTGTCTGGGATTCCCACATTAGAAACAGGTTATGCTTCGATTACATACCCAGTGTTTCCAGTTGCATTTGCTACACGGAGAAATCGTGAACTCATTTCTTCATGCCCTGGTGGAAGTAAAAGCTCCCTTTGACTTCTTGTTTGACTTGCTCGAACCCTCCCACCTTCTCTTATCCTCTCTCATGTCCCAACTTGCCTTAACGTTGTTCGTTTCAACGACAGTGGCCATTTCAAGTGCCTGGACAAAGGTGGTCGGTTTTGTTATATCCACATATTTCTTGACTTCTATTCTCAGACCATCCTCGAAACAATCTATCTTCTTTTGTTCTGTCACTACTTGATAGCTGGCAAACCTCGCCTTCTCTAAGAAACTTATTGACATAACTCTAAACTATGGATGAACCCTGTTCTAACCTCAAAAATTCAAATTCTAACTTATTCATCGTAGTCTGAGTACAATATTTGTCCATCATCATATTTTTCATTTTCTTTCAAGTGAATGCATACATGTCATCTTCTCCTCTTACAGCGCCCTCAGTGTTCCACCAATTCAGAGAAGAGTTCATAAAAGTGGTAGTAGCATAAGTATAACACCCTCAAATTTGGATATAACAACTAATTTAAAATTTTCAATGATACATCAAATAAAGTATAAAATCCCTTTCTAAAAATCAATATTTGAATTACCTCAAATAGAATTCTAGATTTAACCTCAACAAATAATAAACCAAGTCCTATATAAAGACTAGATAAAAGTCGGGTGTTCCAAAACCCATTAATAGCTGTTATCTCCAAATGTGCAGAAGACATCGCCCAATAACTACATCCTTCTCGTGCATCTAACTAGCACTCAACTCTTTACGGTGTCGCTAGTACCATTCCCCACAACACGGACCTGATGCACAAGCTGACAAATAAAAAGTTAAGCATAGTGAGTTCAAGTAGTTTTCATCATAATTATAGAATGGTAAAACTGAAAGACTGCTTATTTAAAACATTACTTCTCATTATGAAATGCATTTATTATAAAAGGAACTTCTTTCCAAACCCACTATATTATAC
Organism: Arctium minus; assembly: GCA_954870635.1. NCBI lineage: Eukaryota > Viridiplantae > Streptophyta > Magnoliopsida > Asterales > Asteraceae > Arctium > Arctium minus. The sequence goes on from OX941084.1 coordinate 111,011,415, forward strand.
TAAAAATGTATTATCACCAGATAATTTGTACTAAAAGAACCTACACTTATGATTTATTTAACAAAATATTCAAAGATCCCAATATATGCATTTTCAAGATATATTAACCCAAAAACACCAAGTATGTACACTTATTCAAATACTCAACTCCTTTGATAATTCATAATGAAAACATTTCAATACATCAAAATACACATTTTGGCATGTACATTCAAAGTTTTTGCTGGTAAGACACTCCTTTTTGTACATTCAAAGTTTGTTGAGCGTTAATTCATTCAAAGCGTTTCTTTCAAGAATGTCTATATTTGGTTCGTATAGACAACAACCAATTTTTCATGACCTAAGCTTTTTTTGATAAATCATTCATATTTGATCTTTTTATACATTATCAGATCCTCAAAACATATCTATTGATTTCACTTCGTTCATTCAATTTCTTTGTTTTGAGAGAATCTTTTGTGTTTAAAATGCTCAAATCTTCATGATTATCTTATTGAGCATATATTTGTCTGACATATGTGTTGTAACTGTTGAAGTTAAATCTTTGAGCAACATTTTATTTAGGACAAAATACATGGGATCAATGTGTGAACTTAACAGAACTTCTATGGATTCATATTAACTAGTGTTTCCTACCCAAGAAGTTATCCTGAGTGATCGAGAGGCGAGGGGTCAATATCTGAGTGTGGGTGTGTGATGAGGTAAAATGAAAAGAGAGTTTGGTTAGAAGTGAGCTTAAATGTTTAAAAAGAAATAGGGTGTGAGAACAGAGTTAAAAGAATATGAAAACTCTACACCAACGTTTTCTGAGTCGGGCAACCACATAATCTGTTGGTTCACATTATTTGGTGATCTTCATTGAAACAGGCACTAACCCATGCCAACTCTTGATTTAAACCCCACCAGCTACTCATCTTTTTCTCAACAAGAAGATGTTTCATTTTTATTGGGGACGCAATACATACACTATCTGATCTATTTGGAAGATGTGGATATTGAAAAAAAAGGAAAGTTGCCCCACCTTCGCATTTCGATCATGCACAAATTGAGTCTATGTATTACTATTGTTTTCTCAATGGTTTACACATTTTGAGTCTAATATAAAGCAAAATGCTTAAATTCTTTCATACACACAGAAAATTTGTTTTTCTGTCAGAACGTTCATAGAATTACCTTGTGTTATTCGAGGATTGAATGGAAGACATGGGAAGTGAACATTAATAAAAGTCTTTGAACAGTACATTCGTTGTACTGAGTAGATTCGTGCTGCTTACAGTCATTTTAACTGATTCATTTGTTGATTCAGGGTTACATTCTTATGTGTTTGAATTTGAAAAGATTCGGATGAATACATTTATTGAATTGACGGATGTTTAGAGGCTCATATGGCAAGATCAGATAATGAAAGTGCTCACATTCTGACACCTGACATTTCTTGGAGACAGTTTTGAGTATTTCTATGCTCTGCATCATCACAAAAGAGGAGAAATAATTTCAAGAAATGTTGTCTGGAGAACAGATTGTAACAGTTACGGGGAGAAAGTGATCAAGAAATAAAAGATTTGAATGTTATATTTCAGAATTATGGGGTGAATAAACAGAATGAAAGAGAAAAGTTCAAAGAATTCAGAAAGTTTGCTAAAGCTTACAGAAAAATTTCTTTGAAGATTATTTGCTAAAGCAAAGTGAGCTGAATTTGAAGATAATTTCTTTTCTGAAGTTTGAATGAGGTTTTCATAACCTTGGAGGAGATTATTATAATTCTTGAAGAAGTTAATCACATACTTTGGGGGAAATTACTGAAAATCTGAAAATACTTCAAAAAAAGAGAAGATTGACTTTGAACAGATTTACTTAAAAGGGGGAGATTGTTCGTTATGCCAAATTTCTTTTTGAAGATGGTCTTGAAATCAAAGGGGGAGATTGTTAGTGCACTAATGTTGGATCTAAGATCATTGTGAAGAAAAAGTCAAAGTCCAAGTCAAAGCCCTCTATGCTAAAGTCAAAGTCAAAGTCAATGCTCAAGGGTGAAAAGTCAAAGTGTTTACTTTTGTTAGTTTAGTTTGTCTTTGTATTTTTGTAGATCCCAGTACAGTGCAATGACGAGCAAATCAATAATAATAAATCAATATAGAACAGTATTTAAGCCACAACTGCTAGTCATATGATTATATGAAACACTCAAAGGGTTTAGGTTTACAGAGAGAATATCTTATCAGAGTATGTAAACCTATTGACTAGCAATCTAATAATGACTTGTGTTACCTTCTAACCTCTGTCTCAAACGTCTAACCAGAATAATGAACTAGAAAAGCCTTTATATACATAGGCTTAAAAGCTAATGGGCTTTATGGGCTTAGGCCCAACTATTAAATAAACTTTGAATTAATTACAATATAAACCCTTATAATGCTTTATACCACTTTCAACACTCAAGACTTTCAGTCCTAACAATCTCCCCCTAAAGTTGAATAAGGCATTTATGATCTTGAAACTTCAGACATTGATCTTCTTTTCCTTTTGAATCTTTGAAAGACTTTGGTGTTGCGTGTCTTCATGTCTTTCCACGCTCCCCCTTGAATAAAGCTCTTGGTCTTCATAATTTCAACTTTGTAACCAATTCAATGAACAATAGCCTCGACTGAATGCACTATCACGCAACTTTCAATTGTAGAAACTCAATCACATCGGATCAGCACACAAGAAAGATAATGTGAGAGTAACGTGACATTCCACGGTGCAACTTCAGTTTAAAACAAAGAATCTGTCTTTGAACCGCGAGTTGAATAGACTTTCATCTTAAGAACTTGTAGAACCAATATGCTCGTAGGAGGTACAAACTTGTAGCAGACAACACATGATACGGGATAGAAGAAATACAATCTTTGAAATCTTCATCTTTGAATATTGAAACAACATTAAACTCATATCTTCATCTCTTTGATCTCTAGATTGTCTTCAGAAAAGCAAACTTTCACAAATCACCTTCATTCAGAAATTGAATCATTATGGAATGATTTCTTTTCACCAATCTAAATTTCTCTCCCTTTTTGATGATTGTGACCATCATGATCATCAAAACTTCTTCAATTTCAGCACTTTCTTTGATTTCCCCCTTTGTAAAGACAAACAATCTTCCCTTCATAATAATTTAACATTATCCGCCCGTTGATCTGATTATCCGTCAATTCATGAAATGTATATATCTGAATCTTTTCAAATTCAGACATAATGAACAATGTAACCTTGATTCAACAGATGAAACAGTTAGTATGCCTCTAAGTAGCACGGAGCCACTTTGTACAACGGATGTACATTGGAAAGGAGCTTTTGTGATGTTCACTCCCCCAGGGCTTCCATTCAATCATCGAAAACCACAAAGGAATTTTCTATGAATGTTATGACAAGAAAACTCATTCCTTGTGTGCTCGTGAAAGTGTAGAAATGATGGAAGCTACTTAGCTATATCAGGCTCAAATTATGTAAACTGTTGAGACAACAACAGATATTACACGGACTCAATGTGCATGAAAGATGTGCGAAGGTGGGGCAACTTTCCTTCTTTTTCAATATCTAAATCTTCCGATTGAAGACTAGATAACAGATATGTTGCGTCCCGAAAGAAAATGAAACATTTCTTTGTGAAGAAAGAAATCAGTGGTTGGTGGGGTTATAGCAAGAGTTGGCATGGGCTAGGTGCCTTTTCAATGATGGTCACCAAAGAATATGAACCAATCAGAAGATGTGGCTGCCCGACTCAGAAAGTGGTTGGTGCAGAGTTCTGATATTCTTTTAACTCTGTTCTCACACCCTCTTTCTTTTTAACATTATGCTCACTTCTAACCAAACTCTCATTTCCATTTTCCGCTCCACACAATGAGAAAAACTCAACCGAATGAGTTATCTCCCCCACTCTTTGATTTAAGACCCCTCACCCCTCAATCACTCAAGGATAACTTTCGGGGTAGGAAATACTGGTTAACGTGAATCCATGGAAGTTCTGTTTAAGTTCTCATACAAATCCCATGTAAGTCCTAAAAAGAATAGTTGCTCAACAGTTTAACTGAACAGTTAAGTACAAAATGTATGATAACATTGTCAAAATGTATGCTCATGAGATTTGAGCAATTGAACTTTGAAGATTTCTCAAAACAAAGATATTGAATGAATGAAATGAAATCAAAAGAATTGTTTTGAGAATCTGACAATGTATCAATCAAATCAAATAAAATGGTTAGGGTATCAAAGAACTGGATATTTTGTTTATATGAACAAATATAAACTATTTAGAAAAGAAAGCACAAGAATAGAAATTATGATAGAAGCTCAACAACATTTGAAATCAAACGGGAGTATTACCATCGAAACATATGTTCGTTATGTTACATGGTAATAACAAATTCAAACGAAATACTGAACTGGTGTGTGTGAATACTTGACAGTATATGGACAAGATAATACGCAAGTATTGATCTTTGGAAACACACGGTGAGTTAAACATTAAAGCTCAAAATTGAAAAACATTTAAAAGTCACACTTCTAAATTCATAAAATCTTTTGAGAACCAGAAGTGGTTTGAACATTTCAGAAAACGTTTTTCATGTTCGAAAGTTTTTCTTCTTTCAAACAGTCAGAGATCTAGATTAGAAGATATTTACCTTTAAGCTCCCCCTCAAATCATGATATAATGATTTAGGTCTTTTAAGCATTTAAGAACGAGTCCTGAACTGAAGTGTTCAGAAGTCGAACTCCATTGAAGTACGGGTTCTAAGTTGATTTACTTAGAAGCCTTTGTTCTTCTACTCCCTTTGACAGTAGGTGCCTGCAACACATAATCAATTTTAGGCTTTGGTACCCACTGATATTTGGGTCCATGAATGTTAGTTGTAGTTCTTGTAGGAGTAACGGAATAAGAACCATACCAGAAATGATCACTGGTTTTGTGAATGGGATCATGTGTACGACAATAAGAACAATAGTATTTCTTACCTGATAACCTGAGTAATTGATCTCTCGAGTAGATATGATCAGTTTTACCTTTACGTGCATTGTTCTCTTTGGCTTTGTGTGTATGTACACATGATTTCTTTCCTTTCAGCTCATCTTTCTTCTCATTTTCAACTGGTTTCTTCTTCCAGACCAGTTCCTCTTCTTTATATCTTCTTCTTCTCCTTCTTTGTGTACCTGAACCATCTACATTTTCATCAAAGAAAAGGTTAGTACTGCAAATCTGATCATATGATTTAACTAACCTTTTTGATGAAACAGTTTTCAGATGTGAGCTTGAGGTTGTCTTTTTGAAGTCAGCTGAATTATTTCTAGGTGTGTGGATTTGTGACTCTGGATTCGTTTGCTCAGTCACCACTACCTTGGAAACAATCTTTTCAAGCTCTTTAATCTTTGAAGCAAAGTTGTCTCTTTCTTTAACAAGCAGGTCAATCTTTTTCTTTAATTAAGACTTCGCTTTCTGCTCTTTCAGTGAATTCTCAGATAGTTCAGATAGTTTCTCAGTAAGCTTTTTGATTTCGGCCTCAAACACACTTCTTTCTTCTTCAAATCCCTTCTCAGCATTGTTTCTCTGGCTGGATATTTCTTTGAAGAATCCCACATTCTTTTGTTCAATGGCCTTCTTTTCTTTTGAAAACTTTTCTCTTTCAAGGATGATTACTTTCTGAAAATCAGAAACTTGCTGAGAAAGTTTTATGCATTTCAGCTCAACTTCTTTCTTCTCATCAGCACATTTTCTCGAAAAAATCTGAGAACTTCTTTGCGAATGATTTCTCAAACTCGGATTTATCTTTAGCCAGTTTTTGCTCCAAAACATATATCTTTCTTTTAAGCTCAGAGTTCTCAGATTCCAATTCTCTTCCTTTTAACAATTCCCTTGGCCCTAATATCAACCATTCAGTGCAATCCCACAACTCTTTTCCTTTCATTTTGTAAGTATTTATTTGACCATAAATTTCACTCAAAAGGTCACGAAAAAGGTCACAAGAGATACTACTTGTCATATAATTTCGAGCTAAATTATTAGCCCTCTCTCGTTTCTCCTGTTCCACAGGCGAAGCTTCTGTCGGAATTTGGGATTGCATCTCTCCTTCAGTCAAAGATAATCTGATATAATTGCCCACCTCGTGTTCGTCCACAAAGTTCAAAAAATGAACTTTCCACTCTTCATATTCTCCTTTGGAACACAGCTTTGTTGGGCTCACCATTTTGATCGTATCGAATAGAATGTATTCGGTCCGGCTTTGAGAGGCTTGACAAGAGATGAAACTCTAAAGTGCAAGGACCAAAAGTGACAATGTGTGAAACTTGAAAGATTAGGGTCACAAATGACAAACTACTGAATCCTTGAGGTACGGGGGTTGAAAGCGACACTAACTAAAACTTAAAACTAGAAGGACTAAAAGTGACACAAACTGAAACTTAAAACTAGAGGGACTAAAAGTGTAAAAATTAAAACTTCTAACGGACTTAACTAAAACTAACCGATAAAGGACTAAAAATGAAATAAAACTAACCGAACTAACAAACTAACCGGACTAACTGAGACTTAACGGAAAAGGACCAAAAAGTTAAGCATTTAACGGAGAGTTAACGGATTTACTATTCATCATCTTCTCCGTTGATCCATCCTGCAAAACTCGAAAATGGTTAGAAATTTTCAATGCAAAACGATCGTTAAAGCTCCCTGACTTAACATATTCAAATTCAACCGGTCAACCCACGATCACAAACGAACCAACCTAAAATTTTTCGGAAACCGATCGAAAACTTAAAAAATCAGTATGGGTTGAAATTTTACGACCAAAAATGATCATTTATGTTCCCTTAAGCTCCCTCAACTGATTAAATCTCGAAAGAGTCTCTCAATCTCTCGAACGAAGCAACCGAAGATTTTTTCGGAAACGGAACGAGAATTTAAAAACTTGAAATGAGATAAAAAATTTCGTTAGAAATCGATCGTTTAAGCTTTGTAAACAACCCTTACCAGTATAAACTTGAAAAACTTTGTTCCCGATCACTACCGAATCAACCGAAAAAATTTTCGACAACCGAAAACCTCAAAACTTTGATCGAGATGATGGTTCGTTGACACCGAGAGCCCCAAGGGACCGGTCGATTGATGGTCCGGTCGAGACATCGGGCGTTAGCGAGACACCGGTCGATTTACGGTCCGGTCGATGATAGACACCGGGCGATGACGTACCGGTCGAGATGACCCGGTAGATGGGATACCGGTCAAGCCAATGGTCCGGTCCCAAAACACCAGTCAACAGCAAGGAACCGGTCGACCGATGATAGCACCGGTCAAGATATATATTTATATGTGTATGTATGTCCGATCGAGATATATATATATATATATATATATGTATATATGCGATGGATGTATGTATGAAAAGGGAATCAACCATGCATGTTAACAATGCATGTCAATCACGATGTACATATATATGTGATGCAGAGAGACAAATATATATATATATATATATATATATATATGTATGCAAGCGATCGATATCTATGTATGCATGCGATGAGAAGATATTTATATAACTATGTATGCGATGCACAAAAGAAACCCACCGATCAACACCAATTGTAGATACCAACCACTTTAAAACATAAAGTATTTAAATAACATACCGGTCGACACCTCTTTAAAACAAAATGATACCGGTCAACCGGTCAAAAAACAATTGCAGATTAAAATGGTACCGGTCAAGAGTACCGGTTGAGTACCGGTCAACTCGGTACCGGTCGCGTACCGGTCGAGTCACAAAGTACCGGCCAACATGGTTCCGGTCGATAGGGTCATGTCGATGATAAAACTTATCGATTAACAGATCAACTTGAGGACCGATAAAATCGATGAATCTGAGTCGATCGAAATCAAACAATCGACCCAGAAAATCGATCGATCAAGCAACGAATTTGCAGAATAATTAGTAAACCCAGAAAACTCAAACCAATCTATCTTAACCCTGAAAAAAAACACGATTTAATCTAGATTTTAAACGATCGAACTTACCTCAGATTGAACCCAGAACAGATTAACTTCGCATAAAATCAATATTCCAGGAAGCATTCGATATGCAGCAAGTTCATATATTATTTTGCAGAAAGTTCAGATCAACCCAGAAATCAAATAAGCAGATATGAACAATCTTAACCCAAAAAAAAAAATCGATCAATTGAATATTATCTAATAAGTGATTAAAGGGTTTTAGACAAACCTTTTTGATCGTATCGAATAAAATTAATTCGATTCTGCTCTGATACCAATTGTAGATCCCAGTATAGTGCAATCACGAACAAATTAATATAGAACAGTATTTAAGCCACAACTGCTAGTCATATGATTATATGAAACACTGAAAGGGTTTAGGTTTACAGAGAGAATATCTGATCAGAGTATGTAAACCTATTGACTAGCAATCTAATAATGACTTGTGTTACCTTCTAAACTCTGTCTCAAACGTCTAACCAGAATAATGAACTAGAAAAGCCTTTATATACATAGGCTTAAAAGCTAATGGGCTTTATAGGCTTGGACCCTACTATTAAATAAACTTTGAATTAATTACAATATAAACCCTTATAAATGCTTTATACCACTTTCAACACTCAGGACTTTCAGTCCTAACAATTTTGTCCTCGTATAAATACTTTTCCATTGTTAATATGTAACTAGCATTCTAATTGCAAATATTCTAGAGAGAGAATTATTGAGAGAGAAAGAGAGAGCATTGTATACGAGATTGTAATCTGTAATCTTTGGAATGTAACACCAACGTCCCGCGCAGCCTGAGACGGAAGGAGTACAATTCGATAACTAGATCAAAACTTTAAAACACCACCATTCAGAGTTGTACTAAGCTCCCCAAAAATAACAGTTAACTTAAAACGAAACTTAAACATAATTACAAACCCAAAATGTTATCGTCTGAACTAATCCCAAAAGATTATACGAACCTGATATACAAAAGTTCATCTTAAGTCCTTTTTGCTCCTTTTGATATCTCGATCTTTCAACCCGTCCCTGGAGTGGAATCTAAACCTGCCAAGGAAACAGAAAATACCTCGGCTGAGCAAAGTCGCTCAGTGGGCGGATAATGTGCATCGTGATGTGAACATAATTTAAGTTCAAATAAAAATTAATATAAAATAATCGTAATGAAATCATTCTGAACATAATAAAGAATGTAGAAATTATTTATTTATTTATTTTAAATCAACAATTCACCTGTATTGTAATAATACATTGTCTAATCGGATGATCAGTCTAATCAGACTTGGAATGCCAATGTCGGGCACAACACCATCCATTCCCCGATAACCAATTCAATTATGGTATTCGGCTCTATCCGGTAATCGGTTTTATCCGGTAACCAGACATTTTATGGTGTTCGACTCTTGGATGCATCCTACATCCCCTATTTAGCTTGGCCTTAGCCTTTACGAGAAAGCCATGGTCATTAATAGCCACCACGGAAGGCAGCTCAACACCCGTAGCCCAAGAGTTGAGTCTAATTCAAATTCAAGAAAACTTGTGTTCTTAAAATCAATGTTTCAATTATCATAAAGTCAAACTCTTTAATCAAAATATTTGAATCATGAAACATATTCAAACGATTACCATAAACTCAACTTTGAAAGGAAATAAATGTTTCCTATACAAGTACTCGAAACCATAAGGTTCGGAGTCACATATATCAATATGGATGGGATTTCTAGAATGTAACCGGTTATCTTAAAGGAAAGGTTTGAGGGTGAGATTCCAGCATCAGGTATAGTAAGCAAAATCCTACGAAAAGAAAAGGGGGGATACGAAATCCGAATCTTTGTATTTAGGACAAGTGTCTATTTATCTATCTCTTGACTCGAAATGGGAGAAGGCTTGAAAAGATCTTCCTCTCAACAGTGCTTCTCGAGGCTCCACTCTCCCCCCTGAACAAGTAAGGCCCCGTTACCCTTGATTCAAAGAAATAGAATATCCGTACCTTAATTATCCGTTTCCTTACTTTCGATTACCTACAATCATTTAGTAAGACACTTAACAATGCTCAATACAATCATTAAGATCTTAAACAACATTTCCAAAATCTCATTTTTGACTTAAAAACAGAAGTTGACAGCTTATGTATGCCTTACATTACGATATATATCTTCCATTTAGAAGCCAAAATGGACACTATCATCTAAATTAAAGTTGTAAATTGATGTCTTAGGATTCTATAGAAATTGGATTCATGCAATTCGGAGCTACGAGCAGGCCGATACAGCCTTTACAAAAACAGTGTGCAGGTTTTTGTTACACTGTGAGCTGATTCAAAAACTCAGTGTTTTGACACATTTAGACTCATAATTAGGACTTTCACTCTTCATAACAGTTTTAAAGGACATTCTAAGGTTTCCAAAGGTGTATTGTACACCTCATTTCGACCAACGGTTGATTTTTTATGAATTGTTTAGTAACAGGACAGAAAGTTTAAAACTACAAAAGTCTCTTAATCATTTTATCAAACACTTAGTGTGCAACCTAACTTTGAAGCTCAAATACATTTTTATTGATTTCATTGCTTAATCCATAACCTTATTAAAGTCTTCTAACCACAATTTAACAATACCAAATACATTCATCACCAATTATACATCATATAGTTTAAAACTATAACTTCCAACATAATTGAACCTAACCTCAAATGCATGAAGAATGTTTATCACAAATAACCAAAAGTTCTTCAATTTGATTTCTTCAAACACTAATTGGATTTAATCAGCCCCTACACATCATAATACAAGGGTTTACCATAAAATTAATCAACCCAAAACAAGAATTAGAGTCTAGAAATGAGGTTACCTTGAGATTCTAGCTTTAATCTTCAATCTCCCATCAAATGTAGGTTTCTCTCACTAAGCTCTCTCTCTCTCTCTATTCGGTTTAGGTGAAAAATAAATGTAGAAGATGAGATAATTAAGTTTAATTTAGGTATAAAACATATAAATATAGGATATTTACTAACTACCCCTTCTAGTTTCTTATTCATTATACTTCAAACCTTATAATTATTTTATTTATATCATTATCCCAATAAGCCTAGATACAACTAGCCCAAGTTATTTCTCGGCCCAATAGCTCCCTCCCTCAGCCCAGCTCTAGCCAGACAACTCGGGGCTCCGACCGAGCCACACAGTTGGAGCCCCACGACCAGCCAACGTGGCCCGGTCGCAGGGGCTTTAGCGGCAGTCGGCAGTTTTGGCTCATACAACCTCGTTTCTTGACTGTTTTTCACGATTCATTTTGTAAAATACTCATAACTTCTTTTCCAACTCCAGAAACAAGTTTTGGTTTTTACAAAAACATCGTTTTTCTCGATTTTCCAACCATCCGACGACCATTCGGCCTTGATTTCGGCTCGAGAAAAATTCCAGAGACTATAAAATACACTAAACAATATTATAGAATTAATCTTGTTAGGACCATAAATGTCCTATTTAATAGAAAGTTTTATAAAGATTTATAATGCCTCGTAAAAGTCTTTTAATAGGTATTTGGGCTTATTGTGTTAATGGGTTTGGGTCTTTCCTTGTAAAAGGCCTAGGTATTTAAGTTGCTTTTCTAGAATCATTAGGTTAGAATGTTTGGTGCGCTTATTGTTTCTAGAGAGATATTATTCATAATGCATATGTAAGTCATTGTCTTTCAATCATTCAATAAAGGTTTATCATTCATTACATTGTTACTTGATCAGATCTGGGATTCACAAATCTATCGAGTGTAAGTAGGATCTCATTCCTTATTTTGCCGAAAACGACTCTAAAACATAACGTTAACATTCGCCAGAACTTTCTCCCGATTATGTACTAAACATCGAACTATTTGAGAGGTTTTACTATGATGTTTTTGATGGTTTGTATGTCAAAAACGTGGCCCAAAGGCCTTTTATATATGTTTGATTTTTTTTAGTCCTTTTTTCGTCAAGTATCAGTTAGTTCTGTTAAGTTACTATTCCGTTAAGTCATTTAGTTTTTTTTTTTTTACATTTTTAGTCCTTTTTCTGTTAAGTTTTGGTTAAGTCCGTTAAGTGTTATTTCTTTTATGTGTCCGTTAGAGTCGTCGGTTTTTTTATTACTTTTTTAGTCCTTTTCCGTTATATCAGTTAGTTTAGTTTAAGTTTTGTCATTTTCAGTCCCGTACTTCCAAGTTTCAAGTATTGTCACTTTTGACCCTTGAATTTCAATGTTTTATATTTTTGTCATTTTTGGTCCCTAAACTTTAAGTATCACTTATTGTCACTTCTAGTCCTTAGACTTTAAGTTTTATTTTTTAGTCCGTATTATTTGTGATGGTTATCATTTTATATAATTTACTTTCACGTTTTTGATCTAACTCGTTTTATTTATCGTGCATGTTTGATTTTTAGAGATTATTCTTTCAGAGTCGTTAGTCATCATTATTTTTGGGACGCAAATTTTAAAATTTGTTTTTCACAATTAATTTTTCTCGCGTAGTTTTTATCTGATTTTTCAAAGTTCGGTAATTTGATAAGTTGATTTTTGATCGAATCGTTAAACATTTTTCAAATCAATACCGATTAACGATAATTTTGTTCAAGTAACAATGCCTTATTCTGATTCTCAACGAGAAATTTCTGATCTCAAATCTAAGATAGCAGTTCTTGAAGTCAGATTGGAAAACAATCAAAAAGTGCTTTTGCAAGTTAATGGTGAAAATGCTGACAATCTTAGTTGGGCACAAGGTTTTAAAAGTGAAAAGGAAAAACTTGTTGAAGAAAAAGATTTTATGAGAAATCAATTATCTGAGCTCTCGAAAAAGTTTGAAAAATCACAGAGTGAGAGTGATGCTTATGATCAAAATTATGTTCGTAACTATAATTCCATTATTGCTGAACAGAATGACTTGATTGCGAGACTGAAAGAAGCTGATATGAAGAGAATGACAGATAATTTTCTCTACGACTTCAACACTTGTTGGATCACCTCTCTTCACAGATAATATATTAATAAGAGTGAAATATATGAAGAGAAAAAATTATCTGTGCTAATCCAGATAATTTATTGATATGAGCGAAAAGTTGTAGATTTTGAAGCCCGAGAAAAGCAGAACATGGCGCTTGAACAAAAAGTTGCAGAGAGTGAAAATCTTGATCTGGAGAAAGGCTTTCTGTTTTTTGAAAAAGAAATAATTGAATTTTTAAATGAGGGGAAAAGATTTGAAAGAAAGATTATTGATCTTTCAAAGAAAGTGTTTGAAGAAAGAAAAGCCTTTGAGCTTAAAAATGCTAAGCTTTCTAAGCAAATCTCTTATTTTGAAAAGGTTTTGGTGATTGAGCGAGATAATATTGAGAACGAAAGAAAAGTTTTTGAGAGTGAAAAGAAAGTGCTTGAAAAGAAGAATGTTGCGTTTTTCAAAGAAATATCTGATAAACGCAATAGTATTGAAAGTGAAAGGAATATTTTCGAAACTGAAATTCGTAAGCTTTCAAATAAATGTTAGATATGAATTGTATTCAAGATTAAAATAGAGGGTCAAATATGTAATTGTTGAAAAGTCAAAGGGTTTGTGTTGTAAAGTCAACATTTGTTGACTTAGTATAAATAGTTGTTGTTTCCTTTGTAATCTTTAAGTCACGCACAATTATTCAGAGAGAAAACAGAGAATTCGTATAGACGACAAGTGAGATCTATGACACCATACACTTGTGACTTCATTGTAATCCTGTGATTTTAATACAAATGTTTGTTAGATAATCTATGTTAATTGTTTAATTGCTAGTATTCTGGGATCACATTTGGTATCAGAGCTAGATCAGAAAAGAAAAATCAAAATTTTTTGTCACTGTTTGTTAAGTCTGATTTTATAGTAATCATTGTATTTATAGGCTTGGTCTTATATAGTGTACAGTGTATTTAAGTCCCTTTGGTCTTGGTTGTTAGTAACACTTGAACGCCACATTCAATACATTGTTACTTTGCGCTTTGAACTCTCTCTTTGTACTTTCTCTCTCTAGGATTTAGTGATTCTTGGACTTAACAATTGGTATCAGAGTTGTTCTAGATCTTGAGAGAATTGAGAGATTGTATTTTTCATCCCTGAATTTGTAGATTAATCGAAAATTTGATCGATTTTCTTGAATTTTTCAAGAAAATCTCGTTTTCTTGATATTTCATCAAATTCGGATGTGTTTTTGAACGAATTTCGTTGCAAATTGTTTCTTTGGACTCGATTTTGATAGAAGATCATAATTGTTTCATATAATTTTGAAAGAAAACCAGGTTTTGATCATCGATTTTGAGAATTAGTGATTTTCTGAAAAACTCGTGTTTACGTATTGTTACATTCTTGAAAACTTGATTTTGTGGTTTTTGAATCGATTTTGTTGATTGAAAAGTGTTAGAAACTTGTTTTCGTTCAATTGTGTGTGAATTTGTCGCATTAATTTCATGGCTATAATTGAATTTTGCAAGATTTTCTTGTTTTTCAGAAGTTTACGCCAGATCTATAGTTTGCGCGAGTTCATATACGTTTGCGCGAGTTCATACTAGTTTACGCTAGTTTATTGTTGTTCTAATCTTTGTGCTAGTGTATTTCAGGTTTTCGTCTCGAGGAGTTCAACTTTTCGCATTGGGTTATTCACGCAAAGCTAAATTTGCGTCTCCCGTGCATCAAGAGAAGTATACTTTGCGTCTCTAGTGTATCACGCATAGTGAAAATTCTCTTCACAAGTTCAACACGCAAAGCTACTTTGCGTCTCCTTCTGTTCACAAAAAGTTTATGTTTGCGTCACAAGCTTATCACGCAAAATTCAGTTTGCGTCATCTGCAGCTCACGCAAAGTTCATCTTGTGTCTTACTCGTCTCACGCAAACCTTGTTTGCGTCACTTACTGATCGCGAGAATCAAGTTTGCGTATTACTCGATTCACGCAAAGCTCCTTTGCACCACAGCTTGCTCACGCAAAGTCTCATTTGCGTCTTCAGCTCATCACGCAAACCCATTTTGCGTCTTGCTCTTCTCACACAAAGTCCTGTTTGCGTCTCATACTGCTCGCAAGAATCTTAGTTTGCGCTTCGTGCCTATCACGCAAACCTCAAGTTTGCGCCATCTCAGTCAAGACTTGGCATTTTTCTGGATTTCTGCTATGGATTCTGACAAGTTTTCTTATCAAGCTCAGTTCTACAAAAGTGATCTTATGATGTCTTTCGGTACAGAAAATCGTTCACCAGTGTTGATAGATGAAAATGAGTTTACACAGTGGCAAGATCGGTTCCTGAATTTTATAGATCGTCAAAAGAATGTAAATGACATGATGAACATTCTATCAGAAGGACCGTTTGAAAAACCCAAGTTGGCTTCTGGATTATATAAGCCTACTAAAGAATATTCACCTGAAGAGTTGTCGGCATATCAAGCTGATCGTGATATAAAGGCTAATCTAATGCTAGCCTTGCCAAACTCTATCTACAACAGGATTGATTGTTTCAAAACTCATCCTAATCTTATGTGGCAACAGCTTGAGAAGATTATGCTTGGGTCTTCAGTTGCGACTCAACTCCGACATACTCGTTATATGAATAACTTTGAAGAATTCAAAGCCAAGGACGGGGAGCTACTGAAAACTGTGTATGACAGATTTTGTGCCATTATCAATGATCTGAGGAAGATTAAAGTAGAAAAGACTGAGCTTGAAACAAATCTGAAATTCCTCAATGCACTTCAACCAGAGTGGAATAAATCTTGCCACAGACTGAGGAATGATGTTAGGTCTGGTTTTATAGTAATCATTGTATTTATGGGCTTGGTCTTATATAGTGTACAGTGTTGTACACTGTGTTGTTTCTGACCAGGGTATTTAAGTCCCTTTGGTCTTGTGTCCTTGTAACACAATTCACGCATACATCAATACATTCTTACTTTGCGCTTCACTTGTTCTCTCTCTCTACTTTCTCTCTCTAGGATTTAGTGATTCTTGGACCTACTATTGGTATCAGAGCTGTTCTAGATCTTGAGAGAATTGAGAGAAATCAATTTCGTTTTTGAATTTGTGGATTAAAACGAAAATTTGATCGATTTTCTTGAATTTATCAAGAAAATCTCGTTTTCTTGATTTTTCATCAAATTTGGGATTGTTTTTGAATGAATTTTTGTGAAAATTGGTTTGTTGGATTCGTTTTTGATTGCTAAACATCTTTGATTCACATTGATTTTCAAGAAATTCAGTTTTTGAGGTTCGATTTTGAGATTTTTGAAGATTCTGGAAAAATGTTTTAACGTTCTGTTCAGTTTACGAATTTTCGAAATTGTGGTTGTTGATTAAAAAGTTTGTTTAAAATGTGTTAGAAAGTGTTTTTCGATCTTATATGTGCAAGAAATTGTCTGATTTTGCTAATCTGTAATCGATTGTGTTGATTTTTCATGTGTTTCAGCATCTTGCGCCAAATTCACACTTTGCGCGAGTTCGTCTCAGTTTGCGCGAGTTCTTCATTGTTTGCGCGAGTTCTTCAAGGAGTTCATCAAAGTTCTCTTCATTAACCTCTAACGCAAACTCAAGTTTGCGTCTTCAGGTTGTCACGAAAAGCAAAGTTTGCTTCTTTGGTTACTCACGCAAATCTACTTTGCGTTATTCTCTAGTCACGCAAACAGTTGTTCTCGCCAGCCTCACCTCACGCAAATCTAGTTTGCGCGACATTCTGTTCAAGCAAAGCTAGATTCTCGTCATCAGCGCTTCATGCAAAGTTAGTTTGCACCTTCAGTAGCTCACGCAAAAGCTTGGTTTGCGTTGTCAACGGTTCACGCAAATTAACATTTGCGTTACTAGTGCATCACGCAAAGCTCTTTTGCGTCACAGCTTGCTCACGTAAAGTCTCGTTTGCGTCTTCTGCCTATCACGCAAACCTCAAGTTTGCGCCAACCTCAGACTTAGATTTTTTTTGTGATTTTCTGAAAATATGGATTCTGCGAAGTTTGCTTTCCAAGCTCAGTTCTACAAGAGTGATCTAATGATGCAATTGGGAACACATACTCGTCCACCAGTTTTAATCAATGAAGCTGAGTTTACACAGTGGCAATATAGGTTCATTAATTTCATTGAGCGTCAGGCTAATGGAGAGAATATGATGAAGTCATTATCTGAAGGACCATTCATCAGACCGAAAAATGACACTCCTTTGACTGTTGATGAAATTAAACGTGAAAAAGCCGATTGAGAAGCAAAGTCCAATTTGATGCTAGCACTGCCTAACTCGATTTACAATCGAATTGATTGTTTCAAGCATGATCCAAATATGATGTAGATTCAATTAGAAAAGATCATGCTTGGTTCATCAGTTGCTACACAAATACACCAGACTCGTTTCATGAATAATTTGAAGAATTTAAGGCAAAGGACAACGAATCTCTGAAGGTTATCTTTGACCGGTTTTGCACTGTGATTAATGATCTGAGAAAGATTAAAGTGGAAAAGACTGATCTTGAAACAAATCTGAAATTCCTCAACGCTCTTCAGCCTGAGTGGAATAAATCTTGCCACAGATTGAGGAATGAGGTTCGGATTTCCACAATGCAGATTCAGGAATTATACGAGATTCTGATGACTGATGAGAGCTTGGTGCTAGAGAACAAAGCCAAACTGGAGAAAGAGAACAAAAAGTCAGTGGACCCGGTTGCACTCATCACGAGCCAACTGGCTGAACAAGCGTTGTTTGATAACGCTTACAATGGGACCACTGATGATGATGGAGAGGCTCTGCAGAAAGAAATGATCCTTCTCTCTCAGCATTACCAGAATAAATTCCAACCAAGATCGGGTTCCAACACTCCTCGCTTCACTTCCGGTTCTAAAGTCAAAGTGCCCGAGCCAAAGACTGCTGCCTGCTATAACTATGGAAAGTCGGGTCACATCTCTAAGGAGTGTAGAGTGAAGAAGGTTAGGGACTCAGCATATTATCGAAAGAAACTGGAACTCACAGAAAAGAGAGAGAACAGAACTGCTTTACTTGCCGAAGAAGAATTCTGGCTGGATCACTCTGACGATGAAGCTGCAAATGTCGAGATCGCTCAAATGTGCTTTGTTGGAGATGATCAGTTAGATAATGATTCTGACACAGATGAAGATGAGGTATATTCTGATTTTGATTACAATTTCATTACCTCTCAGATGAACATTATTATTACTGCTTTATCTAATGTTCGCTCAAAGCTTTTATCTGAAAAGAATTTAAATTCTGAAAAGTCAGATTTGATTGACAAATTGAAAATTTCTTTGAAAGATGAAAAATCTATTTTAATTCATACCAAAGACATCTTTCAAAATAAATTGGATGATTTGGAAAATTCAAATAAGACTTATCTTGAGTCTTTGAATGACATGACCAAACTAAAAGATGAATTTTCGGATAAAATAAATAAGTTAGAAGAAAAATTGTATCGAAGGAACCAATCTGAACAAACAATTTTTATGAATAAACCAAGAAGTGAAGAAGCTTTAAAACAAAGATGGGGACATGGTTTTGACAATCCTCATTGTTTAAACAAAGTGATAAACGAAGTTCCTACTTTATATAAATACGATTATCTAACTCTTGCACACTATGCTCCTCAGTTCAAATTTCATTGGACAAGTGAAAAGCAAGTGTTAGAAATCGAAAATGAGAAAAGAACGAACAACACTCACAAGGAAATTCCTTTTGTTTATACGCGCGAAAATGCTAAATATTTTCCTGAAAAATCAAGGAGAGGAAGAAGAGTTTTAAATGGTATATCTCCTGTCAAATCTTCAATGTCTTATGATTTTGTTGATTCTTATGCTCCTAATTCTGATAAGGAAAATATTTTTCCAATTATTTATGATTCTAAGAAATATACTCCTCCGTTAGTATTAGAAAGCAAAATCATCGATCTTGAAGATAAGATAGAAGATCAAAATATTTTAAAGAAAATTGAATCTGATATTATTCTTTCTTTTATGACTTCTAGTCTTGAAGAAAATCTATTTTCTCAAAAACAAGATTCAGTTTCTAACCTTTCTTCTGATTTTAAGGAAAACAAAAAGGTAGTTTCCAATTTTAAAATCTTTTCTCAAAATAATTCTGACTCCGAGGTAAATTCAGATTTATTAGTTGATCAGATTGGTTGCTTAGGTAAAATTATTTCTTCTGATTTAAATATTAAGTCTAAAATTTTTGATGAATCTTTTACGCTCAATGATGATTATTATAAACCTAAGCGTAAAAGAAGAAGGTCAAAGAAGTCAAAGAAACAAGAGCAAGTCCTTTCTGATAGTTCTAATTCTTCTGCTTCAATTATTTCAGATAGGACTTTGAGCAAGTCTTCAAAGCAGATTTGGAAAGCCAAGCGGACATCTACTGATTCTCAGACTAATGGAGATAAATATGTAGACAAATTTATAATAGTGATTCATTTGCTTCATGTAATAAAGTTTCAAAATACTCTATAAAGCAAATGTTTCAAATTTCCAAAAATGTCTCATATTCGTCTTCTGATTCTAGTTCAGATGATTATGCTTCATCTTCTTCCTCTGATGATTGTGCTTATTTGTCTGATATTTTTTCTTGTTCTTCTCGTGTCAAATCTCATACATATTTCCCCATACGAACTGTAACTAACTTTCACGGGCCCAAATTCATGTCGGTACCCAAATCTAAATCTAATTCAAAGTTGCAGGCACCTCATGTTAAGGGGGAGTAAGAGAAACATGGCTTCTGAGTACTTCAGCTCAGAACCCGTACTTCAATGAACTTCGACTTCTAAACAAATCAGTTTAGAACTCGTTATTCATAGATTTTAGCTTATGACTAAAGAGATACTGTGAGTACATCTACTTTAATTCCGCTGCATATATCTCTGTTTATGATGTTATTCCAGTTTTCTCAAAAAAAAAATTCATGAATCTGAGCTTTTCTATCTCTTCTGAATGTTGTTCATCCCAATTTTTCATTTGAGACACATGTTTTAAAAAAAAAAGTTTAAATCATTACAAATTTTATTCTATAAAGTGAAAGTTTTACAGATTTTCTTTAATTTGAATAAAATGTGTGTTTAGGATAAATTTTCAAGTTGTTTGTTCATATTGAAGTTGTTATATGTTCAAATTTCAATTCTAACAAATTTCGAAAAGTCAGCAACATGTTTGTAGCTTTTGTATTTTGCTTTAAAGTTGTGTGATTCGGAATATTTATAGTTTACAATGCTTTGAAAACCTAAAAAGTCAGAATTATAGATTGTAATGAAAATATGGGCTAAGCACTTAGATGTAAAACCGAGTAATTGAGATGATTTAAATTCTTAAAAATCAGAAATCTTTAAGTTTAATAGTTTGTACTTGTGACCTTTCTGGTTTGGGAAACTAAGTTCTGTGGGATGCTTGTCATCTGGTCCCCTAAGGTCATTTGATCTGGGAGTGATCAAACCCAAATCCTTCAATACAATCAGATCGAAAGTCATGTTCTACTGGTATGAATGGGTTTAGGATGTGTCGATGTAGCCTTTCTGATCTGGGAGAGTAAGTTCCAAGGGGTGCTTTGACACCTAGTCCCCTAAGGCCAACTGGTCTGGGAGCGGCTGACCCAAATCCTGCAATAGGGTCAGATAGAAAGTTACGTTTACGGCATGTTCTTTACTTACTAAACTTTCTGATTAAAAGATGCCAATGTGCACAAGCTTAAAAGATGCCAAAGAGTACACTCATGTAAAGATGCCATAGAGCACAATGCTAAAAGATGCCAATGAGCACACATCTCATGATACTTGGTGATATTTCTGAGTTGCGATAAACCTGTAAATTTGTGAAAGTCTTTAATTCTTGATGGCTTAGTGTGATTATTTGCAAAGTTCCCTATTATATTTTTAGAATTGCATTTTCTTGAAGCTAATCAAAGTTCACATGCGAGTACACTGAATAGATTGATGAAAGTTTTTGAAATTGAACATGTTTTAACTTGATATGCAATGAAACTTGTTTCTGTATCCAACAACATATATTTGATTTCAACTGATTGATAAATCTGTGATATTTTACTGATTAGAATTTTATTTGTTTAGTGTTATAATTTTTATTTGTTTAGTTGTTTCAAATTTCATATTCAGTATTTTTTTGCTTTTTCCGTCAATGTTATTTCAATTCTTGTGTTCTCAAATTTCTTTACAAATGGGTTTGAGCATTATTAAAGGGGGAGTGAAAAAGGAGAATTTATTCTGAAATGATCATATCCATTTTCAAGGGGGAGTATCTGATTTTCTATATAAATGCTCACTTGAATTGTCAAAGTTAGTGCATTTGTGTAGGGGGAGTCAACGGGCTTAACAGGTAAAAATTTTCAAACTTCAAGTAAGATTTGCGCCAATAGTTGGTAGCGCAAACCTCACTTTGTGCCACTTTCGTGTAACGCAAACCTCATTTTGCGCCACCTTCGTGTAACGCAAACCTCTCTTTACGCCACCTTCATGTCGCACAAACCTCACCTGTTTCTCTGTTTTTCTGATTTTGCAGATCTTAAGTTGTCTCGTCTCCAATATTTGCATGACCAAGTTGATCAAGATCATCAAGGTCATGAGGGGGAGATGATAAAGAGACAAAGAGCTCAAATGTTTATCTGCTGATCAAGATTCGCTCAAGATTCAAAATTTTCTTCAACTTTACTTGTCATTTGCTGTTCAAGCTCCGATCACCACAGCTGCTTCAAGTTTATTTGAAAGAGGTGAATCGTTTAGAGCACAAGCTGATGAACCGACTGTTCTTTCAAGTTTATTTCAAACCGGTCCAGTCTTGTCAAGGCAGTAAAGGCAATAGAGCTTAAAAGATGATGAGAAGAAATTTCTTTAAAAGTTAGAATGCTTTGCAAAGTCGCTTAGTTGGTCCATGCTGATTTAGAAGATGGATTTTGAAGACCACAGTGCCAATGATTACTAAGGGGGAGATTGTTAGGTCTGATTTTATAGTAATCATTGTATTTATAGGCTTGGTCTTATATAGTGTATAGTGTTGTACACTGTGTTGTTTCTGACCAGGGTATTTAAGTCCCTTTGGTCTTGTGTCCTTGTAACACAATTCACGCATACATCAATACATTCTTACTTTGCGCTTCACTTGTTCTCTCTCTACTTTCTCTCTCTAGGATTTACTGATTCTTTGAATTACAAATGATGTCAGAATATCTACAATGCAGATCCAAGAGATGTTTGAGATCTTACTTACTGATGAGTGCATTGTATCTGAGAAGAAAGCCAAACTAGAGAAAAAGAAGAAGTCAGTGGACCCGATTGCACTCCTCACGAGCCAACTGTATGAACAAGCTTTGTCTGAAAACGCTTACAATGGGTCAACTGATGATGATGGTGAGGCACTGCAGAAAGCAATGATCCTTCTCTCTCAGCATTATCAGAAAAAGTTCCAACCAAAGTCGGGTTCCAACTCTTCTTGCTTCACTTCTGGGTCTAAATCCAAAGTACCCGAGCCAAAGACTGCTGCCTGCTACAACTGTGGAAAGCCGGGGCACATTTCAAAGGAGTTTCGAGCAAAGAAGGTTAGGGACTCAGCTTACTATCGAAAGAAATTGGAGCTGGCCGAGAAAAGAGAGAACGAAACTGCTTTACTTGCCGAAGAAGAATTCTGGCTGGATCACTCTGACGATGAAGGTGCAAATGTCGAGATTGCTCAGATGTGCTTTGTTGGAGATGATCAGTCAGATGATGATTCTGAAACTGATGAAGATGAGGTATATTCAGAGTTTGATTATAATTTCATATCTTCTCAGATGAATATCATAATAACTGCTTTATCTGATTTTCGTTCTAAGTTTTTATCTGAAAAGAATTTAAATTCTGAAAATTCAGATTTAATTGACAAACTGAAAATGTCTTTGAAAGATGAAAAATCTATTTTAGAAAATACTAAAGAAATCTTTCAAAATAAATTGGATGATTTGGAAAATTCAAATAAGACTTATCTTGAGTCTTTGACAGTTATGACTACTTTAAAAGATGAATTTTCGGATAAAATAAATAAGTTAGAAGAAAAGTTATATCGAAGGAACCAATTTGAACAAACAATTTTTATGAATAAACCAAGCAGTAAAGAAGCTTTAAAACAAAAATGGGGACTTGGTTTTGACAATCCTCATTATTTAAACAAAGTGATAAACGAATTTCCTACTTTATATAAATATGATTATCTAACTCTTGCACACTATGCTCCTCAGTTCAAATTTCATTGGACTAGTGAAAAGGAAGTGTTACAACTCGAAAATGAGAAAAGAACGAACAACACTCACAAGGAAATTCCTTTTGTTTATACGCGCGAAAATGCTAAATATTTTCCTGAAAAATCAAGGAAAGGTAGAAGAATTTTAAATGGTATATCTCCTGTCAAATCTTCAATGTCTGATGATTTTGTTGATTCTTATGCTCCTAATTCTCATAAGGAAAATATTTCTCCAATCATTTATGATTCTAAGAAATATACTCCTCCGTTGGTATTAGAAAGCAAAATCATCGATCTTGAAAATAAGATAGAAGATCAAAATATTTTAAAGGAATTTGAATCTGATATTATTCTTTCTTTCATGACTTCTAGTCTTGAAGAAAATCTATTTTCTCAAAAACAAGATTCAGTTTCTAACCTTTCTTCTGATTTTAAGGAAAACAAAAAGGAAGTTTCCAATTTTAAAATCTTTTCTCAAAATAATTCTGACTCCGAGGTAAATTCAGATTTATTAGTTGATCAGATTGGTTGCTTAGGTAAAATTATTTCTTCTGATTTAAATATTAAGTCTAAAATTCTTGATGAATCTTTTACGCTCAATGATGATTATTATAAACCTAAGCGTAAAAGAAGACGGTCAAAGAAGTCGAAGAAACAAGATAAAGTAATTTCTGACAGTTCTAATTCTTCCGATTCTAATTTTTCAGATAGGACTTTGAGCAAGTCATCAAGGCAGATATGGAGAGCTAAGCGGACATCAGATGTTTCTATGACTGATGGAGATAGAAATGTAGACAAATTCTATAAAAGTGATTTATTTGCTACCTGTAATAAAATTTCAAAATACTCTATAAAGCAAATGATTCGAATTTCAAAACATATCTCATGTTCTTCTTCTGATTCTAGTTCAGATGATTATGCTTTCTCTTCTGATAATTCTTATGTTCATTTGTCTGATAAAGTTTCTCTTGCTTACAATGTCAAACCTAACATTTATTTCCCCATACGAACCGCAACTAACAAACACGGGCCCAAATTCAAGTGGGTTCCCAAATCTCAATCTGATTCAAAGTTGCAGGCACCTCATGTTAAGGGGTAGTAAGAGAATATTGGCTTCTAAGCATAATCATCTTAGGACCCGCACCTCAATGTCAAGATATTGGCTTCTGAGTATTTCAGATTAGAACCCGTGCTTCAACGACTACGACTTCTAGACATATCAGTCTAGGACTCGTTCTTCAAATCTTATAGCTTCTGACGAATGAGATACTGTGAGTACATCTATTTTTATTCCGCTGCATATTTCTCTGATAATGATGTTATTCCAGTTTTATCAATGTTTTAAAATAATATGAGCAATTTCATTCAAAACCTGAATTTGTTCAACCCAAAATTCTTTCAAATGAGACACAAATTCATTTTACATTGTGAAAGATGGTATTATTGATTTATATTTTGTTTCTACTGAATATAAACTTGCCGAATATAAAAAAAAATAGGCATATTGAATTTAAAAGTTTAAATCTTCACAAATTTTATTCTATCAAGTAAAAGTTTTACAATTTTCCTTCTTATGAATAAAATGTGTGTCTAGGATAAATTTTCAAGTTGATTTGTTAATATTAAAGTTTTTATATGTTCATATTTCAACTCTAACAAAAGTCGAAAAGCCAGCAACATGTTTGTAGCTTTTATTAATGCTTTAAAGTTGTGTGATTCGGAATATTTATAGTCTACAATGCATAGAAAACCTAAAAAGTCAGGATTTTGGATTGTAATGAAAATATGGGCTAAGCACTTAGATGTAAAACTAGGTGATTGGGATGAAATTTAAATTTTTATAAAACAGAAATCTCTAAGTTTAAAAGTTTGTACTTGTGACCTTTCTGGTTTGGGAAAGTTAGTTCTGTGGGATGTTTGTCATTTGGTCCCCTAAGGTCATTTGATCTGGGAGTGATCGAACCCAAATCCTTCTTTAGAATCAGATCGAAAGTCATGTTCTACTGGTATGAATGGGTTTAGGATGTGTCGATGTAGCCTTTCTGATCTGGGAAAGTAAGTTCCAAGGGGTGCTTGACACCTAGTCCCCTAAGGCCATCTGGTCTGGGAGCGGCTGACCCAAATCCTGCAATAGGGTCAGATAGAAAGTTACGTTTACGGCATGTACTTTACTTACCAAACTTGTTGATTCAAAAGATGCCAAAGTGCACAAGCTTAAAAGATGCCACAGAGCACACTCATGTAAAGATGCCATAGAGCACAATGCTAAAAAGATGCCAATGAGCACACATCTCATGATACTTGGTGATATGTTTGATTTGTGATAAATCTGTAAATTTGTGAAAGTCTGAATTCTTGATGGATTAGTGTGATTATTTGCAAAGTTCTCTATTTTATTTTTAGAATTGCATTTTCTTGAAGCTAATTGAAGTTCACATGCGAGCACACTGAATAGATTGATGAAAGTTTTTGAAATTGAACATGTCTTAACTTGATATGCAATAAAACTTGTTTCTGTATCCAAACACATACATTTGATTTCATTTGACGGATTGTATTGTGATATTATACTAAGTACAATTTTTATTTGTTTCTGTTTAAATTTTTATATATTTAGTCGTTTCAAAATACATATTCAGTATATTTTTCTTTCTATCACAATGTTTCTATTTCTTGTGTTCTCATATCTTTTAAATGGGTCTGTTCATTTTTCAAGGGGGAGTGAAAAAGGAGATTTTTTAATTTGATCATATCTGTTTTTGAGGTGGAATATCTGATTCTCTATATAAATCCTAACTTGAATTGTCATATTTAGTGCATTTGTGTAGGGGGAGTCAGCGGGCTTAACAGGTAAAATTTTTCAAACTTCAAGTCAGATTTGCGCCAACAGTTGGTAGCGCAAACCTCACTTTGCGCCACTTTCGTGTAACGCAAACCTCTCTTTGCGTCACCAACTTGTCGCGCAAACCTCTCCTGTTTTCTCCGTTTCGTTGATTTTACAGATCTTAAGCTATCTCGTCTCCAACATTTGCATGACCAAGTTGATCAAGATCATCAAGGTCATGAGGGGGAGAAGTTAAGAGAAGTTAAGGAGATGATAAAGATACAAATAACTTAAACGTTTAATCTGCTGATCAAGATTCGCTCATGATTCTTATTTCTTCAACTTTACTTTTCGTTTGCTGTTCAAGCTCCGATCACCAAAGATTCTTCAAGATCATTTAAAAGAGGTGTATCGTCTAGAGCACAAGCTGATGAACCGACTGTTCTTTCAAGATTATTTCAAACCGGTCCAGTCTTGTCTAGGCAGTAAAGAAAACAGAGCTTAAAAGATGATGAGAAGAAATTTCTTTAAAAAGTCAGAATGCTTCGCAAAGTCGCTTAGTTGGTCCATATTGATTTAGAAGATGGATTTTGAAGACCACATCGCCAATGATTACTAAGGGGGAGATTGTAAAGTCTGATTTTATAGTAATCATTGTATTTATAGGCTTGGTCTTATATAGTGTACAGTGTCTTACACTGTGTTGTATCTGACCAGGGTATTTAAGTCCCTTTGGTCTTGGTTGTTAGTAACACTTGAACGCCACATTCAATACATTGTTACTTTGCTCTTTGAACTCTCTCTCTACTTTCTCTCTCTAGGATTTAGAGATTCTTGGACTTAACACTGTTCATCGACACTGTTTAATCGATCAAGATTTTGAATTGTTGATGTTTTTTATGTAAATTTCATTGCATTGTGATCGTCCTTTGATGTAGAACATTTCTTGTTTTGATTGGAAACTGAATTGAACAACAATAATAGGAGAATTTGATTGATTTTGATTTTTCTGGAAGTTTTTACTTTCTGACTATTCATAATCGAATTCACTCAATTGTGATTGTTCTTGATAAAATTGTTGTACAAGGGTTATTTTTGATCATGTTGTTAGCACAATATCCAATTTTGGTGATAAAATTCGAAGGATTCAATGGAAAACAGTGAAAATCAAGCCGAAAAACTCAAGATCTATAGAATTCGCACGAACCATGAAGAACTCGCACGATGAAGAATTCTCATGATGGTGTTCAACATGTTCTAAGGACAGAATTCGCATAACAGAGTTGTACGATGTTGAGAACTGAAGATGTGAACAAGTCTTTAATGCTGCTAGTTCAGAATTACTACTGCCAGAGGACTTCAAAGTTAATACTGCTGAGTATTACTACTGCTAGTAGAATTAATACTGCTAGTCAAAGTTAGTGCTGCTTGAACAAAGTTAGTACTGCTTAGCTAGTTAGTACTGCTAGTGGTTAGTGCTGCTTAGTAGTTAATGCTGCTAAGACCAAGTTAATGCTGCTAGAAGAAATTAATGCTGCTGAGCATAGTTAGTACTGCTTTTGACTTAAAGAACCGGATGGAAAGGATGACAGCTGGAAGGAATCAAGATATTCATGGAAGGCTTGAAGATAATGATGGAAGATATACTGAAGATATTTTATTTATTGTAATTATCTTTTTATTCAGTATATGTACAGATTTGATAGAATAGTTTAGATAGAGATTAATTCATTCATTCTAAGTTTTACAGAAAATCAACCTCAAGGCATAGATCCTAATTCTAGAGAAGTAGAATTCGTATTGGTGAGTTTGTTCATCAATATTGAGGTTGTGTGTTTAATCTTGTAACTTCAAGCATTCAATACAAGTTTACAAGTTGTTGATTATATACTGTTTTGATTTACTGTTTTATTGAATATCAAAGTGTTATTCCGCAACTTCTTTGATATTAGTTTCTGAGAATTTATTCTTGTTAAGAATTCGATCCTGACAAGTGGTATCAGAGCCTATCTCCCTCAGAAACATCTATTCATTCATCATGGAAAACTTTGCAGAATCAAACAGTACTCTGGTCTCTAAGGTTCCAATGCTCAAACCCAGTGAGTTTGACATGTGGAAGATCAGAATTAGACAATTCATTCTTCTCACTGACTACTCAATGTGGGATATCATTGAGAATGGTCCTTCTGAAGCAGGAAAGATAGAACCAGATGGGAAAAGACCTCCACCAAAGACAGATGGTGAGAGGAAGATCAGACAGACAGAGATGAAGGCCTTGAGCACTCTGCTCTTGGCCATTCCCAATGAATATCAGCATCAATTTTGCAACTGCACTGATGCTCAGATTCTCTGGAATGCTCTAGAGAAAAGATTTGCTGGAACTAAAAGTATCAAAAGAAATCAAAGAGATGTTCTAAAGCAGCAGTATGAGAATTTCATTTCTTCAAAGAATGAGTCTATGACTCAAACTTTTGATAGATTCAACAAGCTCATTGGTGAACTGGCTACTGTAGGAGTGAAGATGGAACAAGATGATATCAACAGAAAGTTCCTCAGATCTCTTAGGGATGAATGGACTATGTACACTGTCTCATATAGACAGAGTGACAATCTGGAAGAGAAGGAACTTGATGATCTATATAATGATCTAAGAGTTTTTGAAACTGAGGTAGAATCCAAGAAGAATCCCACTGGTTATATCCACAATGCTGCACTTCTTTCAACATCTGCTGATACTACTGCTAACCCTGAAGCAGTTAGTACTGCCAGTGGAGTAAATTCAGAAAAAGGCACTGGAACTATCTTTGAA
Organism: Arctium minus; assembly: GCA_954870635.1. Lineage (NCBI taxonomy): Eukaryota > Viridiplantae > Streptophyta > Magnoliopsida > Asterales > Asteraceae > Arctium > Arctium minus. The sequence continues at coordinate 111,040,296 of OX941084.1, forward strand.
GCCTTTTTGTCCAGTCATAGCAACAATTCATTGATTAATGATGATCTAGATCAACTTCACCCTGATGACCTGGAGGAGATGGACATTAAATGGCAGATGGCCATGTTATCTATGAGAGTGAAAAAGTTTATTAAAAGAACAGGAAGAAACAACTTCTCTCAAAGAAGAGAAGATGTAGCTGGTTTTGACAAGACTAAGGTGGAATGCTATAAGTGTCACATGAAAGGACACTTTGCTAGAGAATGCAGAAGTGTTGTTCCAAACAACAACCACCAACAAGCTCAGAATGGAGGCTACAATCAAAACAAGAATCCTGCTCAAGCCCTTGTTTCCCAACAAGGAATGGGATTTGACTGGAGTGATCAAGCTGAGGAAGCCATTCAGAATCAAGCTCTTATGGCAGAAGTGTCTGATCTCCCCTTTGAGTTAATTTCTAATCTTTGCACTAAATCTTGCATAGACACTGTCAAAAGATACAGGGATCACAATCAAAGTATGTGTGATGACCTCAAAAGATTAGAAAAGGACAGAAGAGATTATGTGTTGATAGTAGAGAGATTTGAAGAGCAAATCAAAGGCTTTCAAGCTAATGAACTTCAACACTCTTATGACACAAACTATTGGAAGTGGGAAAAGAATGAGTTAGAGACCAAACTGTCTAAGTCCTTAGAAGAGAATGATAGGCTGAAAGAGGAACTATCTAAAGTTAAACTTGACATAGAAAAGTTTTCATATGCTTCAAAAGCAATGGATTCTCTTCTAAAGGCTTAGATTCATGATAAGATGAAGCCTGGTATTGGATACAACAATACACCTCCTCCTTACAACAACAACTATATCTCTCCTACTTCAGACTTGTTAGAAACCAAGGAGAAAAAGAACTTGTCTGAGGAAGCTCTTAAGATAGATCCTTTGGATGAGATAGTAGTTAAGGATTTGACTGAGAAAGAAGCTAGTAAGAATAGGGATAATACTGTGAGTAAAAAGATACCATTAGAAAAACAATATTATCACCAATGAGGGATGTGGGAAAATCTGGGTCAAGTCCAAGGAGATAGAGAAGATCAAAGGAAAGGATAACAAGGTCCATTACAAACAAACCACGGTTGTGAATCCTGGATCTTGTAAACAGTGTGCTTGTAATAAAGCTAAGAGCCTAAATTCTGGTATAAAAAGAGGTAATCAAAGAAACTGGAATAATCAATGGGCTCAGAAACAAGGAGTTGATCTGAATAAAATCAATAGACCAAAACCTTGTTTCATATGTGGCAAGTTGAATCATTTGGATAAGTATTGCTTCTTTAATCCTATTAATCAACAGATAAACTTTCAAAGATTTGTGCAAAAACCTGTTGGTTATAGGAAGGCTGGAAAGAAACATGTGATGAAGAAATCTGTTGAAAGTAAAGGCCCTATGAAAAATAAGGTTTTAAAAGAAAGTATTTTACTATGGGTACCTAGAAGTACTAACAGTGTTAGTACTGCTAAAAATATTAGTACTGCTAACACAGTTACTACTGCTAACAGTGTTAGTACTGCTGAAAATATTAATGCTGCTAACACAGTTACTACTGCTAACAAGGTTACTACTGCTAAGCATGCAAGTACTGCTAAGGCAGTTAGTACTTCTAAAATCAGTATTGCTTCTAGCAAAAATGTTTCCAAGCCTATTATTGTGACAAAATACTCCAAGCATGAGGAGTCAAAGTTTAAAAATCTTGTCAAGAAAGAATGCAAGTATTTTGATGAGAAAGGGGTACCCAAGACCACTTTGGCTTGGGTTCCTTATTCAAACTAACTGATTCATCTAATGTGCAGGGCAACCAACAGCTCAAAGCAAAGAGCATTTGGCATGTTGATAGTGGTTGCTTTAGGCACATGACAAGTAACATGTCATGCCTTCAGGATTTCAAGCATATCAATGGAGGACATGTTGCTTTTGGAAATGATCTTACTGGTGGTAAAATAAGTGGCAAAGGTAATGTCACAAAAGGTAAGATGACATTTGAGGATGTCTACTATGTTGATCAATTGAAGTACAACCTGTTAAGTGTATCACAGGTTTGTGACAAACAACATAGCATATTATTTACAAACACAGAGTGTATGATCCTTGCTCCAGGGTTCAAAGTAGTTGATGAAAGCATGATACTACTTAGAACTCCAAGAAAGGACAATGTTTATTGTCTAGATATGGACAATGTTAATAGTGATTCATCCCTGAACTGTCTTGTTTCAAAAGCTTCTGTGGATGAATCCTCTCTATGGCACATAAGGATGTGTCACATGAATTTCAAGACTATGAACAAACTTGTTAAAAACAACCTTGTAAGAGGTTTACCTTCAAAAGTCTTTTCATGTGATGATCATTGTGTTGCTTGTCTTAAAGGCAAACAGCACAAAACTTCTCATAAGACCAAAGAGTTAAATTCTATTTCTTCTTGTCTCCACTTACTGCATATGGATCTGTTTGGTCCTACAAATGTTATGAGTATAGGCAAGAAATCTTACTGCTTGGTTATTGTTGATGATTACTCCAGATTTACTTGGGTATATTTTCTAAGGACTAAGGATGAGACAAGTGGACTTATCAAATCCTTTATTCTAAGAATTGAAAACCAAACTAATCAAAGAGTAAAAGTCATCAGATCAGATAATGGAACTGAGTTTAAAAATCATGATCTAAACACCTTTAGTGAAGAGAAAGGTATTGAGAGACAATATAGTGCTCCTAGGACTCCTCAACAGAATGGAGTTGCTGAAAGGAGAAATAGGACACTAATAGAGGCTGCTAGATCTCTGTTGGCTGATTCAAAATTGCCAATTACCTTCTGGGCTGAAGCAGTTAATACTGCTTGTTATGTCCAAAACAGAGTTCTAGTGGTCAAGCAAAAGAACAAGACCCCATATGAGCTTTTAAATAAAAGAAAACCTTTCATTGGATTTTTCAAACCTTTTGGGTGTCCTTGTACTATTCTCAATACCAAATCTTACTTAGGTAAGTTTGATAGCAAAGCAGATGATGGATTTCTTGTTGGCTACTCATCTCAGAGTAAGGCTTACAGAGTCTTTAACTCTTCTTCCAGAATAATTGAAGAAAGTGACAATGTCAAATGCAATGAGAACACACCAAATCCAATTGGGTCTGGTCCTCAGTGGCTATTTGACATTGACTCACTAACTAACTCTTTTGGTTTCAGTAGTGTTGATTATGCAGGTACAGGGAGTGGAGAATCAGGGACTACACAAGTCTCAGAAAGTATATCTCAATCTGTGATATTTCCCATACCCACAGTGAATCCTGTTGAAGACTGTGAAAAGGAACCATCTACTGGACCAAGTCAAGGTGAAGAAGAAAGTAGAGATGAGAAGACTCAAGAGAATAAAGAACCAGAAGTGGCTACTGAAAACACTTCAGTTGAGTTGAATGACTCTAATCTAGAGTTGGAACTTAATGAAGAACCTAGTCATCACACCAGAATACAAAAGAATCATCCTCCACAGCTGGTAATAGGAGATATATCCTCTCCTATGATGACTAGAAATCAAAGTAAACTTCAAGAAATCCAAGATCAACAACACACAGTGCTTTCTTGCTTTTTATCCCAGCTTGAGCCTAAAAAGGCACATGATGCTATGAAAGAATCCAGTTGGATAGAAGCCATGCAAGAAGAGCTACTGCAGTTCAAGCTGCAAGATGTTTGGGATCTGGTAGAGCTTCCTAAAGGCCAAAGGGCAATAGGAACAAAATGGGTCTTCAGGAATAAGAGAGATGAAAGAGGTATAGTGATAAGGAATAAAGCAAGGCTGGTGGCTCAAGGGTATACACAAGAAGAAGGAATAGACTATGAAGAAGTATTTGCACCTGTGGCCAGGATAGAAGCAATTAGATTATTCCTGGCTTATGCTTCCTACATGAAATTCAAAGTCTATCAGATGGATGTGAAAAGTGCATTTCTTTATGGTTCAATTGAAGAAGAAGTATATGTCTGTCAACCACCAGGGTTTGAAAACCCAAGCTATCCAGACAGAGTATACAAATTGAAGAAAGCACTTTATGGACTACATCAAGCTCCAAGAGCATGGTATGACACTCTGTCATCCTATCTCTTGGAAAATGGCTTTGAAAGAGGAGTTATTGATAAGACTCTATTTATCAAGAGAAAGAAGAAGGATATCTTGCTGGTCCAAATCTATGTTGATGATATTATCTTTGGATCAACAAGAGACAACATGTGCAAGGAGTTTGAGGAACTAATGCATCAAAGGTTCAAAATGAGTTCCATGGGGGAACTTACTTTCTTCCTTGGACTCCAAGTTCAACAGAAGACAGATGGAATCTTCATATGTCAGTCCAAGTATGTGCAGGACATTCTAACCAAGTTTGGTTTCTCAGATTCAAAACCTGCTAGCACACCTATGGAGACACACAAGCAGATAACAGTAGATCTTGAGGGGGAGGATATGGATGTTCATCATTATAGATCCATGATTGGCTCTCTCATGTATCTTACAGCCTCTAGGACAGATATAATGTTTCCAGTCTGTGTGTGTGCAAGATTCCAAGTTAGGCCAAAGCAATCTCACTATCAAGCTGTTAAGAGGATATTGAGATATCTCAAAGGGCAACCTAGATTGGGACTTTGGTATCCTCATGACTCATCCTTTGACCTACTTGCATACTCGGATAGTGATCTAGGTGGAGCAAACTTGGACAGAAAATCTACTTCTGGAGGATGTCAGTTTTTGGGTGCAAGACTAGTGTCTTGGCAGTGCAAGAAACAAACCACAGTATCCACATCTACAACAGAGGCAGAGTACATAGCAGCTGCAAGTTGCTGTTCTCAAGTCTTATGGATTCAGAATCAAATGTTGGATTATGGGGTAACCTTTCTACACTCTCCAATTTTTATTGATAACAGCAGTGCTATTAGCATTGTGAATAATCCTGTCAAGCACTCAAAGACAAAGCACATTGCAATCAGGTATCACTTCATAAGAGACTGTAATGAAAAGAAACTTATTCAAGTTATAAAAGTTCACACTGATAATCAGTTTGCTGATCTATTCACTAAAGATTTTGATGTGGGTAGATTCACTTTCTTGGTAACAAGTGTGGGAATGATCAACTCTAAATAAGCCCCTTCTCAAAAAGTGGTTCTATACCTGTATATTGTTTATTCTTGGTGTTACTAATCTTCTTTTTCAGGATATGTATAGCAGTACTCAGTGTTTCGCAAGTTTAAAGGAGTAAGTCAGTTAATACTGCTAGTAGTTAATACTGCTCACAGTTAATACTGCTAGTTAGTTAATACTGCTAGTAGTTAATACTGCTCACAGTTAATACTGCTAGTTAGTTAATACTGCTAGTAGTTAATACTGCTCTCAGTTAATACTGCTAGTTAGTTAATACTGCTAGTAGTTAATACTGCTCTCAGTTAATACTGCTCTCAGTTAATACTGCTCTTAGTTAATACTGCTAGTAGTTAATACTGCTTTCAGTTAATACTGCTTTCAGTTAATACTGCTCTAGGTTAATACTGCTTATGTTCCGAATACTATAAATACTCTTTGCCCGCCTAAAAGCTCATAACGACTCTTTGCATACTGTTCACTTGCGCTCTAAACCCTTTCTCTCACAAAGTTCAAAGTTTTCAGACAAGAATCTTCAAGGTCAATGGCATCAATGGCATTCATTGACGAGCACAATGAAATCGCGATGCTCCAAAAGCCAAAGCAAGCTGAAGGTTTTCATCAGATAGTCGACTTTCTGAAGTTGAGCCACATTGCCCATGCTCTCACTATGTCTCCTACTATCTTCATAGAGCATCAGAGGCAATTTTGGGCACATGCCACCATTGTTACTGAGGATGGTGTGCAAATGATCAAGACGACAGTATGTGGCAAGCCATTGACAGCTACTGAAGAAGTAATTTGCATCAGTCTACATCTAGACGATGCCTCTGGTATAACTTCTATCCCTAATGATGAACTGTTTTCTACTCTTACAAAAATGGGGTATGGAGGCCCATTGGGTGTTTTTAAGTTCTCAAAAGCTAAATTCTCACCCCAATGGCGTTTTCTTGTTCATACCTTGATGCACTGCATTTCTAAAAAGACCACTGGCTGGAGTGAGTTCAGCAGTCCCATTGCTTATGCTTTGGTCTGTTTGGCCACTGCCAGAAGGTACAATTTTTCACAAATGATTTTCAATGATCTTGTCTCAAACATGGGAAACAAAAAGAGCTTTTATATGTATCCCAGGTTTGTTCAAGCAGTAATCAACCATGAATTGACGGATATTCCTCATTCTGATGGAATATATGTACCAAAACCCCCTAAAGGCAAGGTTTTCTCCAATATGAGAAGATCTGCTGGGGACTCGGAAGGAGTAGACACCCCATTGTTCTCTACAATGATGGTGGTGTCCCAAACTAATGAAGGTATGGTAGCAGGGTCAAGGCCCCCATTAGACCAACCCACTGCTAGCCAATCCCAACCTTCCATCTCTCAAATTTTCCCTCAGTCCTTTGCTGCTAAACCCACTCCCATAATATCCAAGACCTATGTCAAGAGAAAGGTACACAAGTCTCCTTCCGTTGGTGTACCTACTATTAACCAAGAGCCTCAAAGCCCTCTATTGGAGCATTCTCCAGTAGAGAATATCCAAAGGGAATCCACTAGGGTGTCTCCCAACCCAAAGGAGGTGCTCTCTGAGGAGGAGGAAGAGCATATGGGAGAGAAGGCTGCCACTACTCCTGCTAGCTCAGAGGAGGTCAGTGGTAACATCCATAAGACCTTCCCCATGGCAACTTTGAATGAGCAATCATTCAAAGGTCCCCGGTGCCAAGAAACCAAGGGGGTGGATAGTGCTTCTGCTAGGCAGAAGACTTCCACTACAAAAAGATCCAATGATCCTTCAAAAGAGGGTAACACTTCTGGAGAGGGTGAGGACAGATATACTTACTATGAATTGATGGAAACAATGGGGAACATCAACCAAGATGTTCTCAAACAAGGAAAAGAAATTGAAGAGATGAAGATGGTCATCCTGTCACAACAAATCTAGATTGCCAAATTAAAGAAAATGGTGACAAGGTTGGTGCATAAGCAGAGGAGAAAACAATTTGTTTTAAAGAAGAGGTCAAATAAGAAAAATGCTTCCAAAAAGGGGGAGAATTCAAGCTCAGAACAGATAGATCAACAGTTTGAGGGGGAGTTTGTTGAAGAAAGGGCTGAATTTGTTGAAGAAAAGGCAGCAGCAGAAACTGTTACTACTGCTAAGCCAAAACAAGCAGCAGAAACTGTTAGTGCTGCTGAAACTTCACAAGCAGCAGTACCAGAGTTAACACCAACAGAAATTGAAGTAGCTGAAATGCTCATCAAAGCAAAGAATGACACTCCCAAACCAAAGGGAGTGGTCATAAATGAAGGGGGAGCAGAGAAAATAGAGAAGAAAGAAATGGGTGTAGATACAAGGAAAAAAAGAAAAGCAAAGATGATAGAATCTGATCAACCATCTAAAAAGCAAAAGATGATTGAGTCAGATGAAGCATTAGCAAAGAAAATGCAAGAGGAGTTAGATCTAGCAGAAAAGGAACAGGTTGAAAAAGACAGAGAAATGGCCAGAGCACTTGCAAATGAGTTAAATGAAGCATTTCAGAAAGGGCTGGAAACAGAGAAAGCTAAGCAAAGAGCAATGTGCTTGAAAAAGGCTATGATGGCCAGAACAAGTGCTAAGAAGAGAAGACCTTCACAAACTTACCTTGCCACTCAGGAAAGAAACAAAATGATAACTTTCTTGAGGAGTGCAATTGGTGTAAAGAAAGAAATGTTTGTGAAGATGAATTTTGATCTAATCAAGGAGCTATATGAGAAAGAAATGGGGAAGCTGAAGAGTAATGAAAAGGACAGTGTGGAGTTTGAAAAGAAAGCTAAAGAGAGGCATGATGTAAATATCAATAAACCCTTCCCTGAAAGTGAAGAGGGAACTCCAACAAAGAAAAAGGTAGAGATTAAGCAAGAAGAGACTCTAGCTCAGAAGATCAAGAAGATAAAAAGAGTTAAGTCTATTGCTTCTAAAGGCCCTAGATCAGAAGAAAGGAAAAAGGAAGAAAAGAAGAAAGAAGCTACTATAGGACAAGGGAAAAGGATACTGAAGAGAACCAAGATGATGGCCAACAGAAAGAAAGTTGAAAAGAAGTCTAGAGTAGAAGAAGAAAAGAAAGTTGAATCTCAGGAAGAAATACCACAGAGTTCAGATGTAAACATGTACATGGTGGTAATGGATAAAATTCTAAAGCCTATTTCAGATGAACCTGTTGGATTCAAACCTCCTGAAGTTATCCTCTGGGATACTGTAGAGGTGGATGGTAAAGAGTACATCAGATTGAAAAGAAAGGATGAGAGGTATGAAGTCTACAGCACCTGGAGCAAAATTGTCAGAGAGTGTTCAAGATCTGATTTGGAATAAATGTTTGCAGTGGGGATGAAAGTTCATGCAGATCAGTTGACAGCACCAGGGTTACCAATTGTGAAGCTAGTTATGGAATATTTGTGCATGTTGTTCAAACCAGAAGCAGTAAAGCATTTGATAAAAGATGTATTTAAGACTGTTAGAGGATGGACTCTATATGAAAGGAGTGGAGTCTATGAACTAGCATTGGATACTTTTCACAGGGAGTATTACTTGGTGGATAGGGTATACAACCATACCAATCTGAAGCTTCAAGCCATTTTAAATAAGAAGTTGAGTTGTACACCAAATTCAGAAATGGCAAAGTACTTAATTCAAAGAACTATTAATCAGAGCATGGGACTGGATCCTAACTTTGGATTAGATCAATGAAGATTTTGGAAGCATTTGAAGAACTTGACTTCTCTTTCTAAAAGTCAAGTTAGGGGGAGATTGTTGGGAACTGAAGATGTGAACAAGTCTTTAATGCTGCTAGTTCAGAATTACTACTGCCAGAGGACTTCAAAGTTAATACTGCTGAGTATTACTACTGCTAGTAGAATTAATACTGCTAGTCAAAGTTAGTGCTGCTTGAACAAAGTTAGTACTGCTTAGCTAGTTAGTACTACTAGTGGTTAGTGCTGCTTAGTAGTTAATGCTGCTAAGACCAAGTTAATGCTGCTAGAAGAAATTAATGCTGCTGAGCATAGTTAGTACTGCTTTTGACTTAAAGAACCGGATGGAAAGGATGACAGTTGGAAGGAATCAAGATATTCATGGAAGGCTTGAAGATAATGATGGAAGATATACTGAAGATATTTTATTTATTGTAATTATCTTTTTATTCAGTATATGTACAGATTTGATAGAATAGTTTAGATAGAGATTAATTCATTCATTCTAAGTTTTAGAGAAAATCAACCTCAAGGCATAGATCCTAATTCTAGAGAAGTAGAATTCGTATTGGTGAGTTTGTTCATCAATATTGAGGTTGTGTGTTTAATCTTGTAACTTCAAGCATTCAATACAAGTTTACAAGTTGTTGATTATATACTGTTTTGATTTACTGTTTTATTGAATATCAAAGTGTTATTCCGCAACTTCTTTGATATTAGTTTCTGAGAATTTATTCTTGTTAAGAATTCGATCCTGACATACGAAAAGTGAAGATTTCGCACAAAGGGTTATATGAAAAGCTAAGAATTCGCAAAAAGGGAGGAATTCACATCTCAGTGTTAGTCATTCATACGAATTGCTCAGAATTCGCACACTTGTATATGCGAAATGTGCAGAATTCGCACATAGCTTTATGCGAAAAGCTCAGAATTCGCATATAGTTATATGCGAAAAGTGAAGTTTTCTTATCTTTTTATGTGAATTGTGTGTCTATGCGAATTGTGTTCATACGAATTGTTGCATGTTAATTGTTGATTGTGAGTGGCATACGAATTCTGTACTTAGCATAATTTTCAAGTGATTTTTCTGATTTTCTGACTAACGATCATTTCTAGCTAATTTTTTTTAGATATCAAGCTGCAATATGAGATTTAGTTGTTAAAATTTTTTCTCGTGGGACCCTCGTGCTAAGTCTGCGTAAGGGGACATATTTCTGACTGTGATTAAAGTTTCAGATTTTTGCTAACGATCATTTCTAGCTCATTTTTCTACATATTTCAAGATGTCTCAGGGATACACCTATGATTTTGAAAAAATGAATATTTCTGAAGCTAAAGCTCATGTTAAGAGACTTGCTGAACAGTTATCAAGATACACCAGTATGGCCAATGATTGTGAAAGGGAGAATACAAAGCTCAAATATGGGATATCACCTCTAAAAACTGAAAATGAGAATTTAAAGATTCAAAATTCATCTCTTCTTGACCAGATCAATAAATTGAAAGATAATTCTACAGTTTTAAAAAAAGATTTTATTTGTTCAGATTGCATTTATAACTCTAATATCATTTTTGCAGGGATCAATGAATCTAAAGAAAAAGAGATTTCTAATCTTCAAACAAAGATGAAGAAATCTGAAGAGGAATCCAAATGTTTGAAAGCAAGTAATGCAAATTCTACATGGTCCAAGAAAGAGTTGATGCAAAAAGAGCTTGATGAACTCAGAAGAAAACCAAATGTTGCTGTAGATATTTGTGATGGGCTGAAAAAGATAAATTCTCAAATCTTTGCTGAAAGAGACAAACTAAAAGACAAAGTCTTTAGTCTTGAGGTTGAAATTAATATGGTGAAAGAAAAGTACAACTCAAGAGATAAAGAGGAGACAAAGAAGATTGAGAAGAAAAGAAAGGATTTGGAAAAAGATAAAGTTGAACTTCAAAAGAAGATTGATGAACTAAAAGAACCTATCTCTCATGATGAAAAGATGTTAATGAAATAAAGAGAAGGTTTTGAGAAAGAAAGAAAAGGATATGCTCAAAAGTTTTCTGACTTCTCAAGAAAGTCCTTTGAAGAGAAGGAGTTAAATGAACTCAAATATACAAAACTTTCTCAACAAGTGTCAGACTTTAAGAAAGTTATTATCATGGAGAGAGACAAATTTGAGAAAGAAAAGAAGAAAACTAAAGAAAAGAATGCTGGTGTATTCAAGGAGATTTCTGAACAGAGAAAGAATGTTGAAAAAGACTTTGAAGAAGAAAGAAGAGTGTTTGAAGTTGAAATAGAGAAACTTAACAAGAAACTATCTGAGCTGTCAACAAACATTATGAACGAGAAGAATGCAAAATCTGAATTGCATAAGAAGTTTGATCTGATTTCAAAGGAAAGAAACAGTTTGTCTTCAAAGATAAAAGAACTTGAAGAGATCATGTTCAAGGTGAAGTTGACTGAGCAAAAGACGGCAGAATCAATTGTCCAATGACCAAGAGGTGATCAAGCTCATTCATAATGCTCATTCAAAACAACTTCGAGTTCACGGGCTATCGGAGCTGCTCCCGGAGTGAGGTCGATCTGAAACTCCACTTGCCATTCCGGCGGGAATCCGGGTAAGTCTTCCGGAAAGACGTCCAGATAATCTTGCACCACTTCCACAACTTCTACCGACTTCTTCTCTTTCTTCGCATCCACCACATAGGCCAAGTACGAAGGCTAACCCTTCGCTAGAAACTTGCGAGCCTTAAGAGATGAAATAATGGGATTACTACTCTTTCCTTTCTCCCTATAAATGGTAGCCACACCATTTTCCGACAATGACACTTGGATCATCTTTTTGGAGCAAAAGATGTCAGCCTTATGCCTCACTAACCAATCCACACCTATGACCACATCGAACCCTCCTATAGCCATGGGTAGTAAATCTACTCCGAAAGAATTCCCATCAATCTCTAGAGTGCAATTACAAAAACGGTCTCGAATGATCACTTGATCCCCATTTGCTATTTCTACTACTAATGCATCGAGAAGGACACTAATAGGAGTGACAAATTGCTTACAGAAAACTTCTGAAACAAAGGAACATTTAGCACCCGAATCAAACAAAACACGAGCTTGCAAGGAGTTTACTAGGAACGTACCCAAACCAACATCAACGGTCTTCTTTGCCTCCTCGGTAGTCATCCGGAAAGCTTGACTCGGCGCCCTTGGTGGTTGATCGACTCTAGCCGTCGAACCCACAGAATTTCCACCATTTCCTCCTACTAGCTTTGGGCAATCCCTCTTCATATGCCCCGGTTCTCTGCACTCATAGCACACCGGCACCCGGATGGGACACTCTCTAGTTGTGTGACCCTTCTTGCCACACTTAGCACATCCTACCAGACCCGAGTAGGTTCTTGTAGCACATGGGCCCGAGTGCTTGGACTTGCATTTATGGCACCACCGATCCTCCCGACAATGATCTCCCGCTCTTCCGCTTATAAACGGTCTTGATTGACGAACTGGCCCAGATGCCCTTCCCACTTCCATTTCTCACCAACCTGTCTTCTTTTTTCATTCTCCGCATTGATGTCATCCTCAATAAGCAAACATTCTTCGATGACCTCTTGCAAGGTCAAACCCCTAGCATTTCTCACCGCCGTTCGCATCTCGGCCGGTAAACCTTGTTGATAGGCCTTAATTTTTGACTTTTCATCGGGGACCAGATGTCCCACCAAATTCAGTTTCTCCAAAAAGAGTTTGGAGTAGCCATCAATGGACAGAGTCCCCTTCTTCAGATATTGGAACTCCCATTACAGCTTGTCTAACGAACGCTCACTACAATATTAATCCATGATCTTCTCTTTGAACACCGGCCAAGTTAACTTAGCCAGAACTTCAGGAGTGAGGACGGATCGAGTGAGATTCCACCAAATCAGAGCCGCTCCCCGAAGTAGTTGAGAAGTAAACTTGACCCGTTGAGAGGGGTTACACTCACTGGACTCGAAGGCCATCTCTACCTCTTTGAGCCAATACATACAAGACACCGGGTTATCTGAACCCGCAAACTCTTTAGGGTGGCACCCCTTAAATGCCTTGTAGGTGCACCCCTTAGTCTTTGCCTTAATCCCATTATCCGCTGGATCCTCAACCGATACGACAACTGGTCCACCCGACCCCATAACAAAGTTTTCCGCCATTGTCTCCCGTTGTCGGTTACTGGAGTCTCGATCCTCTAAAAGCTTCATGAAAAACTCTTGCTGTTGGGCCATGGCTGAGTTCATGGCCAACATCATGCTATCCTGAATCCGGGTCTCCATGGTCACTTCCTCCATGATGGCATTACTTGCATTGAGGTTCCGGCGTGGAATCTGTTCAGGTCCTCCTCCCATGATTGTGGGTATTGGAGGCACCTCAGTAGTTACGCCCACAGGAGGCCGTTCAACTGTAGACTCCACTTCTAAGTGGCCCTCCGGTGTATTTGGTAACCTACTCCGAGTGTTTACCATTTCAATCTGCCATACATTTACGAGAAATAGATTGAGAAAAGACTAAACGAGTTGAACTCATTGTACGTACTAATACCTTCATCAATTATCATAATAATAGTAAATCAAGTATGCTCACGTAACAATACATTCATAATAGCAGTAGCTAAGTGAAATTATGAATGAACCATACAAAAGAATTCTTGTCACCATCATCACAACTTTCAATTAAAGTAATTCTATAATCCTAACGCTCTCCCCACCTAAGATTCCTACTCCAAGTGGACAGTGAAACTATAAAGTCTAAAGCTTAATTCTGGATATGCTAAAACAATACCTAGTTCACTTAAACTAAAGCTCTGATACCAACTTGTAACACCCTAAAAATAGGGATAACGAAATCCGAAAAATGACATGAGGTATATAAAATTGCCAAAGCAAGAGCCTCCCAAAAATGGGGAAATACACAAACATGCCTAATTACAGTTGTAATTTTAATGGACAATAAATTAACAACCAACTAATCTAATTTCTACAACTAGAAAAGAGATTACAAAAGGGTTGTCATCTATAAACCCAAATGGCCTTCTACCAAAGTATGTCCAATTGCAAGTATTCCCCCAAGCTCTCACCCACGCAACTATGCCAACTTAGAACCGGCGCTGCTAGAACCTGAGACACACATCGACACCAAACAAGTGTTAGGCCAAAAAGCCTAGTGAGTTGAACAATAATGAGCATGCATGAACAATTACAGTTCTTATCAGCAGTTAACCATAGTTCAACCAATGTGGAGTCAATAAGGGAGACCCATAACACCAATCAAGTTCCACCCAAAGAGTCGATATAACTTGATGCCATCTACCAAGAAACACCCTAAAGGCCCGGCACATCCGAGGACTGCAACTAAGGAAATTTCCCGAATGGCGGAGGTCTAGGCACATACCATCACGGTGGCACCCAAGACTATATCCTCCTAGTGTCTACTAACTTGGTTCGTCCAACATAATTCATAGGAGGTCTTGAGGTATATTTCAACCAACACATTTTGATACCAACCATGGGTACAATGTTACCATCCTAACACATATGTCCAAAATCAGACCCAAGTTCCAACATAATCAATGTTTAGATACAACATCGCCAAAAAGGAATTCCAAGTAGAATTTATCATCTACTATATCACATATCCCCAAATCATGTCAAAATACCAATAACATGTACGCATGAAGTAAATCCCAAATATTTGACAACTAGAGTAAATCATGGCAAGATACTCATAAGAAACCTCCCAACACATTAATCATGAAACCACCATCAAATAGTTGAACAAATAGAGATAAACATTTTGAGAAATGTTACAATAATACAAGTAAGAGATTATGATGTGTATCTAGTTTTAACAAAGGTTTAGTAAACTCACAATCTAGGTTTTGAACCAAAACCTAGAAAAGATGGAAACCCTAGAAGTTGAAGGGATGAGACTTGAAGATGAAGATGAGACTTGGAGAAACCCTAGAATCTTCTTTGAGATGAGTAAATGCTAGCAATCAATGATCCAACCACCAATGGATTGTATTTAAGAGGGTTAGGGTTTATAAATGGAGGAAGAGAATCAGTTTGGAGTCTCTAAAATCGCCAAAGAGAAAGAGGAGAATGAGATAAAATGACTCAAAATCAGCCAAAGGACTCATTTAAGACAAAGTCCCCGCTCGCGATAGTTTCCGACGATAGTGCCATTGGCACTATCGCGTGTCACATTCGCGCGAATACCCCGACTCTCGGTACACTCCACGCGAGAGTGACCTGCGATAGTGACAGTGTCACTATCGCGTGTCACAATCGCGACCACCACCCCCACTTATGGTACATTCCCCTCGAGAGTGACCGGCGATAGTGACCATGTCACTATCGCGTGGCACTCTCGCGCCACACTCTCCTCAGCCCAAAATTCTAGTTTGACACGATTACGAGCGCGAGGTTTAAACGACTAAAGTGGTAAGTCAGATTACATAGCATTTCAATATAACAACGATCATCAAAAGCATATAAAGGCTCATATTCTCAAATAGTCATAATTTAACGAAACAAAAAGGAGAATTACTTACCTTATGAATTTCCGGGTGTTACAAGATGATAGTCATACTTCTAAATCTAAAGATCAGATTCGTCCTTCTAACATTTTCTAAGATAAACGTGTTGATGGTTCAGGTAAGCATAAAAGAACAAGTGGAAAAGAAAATTGGATTTGGAAAGTGAAAGGTTCCTCAGAGGAGAAAAAGGAACAAAACTCATTTGTGCATACATCAAACGCTAAAAGAAATAATGCTCCTAAAGGTAAAACTTTTGGCAAACCTGATCTTGTTTATACTGTAAATCAACTGATTAGGTTAGCACAAAAGAAAATTAGTTGTTCCTATTGTGGTTCAATGATTTTGTAAACAAAAAATATGAAAATAGTTGGTATGGTTCTTACTACATTTCTTCTAATAGAACTGCAACTAACAAACCAGGACCCAAATATTAGTGGGTACCAAAAGCTAAACCTGTGTTGTAGGCACACAAAGAGTAATGGGAGAAAGAACAATGACTCCTAAGTAAAGCAGTTTAGGACTCAATCCTCATTGTTAAAGGAACATGACTTCTAGACAAAGCAGTCTAGGACTCGTACCTCAGAGATCAAAGAAAGACTTCTGATCATGTACAGATCAGGACTCGATCTTCAAAGATCAAAGCATGACTTCTAAACACATCAGTTTAGGACTCGTTCTTCAATGATAAAGATGAAGAGTTTGACTTCTGAATTCACTTCAATCCTAGTAATTCAGAACTCGGTTTAATGATTATGGATTATGCATATGTTAAGGGGGAGCTTATATGTTTTATCTTTTTACTGATATATATTTTCAAATTTTTCAGGGGGAGATTAAATGATAAATTCATTGTTACATTTTAGACAGAATTACTATTCTCATTGGAGAATATGTGACGATGGCTTCTGAATATTTCAGTTCAGAATCCGTACTCAAATGTTTTTCTTCTCAAGGATGCTTAATAGATAACATCTTTAAAGAAGTTTTTACTTTGAGAGGGAGTTAATGAGAATTTCACTTTATATCTTTTAGGGGGAGAAGATAGAATTTCATTATACTTTAACTGTTATATCTTTCTGATGACTTGACTTTTTACAGATATCCAGGGGGAGCATATATGATGTTTTGTCAAGGATACTTAAATGATCATATTTATTTTAGGGGGAGTTTAGATTTTTACATTGAAGGTATATTTTTCTGAATCTTAAACTCTATCACTTGTTGAAAGAGGAACAACTTTCGCCTGTGAAAATCGTTTTCTTAAATGTTCAAACCACTTCTTATTCTTAAAATGTTTTCATGAATTGAGAAGTGTAATTTTAAATGATTTTCATTTGGATACTTTTATGTTTATCTGACCGTGTGTTTCCAAAAGATCAATACTTGTGTATTATCTTGTCTATATACTTTCAAGTATTCTTACACACATCGGTTCATTACATTTTTTCCTGACTTTGTTATTACCATGTCTCAAACGATAAATCTTTCGATGGTAATACTCCTGTTTGCTATTCAATGTTGCTTGAAATCAGATGTTATTTCTTTATATTTGTGCTTTCATTGCTAAATTGTTTATATCTCGTTCATATAAACAACATTCGTTCTTTGATACTCCAAATTATTTTTCTTTATGATATTTGATCTGATTAAATCATTGTCAGATTCTTAAAACCATGAAATTGAATGATCTTAAATGTTCAATGTTTTGAGAGATCTTAAATGTTCAATTGCTCAAATTTCATTCTTATCTATTATGATTATACATACGCTGACTATGATTTCTTGTGCTTAATTGTCAAGACAAACTGCTGAGCAACACATTCTTTTAGGTCAATATACATAGTATTCAATGTGTGAGCTTAAATGACTTCCATGGATTCACGATAACCAGTGTTTCTTACCCCGGAAGTAATCCTTGACTGATTGAGGGGAGATGGGTTAAAAGATTGAGGGTGGGTGTGTGCTGAGGTAAAATGTAAAAGAGAGATTGGTTAGAAATGAGCTCAAAGTATTAAAAGAAAGAGGGTGAGAGATCAGAGTAAAAGAATATCAAACTCTGCAACAAACTTTTTATGAGTCGGGCAACCACAAAATCTGTTGGTTCACACTTCTTCGTGACCTTCATTGAAAAAGGCAAGTAGCCCATGCCAACTCTTGTATAAAACCCCAACTGCTACTCATTCTTTTCTCAACAAAGGAATGTTTCATTTTCAAGGAGAAACAACACATATTCTATTTGATCTTCATTTGGAAGACTCGAATATTGAAACAGAAGGAAAGTTGCCCCACCTTCGACCCTTTCTCATGCACATTGAGTCTATGTATAACTGTTGTTGTCTCAATGGTTTACATAATTTTGAGCCTTATTGAAAAGCAATCATTGTGCTTAATTCTTTCATACACAAGCACGTACACACAGAACATTTGTTTTTCTGTCAGAACGTTCATAGATTAACCTTGTGTTTTTCGATGATTGAATGGAAGTCCTGGGGAGTGAACATTACCCCAACTCCTTACATAATACATTCGTTGTACTCAGTAACTTTGTGTTACTGACAAGCATTTTAATTGTTTCATTCGTTGATTCAGGGTTACCACTCATAATTTGTCTGAATTTGAAAAGATTTGGATGAATACATCTTATGAATTGACGTAAACTTATCAGATCAGTTGGGGGAGATTATTCATATCCTACCAAAAGGGGAGATTGTTATTCATGGAGAAGTTTCAAAGTTCAAGTCAGATTTAATTTGATTGTATCAGAAAGGGGGAAAGTCTTCAAAGATACTGTAACAACCTGAACATTTATATATATAATAAAATAACATTTCTTACTAAACACTTCCCCAGGTTTACTCTTCATAGTACAATGCTTACAACTATCTCTTATTACACAACTGAGTTCAAAAAGTAAACTATTGCAGGAAGTCTTCTATCTCCTGGAAATAGCTCACATCTTCTTTTTACCCTTATCTGTACCTACTACTTTTCGATAACCTGAAACAGGATTATAATTTTGAAAGAGTGAGGGTTAGACCAATGGTCTAGTGAGTCCCCTCCAATCACTACTGCAACAGTTCAAATATTAATTAAAACATTTAAACAAAGCTTTATATCTCAAAAACATAACCTGCTCTTTTAATCAAACTTTTAAAACACTTTATGCTTCGCAGGCATAACTCAATCTACTGGCCATCACTGACCACTTTTTACGCTTCACAAGCGTACCTTAAGCTACTGACCAACATTTCCGTCAAAGACGGTTTGTCTGTCTCATACTGCCTTATTTTAGGGACACACCCTAATGGCATAAACTGGCCACACTCCCCGGTACGAGCAGGCGGGTCACACTTCCCGACTTAGGTCAGACTTTTGACTCAAATGTATGCATACACCTAGTCCTGACTGTATATAAAACAAGTTTATATAAACTGAGCATAAACATGCCAAACTGATTAAATCAATCTTTTGCAATAATTTCTGCATAACTTTCAATACTATAAATGCGCAGTATATAAAACCCACATTTATCAAATAACTGCTAAAATCATAAAAGATTTAGTTTGAAAGACTCACCTCTGGTTCTTCTTGATTAGACTCTGACTTGTACTTATTAACACCACCTACGATGGTATTAAAAACAAAGGTAAGCTAACTTGCAACTAACACTCTTGCTTTCTAAAAACTCATCAAATATAATCTACTGCTATTATCCCGGTCGAAACCACTCTGATCAATACCTCTTAGGACCGATTAACAAACTGTCGGTCGAATACTTATACCGGTAAATTACACTTTACCGGTCGAATACACTTTACCGGTCGACCTTGGTCCCGGTCGAACTTATATCGGTCAAATACCCTTACCGGGCCTTACAACCTACCAGTCTTTACAACCTATCGGTCGACTAAATTTTATCGGTCGATCGATACCTTTACCGGTCCACATCATCTTCCCGGTCATAGTTCATACAGAGTCGGTGACTCAACAGTTCGAACCCAGAAAACTTTAGATCATTGAATCGATCAAATACTCGGATAAAAGCTTAAAAACACAACTATTTACCGACAATAACATGCAGATAGAAGTATTAAGCTATAATCATACCTCTGTTTGACCAAAACAGATCGATTCCTCAAGATCTCTTTCTCTTTCTCTCTGCTTCTTGCTCTGAGTTCTCTTTCTTTCTAAGTCGGTCTCCAAAACCAATTCAGTATGATAATGAAACAAATATCTAAGACTTAGGTTATATATAAACAATGTTTCAATAAACCCCCCTGAACTTTGGGTCTCGCTTAACTTTTCACCCAACTTCCAAAATTAATAAAAATTTCGGATTCGGATATTACAATCTACCCCCCTTAAGAGAATTCCGGGGACGAAATTCTATCGCTAAACAAATGGGGATATTGAGATTTCATGTCTGACTCTACTTCCCACGTGGACTCTTGTCCTTGATGAAATTTCCACTGAACTTTCACTAATCGAATCTCCTTGTTTCTCAACTTCTTTATTTTGAGGTCCGTAATTGCTACAGGCTCCTCAATATAACTTAATTTTTCATCTACCTGAATATCTTCTAAAGGAACGACCATATCTGCTTCTGCCAAACACTTCTTCAGGTTTGACACATGAAATGTAGGATGAATCCCACACAAACTTTCTGGTAGATCAAGTTCGTAGGCTACTTCACCAACACGACCCGTGATGATGAATGGTCCAACAAACCTTGGTCTCAACTTTTCTTTTGTTAGAGCATAAATATGTTGGATACAAGTCAATGTCAATGTATTGTATTTGTATTTTAGTTTCTTTGTAATTCTTGTAGGTATAAATAGCTTTGTAGTTCTGTTATAGAAGTGTAGTATTCAGTTGTAAATAGAGAGAATACGTTTTAGAGAGAGAAATCTGTAGAGAGAGAAAGAGAGTTATAGAGAGAGAAAGTTTGTAATCTTGAGATTTGGAGTTTGAATCAAACAGGTAATTTGATTGAATCTTGTTTTTGTTGATTTGTTTGTGATTAGGAACTAGAAAACAGGGAATAACAATTGGTATCAGAGCAGATCCAAATCGAAATCAATTCAAGAAAAATGGTCGACACTGTGTTCTTCATGTCCAGATCTGATTTCGAGTTTTAGTATGTTTTTGGAGTAGATTTTGATTAGATTTTGTTAGAAAAGTGTTAGGTCTGATTTTATAGTAATCATTGTATTTATAGGGCTTGGTCAGATACTGTCTGTAGTTTCTAATACTGTGTAGTATTGACCAAGGGTATTTAAGTCCCTTTGGTCTTGTTTCTTTGTAAGAACTTTCACGCTCACTTTAATCAATTCTTGTTTTGCGCATCCAAGCTCTCTCTCTACTTTCTCTCTCTAAAGATTCATTGATCTTGGACTTTCAATTGGTATCAGAGCCATCTGAATATTGAGAGGATTGAGAGATTGATTTTTGTTATCTGAATTTGTGATTGAAATCGAAAATTTGATTGATTTTCTTGAATTTTTCAAGAAAATCTCGTTTTCTTGATTTCTCATAAAATTTGCATGTGTTTGTGATCGAATTGTGTTGATTTTGGATTCATTAGTTTCGTTTTTGATAATCGATCACATTTGTTTCAGGTTATTTTACAAGAAAAACAGTTTTAGATCATCGATTTTGAGTTTTAAAAGTTTTTTCAGAAAACTCGTCAATCGTACTGTTACATTCAAGAATTTTAGATTTAGTGGTTTTTAATCGAGTTTGATAATCAAAAGTTGTTAGAATGTTGTTTTCGAGCATTTGTGTGTGATTTTCGTGGTATTTTTTCAAAGTTTCATTCAATCTTACGAAAATTTTGATGTTCTGTGGTTTGCGCAAGTTCATGCAGTTTTGCGCATCATTCATATAGGTTTGCGCAAGATTCATATTACTTTGCGCAAGTTCTTTGTGTTCTAATCAGTGTGTTAGTGGTTTTCAGAATTTTCACATCAGGTTCACGGATCACTCAGCTTACGCAAAGTCAGGTTCTCGGATCATCAAGGTTCCGCAAAGTCGGTTTCTCGGATCACTCTGCTTACGCAAAGTCAAGTTTGCCTATCCTCCTTAGTACGCAAAGCACGGTTTGCGTATCAGCCTACGTACGCAAAGTCTAGTTTGCGTCTTCTTCCTGTTACGCAAAGATCAACTTTGCGTATCCCTCAGCATACGCAAAGCCTAGTTTGCGCATAAGCCTTCATACGCAAAGCCTAGTTTGTGCATCCTTCTTGTTCCGAAAGGCTTGGTTCTCGCATCATTTGGCTTACGCAAACCTCAGTTTGCGCAACCTTCTGCTCTCATTTAAAAAAAAAAAAAGAATCTGGATTTTTTTTTTGTTTCTGAAGATTGTCAACTATGGATTCTGCCAAGTTTGCTTTCCAAGCTCAGTTCGACAAGAATGATCTAATGATGCAATTGGGGACAAATACTCGTCCACCAGTCTTAATTAATGAAGATGAGTTTACACAGTGGCAAGATAGGTTCATTAATTTCATTGAACGTCAGGCTAACGGAGAAAATATGATGAAGTCGTTTACTGAAGGACCATTCATCAGACCGAAAAATGACACTCCTTTGACAGTTGATGAAATCAAACGTGAAAAAGCCGACAGAGAAGCAAAGTCCAATTTGATGCTAGCACTGCCTAACTCAATTTACAATAGAATTGATTGTTTCAAACATGATCCGAATATGATGTGGACTCAATTAGAAAAGATCATGCTTCGATCATCAGTTGCTACTCAAATACGCCAGACACGTTTCATGAATAATTTTGAAGAGTTTAAGGCAAAGGACAATGAATCTCTGAAGGTTATCTTTGACCGATTCTGCACTGTGGTTAATGACCTGAGAAAGATTAAAGTGGAAAAGACTGATCTTGAATTAAATCTGAAGTTCCTCAACACATTGCAACCAGAATGGAATAAAACATGCCACAGATTGAGGAACGATGTCAGAATCTCCACTATGCAAATCCAAGAACTATACGAGATTATGATGACTGGTGAGAGATTGGTGATAGAGAAGAAGGCAAAACTTGAGAAAAAGAAGAAATCAGTAGACCCGGTTGCACTCCTCACAAAACAATTAACTGAACAAGCGTTGTCTGATAACGCTTACAACGGGTCAACTGATGATGATGGTGAGGCATTGCAGAAAGCTATGATCTTTCTCTCTCAGCATTACCAGAAAAAGTTCCAACCTCGATCGAGTTCCAACACTTCTCGCTTCATTTCTGGTTCAACAGTCAAAGTGCCTGAGCCAAAATCTACTGCCTGTTATAACTGTGGAAAGTCGGGCCACTACTCAAAGGAGTGTCGAGCGAAGAAGGTTAGAGACTCAGCTTATTATAGAAAGAAAATGGAGCTAGCTGAAAAGAGATAGAATGGAACTGCTCTGCTGGCCGAAGAAGAATTCTGGATGGATCATTCCGATGATGAAGCTTCAAACGTCGAGATCGCTCAGATGTGCTTGGTTGGAGTTGATTAGTCAGACGATTCAGAAACAGATGAAGACGAGGTATATTCTGAATTTGATTATAATTTCATTACCTCTCAGATGAATATCATGATAACTGCTTTATCTGAAAAGAATTTAAATTCAGAAAAGTCAGATTTGATTGACAAACTGAAAATTTCTTTGAAAGATGAAAAATCAATTTTAGAAAATACTAAAGACATCTTTCAAAAGAAATTGGATGATTTGGAAAATTCAAATAAGAATTATCTTGAGTCTTTGACTAAAATGACTTCTTTAAAAGATGAATTTTCAGATAAAATAAATAAGTTAGAAGAAAAGCTTTATCGAATAAACCAATCTGAACAAACAATTTTTATGAATAAGCCAAGGAGTGAAGAAACTTTAAAACAAAGGTGGGGACTTGGTTTTGACAATCCTCATTGTTTAAACAAAGTGATAAACGAAGTTCCTACTTTATATAAATACGATTATCTAACTTTTGCACACTATGCTCCTCAGTTCAAATTTCACTGGACTAGTGAAAAGGAAGTGTTTGATCTCGAAAATGAGAAAAGGACTAATAATAAGAAAATCGAAATTCCTTTTGTTTACACAAGCGATAATGCAAAATATTTTCCTAAAAAATCAAGAAGAGGAAGAAAATTTTTAAATGATATATCTTCTATCAAATCTTCAGTTTCTGATGATTTTGTTTCTTCTTATGCCCCTGATTCTGATAAGGAAAATATTTCTCCTATCATTTATGATTCGAAGAAATATAATCCTCCGTTAGTTTTAGAAGGCAAAATCATCGATCTTGAAGATAAGATAGAAGATCAAAATATTTTGAAGAAAATTGAATCTGATATTATTCATTCTTTCATGACGTCTAGTCTTGAGAAAAATTATTTTCTCAAAAATCAGATTCTATTTCTAGCCTTTCTTCTGATTCTAAGGAAAACGCAAAGGAAGTTTCAAATTTTAAAATATTTTCTCCAAATAATTCAGACTCCAAGGCAAATTCAGATTTATTAGTTGATCAGATTGGTTGCTTAGATAAATTTATTTCTTCTGATTTAAATATTCAGTCTAAAATTCTTGATGATTCTTTTACGCTCAATGATCAATATTATAAACCTAAGCGTAAAAGAAGACGGTCAAAAAAGTCGAAGAAACAAGATAAAGTTATTTCTGACTGTTTTAATTCTTCCGATTCAATTCTTACAGATAGGACTTTGAGCCGGTCAAAGAAGCAGATCTGGAGAATGAAGCGGACATCTACTGATTCTATTATTGATGAGGATTTATATGTAGACAAATATTATAAAAGTGATTCATTTGCTTCTTGTAATAAGATTTCTAAATACTCTATTAAGCAAATGATTCAGATTTCCAAAAATGTCTCATATTCGTCTTTTGATTCTAGTTCAGATGATTATGCTTTATCTTCTGATGATTGTGCATATTATTCTGATTATCTTTCTCGTGCTTCTAGTTTCAATTCTTTCAAGTATTTCCCCATAAGAACTGCAACTAACAAACATGGGCCCAAATTTAAGTGGGTACCCAAATCTTTATCTGATTTAAAGTTGCAGGCATCACATGTTAAGGGGGAGTAAGGGAAATTGGCTTCTGAGTACTTCATCTCAGAACTCGTGCTTCATAGAATATGACTTCTAGACATGTCAGTCTAGAACTCGTTCTTCAATGCTTTAAGCATTCTGACTAATGAGATACTGTGATTACATCTAATTTTAATTCTGTTGCATTCATCTCTGATTATGATGTTATTCCAATTTCTCAAATATTTCTTGAATCTGAGTTTGTTCAACATTCTTTTGATTTTGTCTAACCCATATTTTTTTAAATTTGAGCCACAAATATTTTTTTTTTAATATGAAAGATGAAATAACTGAATTTCATTTTGTTCCAACTAAATATCAATTTGCCGAATTCTTTACATTTTGTCTTTAATGAAAATTTTTAACATCGGCATATTGAGTTTAAAAGTTTAAATCTTTACAAATTTTATTCTATAAAGTAAAGTTTTACATTTTTCTTTCTTTTGAATAAAATATGTGTCTAGGATAAATTTTCAAGTTCTTTTGTTTATATTAAAGTTTTTATATGATCAAATTTCAAGTCTTCAAAAGTTGAAAAGTCAGCAACATGTTTGAAACTTTTATTACTGCTTTAAAGTTGTGTGATTCGGAATATTTATACTTTACAATGCTTGGAAAATTCTAAAAAGTCAAAATTTTGATTGTAATGAAAATATGGGCTAAGTACTTTTATGTAAAACTGAGTGATTGAGATGAATATTAAATTCTTAAAATTCAGAAATATCTAAGTTTAAAAGTTTGTACCTGTGGCCTTTCTGGTTTAGGAAAGTAAGTTCTTCAGGATGCTTGTCATCTGGTCCCCTAAGGTCATTTGATCTGGGAGTGATCGAAACCAAATCCTTCAATAGAATCAGATCGAAAGTCATGTTCTACTGTTATGAATAGGTTTAGGATATGTCGATGTAGCCTTTCTGATCTGGGAGAGTAAGTTCCAAGGGGTGCTTAACACCTAGTCCCCTAAGGCCAACTGGTCTGGGAGCGGCTGACCCAAATCCTACAACAGGATCAGATAGAAAGTTACGTTTACGGCATGTTCTTTACTTAATAAACTTTTTGATCAAAAGATGCCAAAGTGCACAAGCTTAAAAGATGCCAAAGAGCACACTCATGTTAAGATGCCAATGTGCACACTGCTAAAAAGATGCCAATGAGGACACATCTCATTATACTTGGTGATACGTTTAAGTTGCGATAAACCTATAAATTTCTGATAATCTTAATTTTTGATGGATTAGTGTGAGTACATGCAAAATTCTCTATTATATTTTTAGAATTGCATTTTCTTGAAACTAATTGAAGATTCGCATGTGAGCACACTGAATAGATTGCTGGAAGCTTTTGAAACTGAACATGTTTTAACTTGATATGCAATAAAACTTGTTCTTGTATCCAACAACACACGCTTGATTTCAACTGATTGATAAATCTGTGAAATTTTACTGAGTAGACTTTAATTTGTTTAGTGTTTAAAATTTTATATGTTTAGTCGTTTCAAAATTTACATTCAGTATATTTTTCTTTCTACATTAATATTTGATCATTGTGTTCTCATAAATATATTTTCATGGGTTTATGCATTATTCAAGGGGAGTGAACAAAGAGATTATTTTTCAAAGTTTATATCTGTTTTTGAGGGGTTGTATCTGATTTTCCCTTATGAATGCTAACTTGAATTGTCATATTTAGTGCATTTCTGTAGGGGAGTCAAAGAGCTTTAAAAGGTAAAATTTTTCTAAGTCATCTTTGCGCATTCAGTTGGTCACGCAAACCTTGCTTTGCGCAACCAGCGTGTAACGCAAACTGAACTTTGCGCAACCCGCGTGAAACGCAAACCGTGCTTTGCGCAACCCACGTGTAACGCAAACCTCAGTTTGCGCATCCAACGTGACGCGCAAACCTCCCCTATTTTCTCTGTTTCTTTGATTTTGCAGATCTTAAGCTGTCTTGTCTCCAACATTTGCATGACCTAGTTGAACCAATTCATTATGGTCATGAGGGGGAGAAATCAGAGAAGTCAAGGAGATTTTAAAGAGACAAAGAGCTCAAAAGTTTATATGCTGATCAAGATTCGCTCAAAAATTCTATTTTCTCAGCTACAACTTCTTCTTTTGCTGTTTCTGCTCTGATCACCACAGTTCATTCAAGGTCATTTAAAAGAGGTGTGTCGTCTAGAGCTCAAGCTGATGCAAAGAAAACTCAATCTGAAAAATGCTGAAAAGAATTTTTTTTCTTAAAAGTCAGAAAGCTTCACAAAGTCGTTTTAATGGTCTGTGCTGTTTTAGAAGATGAATTTTGAAGACCAAAGTGCCAATGATTACTAAGGGAGAGATTGTTAGGTCTGATTTTATAGTAATCATTGTATTTATAGGGCTTGGTCAGATACTGTGTCTAGTGTCTAATACTGTGTAGTATTGACCAAGGGTATTTAAGTCCTTTTGGTCTTGTTCCTTTGTAAGAACTTTCACGCTCACTTTAATCAATTCTTGTTTTGCGCATCCAATCTCTCTCTCTACTTTCTCTCTCTAAAGATTCATTGATCGAGTTTGTAAAGATTAATTCATCAATTGCACTGTAATTTTCTCGAATTTTTGGATTTTGTTGAGTTTTTAAGGCACGAGTTCTTGAGCACTGTTTCATAGATAAAATTGTAATTTTGAGTGTTTGATTTTGTAATTCGTGTATTGTAAGCTGTTAGAATATTGAAATCGAGCATCCCTTAAAAGTTTCAAGTCAATTGGACAAGTATTGGATCGAAATCAGATGAAAAAGTGAAGTTTTTGGTCAATATACTGAAGAACATGCAAGAAATCTGAAGAACGCGCTAGATCTGAGAAACGCGCAAGTTCTTCGTTCGAACGCGCAAGCTGAAGGATTCCATTTTGGGCCAAAACGCGTAGAGGGATATCTGCGAGTTATAGAAACGCGCAGATCGAAGTCTGCGAGTTTGAAGATTGTAAAAATTTTCTAAGTGTTGAAACGCGCTAACCTTGTCTAGCGAGTTTGTTCAAAACGCGCAAGTAGTATCTTGCGAGTTTCTCAAACGCGCACGCCTCAGCCTGCGAGTTTATATGTGAACAGTGGTTAGCGAGTTTGTTCAAAACGCGCTAGTAGTGCTTAGCGAGTTTAGGGAAAGCGCACGTCATTGTTAGCGAGTTTTATAGTGAACAGTCTCTTGCGAGTTTCAACGTCTAGCGAGTTTCATCGAGAACAGTATCTTGCGAGTTTCAACGACTAGCGAGTTTCAGCAACTATCGAGTTTATTAAAACACGCAACTATTTACGTGCGAGTTTCACAAACACGCAAGTTTAAGCCTGCGGGTTTTTCTGTGAATAGTTGTTTGCGAGTTTCAGCGCCTGCGAGTTTTAAGCTTTTTTAGTGATCTGCGAGTTTTTCATACTTAGAATATTTTCTGAGAAATTTTCAAAACTGTAATATAGCGGGACCCCCGTACTAAGTCTGCGGAGGGGGACAAAATTCTGATTGTGATCAAAATTTCTGACTTTTATTTTCAGTGTCATTTCTATATTCTTGTGATTTCATAATTGGACTAACGATCAGTTTCTTGTTTCTTATTGCATATTTTTTTTCAAACAGGTACATTCAAGATGACTTCTAAAGATGCTCTTTCCATTGGCACTGATGTCAAGCCTCATGTTTTGTTCAAGGGAGAATACGAACAGTGGAAAGACAGATTTCTGGATTTTGTAGACAGGCATGAAAATAGAGAAAACATTCTGCTTTCAATTACAGAAGGTCGTATGGTACCAATCACAGTTCAAATACCTGATGCTGACTCTTCTAATAGTGAAGATGGTACTGAGGAAAGAGAACAGAAGATGAAAACAGTTCCAGTAGAGTATGGTCAATATTCATAGGAACAGAAAAGCCGATATAAAGCAGATAAGCAAGCAAGATCCCTTCTTCTTCAAAGTATCCCGAATGACATCTACGTCAAAATAGACAGCTACAAGGCAAATGCTAAGAAGATGTGGGATCAGTTGCAGAAAATGATGATGGGTTCCAAGGTCGGCAATCAAATGAAAGTAGCAAATTGCATCAATAGCTACGAGGAATTTAAAGCCAAAGAGAATGAAAGCTTGGAAGATACTTATGAACAGTTTGTCTTGCTTCTGAATGAACTGACAAAGAACAAAGTGAAGAAGAAGCAAATAGAAAACAACGTCAAATTCCTGAGCATCCTACAACCAGAGTGGAAAAAACATACTCATAGGATGAAACAGATGAAGGATCTCAATGACATTCCTTTACATGAAGTTTTTGAGACTCTACGTCAGAATGAAGAGGAGGTGTAAGAGAAAAGAGCTGAGAAAAAGAAGGCAGAGACAGTTCCTGAACCTATTGCTTTGGTAGCAGGAGAGAAGAAGAAAGAAAAGAAAGAGAAGAAGAAAAAGAAGAAAGTGCTTACCAGAATCTATTATTGACCCGAGCTTTCCAAAAGAAATTTTACAAGAAGCCGGGATCCAATTCTCAAAGGTACTCTTCATCTAGTTCCAAAAATCATGAGCATCAAGAAAGAATTGAAGGAAAGCGATATGAAGAGAATCGGTATATGGAAAGGAAACCGGAAGAAAAGAAGAAATTTCTGAATGATTACACCGTTGCTGAAAAGCCAGCAAATGATCCAATTAAATGCTACAACTGTGGCAATATTGGACATTTTGCTAAAGAGTGTCGAAAGCCAAAGGTTCGAAACTCCCAGTATTATCAAAACAAGCTACTATTGGCCAAACAGCAAGAAGTTGGCATAACACTAATGGCTGAAGACGAATTTTGGCTGGATCATTCAGAGGGTGAAGAGGAAGAGAAAGAAGAAACTGCTCATCTCTGTCTAATGGGAGAAGAGGTCAAGTATGATGAGTCAGATGATGAGACAGTTGATGAGGTATTAAACTTAACTGAAAAAGATTTCATAACCAAAATGGAAGCTATGATGGTTGAGCTTAAAGACCTTCAAATAAAACTGAAAAAGGAAAAAGACAGAGTTGCTAAAAGAAACAATAAGATCTTTGAGCTTAATAAGTCTGTTATTGGGAACAAAGATCTAATTAATTCTTTACGCAAGTCTGCTTCTGATTCTAAACTTCAAGTAGATTGTTTTGAAAAGAAGATTTCTGATTTTGAAGTTAAAATTTCTAAGTCTGAATTTGAGAAGAAAGAATCTGCACTAACTATTCATAAATTGCAGGTTGAGAACAAGCTTTTGAATAAGAAGGTAAATGGTCTGGAAGCCAAACACATCAAACCATTTTTCTCAATGCACCTAATGAAGAGGCTGATGTTAAGGAAAAATGGGGACTTGGTTTTCAAAACCCCCATTACTTAAAGAAAGTCATCAGAAAACAACCAGCACTTTATAATTTTGATTTTCTTGCCTGTGCTGGTAAACATACTCATTTAAAACCCAAATTTGTTACCAAATTATCAGAAGAAGTTGAGGCCAAAGAAACTGAAAATAGAAAGAATGTAAAGAAAATACAACTACCATTTAACTATGCAAAGTTAAATGATAGTTATCTTTCAGAAACACCAAAAGTTCTTTCAAACGATTATTTTGCTAGTTATTCTGTTTCTGAGATGAAGGCAAAACCTGCAATTACAAAGGTTTATGTTTCTCCACTCATTTTTGAAAGCAAAATAATTGAGCTTGAAAATGTTTTATCTGATGAAAAACTTTTGGTAGATATTGAACGAAGTGTGTTTTCTACAGTTTTAAAGAACACTGTTTTTCAATCTAAATCTACAAAGTGTTCTACAGTTTCAAAGGAACCTCAAACTTCGTCTGATACTTTTGATGACTTATTTGAGTCTGCAAATGACTTTTTTAACTCTGATGGTGGGTGCATAGAAGAAATTGATATGTTTGACTTCAATGCTTCTCTTCCTGATCATTCTACTTGTCTTATGCTTGAAAAAGTGTTACCAAGTGTTCTTAAAACTAATGAATTATCTACAGTTTCTGTGACTGCTGAATATTATTCTAAAGGTAAGAATCATAAGAAACAGCAATCACAGAAACGGATTAACACTGGTAAACCAAAGAAAACTCATTTTTAGAAATATGATTTTCCTAATAAATCTAAATATTTTGTTTCAGATATAAGCAAGAAAAGGTCGAAAGCTCGAACCGAATGGCGACCAAAAAGGAAGGATGATGAGATAGCTGAATCAGTTTCTGATAACTCTTGTTATAGATTAGTTAGTAGTGATAATGATGTAGTTGATCAACTTGCTTGTCATAAACAAAACCTTGTAACTTCTTACAAGCGGTATTCAATAAAGCAATTGATTCAATTATCTCCTATTACTACTAAATCTTATCATTATCGGAGAAATGATTTTGCTTATTCTCATAATTCTTCTGATTGGTTTGGATTTTATCATGTGTATTCTTCAAGATCAAATGTTTTTAAAAGTTTTCAAAGAAAAAGAGGATCCATATTCAAATGGATACCAAAATCTTGTGCTAATCTGTTAGCACCCGTTTTTAAATGGGTACGTAAATCTATTGTTTCCTGATTTCTCTTGCAGACCCGGCATATGTGGTACTTGGACAGTGGATGTTTCAAGCATATGACTGGGCAAAAAGCTTTATTGTGTAATTATACAGAGAAATTCAGTGGAAATGTCCAATTTGGAAACGATCAGCTTTCACCAATCTTAGGATATGGTGACATCATTCAAGACAACATAACGATTAAGAAGGTGAGTTATGTCGAAGGCTTAGGGCACAACTTGTTTAGCATCGGTAAATTCTGAGACAAAGGGTTAGAGGTCAACTTCAAAGCTAAGAGATGTTCCGTTCGTTCTGAAGACGACACAGAACTCTTACTTGGCAAACGAAAGACAAATCTCTACACCATCAATCTTTCAAAGGTCCAGAATGACAGTCACGTTTGATTATTATCAAAAGCTTCGATGTAACAAAGTTGGCTTTGGCACCGACGACTATCACATCTGAATTTTCGTTATATCAATAAGTTGGTCAAAGAAAAGTTGGTAAAAGGACTTCCTGAGCTGACATATGAGAAAGAACACTTATGTGCTGCATGTGAGAAGGTTAAGATGAAGAAAGCCGCACATAAACCGAAGCCTAAACCAAGCACCAGTTCTCCACTACAGTTACTGCATATGGATTTGTGTGGT
This sequence comes from Arctium minus, assembly GCA_954870635.1. Lineage (NCBI taxonomy): Eukaryota > Viridiplantae > Streptophyta > Magnoliopsida > Asterales > Asteraceae > Arctium > Arctium minus. The sequence goes on from OX941084.1 coordinate 111,071,960, forward strand.
CCGCTGAGAACACAAAGCTTAGGTGGAAAGAAATACGTGTTGGTTATTGTGGACGATTACTCAAGATACACGTGGGTCAAATTTCTTCGATCAAAAGATGAGACGCCCGAAGTTCTCATTACTTTCTTAAAGACGACCCAGGTGAATATGCAGAGACAAGTCAAGTTTCTTCGAACTGACAACGGCACAGAGTTCAAAAACAAAATCGTTGAAGAATATCTCGAATCGGTCGGGATATCACATCAATACTCTACTGCTCGTACGCCTGAACAAAATGGAGTAGTCGAAAGGCGAAATCGGACGCTAGTCGAGGCCGCTCGAACTATGCTGAGCCAGTCTGACTTACCTCTATTCTTGTGGGCAGAAGTTGTGTCAACTGCATGTCATACTCAAAATCGATCCATAATACACCGCCGTTTTCAAAAGACTCCATATGAGTTGATCAACAACAGAACACCGACAATCAAGTATTTTCATATATTTGGGTGTAAGTGTTTCGTGCGTAATGACAGAGAGAGTCTGAATAAATTCAATGTTAAGGCGGACGAAGGCATCTTCATTGGTTATTCTTCCACATCTGCAACATATCGTGTTTATCTGAAGAAGTCTAAGACAGTCATCGAGAGCGTCAATGTAACCATTCGGTGAAGAAATGGCTTCTGAACAACTCAGTTCAGAACCCGTTATCACTGGAGTATTAGCTTCTGGACAGATCAGTCCAGAACCTATTTCTACAGAGAACAATTCGGATAACTCTTCTACTTCAGTTTCACATTTATCTGATTTAGATTTGTTATTTGAAATCTTTTATGATGAGTTTATAGGATCTAATGTATCTAAATCTGCTATGACTGACAGGTCTTAAGACACAAGCTGCAATAATCCAGTCACTTCAAAAGTTTTAACTGAACTTGTATCCCCCGTTCAGTCAGAAACTCACATTCCGTCAACTACACCTACAGTTGAAGATACACAAGTAACTGCTGAGCCAGAAGTAACTATTTCAGTTGGGTGTGATATATTGTCTACTCAACAGCCTGAGTCTGCTGTTCCAACTGATGTTTCTGCACCTGAAACTTCAACTGCAAACCCCCCTCCTATTATTCAATCTGAAGAGTCTGATAGTGGATTTCAAGATGATGATCATGTTCAATCAGTATCTACTCCACTCCCTCATGAGCATCGTTGGACCAAAAAGCATCCATTACATCAAGTAATTGGAGATCTCAATAAGCCTGTACAAACAGGGTCAGCGACTCTTAATCAATGTATGCATGACTCATTCCTCAGTAAGATTGAGCCCACATGAGTATCAGAGGCTCTTGCTGATTCGTACTGGGTATCTACTATGCAAGAAAAGATCAATCAGAAGCCCTAAAGGTTTGGAGATTAGTTCCAAAACCAGAAGGTAAAACCGTGATAGGCACTAAATGGGTATTCAAAAATAAAAAGGATGATGATGGTATCGTCATTAGGAACAAAGCTAGACTTATTGCCAAAGGTTACCGGCAAGAGAAAGGCATAGACTACGATGAGACGTATGCTCCAATAGCGCGTATAGAGGCAATCCGCATGTTTCTAGCCTACGCAGCTCATAAGAATTTCACAGTCTATCAGATGGATGTGAAAACAGCCTTTCTGAATGGCATTCTTAAGGAGGAAGTATACGTGTCTCAACCAGAAGGGTTCGTCAATCAATATAAGCCAGATTATGTCTACATTTTGGACAAAGCCCTGTATGGTTTAAAACAAGCCCCTCGAGCATGGTATGATGTTCTATCAAAATTCTTGGTCAAGTCCGGTTTTTCCAAAGGTAAAGTTGATACCACTTTGTTCATTAAAAAGGAAAAAGCCGATATCATCCTTATTCAGATATATGTTGATGATAAAATATTTGGCTCTACTAATCCTAAATACTGTAAAAACTTTTCTAACCTCATGGTGTCACGTTTTCAAATGAGTATGATGGGAGAGATGAATTTCTTTCTCGGATTACAAGTTAAACAGTTTTCAACGGGGATTTTCATTAACCAATCTAAGTACATTTTGGATATTCTTCGGAAGTTCAATATGGAAAATTGTAAACCAATTGGAATCCCGATGGCACCAGGTACTAAAATTAGCACTGATCCTTCGGAAAAAGTGTTGATGTTAGAACTTATAGAGGTATGATAGGATCGTTAATGTATCTTACTTCAAGTAGGCCAGATATTATGTTTTCAACATGTTTATGTTCTAGATATCAGGATGTTCCTAAAGAATCCCATTTGGCTGTTGTCAAAAGGACTTTTAGGTATCTTAAGGGGACTGCAGATCTTGGTCTGTGGTATCCTAAGGATACTGGTTTTCAACTGACCGCCTATTCAGATGCAGTTCATGCAAGTTGCATGTTGGACAGAAAGAGCACTTTAGGTCATATTCAATTTCTTGGAGACAAGCTCGTTAGCTGGGCATCAAAGAAACAATTATGCATTTCCACATCAACTGATGAAGTAGAGTATGTAGCTGCTGCCAGTTGTTGCTCTCAAGTCCTATGGATGCGAACACAGCTGCGAGACTACGGATTCAAGTTTGATAAAATTCCAATATATTGTGACTCAAAGAGTGCAATCGCGATATCTGCTAATCCTGTTCAGCATACGAAAACCAAACACATTGACGTCAGGTATAATTTTATTAAAGATAATGTAGAAAAATGAACAATTGAACTTTACTTTGTAAAAACAGATTATCAACTTGCAGATTTATTTACCAAACCCTTAGATGAAAAGAGATTTAATTTTCTTGTCTCTAAGCTTGGTATGTTAAATTTTAAGACGTAATCGGTTGTTACCTAATAAAGTTACGTATTGTTATTTTTCATCATTTTCTTTATCATTATGTTTGAAGGATATCTGCACTTTAATTGTTTGTTCATGATCTCAGGGGAGTAAGAGAAGATTTTAGATGATCTACATTATTTTGAAGGGGAGCATAACTAATTTCTGCATTTTACTTAAATGACAAAATTTTTGTAATGCATGATTTTAGGGGGAGCTTATATGTCATACCAAAAGGAGTAAGACTATGATTTCTGATTATTTCAAATCAGAACTCGTACTTTAATCGTTTTACTGCTTTATGTCTTTTACTTTCGAATAAATTTGTGAATAAAGTTGCTTTGACTAGACTTTGAGATTTTTGCAGGATGAGAGAAGCTGACAAGATCATATCTTAATGACTTCAGTTTGACTTCATTAGATTTAAGATTGCGCGAAAAGGTAAATTTCTTATCTTAATCTCAAATATATCTGAAAGAAGGACAACTTTCAGATATAGAAAACATGTTCTGAAATATTCAAACCACTTCCCGATTCTTAAACAGATTTTATAATTTGAAAGTGTGATTTTAAATGTTTTCATTTTATTTTTGTGCTTAATTGATAAACAAACCGTGTGTTTCCAAAGATAAATACTTGCGTATTGTCTTTTCTACATACATTCAAGTATTCACACACATCGGTTTAATTTTTGTTCAAATTTTTCTTACTATGTCTCAAATTGAAACAATTTTTCGATGGTAAGACACCCCGCTTGTACTTTAAAGAATTTTGAGCGATATTTCATTTCGAAACGTCATTTCAAGAATGTCTATATTTTTGTTTCGTATAGATAATATCCATTATTGTTGGGAACTGAAGATTTGTCTAAGTGATTACTACTGCCAGGCTTTCAAGATTACTACTGCTAGTAGAATTAATACTGCTTAAAGAGTTAGTGCTGCTAATTTATTAGTTACTACTGCTTGGAGAGTTAGTACTGCTAGTAGTTAGTACTGCTGAAGATTAATACTGCTTATGTGATAATCAAGATATGCGCAGATCAAGGTTGAAGATAATCATGGAAGGTGTGAAGATAATTATAGAAGAATATACTGAAGATCTTTTAAGTTTTTTAGTTATCTTTTATTTTTAGTATATGTATAGATGTATTCAGAATAGTTGTGATACGAGATTTCTAAGTTTTTGTTTTCAGAGAGAGAATTAACCTCAAGGTTTACAATCCTAATTCTAGAGAAGTAGAATTCGTCTTGGTGAGCCTGTTCATCAAGATTGAGGTTTTGTTTGAAAGCTTGTAACTTTAATCATTCAATAAAGTTTACAAGTTGTGATTTCTATTTTTCTGTTACATTGATCTTTTGAATATTAAAGTGTTTTTCTGCAACTTCTTTAATATTGTTTCTGAGTTTTATTATTCTTGTTAAGAATCAAATCCTGACAAGTGGTATCAGAGCACAGTATTCTCAGAAACCTTCATTCATCATGGACAACACAGTTGAATCAACCAGTACTCTTGTTTCAAAGGTTCCCATGCTCAAACCTAATGAGTTTAACATGTGGAAAATTAGGATCAAGCAGTACATCCTCCTTACAAACTTTTCTATGTGGGATATTGTTGAGAATGGTCCCTCTGCTGAAGGTAAAATTGGTCAAGATGGAAGAAGGCCACCTCCAAAAACTGATGCTGAGAAGAAAGTGAGACAATTGGAGATGAAAGCCTTAAGCACCCTGCTTTTGGCCATCCCTAATGAGTATCAACATCAGTTTCATCACTGCACTGTTGCTCAGATTCTATGGAATGCTTTAGAGAAGAGATTTGCTGCACCAAGAGCACTAAGAGGAATCAAAGGGATATTCTCAAGCAGCAATATGAGAATTTTACATCTTCAAAGAATGAGTCCATGACTCAAACTTTTGATAGATTCAATAAACTAATTGGTGAGTTGGCTACTGTTGGAGTTCAGATGGAACAAGATGATGTCAACCGAAAGTTCCTCAGATCTCTTGGAGATGAATGGACCATGTACACTGTCTCATTCAGACAGAATGACATGTTGGAAGAAAAGGAACTGGATGATCTGTATAATGATATGAGAGTGTTTGAATCTGAGGTGGAAGCAAAGAAGAAGCCTACTGGATATGTTCATAATGCTGCACTCCTATCAGCATCAACTGATTCTACTGCTAACCCTGAATCAGTTAATGCTGCAAGTGGAGTAAATCAAGAAAAAGGCAATGAATCTGTGTTTGAAGCCTTTCTTTCCAGCCATGGTAACTCTTCTTTAATCAATGATGACTTGGAATAGCTTCATCCTGATGATCTTGAAGAGATGGATATTAAATGGCAGATGGCCATGCTTTCCATAAGGGTGAATAAGTTCATCAAGAGGACTGGGAGGAACAACTTCTCCCAAAGAAGAGAAGATGGAGCAGGATTTGATAAGTCAAAGGTGGAGTGTTACAAGTGTCACATGAAGGGACACTTTGCTAGGGAATGCAGAAGTGGAGTGTCTCAGAACAACCACCAACAAGCTCAGACTGGTAGCTTCAACCAGAACAGAAACTCTGCTCAAGCTCTTGTTTCTCAACAAGGAATGGGGTTTGACTGGAGTGATCAAGCAAAAGAGGCCATTCAAAATCAAGCTCTCATGGCAGAGGTTTCTGATCTCCCAACTGAGGTACTTTCTAATCTGTATTCTCAAACTTGCATAGACACTGTTAAAAGGTACAGGGATCACAACCAGAGTATGAGTGATGACCTTAAGAGGTTAGAAAAGGATAGAAAAGACTATGTGAAAATTGTTGAAAGGTTTGAGGAACAAATTAAGGGTTTCCAAGCCAATGAACTTCAACACACGTATGATACAAATTACTGGAAGTGGGAGAAAAATGATTTAGAAATCCAACTGACAAAGTCTAAAGAGGAGAATGAAAAGTTGAGAGGAGAGCTAGCCAAGGTTAAGGTAGATGTGGAAAAGTTTTCATATGCTTCTAAAGCCATGGATTCAATTCTAAAGGCTCAAATCCATGATAAGCTTAAACCAGGAATTGGGTACAATACCACACCACCACCATACAACAACAACTACATCCCTCCTAAATCAGATTTGCTAGAGACCAAGGATAGGAAGGACTTGCATGAGGGAGCCACTAAGATAGATCCTTTAGATGAAGTAGTTGTTGAAGACAATACTGAGAAAGAAGCTGGGAAGAGTAAAGATAACACTGTGAGTGATGAGATTCCCTTAGAAAATAACATTCTTACCAATGAGGGTGGTGGAAGAGATTGGGTCAAATCTGATGGCGTAGAGAAGACTGAGGGAAAGTCCAAAAAGGTCCATTACAAGCAGACTACAGTTTTGAATCTTGTTCCTTGCAAACAGTGTGCATGTAATGAATCTGAGCCCCTAAAACATGATAAAAGGAGGGGAAATCAAAGAAATTGGAATAATCAGTGGGCTTAGAAACAAGGAGTTGATCTGAGTAGAATCATCAGACCAAAACCTTGTTTCATATGTGGCAAATTGAACCATCTTGCCAAGCACTGTTATTTTAATCCTATGAACCAGAGGATAAATTTTCAAAGATCTATGAAAAAACCCTTTGGTTATAGGAAGAATAAAAGGAACCATGTGGCTAAGAAACATGTTAAATCTAAAAGCCACATGAAGAAAAAGACTGTAAAAGAGAATGTCAAGATGTGGGTTCCCAAAAGCACTAAAACTGTTAGTACTGCTACCACAAATAGTACTGCTAACAAAGATAGTGCTGCTAGAATCAATACTACTGCTATCAATGTTAGTACTGCTAAGAGTATTAGTACTTCTAAAACTAACATTGTTAGTACTTCTTCAAATGTTAATACTGCTAACTCTGTTAGTGCTTCTAACAAGGTTAGTACTGCTAAATCTGTTACTGCTGCTAACTCTGTTAGTACTTCTAAAATTAGTACTGCTTCTAGTGTTTGTGCTTCTAGACCAATCATCTTGACAAAGTACTCCAGTAAAGAGTTTTCTGAATTTAAAAATCTCATCAAAAAGGAGTGCAAGTACTTTGATGAGAAAGGGAGGCCCAAGACCACTTTGGCTTGGGTTCCCAGTCAATACTAATTGATTTATCTTATGTGCAGGGAAACCAGCAGCTCAAGGGAAAGAGCATTTGTTATGTTGATAGTGATTGCTCTAGGCACATGGCAGGGAATATGGCTTGCCTCAAGAATTTCAAGAAAATTGATGGAGGGCATGTTGCCTTTGGTAATACTCCAGATGGAGGTAAGATTAGTGGTAAGGTTGATGTAACAAAAGGTAAGATGACCTTTGAAGATGTTTTCTATGTTGAACAGTTAAGATACAACCTGTTAAGTGTATCACAGGTTTGTGACAAAAAGCATAGTATATTATTCACTTATTCAGAATGCATTATTCTTGCTCCTGGATTCAAGGTAGTTGATGAAAAGATGATACTACTAAGAACTCCTAGAAAGGATAATGTTTATTGTCTGGATATGGAAAATGTTTCAAATGATTCATCCCTAAATTGCCTTGTTTCAAAAGCCTCTTTGAATAAATCATCACTTTGGCACAGAAGGATTTGTCACATGAACTTTAAAACAATGAATAAACTTGTTAAAAACAACCTTGTAAGAGGTTTGCCTTCAAAAGTATTTTCATGTGATGATCATTGTGTTGCGTGTCTCAAAGGCAAACAACACAAAACTTCTCATAAGTCCAAAGAGTTGAACACAATTTCTTCTTCTCTTCAGTTGTTGCATATGGATCTGTTTGGTCCTACAAATGTTATGAGTATAGGTAAGAAGTCATACTGCTTAGTTATTGTTGATGATTACTCTAGATTTACTTGGGTATATTTTCTAAGGACTAAGGATGAGACAAGTGGACTGATCAAATCCTTTATTCTAAGAATTGAAAACCAAACAAATCAAAAGGTAAAAGTCATTAGGTCAGATAATGGTACTGAATTTAAAAATCTTGATCTAATCACCTTTTTTGAGGAAAAAGGAATTGAGAGGCAATACAGTGCTCCTAGGACTCCACAACAAAATGGTGTTGCTGAGAGAAGGAATAGGACACTGATTGAAGCTGCTAGATCTCTGTTAGCTGATTCAAAACTTCCAATTACTTTCTGGACTGAAGCAGTTAATACTGCTTGCTATGTCCAAAACAGAGTTCTAGTAGTCAAGCCTAAAAACAAGACACCATATGAGCTTTTAAATAAAAGAAAACCATTTATTGGATTTTTCAAACCTTTTGGGTGTCCTTGTACCATTCTCAATACCGAAACTCACTTAGAAAAGTTTGATAGCAAAGCAGATGATGGTTTTCTTGTTGGTTACTCATCTCAGAGTAAGCCCTACAAAGTGTTTAATTCTTCTTCTAGAATAATTGAGGAAAGTGACAATGTCAAATGCAATGAGAACACACCAAATCCTATTGGTTCAGGTCCTCAGTGGTTATTTGACATTGATTCACCAACTAACTCTTTGGGTTTCAGTAGTGATTATCATGCAGGATCAGGAAGTAGAGGATCAGGGGAAGAACAAGTACAAAATATTATTCCTCAGTCTGTGATCTTTCCAATACCTACAATGGACCCTGTTGAAATATGTGAAAAGGAGACTGTTACTGAACCAATTCAGAGTGAAGAAGAAAGAAGAGATAAGGAGAATCCAGAGCATGAAGAGCCAGAAGCAGATGATGAAATTCCCTCAGCTGACTTAAATGATTCCAATTTAGATGTGGGAATTAATGAAGAACCTAGTCTTCAGACAAGAACTCAGAAGAATCATCCTCCTGAGCTGGTAATAGGAGACATCTCTTCTCCTATGATGACTAGGAATCAAAGCAGACTTCAAGATTTGCAGGATCAGTAACATACAGTACTCTCTTGTTTTCTATCCCAGATTGAGCCTAAGAAGGCTTATGAAGCAATGAAAGATTCAAGTTGGATAGAAGCCATGCAAGAAGAGTTGCTACAGTTCAAATTGCAAGATGTTTGGGACTTGGTGGACCTTCCAAAAGGTCATAGATCAATTGGCACCAAGTGGATTTTCAGAAATAAAAAGGATGAGAGAGGAATAGTAATCAGGAACAAAGCAAGGCTAGTAGCACAAGGGTACACTCAGGAAGAAGGCATAGACTATGAGGAAGTTTTTTCTCCAGTTGCAAGGGTAGAGGCAATTAGGCTGTTTCTAGCCTATGCCTCATTTATGAAGTTCAAGGTCTACCAGATGGATGTGAAGAGTGTCTTTCTATATGGAACAATTGATGAAGAAGTATACGTTTGTCAGCCCCCGGGATTTGAAAATCCATCATATCCTGACAGAGTATACAAACTTAAGAAAGCACTTTATGGTCTACATCAAGCCCCAAGAGCATGGGATGATACTCTGTCTACCTATCTCTTGGAAAATGGATTTGAAAGAGGAATAATTGACAAGACTCTTTTCATTAGAAGAAGTAAGAAGGACATCTTACTTGTTCAGATCTATGTGGATGACATCATATTTGGATCGACAAAAGATCAGATGTGTAGAGACTTTGAAGAATTGATGCAGAAGAGCTTCAAAATGAGTTCAATGGGTGAACTAACCTTCTTCTTTGGGCTTCCAGTGAAACAGCAGAAAGATGGGATTTTCATAAGTCAATCTAAGTATGTGAAAGACATCCTAGATAAGTATGGTTTATCAGACTAAAAGCCAGCAAGCACACCAATGGAAACACACAAAACGATCACTGCTGATCATGAGGGGGAGAATGTTGATGTCCATCTTTATAGATCAATGATTGGATCTCTCATGTATCTCACAGCCTCAAGACCAGATATCATGTTCCCAGTGTGTGTGTGTGCCAGATTCCAAGTCAAGCCAAAGAAGTCACATCTTCAAGCTGTTAAAAGGATTTTCAGATACCTAAGAGGGCAACCTAAATTAGGTCTTTGGTATCCTTATGAATCCAGTTTTTGTTTGATTGCATATTCAGACAGTGACTTGGGTGGTGCTAATATGGATAGAAAGTCTACTTCAGGAGGATGTCGTCTTTTGGGTGCAAGAATAGTATCTTGGCAGTGTAAGAAGCAAACCACAGTGTCCTTATCCACAACAGAAGCTGAGTACATTGCTGCTGCAAGTTGCTGCTCTCAGGTTCTATGGATTCAGAATCAAATGTTGGACTATGGGGTAACGTTTCTTCACACTCCAATCTTCATTGACAATAACAGTGCTATCAGCTTTGTTAACAATCCAGTCAAGCACTCCAAAACAAAGAAAATTGAAATCAGGTACCACTTTATTAGAGACTGCAATGAAAAAAGCTTATTCAAGTTGCTAAAGTTCATACTGATAACCAGTTTTCTGATCTATTCACTAAAGCTTTTGACGTGGGTAGATTCACTTTCTTGGTGACAAGTGTGGGCATGATCAACTCTGAATGAGCTCATGTTTAAAAAGTGTTGGTATACCTGTTATTTTTTTATTTTGTTTGGTTCTACTAATCATCTTTCTCAGGAAGTTTATTGCCCTGCTCAGACTAACACAAAGCTTCAACAGTGTAAGTATAGTTAATACTGCCAGTGCAGTTTTAATGCTGCTAGTGCAAAGTTACTACTGAAGATTCATTATTACTACTGCTAGTCTGAGTTACTACTTCAGGTATGTGTTAATACTGCTAGTTAGTTAATACTGGTTGTAGTTAATACTGCTAGTCGTTAATACTGCTAGTTAGTTAATACTGCTAGTCGTTAATACTGCTGGTTAGTTAATACTGCTAGTAGTTAATACTGCTAGTTAGTTAATACTGCTAGTAGTTAATACTGCTAGTCCGTTAATACTGCTAGTTAGTTACTACTGCTCTCAGTTAATACGACGAGTGGTTAGTACTGCTTTAACGGAAAATAGGGTTAATACTGCTTCTTTCCCGAATCATATAAATACCCTCTTTACCCGCCTAAAAGCTCACAACGACTCTTTGAATACTGTTCATCTTCTCTCTAACTCTTTTCTCTCAAGAAACCAGTGTGTTTCAGTCAAGCATCCTCAAGCTCGATGGCATCCATGGCGTTTATTGTTTAACACAATGAGATCGCAATACTTCAAAAGCCGAAGCAGGCTGATGGATTCCATCAAATCGTTGATTTTCTCAAATCCAGTCACATAGCCTATGCTATTACTGTGTCACCACCAATTTTCATCGAGCACCAGAAGCAATTTTGGGCCAATGCCACCGCTGTTACTGAAAACGGTGTGCAGTTCATCAAGACAAGGGTGTGTGACAAACCCTTGATAGTCACTGAAGAGGTCATTCGCATTAGTCTACGTCTAGACGATGCCTCAGGTATTACCTCTATCCCTAATGAGGAGTTGTTTTCTCATCTCACAAGAATGGGGTATGAAGGCCAACAGGGTGTTTTCAAATTTTACAAAGCTAATTTTTCTCCCCAATGGCGTTTCTTTGTTCATACCCTTATGCACTGTATTTCTAGAAAAACTACTGGATGGAGTCAGTTCAGCAGTACCATTGCTTATGCTTTGGTCTGCTTGTCCACTACCAGAAAGTATAATTTCTCCAAAATGATATTCAATGACCTTGTGTCAAACTTGGATAATAAAAAGAGTTTCTTTATGTATCCAATATTTGTCCAGGCAGTTATCACCACTGAATTGATGGATATACCTCAGTTTAATGAGGTATATGTACCTAAAATCCCTAAGGGCAAGGTCTTTTCAAATATGAAAAGATCTGCCAAGGACTCGGAAGGAGTTGACACCCCATTGTTCTCTACAATGATGGTGGTGTCCCACAACCAAGAAGGTATGGAATTAGGGTCAAGGCCCTCATTAGACCATCCCACTGATAGCCAAACCCAACCTTCAACCACTATATCACTTCCTCAGTCTCTTGTTCTTAAGCCAACACCAGTTATAGCCAAAACATATGCTAAGAGAAAGGTACACAAGGCCCCTTCCCTTGTTGTACCTCCTACAAACCCAGAGCCTCAAAGCCCTCTAATGTAGCATTCTCCATTAGAGAATAACAATAGGAAAACCACTGGGGTGTCTCCCAACCCCAAGGAGGTGCTCACTGAGGAGATGTATGAGCATGTGGGTGAGAAGGCTGCCACTACTCCTGCTAGCACAGAGGAGACCAGTGGTAACATCACTAAGACCTTCCCCATGGCAACTTTGGGTGAGCAATCATCCAAAGGTCCCAGGTGCCAAGAAACCACGGGGGTGGAGGGTGCTTCTGCTAGGCAGAAGACCTCTACTACTAAAAGTTCCAATAATCCATCAAAAGGGGGTAACACTCCTGGAGAAGGTGAGGATAGATTTGACTACCACGAATTGATTTCTGCCATGTCCAAAATGGCAACAGAACTGGATTCTCAGAAGATGGTTATAAATGAACTCAAGAAAGTCATCATCAACCAACAAGAAAAGATCAGCAGCTTAAACAAGTTGGATCAGAAGGTGGTTCACAAGAAGAGGAAACAAAGGTTTGTGGTCAGAAGAAGGAACCCAGTGGATGATGCTCCCAAAAAGGGGGAGTCAGAAGTTGAGATTAACCTGGAGAGGGAGATACATGGAGTTGAGAGGGAGTTTGATGTACAAACAGAAACAGTTAATGCTGTTGAAGCAAGCAAAGCAGCAGAAACAGTTAATGCTGCTGAAATAAATGAAACAGTAGAAATTGTTAAAGAGATACTAACTGACCTCATTAGCAGAAATTTGGAAGAATTTGAGATAGCTGAAGCACTTATCAAGGCTAAACATGATACTCCCAAGGTCACTTCAAAGGCCAAAGGAGTTGTCATCAAAGAAAAGGGTAAGGTTATCAAGAAAGCAAGTGTTGAGAAGGTAGCAAGCAAGGATAAAGGCAAAGCCAAGATAGTGGAATCTGACCAACCACTTAAAAAGTAAAAGCTAATTAAGTCAGATGAAGCTTTGGCTAGGAAGATTCAAGCAGAACTTGAGCAAGCAGAAACAGTTCAAGTGAAGAAAGATAGGGAGATGGCAAAAGCTCTAGCTGCAGAGCTTAATGAAATATATCAACAGAGCTTAGCAACAGAGATAGCGCAGAAGAAAGCTGCAACTCTAAAGAAGCCTGTGATGATCAAAATGGTTTCTAAGAAGAGGCAACCTTCAAAGACCTACCTTGGCACTCAAGAGAGAAAGAAGATGACCACTTTCCTCAAAGGTGTTGTAGGAGTCAAAAAGGAGATGTTCACAAAGATGTCTTTTGATCAAATCAAAGGGTTGTATGATGCAGAGATGACTAAGCTGCAAGGGAATGATCAAGCAAGAGTTGAAGTGGAAAAGAGGATGAAAGAAATACATGACCTTCTAATAGAAAAACCCTTTCCTGATGATCAAGAAACTCCAAAGAAGGAAGATACTCTAGGTGAAAGTTTGAAGACTTTGAAAAGAACTAAAATGATGGCAAGAAGAAAACTTGTTAAGAATCCTAGAGTGGCTGAGGAAGAAGCTGAACAAAAGGTAGCTGAAGAAGAAGGGGCACCTAAGTCTGAAGAAAAGAAATCTCATTTTCAGGAAGAACCATCAAGTACTTATGATGTGAATATGTACATGGTGATAATGGAGAAAGTGCCTGAGCCTATAACTGCTGAACCAGTTGGTGTCAAGCCTCCTGAGATTATTCACTGGGATACTATGGAAGTAGATGGAAAGGAGTATATCAGGCTGAAGATGAAAGATGACAAATTTGAAGTGTATCCTACTTGGGCTAAGATTGTAAGAGTATGCTCCAGCTCTGACTTAGAGGAAATGTTTGAGGTGGGGATGAAACTATATGCTGATAAGCTGAAAGCTCCAGGGATACCAGTTACAAAACTTGTGATGGAGTATCTATGTATGTTATTCAAGCCAGAGGAAGTTCAGCATGTCATCATAAATGTGTTCAAAACCATCAACAACTGGACTCTGTATGAAAGAAGTGGAGTATATGCATTGGCTATGGATACAAGTCACTTTGAATACTTCCTTGTGGATAAAATCTACAACCATAGCAGGTTAAAGCTACATGCTATGTTGAAGAAAAAGCTAGGTTGTGCACCAGATTCTGCAATGGCTAGATACTTAAATCAGAGAACGATTAATCAAAGTTTGGGGCTGAATCCTAATATAGGTGTACGAGAAATAGAGTTTTGGGAGCATCTGAAGAACTTGACTTCTCTTCTCTGAAAGTCAAGTTAGGGGGAGATTGTTGGGAACTGAAGATTTGTCTAAGTGATTACTACTACCAGGCTTTCAAGATTACTACTTCTTAAAGAGTTAGTGCTGCTAATTGATTAGTTAGTACTGCTTGGAGAGTTAGTACTGCTAGTAGTTAGTACTGCTGAAGATTAATACTGCTTATGTGATAATCAAGATATGCGCAGATCAAGGCTGAAGATGATCATGGAAGGTGTAAAGATAATTATAGAAGAATATACTGAAGATCTTTTAAGTTTTGTAGTTATCTTTTATTTTTAGTATATGTATAGATGTATTCAGAATAGTTGTGATACGAGATTTCTAAGTTTTTGTTTTCAGAGAGAGAATTAACCTCAAGGTTTACAATCCTAATTCTAGAGAAGTAGAATTCGTCTTGGTGATCCTATTCATCAAGATTGAGGTTTGTTTGAAAGCTTGTAACTTTAATCATTCAATAAAGTTTACAAGTTGTGATTTCTATTTTACTGTTACATTGATCTTTTGAATATTAAAGTGTTTTTCCACAACTTCTTTAATATTGTTTCTGAGTTTTATTATTCTTGTTAAGAATCAGATCTTGACAATTATTCTTGACCATAAGCCTTAATTGATATATCATTTCATTTCTGATCATTTTCATACAATGTCAGATTTTCGAACAGGTCTTTTGCATTCATGTTCATTCATTCAATATACTTGTTTGAAAATACTTCAATGTTTTCAAATGCTCAAATCTTCATGATTATATTTTATGAGCATACATTCATCTGACATTTGTATATGAGCTTTAACTGCTAAAGTTAAATCATTATGAGAAACACGCTCTTTTAGGACTACCTGGGTTCTTTGTGCTAGGAATTAACTGAACTTCTATAAAATCACGTTAACCAGTGATTTCAACCCAAGAAGTTAATCCATAGAGATTGAGTGTGAGGAGTCTGAAAGAAATGAGTGTGGGTGTGATGAGGTAAAATGGAAAAGAGAGTTTGGTTAGATGTGAGTTTAATGATTAAAAGAAAGAGGGTGTGAGAACAGAGTAAAAGAATATCAAACTCTACACCAACTACTTTCTGAGCCGGGCAGCCACATTACTAATGTTTCACAATTCTTTGGTGAACGTTATTGAAACAGGCAACTAGCCCATGCCAACTCTTGAATAAACCCCACCAGCTACTCATTTTCTTCTCAAAAAGAAAATGTTTCACATTTTCAAGGGGACGCGACACATATGCTATTTGGTTTTCATTTGAAAAATCTGGATATTGAAAAGAAGGAAGTCTGCCCCACCTTCGCACTTCAATCATGCACATTGAGTCTGTGTTTATCTACTGTTGTCTCAGTGGTTTACACAATATTGAGCCTTACTTAAAGCAATCATTCGTGCTTAATTCTTTCTACACATGCACAAACACACAAGGAATTTGTTTTCTTGTCATAACATTCATAGAAATTTCCTTTGTGGTGTTTCGATGATTGGATGGAAGCCCTGGGGGAGTGAACATCAAAAAGCCTCTTTATATTGTGTATTCGTTACACACAGTGACTTCGTGTTACTGACAGGCATTCTAACTGATTCATTTGTTGATTCAAGAGTTACATGTTCTTATTTTGTCTGGATTTGCAAAGATCTAGATGAATACTTGGTTATGGATCACAGAATCAGAGGCTCAGGTTGACAAATCAGAATGGTCAAAGACATTTCTTGGAAGAAAAGTTTTGATGAAACAGATGCTCAAATCATCAAAAAGGGGGAGATGGTATCAAGAAATGATAAAGTTTTGAGAGATGATTTTCAGAAATGTCCATGTCAAAAAATTCAAAGTAAAGATTTGAAGAAGATCAAAGAATTTCTGAAGATTTGAGAAAATTTTCTTTGAAGACTATTTGCTAAAGCAACTTGAGTTGATTCTGAAGATAATTTCTTTCCAAAGTCTGAAAGTGTTTTGTGAAAGTTTTGGGGAGATTGTTAATCGTTTGAAGACAGTTTTAGAAAGAATATCGTCAAAAGAAAAGAGGAGATTGTACTGACAGAGCTTAAAAGTGAAGACTGAATTGCTAGATTTTTCAACAATGATCTTGAATCCAAAGGGGGAGATTGTTAGAGCATAAATATGTTGGATACAAGATCAAGAAGACTGAAGGTAAAAGTTCAAGAAGTCAAAGCTGAGGAAAGTCAACTCTCAAGTGAAAGTCAAAGTTCTTTTGTAATAAAAGTCAATGTCAATGTATTGTATTTGTATTTTAGTTTCTTTGTAATTCTTGTAGGTATAAATAGCTTTGTATTTTTGTTATAGAAGTGTAGTATTCAGTTGTAAATAGAGAGAATACGTTTTAGAGAGAGAAATCTGTAGAGAGAGAAAGAGAGTTCTAGAGAGAGAAAGTTTGTAATCTTAAGATTTGGAGTTTGAATCAAAAAAGTAATTTGATTGAATCTTGTTTTTGTTGATTTGTTTGTGATTAGGAACTAGAAAACAGGGAATAACACCTTTCTTCCCAAATCTGACTACCCCTTTCCAGGGCGAAACTTTCAACATTACCCTGTCTCATATCTGAAACTCTATCGGTTTCCTTCGTTTATCAGCATACATTTTCTGACGATCTTGAGCACTCTTTAATCTTGCTCGAATTTGGTCGACTTTATCAGCTGTCACTTGCACAATTTCGGGTCCCGCTAGTTGTCTTTCACCCACCTCATTCCAACATAAAGGTGTTCTACATTTACGACCATACAAAGCTTCAAACGGGGCTGCTTGTATGCTAGCATGATAACTATTGTTGTAGGAAAATTCAATCAATGGCAAATGAATTTCCCACGAACCTTTGAAATCAATAACACATGCACGAAGCATATCTTCCAATGTCTGAATAGTTCTCTCACTCTGGCCATCAGTTTGCGGATGATAGGTCGTACTCAGCTTAATTTGAGAGCCAAATTCCCTTTGCAAATTCTCCAGAAAGCTGATGTAAAACGAGCATCTCTGTCTGATACAATTGACGACGGTACTCCATGTCTGGTTACTATCTCGTCGATATACAATCGAGCCAATTTCTCTAGTGAGTACGTCTCCTTGATCGGTAAGAAGTGAGCTGACTTTGTGAGTCGATCCACTATCACCCAAATAGCATCATGCCCCTTAGGTGAATCGCGGTAACCCAGTAACAAGATCCATCGTAATCTCGTCCCACTTCCAAACTGGAATTTCTAACGATTGAAGCTCCCCATAAGGTCTCTGATGCTCAGTTTTAACTTTCAAACATGTCAGACATCGTTCAACGAAGTGAGCAATATCTTTCTTTAAACCTGGCCACCAATAACTTTGTTTCAGATCTCTATACATCTTGTTGGTTCCCAAATGTACTGAATAACGAGATCTATGTGCTTCTTCCAATACTTTCTGCCACAGATCTCCTGCTTTTGGAATCCATACTCTCTTATTGAAACACTTTACTCCGCGATTGTCAACTACTAACGAGTTAACAATCCCAACTATTCTTTCACTTTTCAAATTTTCTTTTGACGCTGCTTCTTCTTGATACTTTATAACTTCTTCTAAGAAATTAGAAACAACATCTATTTGAAATGCTACAACTTCTGTTATTTCTCCATGTTCCTTACGACTTAGAGCATCTGCTACCACATTAGCCTTGCCTGGATGGTACAGAATATCACAGTCATAATCGCTTAACAGCTCCATCCACCTACGTTGGCTCATATTAAGCTCCTTCTGAGAGAAAAGATATTGAAGACTCTTGTGATCTGTGTAAATCTGACACTTGATCCCATACAAGTAATGCCTCCAAATTTTCAAAGCAAAGACTACAGTTGCCAACTCTAAATCATGCGTCGGGTAATTCTTTTCATGTTCTTTCAGCTGTTGAGATGCATAAGCAATCACCTTGCCTTCTTGCATTAACACACATCCCAAACCCAACTTTGAAGCATCGCTATAAATTACGAATCCTTCTGTTCCGTTGGGTAGAGACAAGACAGGAGCACTACTTAAACTCTCTTTCAATTTACCGAACGCTTCTTTCTGAGCCTCTGCCCATACAAACTTGACATTCTTTCAAGTTAACGCTGTTAATGGCGTAGCTATCTTTGAAAAGTCCTGGATGAACTTTCTATAATAACCCGCCAATCCAAGAAAACTTCTTACTTCAGATGGTATTCTCGGTGCTTCCCATCCTTTTATGGCTTCAATCTTAGCTGGATCAACCTTAATCCCATCTTTTGACACCACGTGCCCTAAAAACTGAACTTCTTTCAGCCAAAATTCACATTTTGAAAACTTGGCATACAATTTTTCTCATTTAAGCAATTCTAAAATCGCTCTCAAATGAGTTTCATGATCTTCTTTGGAACGTGAATAGATCAGTATATCATCTCTAAAGACTATGACATACTTATCTAAAAACAGACTACACACTCTATTCATCAGATCCATGAAAGTTGCTGGCGCATTGGTCAAACCAAATGGCATAACTAGAAACTCATAATGTCCGTACCTCGTACGAAATGCAGTCTTAGGCACATCCTCCTCCCTCACCTTCAACTGGTGATAACCAGATCGTAGATCTATTTTTGAAAAGTAACTCGCTCCTTGAAGTTGATCAAAAAGATCGTCAATCCTAGGAAGCGGATACTTATTTTTAACAGTCAACTTATTGAGCTCCCTGTAGTCTATGCACATTCTCATAGACCCGTCTTTCTTCTTAACAAACAATATTGGCGCTCCCCATGGTGAGGTACTAGGGCGAATAAACCCCTTGTCTAACAACTCCTGCAGTTGAGTCATCATTTCTTTCATCTCTGCTGGTGCCAGTCTATACGGTGCTCTTACAATCGGCGCTACTCCGGATACTAAATCAATACGAAATTCCACTTTCCGACAAGGAGGCAAAGTGGTTAAGTCTTCCGGAAATACTTCTGGAAATTCACTTACTACTGGAACTGATTCTAATCCCTTCTTTTCCTTCTTAGCATCTATTACATAAGCTAAGAACCCCAAACACCCTTTTACTAAACATTTCTTAGCCTTAATCATAGAAATCAAACATGACTTTCTATCCCTCCGATCTCCAAACACTACTATCTCTTATTTTCCTATTTGCGCTATACGAATCAATTTCTTATTGCATACTATATGAGCATCATTAGACGCCAACCAGTCCATTCCCACAATAACATCAAATTCTCCCATACCCATCGGGTACAATCGAAGTGGAAATGATTGTCCATCAATAACAATACTACACCCATCATAAACTTCCTCCACTAATATTTGACTATTATCAGCCACTTCTACTTTCAATTCATGACTAAGCTTCTTAGGTTTCTCATTCAATTTATGCACAAAATTTGGAGACACAAACGAACGATTTGCGCCTGAATCGAACAATACTTTTGCATAATTCGAATCTATAAATAAAGTACCTGTCACTACATTAGGTATCTCCGCCGCTTCTTCTGCTGACATATTAAAAACTCTAGCCCTCGCTTTAGCTGGCTCCACCTTTTTCTCACCTCCCTTTTCTACATATCCTCCGACCGATCCCTTTTTCAACTATGGACAATTGGTCCTGATATGATCAGAAGATCCACACTGGTAACAAGACCTCAAATTCTGGCAATCCCGAGCCAAATGCCCAACCTTCCCACATTTATAACAGCCCTCTTGATCAATCTTACATTCTCCTTTATGCCTTCGGTTACACTTACTACAGGGCTTACTTTCAAACTTATTGACAGAACGCTGATCAAACTTTACAGACTTAAATGGTTTGAAGTCACGAACTGTTCCATACCATTTTCTTTTATCTCCACTTCTTTCAGTAGCTTGCCTATTCTTTTCTTTCTCTCTCATTTCAGCTGAATTAACTGCCATTTGAAAAGTAGACGGTTCCTTATTCGAGACAAATTCCCGAATATCACTTCTCAATCCAAAGACGAAACGTTCTACTCGTCTTTCTTCATTAGGCACATAAATTCCTACAAATCGAGACTTTTCAATAAACTTTGTGGCATATTCTCGAACTGACATCCCCTTCTGCTCTAAACTCAGAAACTCTTCTTCCAACTTTTTAACTGCCGCCAGAGGGCAGAACTGTGCTTTAAATATTTTCACAAACTCACCCAAACCATTTCTTTAGCTACAGCCGAACTTTGACCTCCAGATTCCACATCCCACCACATTACCGCTTCATCTTTCAGCATTGACAAAGCATAGACTACTTTATCTTCTTCTGCACACTTACTCGTATCAAATGCTAGCTCCATACCTTTTACCCATCTTAACGCTATCACAGGATCACATTTCCCTTTATAATTAGGAGGCTTGCAAGCAGCAAACTCCTTAAAACTACATCCTTTCATAGCTACAGCTTTATCTGACACAATGGGGCTTGACTGAGGGTGACTACCCACTCCAGTTACTGGTGATTCTGCTACCTCAGTCACTACTTGATCTTCACTCTTTTCTTTACTTGAAGAAACCTCATTAGTACGATGAGCCAATAAAGCATTCAACGTTTCTTGTAGCTTTCCCATTTCTGCAGTGAAGGTTTCTTGTGTAATAAAACCTTGCGTTCTACCTCCACTACGGTTTCCTGTCTGTTTTCGACCCCTCACAGAAGCCGAACTTTCTTGATTAGAAGTTTCTTGCTCAACTCTTACCTCCACACTTTCATCTTGATGAATACCACGACTCATCTTCCCGCCTCGAGTTCCCACATTGGAAACCCTTGCCTGAGTAGTTGTTTTCTGAACTGTCTTACCTCTAGGCCGATCGCGACTCTTTCCTTGGATAGCAGTCGGATTGACATCAATCATTCGCTCTTCGACAATGACTTCATTATCTGGTTCCATTTCAGGATTCAATATAGATCTACTCCTTGTCACTCGCTCAGACATACTTCTAATAAGAAGAAACATAAGATATTCAATCTAACATGCTACACATTACGGCAGTTTAAGCAGTAGCATGTACTTGTAAATTCACAATTACACTGGCCAGATGGAATTCCAAATTTACCTTACATGTTAGTCCTTACTACCTTAATGGTATCATCTTACGGTCTTCCTACTACTCATTTGTGCTTCTACTATCTCAGTTTAAGTCTAGGCCCATCTGGTCACCTAGATCCCTTAAACTAATGCTCTGATACCAATTGTAACAACCTGAACATTTAAATATATAATAAAATAACATTTCTTACTAAACACTGCCCCAGGTTTACTCTTCATAGTACAATGCTTAAAACTATCTCTTATTACACAACTGAGTTCAAAAAGTAAACTATTGCAGGAAGTCTTCTATCTCCTGGAAATAGCTCACATCTTCTCTTTACCCTTATCTGTACCTGCTACTTTTCGATAACCTGAAACAGGATTATAATTTTGAAAGAGCGAGGGTTAGACCAATGGTCTAGTGAGTCCCCTCCAATCACTACTGCAACAGTTCAAATATTAATTAAAACATTTAAACAAAGCTTTATATCTCAAAAACATAATATTCTCTTTTAATCAAACTTTTAAAACACTTTATGCTTCACAGGCATAACTCAATCTATTGGCCATCACTGACCATTTTTTACGCTTCGCAAGCGTACCTTAAGCTACTGACCAACATTTCCGTCAAAGACGGTATGTCTGTCTCGTACTGCCTTAATTTAGGTATACACCCAAATGGCATAAACGGGCCACATTCCCCGGTACGAGCAGGCGGGTCACACTTCCCGACTTAGGTCAGACTTCTGACTCAAATGTATGCATACAGCTAGTCCTGATTGTATATAAAACAAGTTTATATAAACTGAGCATAAACATGCCAAACTGATTAAATCAATCTTTTGCAATAATTTCTGCATAACTTTCAGTACTATAAATGCGCAGTATATAAAACCCACATTTATCAAATAACTGCTAAAATCATAAAAGATTTAGTTTGAAAGACTCACCTCTGGTTCTTCTTGATTAAACTCTGACTTCTACTGATTAACACCACCTACGATGGTATTAAAAACAAAGGTAGGCTAACTTGCAACTAACACTCTTGCTTTCTAAAAACTCATCAAATATAATCTACTGCTATTATCCCGGTCGAAACCACTCTGATCAATACCTCTTAGGAACGATTAACAAACTGTCGGTCGAATACTTATACCGGTCAAATACACTTTACCGGTCGAATACACTTTACCTGTCGAATACACTTTACCAGTCGAATACACTTTACCGTTCGAATACAATATACCGGTCGACCTTGGTCCCGGTCGAACTTATATCGGTCAAATACCCTTACCGGGACTTACAACCTACCGGTCTTTACAACCTATCGGTCGACTAAATTTTATCGGTCGACCGATACCTTTATCGGTCCACATTATCTTCCCGGTCATAGTTCATACAGAGTCAGCGACTCAACAGTTCGAACCCAGAAAACTTTAGATCATTGAATCGATCAAATACTCGGATAAAAGCTTAAATAACACAACTATTTACCGACAATAACATGCAGATAGAAGTATTAAGCTAGAATCATACCTCTATTTGACCAAAACAGATCGATTCCTCAAGATCTCTTTCTCTTTCTCTCTGCTTCTTGCTCTGAGTTCTCTTTCTTTCTAAGTCGGTCTCCAAAACCAATTCAGTATGATAATGAAACAAATATCTGAGACTTAGGTTATATATAAACAATGTTTCAATAAACCCCCCTGAACTTTGGGTCTTGCTTATCTTTTCACCCAACTTCCAAAATTAATAAAAATTTCGGATTCGGATATTACAGATACTTCGAGATTTCAAAGTCAGATTAATTTCAAATCAAAAGCAATGGAAAGAAAATTCAGATGGTTGTTTGATTCAAAGAAAGAGATAAATCTGAAAGCTACATCAAAGTCAGAGATTGAAGAAAATGTTGACTACTCAAAGCTACTAAAAGCTAATCCAAAGGGGGAGAATCATTTAAAGTGTCATACATCAAAGACTGACCAAAGTGACAAAGTTTTGAAGTTGTAAAGTTTGTTGAAGACATCAAAGATTTCAAGATTTAAAGTTGATAAAGATTCAATTGTTGAAGATTTTTCTGAAGAAAAGAAGACCTGAAGATAATTGCCAAAAAAATTTTAATCTTGAATCCAAAGGGAGAGATTGTTAGATATGAATTGTATTCAAGATTAGAATAGAGGGTCAAATATGTAATTGTTGTAAAGTCAAAGGGTTTATGTTGTAAAGTCAACCTTTGTTGACTTAGTATAAATAGTTGTTGTTTCCTTTGTAATCTTTAAGTCACGCACACTTATTCATAGAGAACACAGAGAATTTGTATAGACGACAAGTGAGATCTGTGACACCATAGACTTGTGACTTCATTGTAATCCTAGGATTTTAATACAAATGCTTGTTTGATAATCTGTGTTAATGGTTTAATTACTATTATTCTAGGATCACAATAAATTATCTAGATTAGCAAAAAATATTTTAAAAGAGCAATAGGTAAAATATACTTTGCAAAAGCGATTTGATTTAATTCTCGAAGAAAGAAATGTTTTATCCGTAAAAGTCAAGAAACTAGAAGAAATCAATTTCAAAGCTAATTTATCTGAACAAGCTAGTCCCGATACTATTGTTCAATCATCTTATTCTTCAAGTTCAACTTCTACAACAATTTCTTCGAAGAGTTTTGTCAAATCAAATGCATTTTAGCAAGATCAGATTCGCCCTTCCAATCTTTTCTATAATTCTCTTGTTGATAATACAGATAATCAAGTATTTTGAAAAGTCAAAATGGTGTGGAGAAATAAATCAACTATAGAAGACAGTGATGGAAACACGTCATACAAATCAGTTGTAGTTGATACAAAGTCACTTATTTCCAAGACTGCTTCACCTACTTATGTCTATTCTACAGCGACGTTGATCAGTCTGAGTCGAGCAAAGATTTGTTGCACAAATTATGGAAAGAGTGATTTTATGCATCCAATGTATGTTAATAATTGGTACAGTACTTATAGTATCCCTAATCCTCAGTTTAATAGCTTCAAAGCTAAGGCAACTAACCGTCAAGGATCCATCAAAGCATGGATACCAAAATCTTTCTAATCTGTTTTGCATGCATGCCATGTGTGATTTAATTCAGATTATTCACGCCACATAACTACAATCAAAGGTTATGCCACTTTTGAGGGGGAGTACCAAGATATTTAAGTTTTCATTTTGACTTTTGATTACTTCAAATCAGGACTCATACTTCAATGATTTACAGACTTCTGAACACTTCAGTTCAAAACTCACTCTTAAATGTTTTTAATTTCTGAATAATTTCATTCAGAACTCGTTCTTAAATGTTTTTGATTTACAAACATTTCAGTTTAGAACTCGTACTTCAATGTTTACTTCACTGTTTTATTTGGTGAATGAAAATAGTGTGAAAGGAGTGTTAGGGCTTTTAAAGTTTCTATGGTATATCCAGAACCGGAAGGACCTACCCAAGAAACATATCCTATTATAGATATTAGTGAGGGGTTTAGACAAATAAATGAGTTCGGAGTGAAAAGAATATGGTGAGGATGTGAAAGGACTTAGAATAATTATTGGTTACCAAACCGAGTCAGTTATCCAGGTTACCACATAATCTAATCATTCTCATTCTTTAGAGATGAATATTGAAATAGACTTGGACCCAATGTCGATACTCGTGTCACCCCACCTAGCCACTCAAGTATCTCACAAAAGATGCTTGTTTCATAAATGTATGGAGAATTAACACATAATCTATTTATTCCTCATTCGAAGGTCTTTGATATTGAAAAAAGGAAGACATCACCTACGGTCTCCGAACTTCATATTCTAATCAATGTGTTTGTTGATTTCTTAACCTGTGTCCCAGGTTAAATAAATCTTTGAGCCAAAATCTATATGATTCTATTTCTTTCACACATTCACGGATCTTTGTGATTCCAATTGCATATCTTTGTGATATTGCCGGAACAGTTTGAGAAATAACTTTTAATATTTTACTTCAGTGATAATTGGAAGTCCTATCAGGGATACATCGATGCCAACTCTAAAAATAGGCCACACACTTATTTTTAATTGTTGTGATAACAATTACTATTGTGTTTTTGTGTTAGGTGATTACCAATCTTGGTTACGTAAATTTGTATCTTATATTTTGCAACTCCCCGTTTAGTCTTTGAAGAACATGATGATCAGGATGCTCCTAATCATCATGAGGGGGAGACATGACAAAGACACAATATTCAAAGACACAAAATATCATGTTGAGGGGCAGTTAACAAAAGTTGAGGGGGAATAACAGAATCTTAAATATGTGGTTGAAAAGCCATTGGATTTCATGATTGCATTTGTGCTCAAAAGGTAACAATAATATTTTATTGGTTCTTTTATCCCTCATCATATGGTGTTTGCTACTAGTTGTTCCCTCCTTTGAGCATACTGGTTATACAAGTTCTTAAGATGAAAGCATATTCAACTCGTGGTTCAAAGACAGATTTTTTACTTTTAAATTGAAGTTGTACTGTGAAATGTCACGTTACTCGCACATTATTTTTCTTGTGTGCTTATCTGATGTGCTGAGTTTTTGCAGTTGAAAGTTGCTTTTAGTGCATTCAGTTACGGTTATTGTTCATTGAATCTGGTAATAAAGAATCAAGAGGGAGCTTAGATTGACATGAAGACAAGCAACACTGAAATTTATTTTCCAAAGAATCAAGAAGGAGAGAAGATCAAGATCAGAAGATTTCAAGATGATAATTTCTTTATACAACTTTAAGGGGAGAATGTTAGGACCATAATGTCCTATTTAATAGAAAGTTTTATAAAAATTATAATGACTTGTAAAAGCCTTTTAGTAGGTATTTGGGCTTATTGTGTTAATGGGCTTGGGCCTTTCCTTGTAATAGGCCTAGGTATTTAAGTTGCTTTTCTTGAATCATTTGGTTAGATTGTTTGGTCCGCTTATTATTTCTAGAGAGAGATTATTCACAATTCATATGTAAATGATTCTCTTTCAATCATTCAATAAAGGTTTATCATTCATTACATTTTTACTTGATAAGATCTGAGATTCACAAATCTACCGAGTGTAGGTAGGATCTCATACCTTATTTTTCCGAAAAGCGACTCTAAAACGAAACGTTAACATTCGCCAGAACTTTATCTCGATTATGTACTAGACATCGAACCATTTGAGAGGTTTTTCTCTTATGTTTTTGATGATTTGTATGTCAAAAACATGGCCAAAAGGCCTTTTATATATGTTTTATTTTTCAGTTTAATCGGGGAAGGAAATAGAATTTTTGGTAACCATCACTAAAACCTTCCACCCCAAATGCTTAAATTTTTCGTATTTGCCCTCTTTCACCTTAACATTGACAAAATTTTGATCCTCCAAACTAAATACCTTCCACCATTATAATATCTCATTTCCATGGTTACAAATAACAATACTTCTACTCCCAAAATTATTAAAATTTTAAAATCCTTTACATTCCAACAATAAATAATTGAGATTTATTTATTTAATTTCCCACCCTCTATTTATTAAAAAATTTCATATGTTACATTACATTTGGATCTGGCGACTTAGGTTACCCCCTTTGTTTTGTTTGTATTAGTATCTCCCTTTACATTCAGATAGGTTGCTTCAATCAGGTGTTATATATGGCGTATTGTGCTCGGATGGGTGCCAGATACTCGAGTAATAAGCTTAGTTTTTATACCACACAACGAGCACATTATGTTTATGCCAAAATTAACCTAACGCATAAGCAGACTACTAGGTAGTGCTTCTTCACTGATTCCGATTTTGTTGTGGGCCTCCCTACGTGGTGCAATGGTTGTACCTCATTCTTGAAATTATAACCACAT
The DNA here is from genome assembly GCA_954870635.1 of Arctium minus. NCBI lineage: Eukaryota > Viridiplantae > Streptophyta > Magnoliopsida > Asterales > Asteraceae > Arctium > Arctium minus. The sequence goes on from OX941084.1 coordinate 111,098,892, forward strand.
ATTTTCTTGATTTTGGTGAAAAGTAATATGTTGATTTGCATATTATTAGTATTTACAAATCATGTATTATTTTGGAAATATAGACAATTTATATGAATCAGTATAGTTTGATCTTTATTGAATGTGATGCAATAGGAAATGTTTAAAAGTATTGATAAACTTTTGAACCGTAAAGGATATGAGTTTACCAATGTAAAACTCAAAGAAATATAAGAGAAAACTCCCAAAAGGATCTTATTGATCAATCATAAACTGAATACTAATGAAAATTATGAACTATTTATAGGCAAAAATAATACTAAAGATAGCTATGGAATTTAAACCTAAACTAATTCTATACCAACTAGGAAAGGAAACTAATAGTAATTCTAAGTTGACTAGGTTACTTAATAATTAAGTGAAGATTAAAGGAAAAGCATACAAAAAAAAAAAGATAATGCTGAAATCTCCATCCAGAAAGGCGTTGGGGATTAGGCGTGTAGATTTGGTCGTGTGGTAAGTCGCATGAAGAACTGTTCCAACTTTCAATACAAATTGTGATGAAATATTTGGATTCTTCCAAGCTCGTTTCTGTTTGTCCGAATGATCCATGACATATCTGTTAGCTTTTAGATCTATCCTACATCAGACACCCTCACTTAAAAAATACTTGACCTCAAGTTCACTTGAAAATTAACTTCATGTGATTCCTTAGGACTTGTATGTTTGGGATGTAGCCTTAGAATTTCTATAGAAGTGGTTTAATTTGAATCGAGCTCTCTAGTGGCAGTGCATTGAAAGTGCCTTCGAGATCACCCTTCTCAAATTCTTGCACCACAATTTCACTTTCTTGCGATGTCCTTCACCGGTTAACTTGCGTTCCTACAATGGCTGGTCCTAAATCTGGTTTGGACTCTTGGGCATTTATAAAGACTTCTTGTTGTGGCTCTGTCATAATGAGGAGGGTTTTACCTTCGACCCTGTAAAGCAAGACTTCATATTTTATTCTGGTGTCTTCTCATGAATGGACGGTTATTTGATTTGAAAAGAAACTGGATGGATAATATAGTGGTCATGGTTGCCGTTACGCGGAACCCCAACTTGATTATTTCATATGTATCTTCGCCAATGGTTGCCATTGATGTAGTTGAGGTGATTTATGACAGTCGCTGTTAAATTAGCAAGAGTTGTCGTAATGGTTGCATTCATCTTAGCTATGTTTTCTTTGGTTGTGAGTTCTTGATCGACCATTATTAATAAAAGACACAGGAGAAGCCTGCTTTGATACCAACTGACACAGTAGAAAACGTGGAAATGATCGACAAATGTCTAAACACTAAAGCATATAAGTTTACCAACATAAAATTCAAAGAAATATAAGAGAAATATCTCAAAATGATTTTATTAATCAATCATAAAAGGAATACTAATTAAAACAAGGAACAGGAAAAAATAATACTCCCTCCGTCCCAAATTAACTATCTACATTACTATTTTAGTTTGTCCCAAAATAAATGTCCACTTTCAAAAGTAAATGTCTCCTTTCTCATTCTACCCTTAATTTTGTGATGGATAAGATTTCCCTCTCTATAATTAAGGATAAAATTGTTCTTTTGTTAATTAAAAAATGAAATAATTACACATTCATAAACTGTGTGTCTTTTTTACTGTGAACATTTATTTTGGTAGGGAAGAAGTATTAAAAATATCTATTGAATTTTAACCTAAACTAATCATAAACCAACAAGGAAAAGAAACTAATAATAATCCTAAATTAACTAGGAAACTTAATAATTTAATAAATACTAATGGAAAATCAAATGAAGGAAACAATAATGTTGAAATCTCCATCCAGATAGGCGCACGACTTAGATTATGTTGTTAGTTGTGTGAAGGAAAATTCCAACTTTTGATAGGAATTGTGATGACAAATTTGGTTTCTTCCGAGCCTGTTTCTGTTTCTCCCATTGATCCGTGACAGAATCTGTCAACTCCTGGATATGTCCTACATCATAATGGTTTATGGTGTAAACTCTTGAATTCACTAGGCATAAATCCTGATTTGTTTTGTTTATTGACATGTATCTCGGATCTGGATACCAATAATGCTAGTGGATGTAAGCATTGATGGGTGATAAAATTGTTGGTTATCACGTTGATTTTCATTACCGTATCATGTGGAATAGATGAGTAGTTTAAGATAGTATTCATTAAACTTTGTATTGCCACATTTGGTGTATGGTTGTAAGTATTAGTTAGTGTATGTGGTATTAATACCGGCATTTGGTTTAATTCACAGGTTATGAAACTAGCATATGTCGCTTTAAGAATAACTCATGTCGAAACTTCGATAGAAATATATAGGGTGTAATATCAACATTATTACTTGCAATTAATATGTCATAACATATATAAAATACCCATATGACAAGTATGCTCCTACTTATCTTGAGAGATATACACCAACCTACATGGTCCATTATGAAGTTATGTTTTTTCATTACATCTGTCACATTTTAAATACCACTGTCTAAATACCACTTCGTGTCACATTTACCCACATTGACTTATTCATCCTAATTAATAGGGTATTTTTTTCTTTATAACCTTCTCAATAGTGTAATTAATAGGGCATTTTGGTCTTTGTGACCTTCTTAATAGCGTTCAGATTCTTGTGCAACTTCATTGTTATATGGTTGTACACTTTTTTAGGGACATTAACTACCTTATTATATTGTGTAACACCCTTAAATTTGGAAAGAGCGACTAATTTAAAACATTCAACAATACCTTAAAGTATAATAAAATCTCTTACGACAAATCCATACTTGAAATACAATTCTAGGTTGAACCATCAACAAAATAAATAAAGTCTTACATAAAGACTAATTAAAGTCGGGTGTTACTAACAGTCGCTATATCCAAAGTAAATGCGGAATACTTCACCAACCTAATCACTTCTTCGAGCACACAACTAGCACTCATCTCTTCACAGTGTCGCTAGAACAAATCCCGAAATAGAACCTGATGCACATGTCGACAAATAAAAATGTTAGGCTAACACCTAGTGAGTTCAAGAGTTTCCATCATGATTATAAAAATCGTTAAACGGAAATAATACAACTTAAATCATGTTCCTTTAAAATGAATTGCTTTAAATATGAGCACGACTCGTTTTCCAATAATATGCATTTTATAGATGAACGCCTCAACGCCAAAACATTCTTTTATGAAGTAATGCAACCCAACACTTACTCAAAACGCAAATAATGGTAAATGCTTAAATATTGAAATTTGAAAAAAACTTTATAAACCAAACGACCGAAATATGAGTAAACTCAAACATCCAAAATTATAACATATGGATAATAACACAAACTCAAAACGTCACCGAAAACATGGATAGAACTAAAAACCCAAAACAACACCTTTCGGTGACGGGGAAGACCCGATTTCCATGGCTAGTAGAAGAAAACAAAAGTAGGCCACATTCCAAGTTATTGAGCTCACCATACTAGGACCCATGGCCACGAGCTCGCCAACTCGTACTAAGATGTGGATGAGGGCACCCGAGGATCCTAATCATGCTCATTCACTAGGATTACATTCACGGCCCATGACTAGTATTCGGCTCCACATAACCGTACCAAGTTGACTTCGAGGACCTAATGTCTCAACTAGCTACAAATGGGAAATGACTATCCCGTAAAAACAGACTCAAAAATTACATCACCAGCCCAAGGCCAAATGTTAGACTCCACGAGCCCGCACCATAAGGCCCTCGATAATCCCATGACTAATTTTGGTCCCAACATGAAAACAATAGCCCTTTTTCTTAAAATAATAAAGACCGACTCATTTGCCTATGGATCCATTACATTACAGTCTATAACAATACATGACTCTAGTTGAATGACCAACACACTCAATGTAATTCTCAAATGATGCGCAATAACCTCCATCATACTCAAAACTCCACGGCGGGCTATTAAAACTGGATGAATGTCCCAAAGACTAATTTTAGTCAAAACTTAGCCAAAGCTCGCCAATTTACTTTATCGTACAATAAAAGCCAGTGTAAATAATAAAACTCATTTAACCAACGGTTATGCAAACGCAACGACTAAAAGTATGATTAACTCAAACGTTATCATTGGTTGAGACAAACCATTTTCAAAAATGAACTCATAACAAATTAATATGCATTTTCCAAACGCGCGGTTTATAAGATCAATTACAAAAAAATGACATTTACATCAAATGAACTCCATTTATATATAAAATCATCAAGGAAACATAGCAACATGATTTATTTACCAAAATGTTCAAAAATACCAAATGTGGGTGTTTCACAAAATTTATAAAACCAAATAATCCAAATGAGTAAAACTCTTCAAATATCCCAAATTTTAATAAAAATCATGTAAGCACATAATCACATTAAAATGAACATTTTTGCTTTTACAACATTGTTAGATCTGATTTTATAGTAATCATTGTATTTATTTTCTAGCCTAGACTGTTCTTAATAATATAATTTGTTTTCTTAAGGTTAGGGGTATTTAAGTCCCCTTTGTCCTTTGTTCTTGTAACTTTGACACTCTAATTGAATACATCTGATTATATTTGGCACTCCTACTTTCTCTCTCTACTTTCTCTCTCTAAAGATTTAGAGATCTTGGACATTCAATTGGTATCAGAGCATACTAGATCTTGAGAGGATTGAGAGAAATTGTTTTACATCTGAATGTGTCTAAATCTAACTATGAAAATGTCTCAAATGCTTTGAATCAGGAAACTGAGAGCACATCAACTCCCAATTCCGCTGCATCTATCTCTGAACCTGATGCTCTTCCAGTTCCTCCTGTTGATCAGACACAATCAGAAACTGAGCCTATTCATGAAGAACCTATTCAAGATGAATCTGTACACGAACAATCTGTTCAAGAGGAATCAATTCAAGAAGAAGTACAAAATGATGTTATTCAACAAACTCTTCCAGAATCTGATACGGAAGTTGTTGAGCTACCTCCTCCTGAAGTTGAAACTGTGTCTATATCTTTAACTGACTTAGAAGCTTCTGAACCTCCCTCTCAACAATTAGAAGTGGTTCAAGAAATCATTGATCCTCTCCCTCATACCACAAAATGGACAAGATTTCATCCAATTCATCAAATTATTGGAGATCCTCAAGCTAGTGTGTCTACACGTTCCAGGACGGCTACATCCAACGAATGTCTCTTCACTTGCTTCTTAAGCAAGATTGAACCAACAAAAGTTTCTGAAGCGTTGGAAGACCCAGACTGGATTATAGCAATGCAAGAGGAGCTCAATCAATTTGACGCACTCAAAGTTTGGACACTTGTACCAAGGTCGAAAGGAAAGAGCATAATTGGTACCAAGTGGATATTCAAGAATAAGAAAGACAAAGATGGTATAGTGATTCTCCAAAGTCGCCTGGTTGGTCTATGCTGTTTTAGAAGATTGTTTTTGAAGACCACAGCGCCAATGATTACTAAGGGGGAGATTGTTAGATCTGATTTTATAGTAATCATTGTATTTATTTTCTAGCCTAGACTATTCTTAATAATGTAATCTGTTTTGTTAAGGCTATGGGTATTTAAGTCCCCTTTGTCCTTTGTTCTTGTAACTTTGGCACTCTAATTGAATACATCTGATTACATTTGGCACTCCTACTTTCTCTCTCTACTTTCTCTCTCTAAAGATTTAGACATCTTGGACTTTCAAACATTTTCACAAATCAACTTGAACTCACCTTGCTAGATTTAGGCTAAATCTAGATTTTACCCCCAAAAATTGAATCTCCTTTGATTAAGGCTTGAAATTCCCAAGAAATCTCTCTAGATCTTACATCCAACACATCTACAAGGTTTCCTTCACCACACAAGTCATCAAAATCACACTCAAGTTGAAGGATGAAAGGGAAAAGGATGAAATCAGCAAACCCTAGCTTAACATTAAGAGAGATGAGGAACTTACAACCACAAACTACTATTTTATCTTCCAATAGACTTAAAATATCTAGATATATCCTTGAAGAGCTCTCAAAAAAGAAACCATGGCAACTTGAATCACCAAAAACAGAGTTGAGATGCAAAAGTTATGAGGAAATGAAGATAGAGGGCTGAAAATTGGGTTTTATGGTCGAACAGTGCTCTGCGCGGGTTACCACGCGGCCTAAACCGTGCCATAACCCACCGGTTTCCCTTAAGTCGTCCAGGTGGATCTAAGTCGCGCCGTGCACTGCTTTCCCGGTATTCTTCTCGTTCACTGTTTTGGCCATAACTTCTTCGTTTTTGCTCCGTTTTAGCTCCGGAAAGAACCGTTGGACTCGTAATCGAATCCTTCATCCAAAAAGACTATAAAATCTAGGATTCAAGTCCAAAATTATATTTCCTATTTTTCCCTTAAAATACCGATGTCTTTATTAATTTGAAATTATACCTTCCGAAAAATCGGGGTGTTACAATCCTCCCAACCTTAAAAGAGATTTCGTCCTCGTAATCTAGCTTCCTGTTTAACGTTACCCTCATAATAGCTTGTCTCTGTTTACGAGCAGTTGTCTCTAATCCACTTGTCAGAACAATCATGAAAACTTTATGTTGATACTCCCGACAAATGCCTCTTCTAGCACATTGCACTTATATCCGAATAAACGATTAACTTATTGGAGTAGCCTCTAACCACAAGGCTCTGGTCGTCTACCAACCGTAGGTGACACATACTACCCCCAAGGCATCTTGTGACCTCGACTTCTCATTGAATAATTTTCTCCAGCTCAATGCGATTCGGAATCCGTATTCCCATAATCAACACCAACCCAAAGAATTCCCAAAATTTCTTAAAATTCACCCTTGATACTGGTAAGGCCTTCCTTCCAAGGTCGTACCACTACGCTTTACGAGGGGTTGGTTAATTCAGATTAGGCTATTACACAACTCCGATCTATTCTCAATCCTCAAATATTTCGTTCATAAGATCCTTACCACATCAAAAAATCATACGCATCAATACTTGATTACCTACATCTAACCTCCTTTAAGTTCCACCATCGCGAGGCTAACATTTCTCATGATCCAACGAGGAAATTTCCAAACATTCCAAAGATTCATTAACCTCAAAAGAACAAGTCGACACCTAAAATAAGATGGTCATACTGAAAACGTAGGTACACCGTCAAATATTTCATTCCATATTTGCATTGCCGAATTACAGTTAACACCTAACATGGCACTAAAATTCCTAATCTTACATCTCTAACAAATGAACCACAATATTGCATTTATTCCTGAAGACTCACCTCGATGGAACATCCCCCAACACATGCATGATGTCGAACGATCAACCCAACAACCCATATCCAACCATAAGCAATTAACCACACAAATCCTTAACCCGAAGATTTATCGAAGCAGAAAGATCACCTATTAATTAATTGGGAGAAAGCATAAATCTAATACCTCAATTATTCATCCATGCACCAATTCACAACTAAAATCCATAATTTAAGACTGACCACGAGTTAGATCATCGGTCGCTTCAATTCCCAATGACTCATTTAGTCCAAAATCACAATTCTTTTCATAAGGCAAGGTTTAAATCTATAGTTCTAATGAGTTTAAGGTTTTTCAACTATATGACTCAACAATCATGCCAATTGAAATTTTATAAGACTTTCAAATGCAAAATCTTTATAACAATTAATCGTAAGAGTAAAATCCACTACCGTTTACTCAGTAGTTGTGCAAAATCATTTGATCATTACTCAAGATAATAACGACAATAATAAAAGATGCGCAACAACTATTTCGAATGAACCACTATGGTCCAAATATTCATCACTTTATGCCATGTACATAAAATAGTTTTTTTTTTGTTCTAAAGCGGTGTGCAACAATGTTTGTATAAACTCCAGAAGGAGAAATTTACGTAATCAAGTTCCAAAAATTTCCCATTCAGCCATAAGATGATATGGAATAAAATTTCTAACAAGACCCACATACATCAGTTTATTTTCCAAACTTAGTAAAACGATAAGTCCTCGCGATTTGGTCAAAGATAAAATATTTTAGATCGACTACAAACTTTAAGACGCATGGATAAAATGTTGTTTGTCCCAAAATGGTGGCCATAATGTCATGCATACCAGTAAATCAATATAATGCATTGCGTGAACAATAACGATAAAATTAACAACCAAAGAATGCTCAAAGCAACAACTCAACACGAACCATCATATGTCATTTGTATGCATACTCACACTAAAAGTATAAATCAATACAAATGCTAAGTAATATACAACGAATTATACTTGTATAAAACTCAAAAGTGCAATTATGTGTTATCCAAACTCCCAAGACGTTTCTTACGGTTGCGAAAAGACATGTGCAAACTCGCATGAGACAAAAATATTAAACAAAAACTTATAAGTTAACACACACAATAATTCAAGTATACACGTTTCAAAATTTATCTACGCGACGCAAAATGTCGTAAAATATAACTCCATAAGACCCAACAAATTTCCATAAAACTCAATGAAATTCAATGACACCCACAAATCAAATGGTCCCAAGATTTTCGTTTCCAATAATCAAATAGTATAAGACAAAGTTATGACTGAAATTTCATAATTCCAAAAAAAAAATTTTTTTTTTTTTTGCAATATGATATAAAGTCACATTTTTCAACAAGACTCGAATGAAATAAATTTTCCAATAAAACTCAAGCACCAAAACATGGAGATAACTTTTTCGTTTAAAACCTTAACATATGCGGAGGAGATCCAATGTTAAAGTCTTAAATTCCCAGTTACTTGTCCAAAACCCTAAAGAAAATCAAAACACAGACATCACGATATCCGAAAATAGCGTCTGACAAAACAGGGATAAAGAAAATCTCAACAAAAGTTGCAACCATGTGCAATAAAACAATTTTATGCATGTTCAAACTCATGGTTTAAAATCTCGTGCATGTTAAATGTCTTTCCACGGATCCAAAATACGACCCGCGTGATAATTTGGGAGAGTATGAAATACTTTATACAAATTATTTTAAAAACAAGTTTCGTGCATGAATTTTGATCGAGGCTCCAAAACTTAGGACCAAGCTCACCAAATCTAACGATCACACTACCGGTACCCAAATTCGCAACCATCTTAAGGTAACAATCGACAACTAAATCGGTTAACCTTATAATTTCCTCTCGAAATAGAGTCAATTCAACAGGCCTATGGTTCTAATTCAACCAATAGTCCCGACCCAAAATGGTCAACTCAATTTATTCATCATGCTTAACCATCACTCCTAGTGAAAATGCTTTAAACATCAACTTCTTCTAGCTACTACTCCTCAGAAACTCATCCACTACCCCCATCGGTCATCACATAGAGGCGGTTCAAGCACACACGTGTAAAATGTAAGTTCACCACGACACTTGGCAGGTGTAATTATGAACGTACCGTACATGATTATACTTGCTACCCTCGTCATGATTCCTGATTCTAGTGACTTCATCAACCTCAAAATATCCTATCTTAAAGTGTCTAATAGTGCAATCTCACTTTCACTTACTTAGAAGAACGCTAGTTTGAGTCCAGGTATCCGAAATATACACCTAAATCTCTCAAACTTAAGCTCTGATACCAACTTGTAACACCCTCAAATTTTGAAAAAGCGACTAATTTAAAACTTTCAACAATACCTTAAAGTATAATAAAATCTCTTACGACAAATCCATACTTGATATACAAATCTTGGTTGAACCATCAACAAAATAAATAAAGTCTTACATAAAGACTAATTAAAGTCGGGTGTCACTAAAACCCAATAACAGTCGCTATATCCAAAGTAAATGAGGAAGAATTCACCAAGCTATTCACTTCTACGAGCACACAACTAGCACTCATCTCTTCACAGTGTCGCTAGAACTAATCCCGAAATAGAACTTGATGCATATGCCGACAAATAAAAATGTTAGGCTAACGTCTAGTGAGTTCAAGAGTTTTCATCATGATTATAAAAATCGTTAAACGGAAATAATGCAACTTAAATCATGATCCTTCAAAATGAATCACTTTAAATATGAGAACGACTCGTTTTCCAATAATATGCATTTTATATATGGACGCCTCAACGCCAAAACATTCTTTCATGAAGTAATGCAACCTAACACTTACTCAAAACGCGAATAATGGTAAATGCTTAAATATTGAAATTTGAATAAACCTTTATAAACCAAATGACCGAAATATGAGTAAACTCAAGCCTCCAAAATTATAACATATGGAGAATAACCCAAACTCAAAACATCACCGAAAAACAAGGATAAAACTAAATACCCAAAACAAAACCTTTCGGTGACGGGGGAGACCCGATTTCCATGGCTAGTGGCGGAACACAAAAGTAGGCCACATTCCAAGTTATTGAGCTCACCATACTAGGACCCATGGCCACGAGGTCGCCGACTCGTGCTAAGATGTGGATGAGGGCACCCGAGGATCCTAATCATGCTCATGCACTAGGATTACATTTACGGCCCATGTCTAGTATCCAGCTCCACATAACCGTACCAAGTTGCCTCTGAGGACCTAATGTCTCAACTAGATACAAATGGGAAATGACTATCCCGTAAAAACAGACTCAGAAATTACATCACGGGCCCAAGGCCAAATGTTAGACTCCATGAGCCCGCACCATAAGGCCCTCGATAATCCCATGACTAATTCTGGTCCCAACATGGAAACAATACCCTTTTTTTCTTAAAATAATAAAGACCGACTCATATGCCTATGGATCCATTACATTACAGTCTATAACAATACATGACTCCAATTGAATTACCAACACACTCAAAACGTGTAATTCTCAAATGATGCGCAATAACCGTCATCATACTCAAAACTCCACGACGGACTATTAAAACTGGACGAATGTCCCCAAAACTCATTTTAGTCAAAACCGAGCCAAAGCTCCCCAATTTACTTTTTCGTACAATAAAAGCCCGTGTAAACAATAAAACTCATTTAACCAACGATTATGCAAATGCAACGACCAAAAATATGATTAACTCAAAAGTTATCATTGGTTGAGACAAACCATTTTCCAAAATGAACTCATACCCTTATATTTCCAAAATGTCTCATAACAAATTAATATGCATTTGCCAAACGGTTTATAAATCAATTACACAAAAATGACATTTACATCAAATGAACTCCATTTATATATAAAATCATCAAGGAAACATAGCAACATGATTTATTTACCAAAATGTTCAAAAATCCCAAATGTGGGTGTTTCACAAAATGTATAAAACCAAATAATCCAAATGAGTACAACTCTTCAAATATCCCAACTTTTAATAAAAATCATATAAACACATAATACATTAAAATGAACATTTTTTGAATGTAGAACGTTTTCACAAATCAACTTGAACTCACCTTGCTAGATTTAGGCTAAATCTAGATTTTACCCCCAAAACTTGAATCTCATTTGATGAAGGCTTGAAATCCCCAAGAAATCTCTCTAGATCTTAGATCCAACACATCTACAAGGTTTCGTTCACCACACAAGTCATCAAAATCACACCCAAGTTGAAGGATGAATGGGAAAAGGATGAAATCATCAAACCCTAGCTTAACATTAAGACAGATGAGGAACTTACCACCACAAAATACTCTTTTATCTCCCAATAGACTTCAAATCTCTAGATATATCCTTGAAGAGCTCTAAAAAATGAAACCATGAAACTTGAATCACCAAAAACGGAGTTGAGATGCAAAAGTTATGAGGAAATGAAGATAGAGGGCTCAAAATCGGGTTTTATGGTCGAACAGTGCTTCGCGCGGGTTACCATGCAGCCTAACCCACGCCATAATCCGCCCGTTTTCCCTTAAGTCTCCCGGGTGGATCTAAGTCGCGCCGTGCACTGCTTGCCCGGTTTTCTTCTCGTTCACTGTTTTGGCCATAACTTCTTCGTTTTAGCCATAACTTCTTCGTTTTAGCTCCGTTTTAGCTCTGGAAAAAAACGTTGGACTCGTAATTGAATCTTTCATCCAACAAGACTATAAAATCTAGGATTCATGTCCAAAATCCTATTTCCTCTTTTTCCCTTAAAATACCGATGTATGTATTAATTTGAAATTATACCTTCCGAAAATCTGGGTGTTACATTATGAGTCATTGAAGTTGTATTTGAAGCGTGGACCAAAATTGGCTCAACCGTCCGACTAAAGTATGTATTGAGACTTTTAAGTTAATAAAATCAACTTTGCGTCCTTATACAAAGGCATTACAATAAGGTTTTAAGAATGGAGTTAGACGGCCAAAAAAGTTCTATTAGTAGTTGTTAAACCGAAAGGTAACTCGTATCGTCTAACTTTGTATTAACAACTTATTGAGTTAAAAGGCTAATAGAACGATTTAATTTTAGAATCCTATGACATTGTCCAATTTCGTCTTAACAACTTATGTATTCATAAGAATAGGATCTGTTAAATCATTTAAATTAGTCCTATAACGCCTTTGTATATGTCTCCCACTTGTTTGGTTGGTCCGATAAACTTGAAAATTTCATCAAGTACTATGTTAGGACGGTTGAGCTTCCTAACATGCCCATTTTATTCTAGTGATTCCTACAACTTATTGTAGACAACTTGTAATCTATTTGTTAGTTTATTTCACTTAATTTAATTATAGATTTGTTACTTCAGACTTTAGAAGATGTCAGAAAGATAGTTTAAGACACATTTAATATCTGAGGATATAAAATACAATAAAGATAATGTGTTATGGTATGTTCTAACTTGTTCTATTTATATGATAAAGGGCAAAAATCAAGATGCTATATTGCTATTGTGGTATAGTTAAGCCAATAATAGAGGTCATTTTCGTGTCTATTTAGAAAGCTGGAATGTATGCTACGATTTGCTTATACGTTTTTTTTCAAACAATGTTATATGCTACATGTATTAATCTCAAGTGTCATCATACTTTGTGTGTCTATGACTTCATGTTAACATTTTGTTAACAATGTAGGGATATATATGTGATAAATCAAGAATTAGGTCAAAATAATACTTGTGATATGGTAAGAATGAGATAGTTACGAGCCATACTTCATAGGTTTTATATCCTGATTTGGCGCGAGCCATTAAGAAATATATAAATAGAATGAAAGAGATAACGAAGTTTTAAAGTGATAAAACATGAAATATTATAGTGAATATAGGAAAATTTTATCCTTAAAGGTCTGAAAACCTTATATAATAACACTTTTCAGTTACGTCAAAAAATATTACAGTTAATATATACTTTTAGTAACACTTTTTTGGCCTTTGCAGCACTTTCAAACATTCTCTTAAAGTAGCTAAAATTCCAAAATTCAAACTAGAAATTCATTAATATAAATGCACATTAGTAACTATTTTTGAGCATTAGTGATAATAATAATAAAACGTTACTAAAGGGTAAGTTCAGATTTTGAAGATATACTAAAGTGTTAATGTTTAGTAACAACTTTCGAGAATTTTCTCAATCATGAATAACAGTCTTTTAAAATCCTTTATGAAGGTATCATTTAGTAACAATTTTTTATAAAATGTATGTAGTTGTTATATTTACTATCACTTTTCCAAAATCTTCTGTAAAGGTATTCTTTAGTAGTTTTTGTAATTATACCTAAATGTTATCTTTAGTTACGCTTTTTTGGTTCATCTCTTTGTTTAATTCATCTCTCTATTTTTTCATATCTTAGCTCCTTATATTTATATTAGTTGTATAACCGCACAATGTTGCCGGGGCGTAAAAATGTACCTATAAAATAGGGAAAAAATGATTTCGCCATGAATATTTACATGCAACATTGTTTACTGTACCTTTAGAAAGCAGCCCCATTCTATATAGAATATTAGGAGTGAAACTGTTTATAAAATAAAAGCATAAAAAAACATGTCTTAGAGATATAACATAATTCCATTCATCCATTCTCACATCTACTAATCATTCATGATATTGAGGGAATACTTTTTTATTATTTGAACCCTTTGAAAGTAAAAATTCATTAAGGGGGCATTTGGTTTAGGCATGGTAATGAAAACAAGGTTTATCAAAGTTTGATGCGGAAGCTAAATGTGTAAAGAATGATTGCTAGGTAGAAAACAGTAATGAATGATAAGAGGAATCAATGACAAACAACATACTATGATTGAATCACAAATGTCATATATATTGATGAGTAGAATAAGCAATTACAGCAAGAATACCAAGAACACACACAGACTATGTATAATTCTGTTTTACTCACCAAAACTCTCTCTCTAGCTACTATGTGATTTAGTGTGTGTGAATTTGTTGAGCGTATCACCTAAATCGTACAATCTTTCTACACGAAACCTTCTATTTATAAGAGAATCATTGGAAAGTCAAACCAATCACCAATAGGAGCTTGCCAAGTGTAAAGGCGAGATAGCCGTTTTGGGCTGACGTAGCAGAACAACATTGGTTGTGGTAGTTGTGAGAGAGATGACTTGTTGAAATCTTCAGGAATGGTAGCATAGAGGTTGCTTCCACAGAGCTATCACATAAGCTCTGTGGGCCTTGGATCATCTTCTGGTTAAGGACTCTCTATGCTTGGGGAGTGAAGAACTTCTAAAGACACAACAACTTTCTTCGACAGAAAGTTGTCTTCTTTTTGAATACTTTTACAACTCAAATTCTAGGGCTAACAATCTCCCCCTAAGTATTAAAAAATAAGAAGTAAAAATTTGGAAATGAAGTACTTCTAGTCTAGAGAGCAAGAGGTGTTAAATAACCTCTGTAAAAATGAAACTTCATTAATCATCGAGTATAAAAGCTTTTATAGAATAAAGATTACATGGGGAAATCATCCACTTTGTTTGTAAAGCTCTCAGCTAGAGTTTTGCGCATGGATATGATTAACTCTCTGAATCTAACCTGTGCATCTATATCAGTGATCATCTTCTGTGCAGGCCCTTGCTGAACTCTGGCAGTGCCCATTCTGTGGCTTATAGTTCTTTTTGACTTCAGCAGAATGTCATTGGAATACTTGTGAAATTGATGTGGTTTGAATATCTTCTTTTATCCATCATCGTCTTTTTACACGAAGCCACTCATGGGCTCAACGATCAGAGAGTTGTAGGAAATGTCTTTTATGCCATGAATGAGGTCATCTGGGGCTGTTATTGACAACTTATCGACTCCCAACTCCAGAGCTATCTGGAAGTCGATCTTGTTGTAGTATTTCACGTATTCTCTCATGAGTTCCTTGATGCAACTATTGGCAATGGTGAATGCCTTCCTCGTACCTAGCCTCTGTTCTGTGTAGGCGTGCAATTGGGGCAGATCATATGGGCAAAGATTGATCAAGTCAGCATCTGAGAACATATACTGTTTTCCATCCTTCCTTTCGACCCTGTACTTGGCAAACATGATTGATTTGTTGGCAAATGAGTGTAGAGTTACCGCCAGAATTTTCTTTATGTCATATTCAGAAAACACTTTACTCTTATCTTGCACTATCCGCAAGAACTTCCTTCTCACCTCCTTCATTAGAGGATGAATGTTAGGGGCGATGAACAATGCCTCGTCTTCTGCGCTGTAGAGGTAGTTGTAAATGTTCTCGTGAAAGGTATTCTCATTCGGTGGAGGTCTGGGAATTGGGATTCTTATCCCGTCTATCGATTTTACTATTTCCTTCACACGGTCATCTGTTACTTTCTGTGGCACGGTCGATTTGGCTTTGTTAGAGGACTTCTTTTTTTTTGGCGTAGAAGTAGTAGCAATGGACTTATATGGTTGAGTTGTAGGCATTTTCTGTTGATCCTCTTATGTTGCATTGACAGGTTCTGTTAAGGAGTATTGGACGGATGCAACAGCGATTTATGTCATGAATTGTGGACTTGGTGGCTTGACAAACCTTGCCAGATCCTCTGCTATGAATTATGACCCAACGTTTATAGATGTTGAAGCCATAGAGGGACCGACACATGTATTCTTTTAGGTTGTGCCCTATGATCTTAATGGTACTGCGGTTAGAGGAGTCGAAGAGATAGGTTTTACAACAATAGTTGGTTGCTTCTCCCCTTATGATGACCTAAAGGGCCAGAGCCATCAGGCCCTTGGTCATCATACCTCCTCCTCTAAACTTGTACCTCTACCTGGCATGAGGAGGTTGCCTTCCTTTTCTTCTGGTCTGCGGGTTTCAGGTTTCATTTCACCGATTTTTCAATCATGTCTACGATGTCCCCCACAACAAGTGTTTCCTTGTTAACCTCATAATCACATCTAAAGCGCATCAAGGCAACATTTCGCTTTATTGTTTATGCCGCTGATTTACAGAGGTTGTGAATTTGTCACCAATGGATTTGACCCTTTGTAGTAGAGATTCCCAGAGTTTGTGAAGTTCGGATTTGGTTACATAGTTGGTGGAAGGTGTTAATTGATTTGATGGTTGAGAGGCTGATACCATGGTACTGCGAACCACGTCATGGATTTCAGAGCGAAGCCTGCTCAAGGCTTCCTCTACGGTGGTTGAAGAGACAGATGGCTCTGTATGTTTCTGATTCATTATCTCTGCCAAGCACTTTATTGCCTCTGTATTTTCTTTGACTACCTCTGCCATGGTGTGGAATTGATCCTGAGTTACTGCAGAGGCAGAGGCATCGACCACCTTCTTCAACTCAACAGAATTGGCCATGGACACATTATTGAGAGTGTTGACCTCTTCTGTGAGTTTCCCACCTTTTTTGTGAGAGTATGTATAATTAGAGACTGGGATAAGCTTTTCAACTGGGCCATATTGGTGAACATAATGTCAGCAAAGGCTTGGAACTCAGTCTATGTGACGTATGTTGAAGGGGTAACATCTGAATCAACACATGGTATAGATTGAGTCTTGGTTCCTAAGGCACCTTCAAAGCTTGTTTTGAGTTTGGGCTCTAGACAATCGTTGGTTGTTCTCTCGTGGGAGTCAGAGGCAACACATGCCTTTGTGTACTGAAGTGGCGTACTCTGGGGTGAATGATTACTTTTTTCAACACCAACATCCTTTTGAGAGGATGTGGTGGGAATAGATTCCCCGGATATAAATGGAGCAGAGGAAGAGGGAATTTCCTCTGTCCGACTAGCAGGGTTTGGGTTCAGGGTGTGCTCCCCTTCTTCAATAACTCTTTTCCCTACACCGACAGAGTTAGACATGTGGTTTGCACTGGAGGTTGGGGTTGGTTGTGTGGCTTTAAGGGATTTCACCCTCCACTCTTACTGAACTCTCATTCAGGCTCTCCTCCTCGTCAACATCATCAATAAGAGGCTCAAGCCCATCACCGACCCTTCTTTTGATAAACCCTTGAATATCTTTAGCATTCTCCAGAGCCTTCGTGGCCTCTGGAGGGCTAAGAGAGTCTTCATAGAGGTTGGCCAATGATGTCAAATGGGGGTCTGACTAGCCTGAGTGTCTTGTATGCTAGGTTCTACATCCATTTTAGAAATTTCTTCAATGATGACTTTCCTTAGCCATCTCTTCTTCCTCTGTAGAGGCTACTCTTCATCCTCTGCAGGTTTCTCCCTTTGGTCAGCCTCTTGGACCTGAGGAATTTCAGGTACAGAGACGTCTAGGATTGGGGCCTCTTCTTCTGCGACCCTCTTTTTAAGCTGTCTTTTCTTTTTCTCCTTTATAACTCTCCTCTTATATATTCTCTCACTCTCAACTCTCTGCTCTACTCTTTCTACCACTCGCTTTTCCCTCTGTTCACCCTCCAGTACACCCTCTACAATGTTCTCTCGCAAAATCATAACAGGCTCACTAGGGTTTTATCATATGCGCGGTGGGGTTAGAAGACTCAGTATTGGAGTTCTGCCAATGCTGACTTATGTAGGTTTCACGGATGTCATTTCGGTTCATTATTAGAGCTTTTTGTTAAGAAATGGTTTTGTAGGAAAAGAATCAGGGGTTCATATTCCATGGCGAAGGCTTGTGAATTCAGAACTACGTAGTGGTTGTTTGGTTTCAAGGGTAGCAGGGTGAGATGATATTGGGCATTTGCAAATGATAAAACCCTACTCGACATTGGGTTTTCTTGTTTTTCACTATTCGAGTGCTATTCATCGTCCTTTCTTGGAGGCAAGATGGTGTTTTCACCAGATTCAAAATGCGAAGCCATTGATCTGAGTGGAAGAAATAAAGTTACAAGTTTGTTCTTTGAAAGAGTTCTTTAGATATGAAGAAGATGAAAGCATAAAGGATAAAAGGATGGAAATTGGGGGATATTTATTCGGTATATTTGAAATAACACTCAAGTGCAAATTTCATTTCCCCAATTCGACGATTCAGACACAGCCAATGAGAGAAAAACGCGTGTCCTAAAAAAGTTTCAGAAATAGGATGTGTGTATACGTCATGTACCACGTGAGTGAGTTTAATTGTAACAACAGGGTTGTGTCTTTCAAAAATAACCCGTGTCTTGGAAAAGAATTAAATACACAAGTATAGAATTCACAGAAGAAGTTCTGTATAAACAAAACTACATAATCTAAGACTGAGACCTCTGTTCACATGATTACACCATTTTCTACCTAAACATTTGCAAATCAATGAAGTGGTTGAGAATGAGTGTCATAGAGGATGGATTTTTGACACAGAGGCTTTGTGAGTGATCGCAGAGGTTCTGAGATCAAGAAGTAGTCCTCTAAAAACAATTAGACGTACATATTTTGACCATTCAGAGTTTTAGTAGGTGAAAATCAAGTTTTGAGGATTTAGTTTCGAGTAACATACCTTAATGTTGCATCTAATAAAGCTCTTCCTCAAATTGAGGTTCCTTTGCTCGCCCTTGAACTATGCTTGGATCATAAATGATAAGATTTGTACAAGCCATAGAACAAGTAGAAGCTCTGTAACCTAGCACAGAGGTTCTGGCTAGGAGAGCATAGACTCTGATGAATAATGACATAACAGACAATATGCTTGAATAAGATGCATAAGCAAGGTGAAGAACATAGCTCTATTTAATCCTCACAGAAGCTCTGTACCAAAGTGCAGAGGCTCTGTGCACCTACACTTACTCAATTAAGTTTAGTATACCCAACTTGCTAACCAAAAAAATGAATCTCTTTTCATCAAGAGCCTTGGTGAATATGTCAGCAAGCTGGTAGTCTGTGGGCACAAAATACATCTCAATGGTTCTCTTCTCTACATGATCTTTGATGAAATGATACTTGACATCGATATGCTTTGTTTTGGAGTGTTGCAGAGGATTAGCAGAAATGGATATAGCACCTTTGGAATCACAGAGGATGGGTATTTTGCCAAACTCAAAGCCATAATATTTGAGCTGAGTCTTAATCCATATTACTTGTGAGAAACAACTTGCAGAAGCAACATATTCAGCTTCTGCAGTTGAAGTTGACACACAATTATGCTTCTTGAGGTCCAACGCACTAACTTGTTTCCAAGTAGTTGATAACTCCTAGAAGTGCTCTTCCGGTCAAGTTCACATCCTCCATGATATGCATTTGTGTACGTTATTAGATCAAAGCCATAATTTTTAGGATACCAGAGGCCAAGATGTTTTCTCCCCTTAAGATACATAAATATCCTCTTAACTGCAATCAAGTGAGACTCCATTGGTTTAGACTGAAATCTTGCACAAAGACATGCATCAAACATGATATATGGTCTACTAGCAATGAGGTACAGAAGTGACACAATCATGCCTCTGTAGAGTCTTTTTTCTACAGCCTTCCCAGAAGGACCAGGATAAAGCTTGGACCATGTGGCCATTTGAGTTTTCATGGTAGATGAGTCAGAGAGCTTGTATTTTGCTAAAATGTCAGAAACATACTTAGACTGATTTATAAAGATGCTCTACGTGGTTTGTTTAACTTGAAGTCCTAGGAAGAAAGTTAATTCTCCCATCATACTCATTTCAAACTCACTCTTCATTAGGTTGGAAAACTTTTCACAATAAGAAGGGTTAGTAGAACTAAATATAATGTCATCCACATAGATTTGTACTAGAAGTATGTCATTTTTGTGTCTTTTAATGAACAAAGTTGTGTCAATAGTATCTTTCTCAAAGTTTTTGTAAGTAAAAACGTAGAGAGACACTCATACAATGCCCTTGGAGCTTGTTTTAAGCCATAAAGTGCTTTGTCTAGGAAATATACATGGTTTGGATGCTCTGAGCTCTCAAAGCCTGGTGGTTGTTGGACATAGACTTCTTCTTGTAGCTTACGATTCAGGAAGGCTGACTTGACATCTATTTGATAGACTCTGAACCCTTTGTGCATGGCAAAGGCTAAGAATATTTGAATGGCCTCTAGCCTTGCTACGCGTGGAAAGGTTTCATCATAGTCTATGCCTTCTGCTTGGCAATATCCCTTGGTAACTAATCGAGCTTTATTATTAATTATTGTGACATCCTCATCCTTCTTGTTTCTGATCACCCACTTAGTCCCTATAGAAGATTTACCTTTGGGCAGAGGGACTAAGGACCACACCTTGTTTCTTTCAAACTGCAGAAGCTCCTCTTACATAGATTCTACCTATCTTGGGTCATCAAGGGCTTCAGAAACTTTCTTTGGCTCAATCATGCTAAGGAAATTCATGAAGAATGCCTCATTAGCATTGGATGATCTTGTCTTTACACCTTCAGAAGGATCGCCGATGATCTGGCTTGAGGGTTGGTCTTTGGTCCATTTAGTCATGCGTGGTACAAATGCAAAAGGAACAATATCTTCTTCATTAGACGTTGAAATTATGTTTACTATGGAGCTTTCAACAGGCAAGGTAGGTTATGCATGTTCCCCCTCAACAGAGTGACCTGCAGAAGTAGTTACAGAGGGTGAGTCTAAAGATGGTCTAGTGATTGTACCTGACTCCGGAGCCACAAAATCTTCTTCTATAGAAGCTCTACTATGTTTTGCAGAGGCTTCTTCATCATCAAAGATATATTCAAACAACTTTGCAAGTTTTGCATCCCTGGTTGATGATGAGCCTTTGTTGGTCCTTTGAGGATCAAGTCCTGAGCTGAGGTGCTTAGAAGTCTCTAGAGTAATGTCATCAAAAGTGACATTTATACTCTCTAGGATGAACTTTGTCTTCAGAATGATGACCCTGTAGGCCTCTAAGGTTAATGAGTAGCCCACAAACTTAGCTTTTTTGTCGAATTTGCCCAGTTGAGTTATGTCATTGAGCACATAACATCTGCAACCAAAGACATGAAAATATTTGATGTTAGGTTTTCTTTGGTTAAGAAGTTCATAAGATGTCTTCATGTGCCTCTTCACTATTAAAGACCGATTCTGAGTGAAGCATGCGGTAGATACAACTTTAGCCCAAAAGTTGGCAGATAATCCAGAGGCATGGTTCTGGTAGCTTCTACCAATGTTCTGTTGCGCCTTTCAGAAACCCCATTTTGTTGAGGAGTCCTTGCTACAGAGAAGTTCTGGGATATGCCTTCATTTGTCAAGTATTCATCAATTCTGTCATTCTTGAACTCAGTCCCATTATCACTTCTCAGCTTCTGAACCTTGCAGCCATACAACACATGGATTCTTTTCAAGAGATTAATTAATAGCTCAGGGCCATCAGAATTCTTACGAATGAATTCAACCCAAGTATATATTGAATATTCATCGATTAGTACCATAATATACTTCTTTCCAGACAAGCTCTATGCTGCAATTGGACCACTGAGGTCGACATGCAACATGTGCAGAGGCCTTGTGCAAGAGATGTCCAACTTGGTTCTGTGTGTGGCACTTTTTGATTTACCATATTCACACGCAAAACACAAGTGGTCTTTATCAAATAAAAGAGAGCAAACCACTAACAAGTGTTCTTTATGTTTGATAAGTTTATCAAGTGTATCAAAATTTAGATGTGAGAACCTTATGTCTCAGATCAAAGCTTCCTCATGTCTCTTTGAGACAAGACAGAGTTTCTCTGTAGTGGTCTTACCATTAAAATTCATAAGATAGAGGTCACCTTTTCTGTCAGCTTTGAGCAGTTCTTCACCTGATTCTGTGAGTAATGAGTAGTACATCCTCCTAAATTTGACATCAAAGTCATTGTCGCATAGTTGACTTATGCTCAGATGATTATGCTTTAGATCATCAACATAAGCAACTTTCGACACAACCACATCTCTTCTGGCAATGACTCCATAGCCTTTTATTTGACCATTTTTATCGTCACCAAAAGTTACTGATCCTCCAGATTTGTCTACGTATGAGAATGACAACTTCTTATTGCCAGTCATGTGCCTCAAGCACCAGAGTCAAGGTACCATACTGGCACATGATGCTTCTGCAAAACCGATTACACAATTTTAGGTACCCATATCCAGATGGGTTCCTTTGACATTAGGAGCTTTCGGTTTGACCTCTTTCACCTTAGGCTTTGCTTTACGCACAGAGGTCTTCTGTGGTTGTTTCTTATGGTCTTTGGATTTTCCATTCCTTTTATGTGGCTGAGAGAGGAAATAGTTAGGATTTGAGAAGTGTTTTTTCAATTGATGTAATAAGTTTATGCAATGATAGGTATAAATGTAATAAAGTTTCTTAAACTTTTCATTAGATTTCTCAAAATCAGGTACAGAAGATTTAGAAATATCCTTCCTAGCATTAGAGGCTTTGGAAAACTTCCTATCTAGTATAGATTTATTTTCAAATGTCTTCTTTCCCCGCAGAGGTCTCTGCTCTGACCTCTTTCCAACATCCACAATTTTTAATGCCACAGAAGGATCAGATTTATTAGTTTCAATCCATTTCCCCTTCTTTTCTCTTGTGAACTTGATAAGCTTGAAAACATAAGGTTTAGTCACTTGAGGAGTCGGGACAGAAGTCTTCTTTTTTTGCTCTTTCTCAAGTTCTAAAGAACTTTTAGCACGTAGACACATATCTAAGATATCAGGACAGATTGGGATCTTTGGTACATACTTTTTGATAGAAATTATTTTTTTAGGATCCCAGAGGGAAGTTTAGATTCCTCTGGACCACTTGCATATATCTCTGGTACTTCTTGAGTCAACATTGGTTCGATAACTCCAAAAGGATTTTCATTAATTATTTCTTCATCCTCAAAGGATGAGCCATATGAATCATGGTTGAGCTCAAGAATATTATTCTAAATTGTTTCTTTGGATAATTCCACTAAAACAGATGTACCAAGTTCATTAGAACTCTCATTCTGACCAGTTCTTTTGATATCCATCGGAATACACTCAGGCTCAAATGAACAAGAGTTTCCACCAACCTCTGGCTCTTCAAAGCCAGTCTCTAGGGTGACAAATGAAGAATTATCCTCAGAATCTGAGTCTGAATCTAAAAAATATTTTATTTTAACTCTAGAGGCTTATTTTCAAGAAATGTGTCATGTCTATCAATTTCTTTTTCTCCTGTTTTACATACCTCTATTATTGTGCAAGGCACAACATTAGGTTTAATTAAATTATTGTGCCTCAAGATATCCAGAAGATCATCTTCAAAAACTGGTTCCTCTTCTGTCTTTGAGGGAACAAATTCAGTAGCCTCTGCATTGAGTGTAGAGGTGCCCTGCTTCTGTGTTTCTGGATGGCCAAACATGAACAAGTCATTTTCTTTACTCTTTGCATTGTTTAATTACTCAGAGGAATAGACAATGTTTTTAAACCTCTGCAGGTTTCTTGTTCTTGTGCCATAATATGTCATCAACCTCTTAAAGACAGAAGGCATGATTGGAAATGAAGGTTTTTGAGTTTTGCCTATGTAGAAGGTGAACACCAAAAAATCTTTCTTCTTGCCAGTGAAGGGACCAGTGTCACTGAAACCCAACCCCTGCGTATCCATTTGAGAAGTTACCTTTATGTGTACATCTTGAGCATCTTGATATTTTTTTAATGATGATTTCTTTCCTCTGTAAATCTTGATGCAGGAATTCTCTTTCCTTTTGAAAAAAACAGTTTTAGGGCTAGAGTGTTCATTCACTCTGATTCAAACTCTTTGAGTTTCTTATCTATGGTTTCAAAATCCTTCTCAAGTTCCTCAAGCTCTTTCGTGAGTAGAAGTTTTTTGGAACTTTTGTTTTTAATCAAATCTTCCTTTTCCACGAAAATCTCATGTTTTACTTTTTCCAGAAGCTCTTTTTCCCTTTTGTAAAAATCCAACTGTTTTTCGTTTTCAAAGAGCTTCTGTTCCATATGCTTGAGATCTTCTTGAAAAGAGTTAGCAACCAATGAATATAATAAAATAGAAGGGTCAGAAGTAGTAGGTACCTGAGAGTCATCACTAGAATCGGTTTTGCTTACTTCTGCCATGCCACAGAACATAGCCTGTCGGCAATCCTCATCAAAGGTATCACCAGAGACCCACTTGTCTTGCTCAGCCATAAGGCTCTTTTGAGCATAGGTCTCTGATTTCTTTTTATAGAAGGCAACATCTTTCATTTAAGGGCTTCGACAATTGGCAGCAAAATGACCTGGTTTGCTGCATTTGTAGCACTTGTCATCTGTCTTATGTGGTCTCTCAGCTCTACTATCATCCTTCTGAGCCATATTTTGTGTATACTTTGATCAGAGGCTCTGTACTCAACTGGCATATGTTCATAAGGCATCTGTTCCACTGCCCTCGGGTCATAAGCTTCTTCTTTATATACATACCTTGGCTCATAGGACTCTAGGGTCCATATTGCCTTTGGTATACTAGGGAAACCCTCTGAAACCTATCTCCTCCCTCTCTATCTCTCCTGTAAGTGCCCTGCTTCTTGAAGTTACCTCTTTGGAACTCCCTTGTGAGTAGAGCTAGGGATTTTACAATTGAGCTCATACTGTCCAAATCTTCCTCTTCACTTTCCTCTTCTCCTTCACTTTCCACCACCAAGGCCTTTTTCCCTTTTCTCTTGGCCTTCCCATAGGAACTTCCTTCTAAAGTTTTCTCCTTTGGCTTCTGTGCGAGAATGTGAACTCAAAGACTAAGGCCAAAGGGCCTCCAATCACAGGTTTTGACTTGAGAATGTGTTTTTCTTGTGCAACAAGAGTTTGAATATATCATGTAATGACCAAGCATCAAGATCTTGGTTAGACTGCAGAGGCATAGAGAGCTAGAGCCATTCATGTCCAAGGCTTTTGAGAAACAGAACGTTGTTTTCTTCATTGGTGCGCTGAATACCAAGTTTCCTACACTTGTTGATCTATCCATTTGAATCAATCATAGGTCTGTTGCATAGTTTCCTCTGGATTGAAATAAAAGTTATAGTAGTCATTAAGGCATTGTGACCTTCTGTTCTTTTGGGTTCTAAGACCTCCCTCTAGTTGTTTCTCCAGTTCAACCCACAAACTCTCAGAAGTATCACGGGCATCTAGTGAAACAAAGATATCGTTGGGAATAGCCATGATCAACAATCTTTTGGCCTTTTTCTCAGCCTTGACCAATGTCCAATAATTTTCATTCTAAGAAGCCAGATCCTTAGGTTTCTCATAAGCTGGGATTTCCTCTGTGGTTGAAGTGGCATCATCGGAACATGGGGTTTTCTTATAACAACTTGATAGAGATTTTTGTCAATACCCTCGAAGAAGTTTATCATATGTATCTTCCATTGAGGGTATTCATCCCTCAAAAGGGAAGGAGGTTTGGTTTGGGAACCGGTGGTATAAATGGAATTCATATTCGCCATTTTCAGAAAAAATAGGGTAAGTTGAGGGATGAAATCGATTTTGGGGTTTAAAGAAGAAACGGGGTAAAGATTTAGGCTCATATTAAGGAACAGATGTAAATTATGGTAAACACACACAAAATTCTTTCCAAACAAAGATCAGTGCAATTATTTCACCTAAAATGAACTCGTCGAAAATTAGGCAAAAACAGGGACTGATGTGAATAGAAAACATGTTTAGAAAGTAATATTATACCTATGAGCAAATCAACAATCGAGAGACTATTATAAATCATTCCAGTGAACCATTCTGCTCTGATACCAACTGTTGTCCCGGATTTGTCTCATAAACAATCTGTTGGATCATAAATTGTATTCAAGATTAAAGTTAAAGTTAAGGGTTTAAACTGCAATTGTGTTAAAGTTAGTTAGAGGGTTTATTTTGTAATAAGCTAACAATTATTAGTTATTAGGCCCAAGCCCATTAGGCCTTAAAAGCCTAGGTATTTAATGTTTTAATTAGTTTAGGTTTTAGGTTAACCTTTCATAATCACAATATTCATATTGAGAGGTTGCCTACGTACTCTGTAACCAGTATCGCATTCAAGGTATCAAGAACACACAAGGTTTAACTGTTTATTCAAGGGATTGGTATGTTATTCTGAATCTTTATATCTCTTGATATTGTTGTGTTTGTGTGTTAATTATCAACTAGGTTAAACTAGGATAACAAGTGGTATCAGAGCCAAAAGAATCAAGGTTTTGGATTAAAATATGTGTTCATCGACTGTTCATCAAGCGAAAATTGATTTCATGAATTAACCTGTTTTTATGCTTGAAATTGATACGATTAGATGAATTTTATTCTATTGAAAGTTATCTGATTAGTTAATTGCACTTAATATCACAAATCGATTGGCTTTTGGTTGATTTCTGTTTACTGGGTTCGTATACTGGTCGAACACTGTGTTCATAAAATTGAAGCATAAAGTTTGTCAATTGATCCTTAATTTTGTTTAAATATTGATCGATATGTGTTCTGGGGTACAAAAGATTGATTTATTGTATTGAATTTGAACTTTCGTATGCTTTTTGGGTTAATTATTGTGTTCTGGGTCGTCGATCTGTGAAGAACACACCGGTCGGTGTTTAACCACACTTATCCAGTCGACCGCAACATATCGGTCGAATACACCTTACCGGTAATCTCACAGTCTATACCGGTCCATATATTGGTCCGGTCGACAATATCGGTCGACCACCAGGACATCAGTCAGCCCTCTCACACACCACATCCTATCGGTCCATACACTATATCAGTCCACATCCTATCGGTCCATACATTTTATCGGTCCACATCTCTATACCGGTCGACACTCCCTTCCGGTCATAGCATCTTACCGGTCGTAAACCCATCCGGTCGGAATACCGGTCGACGGGTTCCCGGTCATATCTCTCTACCGGTCGACTCTTAAGTCCGGTCGAGCAAGTTATCGGTCCAAGACCAATACCGGTCAAAGAAGTCTTCCGGTCGTGCAACTTCCCGGTCCAAGCAAGAACCCGGTCGACCACCTTTACGCTAGTGCCTATTCGCGCAAACCCACTCTTTGCGCCACCCACGGCTCGCGCGAACCTCTGCTTTTCGCGACCGTCATCTAGCGAAAACCTCTGTTTGTGCCATCGGTTACTAGTGAGAACCTATCACTTTGCGCCAACAGTTACTCGTGCAAAGCTCCTATTTGCGCGACCTGCTTCTCACGCAAATCTTTCTTTGCGCCACTGTCTTAGCTCACTCTTGCCTCAGATTTTATGTGGTTACTCTATTTATGTGTATTTTTACTGTGCATGTACTGCATTTAATTATTTTTGGAAATTTATTTTTCTGAAAAAAATTTAGTGTGGTTTTTATCTTGATTCTAACGATCTCATCTAGTTGGTTGTCTTGGTACAGATAAGTTTAATTACTAACCGTACAGATAAGATGTCAAATCAGCTTCTCTCAATAGGCTCTTAGTCCAAACCTCCTGTCCTCATGGCTAATGAGTATCAGCAATGGAAGACCAGAATGATCCAGTTTCTGAATCACAAGAACAGAGATTACATGGAATCAATCATTAATGGTCCAGTAAATCCAATGATCACAGTAAAGGGTCAAGCTGCAACATAAACCTCTCCAGAAATCCCTGACAGATTAGTTCCTAAACCTTATCAGTTCTTTACTGAAAAGCAGAAAGCACAGTACAAGACAGATGAAGAGGCTCTAATTTATCTGACAATGGCTATTCCAAACGACATCTACAATCGTGTAGACAGTCAGAGCTCTGCTAAAGCAGTCTGGGATGAACTAGCAAGACAGTTTGAAGGAAGTGAAGCCTCCATCCAAGCTAAGCAGAATCTATGCATAAATGCATACAAGGGATTTCATGCAAAAGAAGGAGAGTTGCTACTAGATACCTACAACAGATATAACATCATTCTCAATGACTTGCGGAGGAACAATATCTCTAAATCTACTCAAAACCAAAGTATGATGGATACAAGAAAGATATGTCTGAGATGAAATACAAGCCAAGGCATGGAAGGAGAGAGGAAGGACGAGAAGACAGGAAGGAAGATAGACGAGAAGAAAAGAGAGAGGAGAAGCGAGAAGAACGAAAGGATGAACCAGGAAGATGCTACAACTGCGGCAAATTTGGGCACTTCTCAAGAGATTGCAAGTTCAAGAAAGTGAATAACTCAGAGTATTACGCAAGAAAGTCACTCATTGCCAAGAAAGCTGAAGAAGGAAAAGTGTTGATGGCTGAAGAAGAAAACTGCCTGTTCCAAAGTTCCGATGACGAGGAACAAGCGCACTTCACCCAAGTATCTTATATGGCAAAGCTGGATGGTGATGATGAATATTCTGAGACACAATCCGAAGATGCAAACTCTGAGGTAAGTGATAATTCTGAACTTGTTGAATCTTTAATGGACCAAATACATAATATGAAAGATGAATTTGCTTTATTGAGAGGTAAATTTAGCTCTGCACATCAAGAAGTTTTGATTTTTCGTGATGAAAATGCCTTGCTAAAAGTTGTTGTGGAAGAAAAAGAAAACGAAAAGGATGATTTAAAAGCTGAAAAAGAGTCTTGAAAAAGAAAAATATCTGGTTTAGAAAAGGATCTTGTGAATCTTAATGCTGAAAAGGGTGAGTTTCAAATCAAATTTGAAGTTTGTCATCAAGAAAGAAATGAAGCTTTCACCAAAATCAAGGAATTGGAGGATATTAATATGAAACGAGGTCAGACTGAGCAGACATTAAATCTGTTGACCAATAAACTCCAGGATGAAAGGTTTTATAAACTGAAACCAGGTTTGGGTGTGACAACTAACGAAATTTTAAAAAAGGCACCAGAGCACCTATATAATTTTGATAAATTTGGCTCCGCAATCAGACCCATTCCTAACATTCGTGCATCCTTTGTTGAAGCAAGTTCTCCTAAACCTTCTAAAGAGACCAAAGGTCAAGAAGAAATGGGAAAAACCAAGACTGGTGACACTGATTCTCAAAATCTTTTTAAATCAGTGGGTTTTAAATATGGTGATTTGAATAAAAGCTATGAGACTCGAAAGATCAAATTTACTGAGTTTGAATCACTATTTACCACACCTTCCAAAGAATCAGTAAGCACCAACACAGTTCCACCTAAGACTGCATGCAAATATGATGAGTATGAATTGGATGTTGATCCATCTACTATACCATCAGTCTCAAATCCCATTGCTTCTAAACCTTTACTTGTTGAAGAGGTTGAAGAAGAACTTGTCATCACGAATGAATCTTTTGTTCAAAATGATAAAACGGAGTTTATTGAGTCCATGACTGAAGAAAAGTTTTGTGACATGATGAATGCTTGTGACTCTGATCCTGTTTCTGATTTAAAGGAGTCAAATTATGTGAACGGTCATACATCTGAATTGATGAAGCAAATTGATATGTTGCAACAGTCTCTTGATAAGGTTGAAGATGAAAACCTTGATCTCAAATATAAACTTGAAAAATCTTTAAAAGAAAATCAAGAGATTTGCACAGAGATCAATGATTTAAAAATTACTTTTTTTAAAAATGCTTCAAATGATAAACAGATGTTCAATGATCCAAGCTGGAAGGTAAGAACCAATCCAGAATTTGATGCTCCTGCAAAACCTTCAGTTGTTTACTCTGATTGTCCGGAATATCCACCGAGTATTTTTCAGAAGGGTGAGACTTCAAATATCTCAAGAAAAGAACCACCCTCTACGTTAGAGACTAACAAGGTTCCTGTTTCTGTTTCAGATATAAAAGGAAATGGAGTTGGGAGGAGTAAGAAGAATAAAGATAATAGTTTGAATAAGAATGATAGGTTATCTAGTGAAACTTTTGCTTCAATTAGTTGTACTTCAGACAGTGTTATTTTGAAAAATAATTCTTTTGATAAACATGAATGTAAGATTTGTTCCGATAAATCTAAGTTTATGAATTTTGCTCGAAAGAATCTATACTGCAAACACTGCTGGGATAACTCATTCAAATACTACTCCCCTCCAAAGTCCAAACAAAGTAAGAGAAAAGCTAAACTGAACCTTAAGTCTAATTCTAACTCTAATTCTTCCGCACAACCCAAAGTGTTTCGAGCTAAGGTTGCCAATCCTACTTCTAAAAAGCACTTTCAGGAATTAAATGTCAAAATGGTTTGGAAATGGGTTCCAAAACCGCGTTATGAATGGCGTGTGAAAGTTAAAACTGTTGATATTCCTAAATTGCGTAACGCTAACCGCGAAGGACCCATCTTGATATGGGTACCTAAGCAAAACTAATTGTCTCTTTTGCAGGCCTGTCGGCTGTGGGTGATAGATTCTGGATGCTCACGCCACATGACATGATTCAAGCACCTCTTGCATAACTATGTAGAGGAGCCTGCCGGAGTAGTTAGATTTGCCAATTTTGAAGCCGAAGGACACGTTAGAGAATATGGAATGCTCAATAATGGTGTTGTGAAGACAAAGAATTAAAAGTGTCGGAACTTTTTAAAAGCCTGACTGAAGATGATCGTCAGAAGGACACTTCAAGTAAGAGAAAGATGAAGACTAAAAGTTACAAGTTTTTGAAACGTCATATCCAAAGATATCTGAAGTTTTCAAGAAAAGTGAAGATAAGTAAAGACCCGAAGACAATTGCAAATTTTTTTAATCTTGAATCCAAAGGGGGAGATTGTTGGATCATAAATTGTATTCAAGATTAAAGTTAAAGTTAAGGGTTTAAACTGCAATTGTGTTAAAGTTAGTTAGAGGGTTTATTTTGTAATAAGCTAATAGTTATTAGTTATTAGGCCCAAGCCCATTAGGCCTTAAAAGCCTAGGTATTTAATGTTTTAATTAGTTTAGGTTTTAGGTTAACCTTTCATAATCACAATATTCATATTGAGAGGTAGCCTACGTACTCTGTAACCAATATTGCATTCAAGGTATCAAGAACACACAAGGTTTAACTATTTATTCAAGGGATTGGTATGTTATTCTGAATCTTTATATCTCTTGATATAATTGTGTTTGTGTGTTAATTATCAAGTAGGTTAAACTGGGATAACACAATCAACTACACAAGGTTTATCAAAGTTTGACGCAGAAGCTAAATGTGTAAAGAATGATTGCTAGGTAGAAAACAGTAGAGAATGATAAGAGGAATCAATTCTTCAGGAATGGTAGCACAGAGGTTGCTTCCACAGAGCTATCGCAAAAGCTATGTGGGCCTTGGATCATCTTCCGGTTAAGGAGTCTCTGTGCTTGGGGAGTGCAAAACTTCTGAAGACACAACAACTTTCTTCAACAGGGGTCCTTTGGCTCTGAGGACTTGTCTTCTTTTCGAATTCTTTTACAACTCAAATTTTAGGGCTAACATTATGTTTACTTTGTCTTATTGTGCAAGCATGGTTTTCAGATTGAGTTTGACTAGAAATTTCTACTTTGTTATGTGATTCAAAGCTTGTGTTATTAATTAGTTGGGTTGGCAATTGTTGGGCAAACATTCGGCTTAATTTTATTATTTGTAATTTGGTTGTCAATTGTTGACAAACATTAGGCTTGATTTTATTTATTTGTAGTTTGGTTGCCAATTTTTGGACAAAACATTAGGCTTGATTGTATATGGAAATATTCATTTTATAGTCGTTATGCCGCCGAATTTTTTAAAAAAACATATGCCTGTGTTTTAAACTTATTTCTTTCATTCCAAAACACCTCTTTATGATTTATCCCTACGGTTTGACTTTCAAATAGTCAAACCATTAAACTTAAAGTTTTAAAGTCATCTAAAACTCCTCTAAACCTATGGTTTGACTTCCAAATAGACAAGCCATTACACGTAGGATTTCAAGTCATCTAAAACACCTCTTTTTTATTTATACCTACAATTTGAGTTTTGAATGGTCAAACCATTACACCTGGGGTTTTAAAGTCATCCAGAACACCTCTTTTTTTTCAAACCTATGATTTGACTTTCAAATAGTCAAACCATTACATGTAGGGTTTTCAAATCATCAAAACACCTCTTTTTTGATTTAAACCTACGGTTTGACTTACAAATAATCAAACCGTTACACGTATAGTTTTAAAGTCATCCAAAATTCCTCTACACCTACGATTTGACTTTCAAATAGTCAAACCGTTACATACAGGGTTTTAAAGTCATCCAAAACGACTCTAAACCTATTATTTGACTTTCAAATAGTCAAACCAATACACATGTAGGGTCTAAAACTCCTCTACACCACTTCTACCTTGATTATGTCGAGTAACTACTTCTTTATTTGTTGTATTTATTGAATATGTCGACAGATAGAGGATGTACGTATAGAAAGATTGGTGATCGGCGGTCTTTTAACAACACTATGTCAAACACTTGGGCGGTTTTTTGGTCATTGCCTACGCTAATGAAGATTATGTTGAAAGGAAAACTACACGTGATAGGATAATGTTATGTATCAGATGCCCTTGCTCCAAGGGTCGAAATGAACACCATAAAAAAAGGGAAGGCGTGAGACTACACTTGATGAGACATGGTTTATGCCTGATACCATTTGGTGGGTACACGGTGAAACTTATTCCTATGCATCTCATCAAGACGTGGGTCAATCTTCTGATCCTAGAGTAGATAATAATTAAGGGTATTTCAAAATGGTGAACGATCACATGGTACACGATGGCATGACATAGGAAGAATAAACCCCAAATCCTTCTACCCAGTGATTTTATGACATGTTACAAGTTGTTGTCGAGCCTTTATGGGATGGGTGTCCATTTTTTTTGAACTTAGGAGCTGCGATGAGATTGTTGAATTGGAAGGCAGAATATAATGTACCTGAGACGACATATAATCGTAATGTTGCTATAATTAAAGATATGCTACCCGAGGGTGATAAACTATCTGGTAACTTCTATGAGATGAAGAAAGTTTGAAAAAACTTGCTCCACCAAAACAAAGAATCGACGTTTGCAACAACCATTGCATGTTATTTTATAAGGGTCATTATGAGTTGACCCATTGTCGAGTGTGCAATGAATATCATTTCAAGACAAGTGGTCGAAGCAAGGTCCCTAACTTGGTGATGATGTATTTGACGATTGTTCCTAGACTCCAAATACTGTATATGTCTCCAAAGACTGCAAAAGAGATGACTTGGCATTACGATCATTGAACAGAACTAGGTGAATTGTACATCTAAGTGATGGTGCAGCTTGGAAGCATTTCGACACGAGGGATCCTGACTTTGCTTCTAAGATCTGAAATGTTTGTCTTGAGTTATGCACCGACATTTTCAACCCGAATAATTCAACTTCGAATTCGTATTAACTATGACTCGTCTTTCTTGCCATCAACAGTTTAACTCCTTGGATGGATTTGAAAGACTTGTATGTTAAACTTGCGTTGGCCATCCCTGGTAGAAAAAACTTTGGTCAGAATTTATATGTGTTTCTCAGGCCACTAATGGATGATCTAAAGATGTTGTATACGAAGGGAGTTCTTGCGTATGACGCGTATCATAAAAATAATTCGAGATGAGGGCTTAACTACTATGGATCATCGACGACTTCTCGGCCTATGCAATGTTGTTGGGTTGGATCACGCACGACAAGTTAGCTTGTATGTATTGCATCAACAAGGTGGATTCCTTTCAGTTTAAAAATGGAGGAAATCTCGTTAGTTTTACTATCATCGGAGATGGTTACCGAGAACACATCCTTTCCGCCATGATCGAAAAGGATTCATTAAAGGTAATAGGGTGCCAGCCGGTCCACCACCCGAGGTAACTAATGAAGAGATCTGGGAGTTCATATGTCACCTTCCAACTATTTACGAGGGCTTCTCGTTTTGTTCGAATAATCAAAAAATTCATGGGTTCAGAACAACTTATAATTGGGTAAAGAGAAACATCTTCAGGGACCAGCCGTATTGGAAGAAGTTGTTGAACTGACACAACCTGGATGTCATGTACATTGAGAAGAACGTTTTTGAGAAACTATTTAACACCGTAATGGATAAGCCTAAAAAAAAGAAAATATAAAGGCCATGAGGGATGTAGAGGTCCATTAGGATCAGCGAGATTTGCAGATTGCCACATCAGGTAGCAAAGTAGTGAAACCGAAGTCATCGTACAGTTTGAGCAAACAGCAAGTACAACAAGTGTGTTCATGGTTGAAGAAGTTGAAGTTTCTGGACGGGTATGCTTCAAATATAAGGAGTTGTGTGATCCTTAAAGATTCCAACTTTTATAGTTTCAAGAGTCATGATTGTCATGTGTTTATGCAATAATTGATTCCTATTGCTATACGAGGGATTATAACAACTCTGATATGGGATGCAATAACGAAGTTGTGCATATTCTTTCATGTGATATGTTCAAAGGTGTTACACACATAAGACTTGGTTCCACTACAAACAAGTATTGTTCAAACAATTTCCAAAATATATTCAAACAAGTTCTGGATGTATCTCCACGAGAGGTAAAATCTAATTTTATTAAAATCTTTTTAAATATATTCATATAAAATACTCTTTCTATCCCTAACACGTATTTTATCACTTATTTAGGAAGTTTGGGTCGTTGAAGAGAATATTTAGAAACAAAGAAAGGGTTAAGGGCTCTATCGTTGAGTCATACCATGTAAATAAATTATCTGCCTATTGCTTCTTCTATTTTGATCCAAAGATATAAATAAGACATAATCGTGAGTTAAGGAACTTTGCCCCAAATATCCCTAGTTATTCGAGGACCCACGATCGACTAAGCATATTCAAGGTTCCATCTTGTCCACTATTCGGGAAGGGTGGGAAACAGAAAATCTTGAATGACCATGACCTGCATAAATCCACACATGTGTCTTGTTCAACTGTGTAGAAGTTCAACCTTTCTAGTGGACCTTTGATGAAAGGATTCGACAAACATAACCAAATAATGATCATGTTACACTTGATTGAGAGGAATGGTTTGTTGGCAAGCTCGAGCACCATGTGAGTATATATACTAGCTAATATCAACATACGAAATGAAATTATATATGTTATGTGTTTCTTACGTGTGGCCTTCTTTTATAGGTCATGTTCGAGTCAAACGACTAAAGTGAACAATTAAAATCCCTAGCACGCGGACCAGGCCGTTATGCCACCACGCAAATCAGGGATACTTCATGAATGGTTATAAGTTTCAGATGGTAACCCATGGTGCTGGTCGGGTAACCCATAATAGTGGTGTAAGTGTAAGGGGGCTTGTTATGACGAGTATGAGTGTAACTATTATGGTTTGCTGGATGATGTTTTAGAGGTGGAATATTATGGCGTAGGGTGACAGGTAATTGTGTTGTTCAAATGCACTTGGTTTGGTACTTCATTAGGGGTTAGAGTTGACCATAAACACAACTTGGTAGATATCAAATATAATTCTATACTTGGTTCCATCGACCCGTTCATCTTAACATCACATACAGAACAAGTCTACTATACTTCATATCCTTTTAGGACAAAGGATTTGAAAGATTGGTGGGTGATTGTCAAGACGAAGGCTCATGGCATATATGTAGTGTCATATATGATTAACGATGTTTAAGATAATGATAATGTGGATTGAAAACATTTTTTTCAAATTAACGAAAGGGAAGCTCACACAATGTTCACATCGAGAAACGAACTCGATTTCGTTCGTCTTGCC
This sequence comes from Arctium minus, assembly GCA_954870635.1. NCBI lineage: Eukaryota > Viridiplantae > Streptophyta > Magnoliopsida > Asterales > Asteraceae > Arctium > Arctium minus. The sequence continues at coordinate 111,134,766 of OX941084.1, forward strand.
ACATAGGAGGTAAACACACTCGATAATATTAATGAAGATGAATGTGGTGATGAATAGAATGATGATAGCGACGATTGGCCGGGAAATGAAGATAGCGACGATGAACCAGAATTTAAAGACAAAGATAAGATTCAGACGACGAAGATGAAGTAATGCTATCTGATCATTCTTTTGATGAGTAACTTGTCTTCTGTGTGTTTATTTCACAATTGTATAATTACGATTTGTCAATATATTTTTTTATATAACTTACTGTTTGTTTTTTCAGGCGATGTCATGTCATGTGTATGGTAGTAGTAGAGGTCGGGGTAGAGGTAGCCCCATGTCCAGTATGGGAAGCAGCTTCATTGGGGCTGTGGCGACCCATATGTTGATGACATGGAGGAGTTTGTGGATGCTACCATGTAGACCTTCAGCCTTGAGGATCTGTTTCAGAAGCATGATACATAGTTCCTACTTTCAACTGGTTCGAGGTCAATGAGAGGACCCAACCATTCGATGTCGACACCACGTGATCTAAGTCACCGACGACATCTGGATCTGGGAGGTCATGGGTAAGTTGGTGTGGTATAAGACTTTATATTACATAATAAAATGATATGAATATCCTTTGTTTTGTTTAATATTTTTGTTAATTGTGTTGGTTTCCAGATCCCTATGTCACCGGGAGATCACGTCTATATTCAGGTCCTCGTTTCATGGTGTGTGGTATCATTGGAGGGAGATCCCCCAGGCTGACCAAGATTTGATGTTCCAATGCTTTCGGGTTGGTGTACATGAATCTCATTTTAAGTAGTTATACATATTATATTATTGTTTTACCTTGATATAATTCTTGCATATGTAGGGTAAGTTCCAATAGGACCTAGAGCATGAAGATGCGGCTCTTGATGCATGGACTCACGTTATGCATAAGAGGTACTCGGATTGGATGGGGGTGCACAAGAATTGGCCGCGGCACAGGCCTATCAGAATTGGCGAAAGAAGTGGAATAGTGAGGACTTCACACGACTTATAGCACACCACCCTTCCTGGATCCCAGAGAAGTTTTGGATCCATATAATTAATGAGGTTTGTATCTTTATTATCATGTGTTTTGAGATTACTTTTGTATATGTTTTTAACAGATGTGGGATATCAAACGTTGGAGACTCCAGTCTAGGTTTGTTATGGCCAATTGGAGGACAAAGTTTGAGGGGTGTCGTCCACGCACATCGGGGGATCAATCAGTGTTGCACAACATCGACACCGGATGGTAAGTATACAGTTTTTTAACATGTAATTAGATTTGTATGTTTACTAACAACTTAACTTAATTATCTATTGTAGGCACATATAGTAGGTTGCGAGCCGAAATTCAGAGGTATTTGAGCAAATCCACTGCTAGAACCGGAACGTCATTCCAGGTTCGTTCGGTCCGCCTATTGATCCTCCTCTATTCGTTTACCCTAAAGAGGCTAGATTGGCGGTATGTTTTTTAAAACCATTATTTTGTTTTATAGGACCATTGGGTAGGCTTAAAGTATTATATTTTAATAAACGTAGTGATGTTATTAGTTTGGGCAGCCACTGTAGGGTAGACGTTAGGCTAAATAGATATGTTGGTTGGCAATGTGACTACCATTGATAATTAAAATGTTATAATTGTTAAAAACAGACATTGTAGACGTTTGATTTATAACCATTATGCTACTGAAATGTCTACAGACATACTTATGTTCACCCGTTTTTGTTTTGGTAAACTAGGAACAACTTCGAGAGCTTAAGGATGCGGCCTAGTCTAGTACAGAGCCCGACACACCTCCCCCTGATGATGCATCTCTTTGGGAGCAGAATGTCGGAGAACGGAAGAAGGTCGTCTTTTTGCTTTCAAGACCTCCCAGGATCCCTATTATGCTATGACCGGTGAATGTAGCACAGCAGCGAGAGATTATCTGTTACTAATTCTCCAGCCAAGGTATGTTGGTTATATTATTATGTATCATGTCATTACTTTTCGTTGCCAAAAAAGTACTGATTTTTGTCTAATATTGAATATTTACAAGTAGCTGCGTTGAGAGTGAAGATGGATGAAATGGAGGAATGCCATAGGGTGAGCTAGAGGCTGAACGGAAGAGAAAGGATGATCTGGAGGCCCAACAGGTCAGTCTAGATGCCCAGTTAGCCAAGTAGGTCGCATTATCGGCACATTTTACTGCTTTTATGAGGCAGCAAGGATACACTTTCCCGGCCCTCCCGGCCCTTCCGGTAGTTAGATTATTAGCTAACTCTCGCACATTATTTTGAATTATATGAATTTGGTATTTGAAATCATATGAACTGGTTATTTTTAATTTGTTGGATATTTTTTGGTTTGTTATTTTCAATTTATCGTCAAATTTTGTATAAAATATACAAGAAATACAAAATTTTAATTTAGTTTTTTTTAAATTATTAAAAATCAACGAGGGATTATGATAGCTATATTTTTAGTCTCAGAATGGGAATTAAAACCCCAATTTTTTTTATCATTTTGTTCCTAGAATGGATTTACTAAAGCCCATTGTTCATTTTATGTTTAGGCCCATTTGAAAAGATAGCTTTTTAAGTGTTTTTGCATCCTTCATGGCGGGTTATCCATATCATTATGGGTCACGATATACCACCAACAAACGAGACTCAAACGAGGTAAATATATCTTCCCTTGAGACTCAACTTTCAGATCTAACATCTCTTGTGATACAATTGGTTTGTAAAGAGCCACAACGGGTGAGAAGATATGGGGCGTACACTAACAATGCTTTTTCGACCAATCGGTACCCCATATCACAATATCACACGAGCAAACCTGCTCTTATGGGGGATTTTCAAGCCAATATCACGGTTCGTCCGAGTTATACTCTAGCACCTACACTCTGGGATGGCAACCCCGTTCATACTTCAATGAGTATGACAACAACCAGTACGACCCTTCTTATCCTAGTATGAATCAACACCACCGGCAACACAAACCTATTCTGGGGACTCAGGTATGTCTCTTGAAGAAATTGTTAAATCACTAGCCCTTAGTACATTCGAATTTCAAAAAAAGATAAGGGCAAGCCTTCAGAACATGGAAAACCAAATTAACCGGAACGAGTCTTCAATACGTCGGTTAGAATCTCAATTTGAAGAAAAACTGGGTCCAATAAATATAAAGAGGCCAGAAGTCTCCTTAGAGGAGGAGGATGAAGAAGAAGACATAAACCTATCTACTTCATGAGATGTCGACAAAAAAGGAGAAGATGTGAATATGTTGGAACCGATGGTGGTACCTCTCTCTTTTCCTACACCGTTGGTTGATCTAATAAAGGAGGAGGAATTTGTAGACACCGGGAGAACCTTCACCATAATAGAAAAACCGAAGGTAGACGATGAGAAGGGGAACCCGGATGAAGATACCTTTGTAAAGCTAAAACGTCTAATTACATTAGAGGGCAAATGACTAACCCTTGAAGTCCGAACAGATTTCAAGGCACCCCAACATCGCGTGAAAACGCATGTATGGGGTATTGACTTGTTAGATACAGGATAGCGTGGGAAGTGTCTAGCCAAAGACGTTAAAGAAAGGCGTTGATTGGGAGGAAACCCAAACTTTTATTGCTTCATTTCCATTCTAGTTTAGTTTTATGCATATTTAGTTATCTTTTGAGTTGATGAGTTTTATTTCCAGACCCCCAATGCAAAGAGGCTCTCACCACAAGCTTGGATCATCTATTGTGAAATAGTCTACATATTTAGGGGAGTTTTCTTGTTCCCTTTACTTTTTAATGGTTTAGACTACTCTATTGAATGCATATATTGAGGAAAATATATGACTTAAGTGTGGGTAGGGAATTAGTGTGGGCATATTCATTTTAAAGGGGCTAAATTTTTTGAACTTTTGATTTGTTTTTGGGTAATTATTAAGTAAATTGCATGTGTTGACAATTTTCTGCTTTTAATGCCATGAAAACATAGCATGAATGATTGTGTGGTTTGCTTGTGTAGTTGTCATTAGCACTTTTGAGATAACCTTTGTGAGTGTTGCTAATTTTATGGACAAAAAGTCACCTGTGAGCTTTTTTGCCATGATTGAACATTGTATTCAAGCTTATTTTTTTTATGTGTGCATTACATCTTCCATGTTTATGTCACTCAAGAACTTGCACTTTGACTCTCCGATATTGCCATAGGTAATGCTAGTGTGAATGAAAAAGGCCATTGTTGATGTTATTTTTAACCATTTAGCCTAAAAGCCGACCCTTATACTTGTATCCTTTTTTATCACCCCTTTTGAGCCTAACTACCCGTTCCATTGTTGTTTACACCACACTTTAACCCCTAGCCAAACACTTCACTCACCGGACTTTGGGAATGAGACTATAAGCTTTTAGTTAGGCTCGGACATATGAATTATAGACCCTCTACATGATCCAAAAATGCCTATATAATGATAGGTAGAGGTTTGATAAAAAAAAATGTACGGAAGTGAAAGAGAAGAAAAAAAAAGAAAAAAATATATATAAATAAATGGAGATCAATCTTGAGAAGAAATACAATTGTCTCCACAAAGTGCCAAGTAAAATAAGAGTTCGAAAAATGAAGATTTTATAATTGCTTGGGTGTGTAAAATGTGGAAGTTTACACTTTGATTCTTGGGTTCTTTTCTGAAAATTTTAGTCACTTAACCAAATATTTTCTTACCTTGACCCTAATCCAAGTTACAACCCTTATCTAAAGTCCTTTTGATTTACGTTTAGTGTTTACCGTTAGCAATGGAGAATTGGGACTTGATGCAAGACTATGGTAGTGCATTTTCATGTGAATTGGTGATTTGAGTGAAAAACACCACACCTTTGTGCGAATGAGTGATTAGAATAGGTTTATATCTTTTGTGAGGTGTTTTGTGAAATTAGCATGTATTCATTTTGGTTTGTCTTGTGTATTGAATATTGTTATACCGGTTAAGCAACACCTTCATGCAATGATATGTCTAATTTTTGTAACTCTTAAAAGTCAACTTGTGAAGTTACTTCGTACTAAACTCTTAGTGTTTGCCCGAGGACGGTCAAAGTTCCAAGTCTGGGGATATTTTGATAGCTACATTTTTAATCTCAAAATGGGAATTAAAAACCCAATTCTTTTTATCATTTTGTTCCTAAAATGGATTTACTAAAGCCCATTGTTCATTTTATGTTCAGGGCATTTGAAAATATAGCATAGCCCAAGACTTGGGCCTTTCTCCATTGTTGGACTCCCCATCGCAGTAGCAAGCGTGCAGGAAAAAAACTCAGGTCAAGATGGAGGAAGCGTGCGACTTCCAAGCGGCCAAAGTCGCCGGAGAGCCACCTTCCACACTACCTCCTTGCAATCCAGAGATTAGCACGACCTCTATGCACCTAAACCAGCCCAAAACTCATCGAAAGCACTGTGGTTTGAAGAAAATTGGACGCGGGAGCCATCTCACGCGGGTAAACCCACCCTAAACCTGCCGCCGACCGAAATTAGGGACCAAATCTGCACATCTCATATTTTGAACGGTTTTATATCTATCACTCGTATAAAAGATTAATGGAAACCTCCATGGAAGAGGGGAGTCGATGTTCTGGGATTGCAAGGAACAAGGGACGATTTTGGAGGCAGAAACTTCATCCAATTTCTACTTGGTTTTAGGTAAAACTCTAGGATTTTGTAATTTGGTAACTTAGGTTTATCCTTTCATTCCAACATTGGTTTGTTTTGAATTAGATGGTTTGTTACCTTAAGATTCCATTGTAAACAGTTTGGAACGAGCTTATTTGCTTGATTTCTATTTTCACTGTCAATTTCATTTGAATTTTCAGTTAGTGTAATCAATTGGTTAAAGTTCTTATGGATAATTGTTAATCAAAACCTAGATACCTAATCGTCTTGGAATTTTGATAAAGTAACAGTTGATTTCATTTGGTCTCAATAAGTTTTCCGAATCGAAGTCTTGAAATCTTGCATTCAAGGCCTTAATATGCCGAGCTTACGAGCTTATGGCTTTGATTTGGTGTTTTTCTAGGCCGATAAAGCTAATCACACCTAATAACTTGAGATCTTAGTTAACTTCTTATTCGTGATTAAGATCCAGTTGAATATCTTATTTTAACCGGTGTAAATTTAAGGAAAAATAGAGGTCGCTAGAGCTTGTTAACGACTATAATCAACTTGGGTTCGTTCTTTGTGTTTACGCTTTTGGAATCAATGATAGGTACTACCGTTTTAATCGAAACCGAACTAATATTGAGTTTTTATTTTTTTTGTTGTTTTAAATCAATTTTTAGTCACATGTCTAGTCTAGTTAATCAAATCCACACACACCCCTTTTACTAAAAGTGTAGAAATCGAATAATTGTCATGACCAATCCTTGTAAACTTGACCCGACTTACCACAATTACAATCTTTATTATGAATTGGGACAGTTGGAACTTACTATTTAACAGTCTCCACATCCGTCAGTTTAGCGACGGATTTCCGTCGCTAGGGTCCGTCTCAAATCTGTCGCTAAAATGTGCTCTTGCAAATCCGTCGCTAATTGTGCCCTCGCTAATTCGTTGCTAATTGTGCCCTCGCTAATCCGTCGCTAAAATCCCTCGCTAATCCTCACTAAAAGTGTGCTCACTAATCTATCGCTAAAAGGTCCTCGCTAATCCATCGATGATAATTTATGTCCCTGATAATTTTCAACGCTGATACTTACCCGTCGTTGATAGCACCACCCACGCCCTTTTTACCATCGACTATTAGCGACATAACCGAGCTTTAGCGAAGACTTTGTCCATCGCTGATAGTGGTCACTTTTGTAGTGACCCCCATCTAGATAGTATATATATTGTATTGACAATAAATGTTTTAATTTAATATATACTATAGGTATTTTATGTACATGTTTTATATATTTACATCGAAAAACACCAGTTTTTAATTGTTTTAAAAATAAATTATATTTACTGGACGGATCACCGAAAGATATGCCGTAGGAAATAGTTAGAGAACTTTCAACAATCCTTTGGTGACAATTTATTTCGGAAGTCTGTCGATGATGACTTCCTACGAAATTGAATTTCATTGTTGATGATTTCCTTTGGAATTCCTGATAGGAAAAACGCATCACAACGGTAACGACAAATACGTTTCTTGGACAAAACTTTCCCAACTTATATGAACCTTTGAGGATGAAAACAAAGAGGATATACTAAAGGAAATGATGATCAACCACCAAAAGTAGAAATAAGTAACAATCAAGCACACACAGAACACACATATTTTAGCATGGAAACCTCTCAAGGCAAGAGTAAAACCACAGGACCCTTAGGCCACTTAAAGTCCGCTACCACCAATAAACAATACACAAGCCCTCTCTAGATAAAACTATAGGCAAACAACCATCGTCATACTCTTGGAACAAATAATCAAGAAGTATGGAATCAAAACAAAAGGAAAAGAAGAAGAAATGTCACCCAAAAAAACTACAATATATCAAACAACAAAAGTGAGACTTACGGATTTCCAAAACTGATCTCAACCATTCATAATGTATATAAATATGTCTTTAAGATACTATCCAAAAATCATGATGATCCGATGGTTGAAACTTCAAGAATAGACAAAACAGCATGACTACGTTTGCCCGAAAAGTGCATTCGAACTTTTCTCTCATCTCTCCTTTTGTATTTTGTGGACTCTCTTTTCTTGTTGCAAAACACTATGATACAAGACTATATATATCTTGTATCGGTCCACTATTGTTGGGCTAGTTTAACTATTTCTCATGGGCCAGAAATAATTAAAAATAAAACCCAACAAATCTCCCCATTTCTGCCTATGAGGAAGAGTTCAACCAATCCCACAACATACCTTTAGCTTTTCTCTTGATAAAGGCTTTGTCAACATATCAAAATCATTCTCATTGGTATGAACGTTATCAAGTTCAAGCAATCCATCTTTAATAGCTTCTCGGATCCAATCTTGATATGTTTTGTTCTTCGATGAAAGGTTGAATTGTTCGCAAGACAAATGGTACTTTGATTATTATAAAGAACCATGTAGCTTTGTTACTTGAAACCAAGTTCCTTCAAAAAATCTTTCAACCACAGTGTTGGGTCTTAAATGTAATTGTATTCAAGTTGATGGATTTAAACTGTAAATACCCATGGGGTATAAATACTTTATAGTATAGTTGTTTTCTAATCTTGAGCTTTCATTTTTTATCTGAACTAATTATGTGAGATTTCTATAATATTTCTCTCTATAATGGAATAACACCATTATTGCACCATTGTTGATTCTCTTATACTTTGATCATATAAACTTGATATTGGGATTCACACAGTAATTGTTTGCATGCTTTACTTGTCATGATATACTCAGCCTCGGTTGTAGACAATGCAACTCATTTTTGCATCTTTGATTACCATGATACTGCTCCCCTTACGAAGGTCATCAAATATACAAAAGTGGACCTCATGTTGTCCATATTTCCTTCCATATCGGAATCAATATACCTAACAAGCATTGGATTTTCATTCCCAAATGTTATACCCATTTTGGAAGTACCTCGTAGATATAAAAGAATCCATTTAACTTCTTCCCAATGCTTCTTACCCGGATTTGAAAGAAATTGACTAACAACACTTACTACATGGGCTATATCAGGTCCTATACATACCATCGCATACATCAGACTCCCAACGGCCGATGCATACATAACTCGATCTATATCTTCAATCTCCTTCTTTGAAGAGTGGTAATCTTTATCAATTAGCTTAAAGTTGGTAGTTAAGGGTGAACTGACCACTTTAGCTTTATCCATGTTGAATCTGCAAGGCACCTTCTCAGTGTATTACTCCTATGACATTTAAAGCTTCTTGGTAGCCTTATTTCAAATGATTTGTATACCAAGAATATATTTTTCTGGCCCTAAGTCTTTCATTGCAAAATACTTGCTCAACTGTAGCTTTAGTTTAACAATTATTTCTTTATTTCTGCCAACAATCAAGATGTCATCAACATATAGCAACAAAGTGATGAATTCATCATCCCCAAACCACTAAAAGAAACAACAGTGATCTAAAGTCTCCTTTCGGTAGTCGTGCTCCCCTATAACCGACTCAAATTTCTTGTACCACTGTCTTGGTGCTTGCTTCAATCCATATAGAATTTTCTAAAGTCTACACACATAATCTTCTTTTCCCTTAACATCAAAGCCTTCAGGTTGCTCTATGTAGATTTTCTTGTACAAGTCACTGTGAAGGAAAATTGTCTTGACATCCATTTACTCAAAGTCAAGATCAAGGCTAGGTGCTAAACCGAGAACTACACGGATAGATCCCATCTTCACGACTGGAGAGAAAATCTCATCAAATCAATACCTTTTCTTTAACTGAAACTTTGATCACCAATCTAGCTTTGTATCTGGGTCGTGAGGTATGTTCCTCTATCTTTATTTTATAGAACCACCTGTTCTTCATGGCTCATTTGACTTTAGAAAACTTTACCAACTCAAAGGTATTGTTCTCATGCAAGGAAGTCATCTCATCTTGCATGGCTTCAACCCACTCTTCCTTCTGATCATTTTCCATAGCCTCTGCATAACACTCCAGCTCTCCCCCATCAGTGTGTAAGAAATACTCATCAGCAGAGTATCGTGTAGAAGGATGACGACCTCTTGTAGAACGCCTAAGTGGGATAAATGATGGCATACCTAGAAGTTGTAACTTTGGATGAACTTCTGCGTCCATCACAATTTTCTCTAGAACATTAACATCATCAGTGCCATCTTGTTTATCATTCTAAACACCGTCTCCATCATGTGTCTCAACATGATTAGGAGGAACTCGATCTAAATCAGTAAGATCATCATTATGTTGAGGAACCATTTATTCTTTCTCAACATCTTTCAAAGTTTGATCTTCCATGAAAACAACATCTCAGCTTCAAACAAGTTACTTCTAAACTGGATCATATAATCTATAACTAAACTCATCTTGGCCATAACGAAGGAACAAACATCACTTAGTCTTTACATCAACCTTTGATCTTTCATCTTTGGGAATGTGCACAAAATCCTTGCATCCAAAGACTTGTAAGTGACTGTATGAAACAACTTTGTTGCTCCAAACCTGTCACAATGCAAAGGAACACAAGGGGTTAGAATAATAACATGTACCGCCATATTCAAAGCTCCACCCCAAAAAAGAACTCGGTCACCCTGCATGTGAGAGAAAACATCTAACTCTCTCAACTAATGTTCTGTTCATCCACTCTACTAAACCATTTAACCATGGTGTCTTCAGAGGAGTCTTTTGGTGCCTAATACCTTGTTATCTATAATAAGAATCAAAAGGCCCAATGTATTCACCTACATTTTTTGTTTGAATACACTTGAGCTTCTTCCTAGTCTGACTCTCTACTGAGTCATGAAACTGCTTAACCATATCTAATACTTGATCATTAGACTTTAAGGTATAAAGCCATACCTTCCTCAAGTGATCATCGATGAATGTGACAAAATATGAGCAGCTACCAAGTGTCCTAGTCTTCATAGGAAAACACACATCAGAATGCACCAAATCAAGTATATTCTCCTTTCGAGAAGGATACTGACTCTTAAAAGTAACTCTAGTATGTTTTCCTGCCAAACAGTGAAAAGACACCTTTCTCTTTGACAAGAAAAGACATCCCCATTTTACTCAGGTGACCAAGTTTGTTATGTCATAAACCAGTCATATCAATATTCTTTACAGCATTGACAAAGTTGTTGGAGATCTTCGGATGTGTCACAGATAACTTTAGGCATTTGTTAACTCTTTCCACTATCAAGGAACCAGTTTCCACATACCATTACCAAAGTTATTGTTGTAACCATAATCATCAAGTAAGCTTGTAGAAATCACATTAAGTCTCATATCTGGGACATGTTTTACATTCTGCAAAACCATTTCCATCCCAGTATCAAATTTGAAACAGACATCATCAATTCCAACAATCTTTGATAGATCATTATTTCCCATCTTAACTGTGCCATAGTCACCTGCAGTGTAAGATGAATAAAAGTCTCTTTCTGATGTAACATGACACGAAGCATCACTATCAACAATCCAACTCAAATCATCATGTGCAAGGTTTACCATATCATCAACACAACAAAGAAAGAACTCCTTAATAGTTTAATAGTGGTATTAACTTCAACATTGTCATTGCCACTGTCATCTTTCTTATGGTTGTTCTATTGTGGATGCCCCTTTTTTATCTTTCTTCAATTGTCTGTAGAACTGTATCGTGTTCCCTTTCCTACCAAAATGGTAGCACTCGAAATCAATAGACTTTCCTTTCGAATATGCCTGATGATTACCTCTATTACTCGGACCTCTACTCTGACTTCTTCCCCATATTTCTCTGACCAAAACATCTGATTGTGAAGAGGAAGCCTGCAAATTCCTTCTCATCTCTTCATTTAAAATACTTCCTTTAGCCAATTCCATGGAAATAACACCATCGGGTGAGAATTTGGACAATGATGTCCTAAAAGTCTCCCAAGAATCCTGTAGAGTACCAAGGATCTACAAGCCTTGGATTTCATCATCAAACTTGATACCCATTCCTGCAAGCTGCTTAACAACTCTCTGAAATGCATTCATATGATTAGTGATAGGATTTCCATCATGGTACTTAAGTTGGATCATCTTTTTAATCAAGAGCAACATATTATTTCCAGTCTTTCGAGCATATAGTTGCTCAAGCTTGTTCCACAGAGTACGAGCATGAGTCTCCCCACTAATATGGTTCGGAACATTATCATCTACCCATTGACGAATATACCCACAAACCTGTCTATGCAAAATATTCCATTCTATATATGTTTTGTTCTCAAGTTTGTCGGTTGAAAAGATAGGCAAATAATAATCCTTCACATAAAGAAGACCTTCCATCTTTCCTTTCCAAACATGATTTTAGAACCATTTAGACTTATCATACTACTTGTATTAGCTTCCATCATTCAAATAACTCAAACCGAATAATAAGAACCAAAAGCTCTAATACTACTCTGATAGGAAAAATGCGTCACAACGGTAACGACAAATACGAAATAAACCTTTGTTTACCAAAATTTTCTCGACTTATATGAACCTTTGACGATGAAAACAGATAGGATATATTAAATGCAATGATAACAACCACCAAAAGTAGAAATACGCAACAATCAATCACACACGGAACACACGGATTTTAGCGTGGAAACCTCTCAAGGGGAGAGTAAAACTACGGGCCCTTTGCCCTTGGCGTGTAGCCCGGTTGGCTAGAGAGATAAGGAGAAGTTTTCTCAAATTACCATTGGTCTTGGGTTCGAATCCTAGCCCCCTCATGCGCCTTTTCATTGGGTGAGTCATAGATAGCCCACTCACACTGGATTCCTTGGGGGCTGGGTGTCGTATGGGACTAGTTGGGGTTGCCGATAATCAACATTTTGCTAAAAAAAAACACGGTTCCCTTAGCCTGCTTAAAGTCCACTACCACTAATGAACAATACTAAAGTCTTATCTAGATAAAACTAGAGGAAAACAACCATCATAATACTCTTGGAATAAATCATCAAGAAGTATGGAATCAAAACCAAAGGAAAAATATTACCAAGAAAAACTGCAATCTATCACACAACAAAAGGGAGACTTATGAACCCCAAAACCGATCTCCATCGTTCAAAATATAGGAAAATATGTCTTGAAGATAATGTTCAAAACTCACGACGATCCAATGGTTGAAACTCCGAGAATATACATAACGACGCAACTGCACTTGCCCATAAAGTGCAGTCGAACTTTTTTCTATTTTCTCACTTTTGTATCTTGTGGACTCTATTTTCTTGTTGCAAAACCCTATGATACAAGTCTATTTATAGCATGTATCGGGCCACTATTATTGGGCTATTTTAACTATTTCTCACTGGCCAGAAATAATTAAAAATAAAATCCAACAATTCCATGAGTGATTATTCGCTTCGAAAATCCTTCGGTGATGTTTTGCCATCAAAAATCTTTCAATGATTATAAGTTATCACAAACCAATCCATGAAGTGGTATGTCGTTGTTGATCTAACTCTTTCAGTGATTTGATAATGATCATCTGTTATACTTAGTGAAAATTACGTTTAACATCTGTGTGTATAAGTGTTTCACCATCAGCGATCAAATACTGAGTGTTTTCAGTATCGATGATAATATCTCTTGTAAACTGTTAGACGTAATCCCTGAAGACAAGTTTCGCGACAAAAGATGTTCACTACTGAATCGAAGACAAAGTTGTTGAACAAAAGACAAGTCTACTCATGATCTGATGCGGATATCAGTGAAACCAAGACAAGTCTACATACACGCGAAAAACTTGAGGAAAAGCTTCAGCGATAGATGAACTTCCTTCTATCTCTTTGAAGGAAGAGATATTCAGCGATCGAATATCACTTAGCTTATATCTCAAGTCTCTTTTGTCTTGCCTTTGCACACATAGTACAAATGTCAGAAGAGACATACCTCTGTGATAGATCGTACAACAACTCTGATATCTACATTGTTCATCATACGGCCAAAAGCATGTCTCCAAAAGACAGACGCATGCAACCAACCATCGAATGACATGTGTAAAGTACCCTACCATGCATTTAATGCATGGGGTGTAAATAGAAAGATCAAGACTCTATCTAAGAGTTGTCTTCTATCTTTCTAAAACATATAGAAACCTTTGCTTTCTATATTCTCTTAATCTCTATTCTCTATTTCTTGTGCAACACCCTGTGTATTTCTTAAGTTTGTTTAGATTAGGTTTTACTTAGTCTTATTCTGAAACAAACTTGTAAATTGTATTTCGATTTATCAATAAACAATTTATTAAACCTTTAAAGTTTGTGTTTGTATTCAACCCCCCCCCCCCTTCTACAAACTTCTTAAGCACCTACGGGACCAACAAGTGGTATCACAGCGGATTGTTTAATCTCATAAACAAGATCTTCCTTTATTCTCTTCCTTTCTATTCCAAATATGGCACTCAACACAAACACTAACTACTATGATAATGGTTCTCTCTCAAAACCTCCTCGATTTAGCAAAGATAACTTTGCTCTCTAGAAAAATCAAATGATACTATTTCTAGAAGGTGTAGACCCCACTATACCTGAATATGTAACAAATGGCCCTTATGAACCCTTCACAATCATAGTTGCAGTTTCGGCTACCGCCACCACTCCTGTTGTTCCTAAAAGATATGATATTAAGGAAATTAGACAATGGAGTGATGAAGATAAAAAGAAACTAGGTTTAGATGCTAAGGCTAAAACCATTATCTCTATGGCTCTACCTGATGAAGCCTTCCATTCCATCATGCATCTGAAAACTGCTAAAGAAATGTGGGACACTATATGTGTTTAATATGAAGGTACCACTGAAATCCAAGAAACCAGAAAGATTAATTTGGTAAAACAATATGAAAGTTTTATCTGTGGTAAGAATGAATCCCTATCTGATGTTCACCAGAGATCTAACTGTCTAATCACTAATCTAAGGACTTTTGGTAGGACCTATTCTAACTGTGAGGTCTTAACTAAATTCTTGGAATGTCTTCCTAAAAGTTGGGACAGTTATTCAATGTGTCTTAAGCTGACAAAAGACTTAAATTCTCTCTCTCTTAGCACCTTATATGGAATATTGCTCATCTATGAGGAATCAAACCTTCTGAAGAAGAATCTTGTAAAAGATTCTAAAGAATCCAAAAGCACTCCCGTTGCTTTAGTCTCTTCAGAGATCATTCCATCTCAGCGATCTACTCTCACTATCACTAATTTAGATTCTGACTCTGAGGAATTATCTGACGTTGATCTTTCATAGTTTGATGAATCCTTAGCACTCTTGACAAACTCCTTCAAAAGATTTGCAAGAAAGAGCAATTTCAGAAGAAATAAGCCTCTCTCTATATCTGACAAGCCAAAATCAACCCTTGTTGATAAGGCTAGTGCTACTTGCTTTAACTGTGAAAAAGTTGGACATTTTGCAAGTGAATGCAGGTCAAAGAAAGTTTTCAAACCTTCTACTTCCAGGAAAACCAGCGATAACAAATCCTTAAGCTGAAAGAAAAATATCAAAAGCTGAAAAGTTTTAAGCGAAAAGGTAAGGGTCTTATCGCTGAAGAGCATGACTGGGCTGAATCAGAAGAATCGAGTTCTAATGAAGAAGAAGTTCCTAATCTTTGTCTTATGGCTGAGATTAAAGAAGAAGTGGAACAACCAACAGGAACTTCCATGAGTTATATCTCCTCTCAGGTATCAATCTCTACTAATCCCTCTTTTTCTGAAGCTGAGAGAAGTCGTGCAGTAGATGTACTAACAATACACTTGTACAATGCACTAAATGGCAAAACTCTAGCCGAAAACAAGATTATTGATCTAACTGAACAGTTAGAGAAATGTCATGAAAGGATCAAAGAACTAACTCTTCTAGAGGAAAATTTAAAAGATCAGGTCATTGTAAATAAAATTGTCAGCATTGAACGCGAACAAGCCATCATTGCTCTAAAAGCAGAAAAGGCAACTGTTGAAGGATGGTGTAAATCTTCAACCAAGATCACTGAAATCATCAGGGCTCAAATCTCTGCTAATGACAAAACTGGTCTCGGTTATCACATTGAAAAAGATGAACCTAGTAGAGACTGTTTCATGCTCAAGTTTGGAATGTTTGTCTCTTCTATCCCTGACACTTCCTCTACTCAGTGATCTTTATCTTCCAATCCCATTCCTGAGGACTTATCAAAGAGCTCCAAGCTCGCTGATAAAGGGAAATCCATTTCCCATCATCCTCAGAAGGCTACCAAGAAAGCAAAACTGAAAGTCTTTTCCAAACCTTCAGTAAATCAATCTTCCAGCTCCGGAACAAAAATCACTGATATTTCTCAGAGATCAACTCCACAGCTGAAAATTGATATTAAGCCTAAGAAATCCGAAGAACTGAAAGTTCCTCCAAAATCTTATGCCAAGGGCATTCTTGGAGCTGGCACTACTCATCTCAAATTCTCTAACTCAACTGCTCATGGTCTTAAGGCTAATTTTGTCTATAGAAAGTGCTATCACTGTGGACTTACTGACCATATTACTAGTAAATGTCCTACTGCTACAAAAGTTGAAAAGATAGCTAAAGTGAAGATGATTGCCTCCAAGGCTAAGAAGGTCACCAAAGTTGAGAACCCCGCTAAGGTGAAAAATTCCACTAAGGTTAATCAATTAACCAAAGTGAAGGTTACCATCGAAGTTGAATCTTCAAATGTCGTGAAGACTGCTGAACCTTACATCTCCACTAACTCTGTTGGACCCATTGAAAAGTGGGTACCTATTGTCAGATTTATGCAATCCTTTTTGAGAGTCACTTGAAATAGAACTTGGCGCAAGTATACACCTTGAACTACTATAGTCTCGTAACAAGTAATAATGGAAAAAGTACCAGATATCGATCCCACAGAGAAGGCTTGTGAAAGTCTTTCAAAAGTCCAGTACTTAAAAATTGATTTCAGAAGGCGAATTCGAAGAAAAATCTTTTGGTTGGTTTGTTTGAGTTATCAACGAGAAGATCAGTCGTAAAAGAGGAAGCAAAGGGTGCAAAGCTTTGTTAAGATTAAAACAGGCGTTTTGATAAAAAGATGATATAGCAAATTGTCACAATATTTAACTATCGGTTCGGACGGCCTCCAAAGAGTGCACACCGGCTCACTGCTATTGATACGATATCACTTATGTTAGACCTCGCGAATCCTAGCGCGGCACAGTGTTACCTCCCTACACCGTATGAGTATATCACTTGTCAGGTGTTATAGCTGTTTATAGTCCTCTCATATTAAATCAGGTTTTCTTATTTGTCTTAACTCTGGAAGTTAATGCATTTTCACATATTAAATTAGTTGTCAATTAATTCAACATGATCTTTAATGAAACAGTAATCACCTGAAATAAATAGTTAGAAAACAATGCTATAATAAATACACCTTTTTATTTCCACGCCGATTCCGGTCTTAACATTGCCTTACACCCCAAGCTCAGGCTATTAGCCCATCATCGCTTGGTTTCTTCTTTCGAATGATGTAAGGACTGGAAATAACAGAAGGTTAAAAATACTGAAAATAAAAATTGCTGGAATATAAATAACTGAATGATAAAGACAGTAATGTAAATTGCTGAAAAGTAAATGACAGAAAAGTAACTTGCAGAAATTAAAATACATAAATGTAAATGACAGGAATTTAAATTGCAGAAAAATAAATGACAGAAATAAAAAGACTAAGTTAAGCTAAACTAAGAATTACTTCTAAAAGAATGTAGGACTTGGAAACTTAAGTGACAAGTTATAAAACTTATCCCTTAAATTATGTCACAAAAGTCAACAATTGGTACTTGGAAGTAAACTTTTTGTACTTTGAAATGAAACATTGGTTCTTGGAAATGAACTTAGCTTACAAGATAAGGAAATCCAAAGTAAAACTAATATTTATTCCCAAGTATTTTCCTTGCCAAAAAAACGTTGATTGTTCTTGATGATTATAAAAAACTTTGCTTAGAACACACTTTGGAAACTCGAAGGTTGAGAGACTTAAAAGTTGACTTGTGAAATTTAAGAATCAAGGTGCAAAAAGATTTGTAAAAATCTTTTGCTAAATCTTGAAATATTAAACCACAAAAATCATTTTTTAAAGAAAATGAGATTTGAGAAAGTAAAGAACAAGATTAAGAAGATGAACTTGAAATCCAAAGCACTTAGATTAATACTTCCAAAATAACCAACTCTTAAGCTTGAAATATTTTAGTCCTTGAAGGACAAGGAAACCCAAAATATTTAAACTTAAGATGACAAAAATAAGCTAGAGAATACTTAAACCCAAAGGTTGTTGTTTTTAAGGTTACATAAGGAACATATATATAGGAGCTAGAAAAGTATCAAATAAGCTAAAGAGTACAATGATGATGTAAGCCCTTGTCTTGGCCATAAAGTCTTCAGAATAAGGCTTCCAAGCCCGGCCCAAGCTTCATTATCGGCTGCAGGAATCATCAGTTTGTCCTATAGCATAACTCCAGCTCCTGCAGTGGTCCTATAGCACTGCCAAAAAAATCAGAAATCTGCAAAAATGCTCAAGTTAATACCAAAACAATGGAAACACATACTAAAATATAAAAACATGATAAAAGTTGTAAATTGGACTAAATTACACTAAAAGCGGACTTTGGGCAAATAAAACAAAGATAAAATACTAATAAAACACAGTAATAGGGTTAATTTATTAACACCTATCAGTACCAATCAAAACTTAATATTCCTAATGTTTGTAGGGATCGAAGGGTATCTGGTATTTTGATAGAGGATGCTCTCGACACATGACTGGATAAAAAGACCTGCTTACTGAATACAAGGAAGAGAAAGGTCCCTCAGTGACCTTTGGTGGAAATGGAAAAGGCTATACCAGAGAGTTTGGTGTACTCATCAATGGGACAACTACCTTTTGAAGAGTCACTTACGTAGATGGGCTGAAGCACAATCTTCCCAGCATCAGTCAGCTGTGTGACAAAGACTATGAGGTTCGCTTTTGTAAGAAAGCATGTTCAGTGATGAATGAAAAGGGGGAGCTCGCTCTTAGTGGTTATCGTATGGAAAGTGTCTATGTAATAGACATAGACTCTACTACCACTGAAAACGTTTGTTTTCTCTCTAAGGCCTCTTCAGATATCAACTGGTTATGGCACAAAAGGATATCTCATCTCAACTTCAAAACACTTAAATCTCTCTCCTCAAAAGAACTAGTCTCCGGTCTTCCTCAGCACTCATATGCCAAGAATCTCTTTGTTCGGCATGTGAGAAGGGAAAGTAGATTAAATCTAGTTTCAAATCAAAACAAGTCTCCTTAGTGACAAGTCCTCTTCAACTCTTGTATATGGATTTATTTGGCCCTGTCAATATCCAATCCATAGATGGAAAGAAATACACACTTGTCATTGTAGATGAATATTCTCTCTACACCTGGGTAATCTTTCTTCGATATAAAAGTGACACTCCAAAAAAACTGATATCTTTTGTTAGAAGGATGGAAATGCTGAATAATCTAACTGTTCGCTCAATAAGAAGTGATCATGGAACTGAATTCAAAAATAATTCCCTGAATAATTTCTTTGAGAGCAAAGGAATCTCTCACAATTTCTCTTCAATAAGAACTCCTCAGCAAAATGGTGTCGCTTAAAGAAGAAATCGAACGATCATTGAAGCTGTAAGATCAATGCTCAGCGATTCTCATCTTCCAACTTAGTTTTGGGCAGAAGCTGTCAACACTGCTTGTTTTACTCAAAACAGGTCTATGATAGTAAAACTGATAATCCAATATCGTTCTAAATCCTAGAGAGAGAAAGTAGAGAGAGTTTGAAGCGCATAAGTGTAATATGTATTGAAATGTGCGTGAATCCTTACAAACAACAAAGACACAAGGGACTTAAATACCCTTGGCTAATACAACAACTAACAGCACTCTAAACACAGTATTAGACCAAGCCTATAAATACAATGATTACTATAAAATCTGACTTAACAATCTCCCCCTTAGTAATCATTGGCGATGTGGTCTTCAATATCCATCTTCTAAATCAACCCAGACCGTCTAAGCGACTTAGCGAAGCTTCTTGACTAAAAAAAAATTCTTCTCATCATCTTTCAGACTATGTTATCTTTGCTGCCTTGACAAGACTGGACCAGTTTGTAATAAGCTTGAAAGAACAATCGGTTCATCAGCTTGTGCTCTAGACGATGCACCTCTTTCAAATGAACTTGAAGAAGTTGTGGTGATCGGAGCTGGAACAACAAAAGAACTAGAATAGCTGAAGAAGTAGAATCTTCAACAGATAAACGTTGAACTCTTTGTCTCTTCATCTTCTCTTTAACTTCTCCCCCTCATGACCTTGATGATCTGAATCAACTTGGTCATGTCTAAGCTGGAGAAGAGACATCTTTAGATCTGCAAGATTGAATCGAAGAAGCTATGTAGAGGAGGCTCTTTGAAATAATTCATCTGTTTAGCTCTTTGTACTCCCCCTACACAAATGAACTTCACTCCCCCTCGGAATGAGATAAGATCATATGTTCTTTTCAGAATATTCTCATGTTTCACTACCCCTCGAAATATTCATAAACCACCTACACAAATATGATAACACAAGTAGCGAAACATCAATGCAGAAAGAAAAATATACTGAATATGTATTTTGAAACGGCTAAATATATAAAAATTTAAACACTATACAAATTAAATTCTACTCAGTAGAATATCACAATAGAATCCATCAAATGAAATCAAATGTGTGTGTTTGGATATAGAAACAAGTTTCATTGCAAATCAAGTTAAGACATGTTCAGTTTCAAAAACTTTCATCAATCTATTCAGTGTGCTAGCATGCGAACTTCAATTAGCTTCAAGAAAATGCAATTCTAAAAATATAATAGAGAACTTTGCCTTTACTCACACTAAGCTATCAAGAATTAAGACTTTCACAAATTTATAGGTTTATCGTAACTCAAACATATCACCAAGTATCATGAGATGTGTGCTCATTGGTATCTTTTAGCATTGTGCACATTGGCATCTTCACATGAGTGTGCTCTTTGGCATCTTTTAAGCTTGTGCACATTGGCATCTTTTAATCAAAAAGTTTTGTAAGTAAAGAACATATCGTAAATGTAACTTTCTATCTGATCCTATTGCAGGATTTGGGTCAGCCGCTCCCAGACCAGTTGACCTTAGGGGACTAGGTGTCAAGCACCCCTTAGAACTTACTCTCCCAGATCAGAAAGGCTACATCAACACATCCTAAACCTATTCATACCAGTAGAACATGACTTTCGATCTGATTCTATAGAAGGATTTGGGTTCGATCACTCCCAGATCAATTGACCTTAGGGGACCAGATGACAAGCATCCCACGGAACTTACTTTCCCAAACCAGAAAGGTCATAGGTACAAACTTTTAAACTTAGAGATTTCTGTATTTTATATATATTTAATGATCATCTCAATCACTCAGTTTTACATCTAAGTGCTTAACCCATGTTTTCATTACAATCCATAATTCTGACTTTTTAGGTTTTCTAAGCATTGTAAACTATAAATATTCCGAATGACACAACTTTAAAGCATTCTCAAAAATTCAAACATGTTTTGCTGACCTTTTGATCTTTGTAAATCTTGAAAGTTGAACATATAAAACTTAGATATAAACAAAGCAACTTGAAAATTTATCCTAGACACACATTTTATTCAAAAGAAAGAAAAATTGTAAAACTTTTACTTTATAGAATAAAATTTGTGAAGGTTTAAACTTTTAAATTCAACATGCCGAGTTTTGAAAGCAGAAAATTAAAATATTTGATATTTAAGGCTTTTGTTAAAAATATTGGCACGTTTATATTCAGTTGAAACAAAATATAATTCAATAATACCTTCTTCCACATAATGTGTAAAAAATTGGTGTCTTATATCAATGTGATGGGAATGCACTTATTCAGAGCTTGAAGTAACTGGAACAGCATCATTTTCAGAGATTGTTGCAGCGGAATTTGAAATGGATGTGCTCACAGTTTCGAAAATGTGCAGTATTGAAACATATTGAAAGGCGAGTTCTGATTTGAAGAACGAGTTCTAAACTGATATGTTTAGAAGTCAAAGTCTGTTGAAGTACGGGTTCTAAGCTGATTTACTCAGAAGTCATTGTTCTCTTACTCCCCCTTGACATTAGGTGCCTGCAACTCAGAAACAATCTTTGGTTTTGGTACCCACTTGAATTTGGGTCCATATTTGTTAGTTGCAGTTCTAATGGGAGAATATTTGTTAGATTTGACAAATAAAGAACAAGAAAGATTATCAGAATAATGAACATAATCATCAGTAGAAGACGAAGCATAAACATCTGAACTAGAACCAGAGGAAGAATATGAGACATCTTTTGAAATTCGAATCATTTGCTTTATTGAATATTTTGAAATTTTATTACTAACAGCAAATGAATCACTTTTATAGATTTTGTCTACATATCTATCCTCATCAGTCGCAGATTCATCAGATGTCCGCTTGACCCTCCATATCTGCCTTGTAGGAGTGCTCAAAGTCCTATCTGAAATATTTGAATCAAAAGAATTAGAACTATCAGAAATGACTGACTCTTTCTTCTTTGACTTCTTTGACCTCCTTCGTTTACGCTTTGGTTTATAATAATCATCATTTAGCGTAAAAGATTCATCAAGAATTTTCGATTTAAGATTTAAATCTGAAGAAATAATTTTATCTATGAATCCAAACTGATC
The DNA here is from genome assembly GCA_954870635.1 of Arctium minus. Lineage (NCBI taxonomy): Eukaryota > Viridiplantae > Streptophyta > Magnoliopsida > Asterales > Asteraceae > Arctium > Arctium minus. The sequence continues at coordinate 111,157,146 of OX941084.1, forward strand.
AGACAATAAACCTGAACTTGCCTCGGAGTCAGAAAAATTTTGAGAAAAGTTTTCATATTTTAGAACTTCCTTTTTGTTTTCTTTAAAATCAGAAGAAAGGCCAGAAACAGAAAGTAAATCTTGTTTTTGAGAAAATAAATTTTCTTCAAGACTTGAAGTCATGAAAGAAAGAATTACCTCTAATTCAATTTATCTTTGAATATTTTGATCTTCCATTTTATCTTCAAGATCAATGATTTTGCTTTCTAACACTAATGGAGAAATATATCTCTTAGAATCATAAGAAATTGGAGATATAATTTCTTTATTAGTGTTAGTATTACAGATATCAAAATAATTATCAGACACTGAAGTTTTGATGGAAGATATATCATTAAAACTTTTTCTGCCCTTCTTTGATTTTTCAGGAAAATATTTGGCATTTTCACGCGTGTAAACAAAAGGAATTTCTTTTTTCGTGTTGTTCATTCTTTTCTCATTTTCAATTTCTAAAACTTGCTTTTCACTTGTCCAATGAAATTTAAACTGAGGAGCATATTTTGCAAGAGTTAGATGATCGTATTCATATAAAGTGGGAACTTCTGTTTTAACTTTATTTAAACAATGAGGATTTTCAAAACCAAGTCCCCATCTTTCTTTTATAGCCTCATCATTCCTTGGTTTATTCATGTAAATGGTTTGTTCAGTTTGATTTCGTCGATATAATTTTTCTTCCAGCTTATTTATTTTATCCGAAAAACTATCTTTTAAGTTGGTCATTTCCGTCAAAGAATCAAGATAAGTCATATTTGACTGATTTAAATCATCCAATTTCTTTTGAAAGATTTCTTTTGTATGTATCAAAATAGATTTTTCATCTTTCAAAGAAATTTGCAATTTTTCAATCAAATCTGACTTTTCTATATTTAATTGTTTTTCAGATAATAACTTTGAGCGTAAATCATGTAAAGCAGTTATAATGATGTTCATTTGTGAGGATATAAATTTGAAATCAAATTCAGAAGGTACCTCATCTTCATCAGTGGAAGAATCATCATCATCATCATTACTCTGATCATCTCCGATGAAGCACATATGAGCAGTCTCCACATTATCAGCTTCGTTGTCGGAGTGATCTAGCCAGAATTCTTCTTCAACAAGCAAAGCGGTTCCATTCTTTCTCCTTTCGGCTAATTCCAATTTCTTTCTGTAATATGCCGAATCCCGAACCACCTTTGCTCGACACTCCTTTGAAATGTGACCCGACCTTCCACAGTTAAAGCATGCAGCAGGTTTCTTAGCCTCGGACACTTGGACATTCTTAGACCCAGAAGTGAAGCGAAGGTTGTTGGAACCCGAATGATGTTGGAACTTCTTATTGTAGTGCTGAGAGAGAAGAATCATTGCTTTCTGAAGCGCTTCGCTATCATCATCAGTTGCACCATCATAAGCATTCTCAGTCAATGCTTGTTCAGCCATTTTGCTTGTGAGAAGTGCAACCAGATCCACTGTCTTTTTGTTCTTCTTATCAATTTTAGCCTTCTTCTCCTTGACTATGCTCTCATCTATCATCAGAATCTCATAAAGCTCTTGAATTTGCATTGAAGATATCCGGACATCATTCCTCAAGCGATGACAAGATTTATTCCATTCTGGTTGCAAAGCGTTGAGAAACTTCAGATTAGCTTCTAACTCATTTTTAGTCACTTTGATCTTTTGCAGATCGTTCATTACTACCGAGAACCTGTCAAAGACACTTTTCAAAGACTCCCCATCCTTTGCTTTAAAGTCCTCAAAATTATTCATGTAGCGCGTTTGTCGAAGTTGTGTCGCAACCGTTGAACCAAGCGTAATCTTTTCTAACTGAGTACACATCATCTTCGGATCATGCTTGAAACAATCAATTCGATTGTAGATAGAATTTGGCAATGCTAACATCAGATTAGACTTTGCTTTACGATCAGCTTTTTCTCGTGTAACCTCTTCGGCAATCAAAGGAGTATCGTTCTTAGGTCTGACAAATGGTCCTTCAGTAAATGACTTCATCATGTTCTCTCCATTAGCTTGACGCTCGATGAAGTTAATGAACCGATGTTGCCATTGAGTGAACTCGATTTCATTGATTAAAACAGGAGGACGAGTATCTGTTCCCAATGACATCATAATATCGTTCTTATAAAACTGAGCTTGAAACGAGAACTTTGACGTATCCATATCTTCAGAAATTCAGAGAAAAAATTTCCAAGTCTTGAAACAGAGAGAAACTGGCGCAAACTTGAGATTTTTGCTAGTAGAAGGTGGCGCAAACTTGTTTTTACGCGAACAGAGGATGGCGCAAACTTGCTTTTGCGCGAGACGAAGAAGGCGCAAACTTGCTTTGCGTGAAGCGTTGGTGGTGCAAACTATGATTTGCGCGAGGTATTGGTGGCGCGAACTTAACCTTGCGCGAGAAGAATGTAACGCAAACTTTCCTTGCGAGTCAGAGATGGCGCAAAAATGATTTGCGCGAAGCTAAGATGGCAAAAATTTATCTTTGCGCGATGAACTGATGAAGTAAACTTAAACTTTTCTCGAACAATAACGAACTCGCGCAAAATTTTGAATCTGACGCAAAATACGTATGAACTGGCGCAAATTCCAGATGAACTCGCGCAAAACTCGGATCTGGAGCAAAACGTGAGAAAATCAAGAAACTTCTAAAAAATCGATTACAAACTTGAAATTGATGAGATTTTCTTACACATAACTGATCGAAAACAGTATTCTAAACACTTTCAAACAATTAATTCGATCAAAAATCACAGAATCAAGAAATCGTGAAATGAACAGTACGCTCAACGACTTTTTCAGAAAATCGAAGATTCTCACAATTGAAGATCAAAAACTGATTTTCTTGCAAAATGATGTGAATCAAAATTTTTCTACTAATAAAATCGAATCCAACAAACCAATTTTCAAGATAAATCGTTCAAAAAACAGTCCAAATTTGATGAAAAATCAAAAAATGAGATTTTTTTGAAAAAATCAAGAAAATCAAACGAATTTTCTGATTCAATAACCAATTCCGAATCGAAACAAGTTTCTCTCAGATTCAGATTAGGCTCTGATACCAATTGATAATCCAAGATCGTTCTAAATCCTAGAGAGAGAAAGTAGGGAGAGAGAGTTTGAAGCGCAGAAGTGTAATTTGTATTGAAATGTGCGTGAATCCTTACAAACAACAAAGACACAAGGGACTTAAATACCCTTGGCTAATACAACAACTAACAGCACTCTAAACACAGTATTAGACCAAGCCTATAAATACAATTATAAAATCTGACTTAACAAAAACGTTTCAGCAAAACAGCCTATGAACTCTTTCATGGAAAAAAACCTTCTATCAGTTTTCTTCACATCTTTGGCTGTCATTGTTTCATCTTAAATAACAAAGATGCACATGGAAAGTTCGACCCAAAAGCTGATGATGGAATCTTTCTTGGTTACTCCTCAATTTCCAAATCCTACAGAGTCTTCAACAAGAGAAGACAAATAGTAGAAGAAACAATTCATGTCACCTTTGACGAATCCAGATCAGCGAACTCTAAACCTATAGCTGACAACGATGAACTAAATGCTTGGATGTTCTCTCATTACAGGGAAACAGAACCTCTCTTCAACTCTCATCAGCATATAAATTCTCCAAATATTGATGAAGATCTAAACATCATACCTCCTAACGCTAAATCCACCTCTTGGGTGTCAACTGTTCCACTTAACACAATTCCTCCATTAGATCTTTCCTCGTCTGAAAACCTCTCAGTAAATAATGGTCTATCTAACACTCAACATCTAATAGCTGAAGAACCTCAAGTTTCTTCATCAGTAAACATTCCTATTGATGATCCAACTCCTGAGGTAAGCGATCATGCCCCAGCTCAGCGATGGACCAGAGATCACTCCGTAGATCAAGTTCTTCGTGATCCTGATGCAGGTATTCAAACACGACGAAGTTCAGGTAACATCTGTCTCTTTGTTAATTTTCTTTCTCTAACAGAACCTAAGAAGACTGATGATGCCCTCAGAGATCCAAACTGGGTCAGCGCCATGCAAGAAGAACTGACTGAGTTTGCTAGAAACCAAGTTTGGAATCTCGTTCCCCGACCATCTGATAAATCTGTTATAGGCACTAAATGGGTGTTTAGAAACAAATTAGATGAACATGGGACTGTAACTCGCAAAAAAGCTAGACTAGTTTCTCAGGGATACAGACAAGAGGAAGGCATAGACTATGATGGAACCTTTGCCCCTGTGGCTAGGCTCGAAACAATTCGATTATTCTTAGTCTATGCAGTTTTCAAAGACTTCAAAGTATATCAAATGGATGTCAAATTAGCATTCCTAAATGGAAAGCTGAATGAAGAAGTCTATGTTGAACAGCCCCCAGGGTTCTATGACCCTAAGCATCCAAATTATGTATATAAATTGGATAAGCCTCTCTATGGGTTAAAACAAGCTCCTCGTACTTGGTATGACACCCTCTCTTCGTTTCTTATCTCTGAAAATTTTGAGCGTGGTAAAATTGATAACACCTTATTTTTCAGAAAGATAAAAGGTCATATTATTCTTGTACAAGTATATGTTGATGACATTATATTTGGTTCTACTAACCCATCTCTGTGTACTCGTTTCGCTGAAAGAATGAAGAAAGAATATAAAATGAGTATGATGGGTGAACTAACTTACTTCCTTGGACTTCAGATCAAGCAATCTGACAGAGGTACATTTATTAATCAGGGTAACTATGTTAAAGATATGCTGAAAAATTTTGATCGTACTCAAACATCAGCAATGAAAACTCCTATGGCACCTCCCCTGACATTAAACAAGGATCCATATGGAAAACCAGTTAATGTCACTGCCTACAGAGGAATGATAGGCTCCCTGTTGTATCTAACAGCAAGCCGACCTGATATCATGTATCCTACTTGTCTTTGTGCTCGCTATCAATCAGAACCCAAGGAATCCCATATGATCGCTATCAAGCGAATTTTCAGATATCTTAAAAGAACTCCTAACCTCAGTCTTTGGTATCCCAAAGATTCAGGGTTTGATCTAACTGTCTATTCAGATAGTGATTTTGCAGGATGCAAACTTGATAGATAAAACACCACTGGCGGATGTCAACTCCTAGGTGGAAAGATGGTAAGTTGGACAAGCAAAAATCAAAATTCAGTATCCACTTCCACAGTTGAAGCTGAGTATGTAGCAGCAGGAAGTTGTTGTGCTCAAGTCTTATGAATGAGAAATCAACTATTAGACTATGACCTTCAGCTATCCAAGATTCCAATCTATTGCGACAGCACAAGTGCCATCGCTATAGCAAACAATCATGTACTACACTCAAAGACAAAGCACATAGAGATTAGATATCATTTTATCAGAGATCATGTGATGAATGGTGATATAAAACTCCACTTTATCCCTACTAACTATCAGCTCGCTGATCTTTTCACCAAACCTCTTGATGAGACAAGATTCAACTTTCTCATCAGTGAGCTTAGAATGTTGAATCTTGAAGATTAATTCTTCAGTTTTCATGCATCATGTCAGTTATAGAAGGATCTACCTAATTCTCATAATCTCTGATTACCTATCTCTGACACAGGTATGTTCTCTCATTATCTCTCACTAAAGCCTATTCAGTAAGACGTTTTCAAAAACCAAAAATGTAATCACTGAATTTCTTCAAGTGGTTAAAAGCTTTTTGAAAAACAAACTTTATCACTGATATTTCTCATCAGTGATCCTTTTTAAAGAAAACATATCTCTAAATTTTGTCAGTGATACTTTTCAAAATGAAACGTTTCTTTCTCTCTCCTATGACGTCATTTGAATAGATAATCCATGGCACGACTTTTTCTGACACGTTCGTCCGTTGCACTTCTTGTCCAATCAACTTCGTGGGACGTGTCCGTGTCATGATGACCACCTTTTGCCGCTCCAAATTCATTATCTCTCCTCATATAAAAGGAATGCCATTTACAGTTTTGCCTTTTACGCTCTCTAAAAACTTAAAAGGCAAGTAACTTCCTCTCGGTATTCAAGCAAAGAACCTAAGAACACTAACTCTTCAAATCTTCAAACAGTTCCAGGTTTATGTTCTTATCCTTTATCATCTAAAAACACAAGTTTAATCTTAAATGTTCTTTTCTATTTTGGATTAAGAGTGTTTTTCTCACTTAAAATCATTTTTTTATGATTTTATTGTATGCAAAAACCTTATGGTTTTTAAGAATGATCTACTCACTTCCTTTTTCAGGAACTGTTTTTCTTCTAAAAACAAAATTATTTTTCAAGTTTCTTTCCTTATCTAGAAACTGGTAAAATATTTTGCAATGTTTTTAGACTCTAAACCTTCTATTCTATTCTCTTCTATTTTTTTCTCTATTCCAGAAATGGCCCAAGCTAAACTCATTCCTTCCAAGAATGTTAAGTTCGCTCTTGTTGACTCTGAAGTCGCAAAGAACAACCACTTGGCACGTTTGGACTTTTCCGCTGACAAATATCTCCATCTCGTACAAGCTACAAACTTTCTCAAGGAATCATGTCTGGGATATGCGTTGAAGGTTGATCCCAAGCCTTCAAAATCTCTTCTTCAGCAGTTCTGGTTTACCGTTGATAAAGGTGAAGTCCTCAGCAAGTAAGGCAAGCCAATCCCTGCCATTACTTTCCATACTCAACATGGTCCAGGGAACATCACTGCTCTCGCCATCCGTACTGCTCTTCGTTTTCCTTCGAAGACAACCAAAGGCTTCGACGCCCCACCAATTGATGTTGAACTTATTCAGTTTCTTGACTTCATGGGTTACCAATGGGACTTCAAGCCTCACACTACTATTCCCAACAAGAAGCTGACAAAGATCCAAAAGGCAAACATGCCCTTTAAGCTGAACTTCATCTTCACTCATATCATTCAAAGCATGAGTGGAAAGGTTGGATCCCTGGACCAAGCTATCAAAGTACAGGTCCAGATGGGTTATTCAGTGATCGCTGGTCGACATTTCGACTACGCTGGAGCGATCTTTGAAGATCTCATGTCAAAGACCGAGAAGACCGAAAGGGACACCAAAATTCCTTACGTCCGCTTCATCTCTGCCATTCTCCACTTCTTCCTTGACGACAAGTACCCTAAGGAAGTTGACTGCAGCTTCATCAGTTATCCCCGCCACTACTACCCCTTAGAAACGCAAATCAAAAACTCTTATTGGTCCTTCTAATAAGGCCAAAAAGACTGTGGAGCATACCTCCTCGACTACCAAACCTGAGGTGGTCTCTCAACAGACTACCTTAGATGATTTTGTGGCTCGCTCCTCTACACTTGTCAGGATCATAAATTCTTAACAAGAATAAACTCTCAGAAAACAATATTAAAGAAGTTGCGGAATAGCACTTTAATATTCAGAAAAACAATGAAACAGTGAATCAAAATCACAACTTGTAAACTTGTATTAACAGATTGAAGTTACAAGATTCAACACACAACCTCAATATTGATGAACAGGCTCATCAATACGAATTCTACTTCTCTAGAATTAGGGTTCTAACCTTGAGGTTGATTCTCTCTATGAAAGCTAAAACTCAGAATTATTGTTCTGAAAAAATTCTCTTAAACTATTCTGACTAATTCTATATACACTGAAGATTAAAAGATAATTACAAATAATAAAAGATCTTCAAAATAGTTTTCCATATTTATCTTCAAGCTTTCCATATTATCTTCAAATAATCCAGTTGTCATCCTTGCCATACAAATTTTCATCTTATAAGCAGCATTAATCTTCAGCAGTATTAATACTCTGAGTAGTATTAAGTTCAGCAGTACTAACCATGCTCAGCAGTATTAACTTTGTTCTAGCAGTACTAACTCCAGCAGTACTAACTACTAGAAGTAGTAAAATCTACTAGCAGTAGTAATCATGATGTACTGGCAGTAGTAATTCTGTTGTAGCAGCATTAACCATACTTGATCATTTCTGAATTTCCCAACAATCTCCCCCTAACTTGACTTTTAGGAAGAGAAGTCAAGTTCTTCAGATGCTCCCAAAATAACATTCTTCAGATCCCTGTATCAACATTTAGCCCCAAATTTTGATTGATCATTCTCTGAATCAGATACTTTGCCATTTCTGAATCTTTTGAACAAATAAGCTTGGCATTCAACATTGCTTGTAATTTACCCTTGCTGTGATCATAGATTTTATCAACCAAGTAGTACTCATGATAAGCTCTGTCTACAGTGATGACATAGACTCCACACCTTTCAAATATCATCCAGTTTTCTATTCTTTGGAATTTATTCTGTAGATGCAAATCTCTGATCACATGTTGAACTTTTCTAGGATCAAACATCATGCACAAGTACTCTATGTCTAATTTCATTAAGCTCATTCCTTCTCCTGTCAGCTCCTTTTCATATAGACCCAATCCAACTTTAAACATCTCTTCTAAATCTGATCTTGAACAGCTTCTGATGAGTCTACCCCAAGTAGAGTACACTTCATATATATCTCCCACTCTCTTAAGCCTGAAGTATTTCTTTCTTTGATCTTCCAGAATATCCCAAAAGATGACTTCTGGTGCTTTCATAGAAATGGGATCAGCTTGAACTGGTTCATCATCTGTTGTAGTCATATAAAGCTCAAGATGCACATTAGATTGCTTATTAGACTGTTCTGGGTTCTGCACAGATTCAGCTGAAGGAGTAACTGAAGGTTCTACTATAGTTTCTGCTCTTTCTTCAACTCTTGGCCTTTTGCTCTGCTTCTTGGAAGCTATAGTCTTCACCCTCTTTGCAGATTTAGCCTCCATACCAACATTCTCTGAGTCTTCCTTATGTTCTTTTGTAGGTGTGACTTCCTCAGAGAATGGTTGCTGAATGTTGAGATCATGCCTCTCTTTCATTCTTCTTTCAGCCTCTTCCCTTTGTGAGGAGTCCCCTTGAAGCTTAGCCATTTCTTTCTTATACAGCTCCTCAACCTTGTTGTATGCCATGTTGGTGAACATCTCTCCTTTGACACCAATTGAACCTTTCAGGAAATTTATCATTTTTCTCCTTTCCTGATTGGCCAAAAAGGTCTTAGAAGGTTGTCTTTTCTACTTCATAACTGGCATTCTTTGCTTAGAAACTTTCACAGAGTTTTTCTTGGCTTCAACTGCTGCTTTTAAACTCTTTTGATACTCAGCATTGAGTTTTCTGGCCATTATCTTTGCAAGATCTCTATCCTTCTCTGATTGAAGTTGTTCTTCCTTTTCCATCTCAGCCTGAAGTAGCTTTGCCATTTCTTCATCCAACTCAATCTGACTTTTCTTCTTTAAAAGTTGTTCATGTTCAACCATCTTTGCTTTTCCCTTTGCATCTTTTAAACCTGCCTCATTTATCTCTTTTATTTTCCTTTCAAGGCCTCCTTCTGTAATAACCACTCCCTTGGCCTTTTGAGAAGCCTTAGGAGTGTCATTCTTTGCTTTTACTAATGTTTCTGCAATTTCCATTTCTTCAACAGAAAGCCCTGTTACTGCTGCTTCAGCAGCATTAACAGTTTTTGTTGCTTGAGCAAATTCTGTTTTCTTTTCTGCTGCTATTGATTCTGTTACTTTCTCTATTTCTGCCTCTTGCTCCCCGTCAACCTCAAATGATCTCTCAGCTGTAATTTCTTTCTCTGTTTCAGCCTCTTTCTCCCCCTTGTTGGAAGCATCTTTATCATTTGACCTCTTCTTCAACACAAACTGCTTTCTTCTCCTTTTCTGTACCAAGCTTGTCACCAATTTCTTCAGTTTGGTAATCTGTACTTGTTGAGACAAGATTACCAGCTTCATTTCATCTATCTCTTTTCTTTGTTGAATAACATCCAGGTTGATGTTGCCCATTGTTTCCATCAATTCATTATAGTCATATATGTCCTCACCTTCTCCAAGAGTGTTACCCCCTTTTGAAGGATCATTGGATCTTTTAGTAGTGGAAGTCTTCTGCCTAGCAGAAGCACTATCCACCCCCTTGGTTTCTTGGCACCTGGGACCTTTGAATGATTGCTCATTCAAAGTTGCCATGGGGGAGGTCTTATTTATGTTACCACTGTCCTCCTCTGTGTTAGCAGGAGTAGTGGCAGCCTGCTCACCCATATGCTCATACATCTCCTCATTGAGCACCTCCTTGGGGTTGGGAGACACCCCTGTGGTTTCCCTGTAGATATTCTCTAAAGGAGAATTCTCCCTTAGAGGGCTTAAAGGCTCTGTGGGTGATGGTACAAGAAAGGAAGGAGCCTTCTTTACCTTTTTCCTTATATATGTTTGGGTGATTGGAGATGTTGGCTTTTGAAGTAGAGACTGTGGGATAGATATAGAGTGGGAAGGTTGGGATTGGCTAGCAGTGGGATGGTCTAATGAGGGCCTTGACCCTGCTGCCATACCTTCTTCAGTGTGGGACACCACCATCATTGTAGAGAACAATGGGGTGTCAACTCCTTCCGAGTCCAAAGGGGATCTCTTCATGTTTGAAAAGACCTTACCTTTGGGAATTTTTGGTACATATACCTCATCAAAGTGAGGCATATCCGTCAATTCGTGGGTTATAACTTCTTGTACAAACCTGGGGTACATATAAAAGCTCTTTTTTCTTCCCAAGTTTGCGACAAGATCACTGAAAATCATTCTAGAAAAATTGTACTTTCTGGCAGTGGCCAAGCAGACCATAGCATAAGCAATGGTACTACTAAATTCACTCCATCCAGTAGTCTTTTTAGAGATACAATGCATGAGGGTATGAACTAGAAAACGCCATTGGGTATAAAATTTAGCTTTTGAGAATTTAAAACCTCCCAATTGGCCTCCATACCCCATTCTTGATAGGTTTGAGAACAAGTCCTCAATTGGAATAGAAGTAATACCTGCAGCATCGTCTAGACGTAGACAGATGCGTATCACCTCTTCAGAGACAGTCAAGGATTTTCCACACACCCTTGTCTTGATCACTTGCACACCATTCTCAGTAACAATGGTGGCATTTGCCCAAAATTGTTGTTGGTGCTCGATATATATTGATGGAGACACTGTCAGAGCATAGGCGATATGGCTAGACTTCAGAAAATCCACTATCTGATGAAATCCAGCAGCTTGCTTTGGCTTTTGTAGCATCGCGATTTCATTGTGCTCGTCAATAAATGCCATAGACGCCATTGAGCTTGAATATTCTGGACTGAAGATCACTAGGTGCTTTGAAAGAAAAGGGTTAGAGAGAAGGTGAACAATATTCAAAGAGTCGTTATGAGCTTTTGGGCGGGTAAATGGTATTTATAGTGTATGGGACATAAGCAGTATTAACCTAGGGCAGTATTAACTAATAGCAGTATTAACTAACTAGCAGTATTAACTGAGAGCAGTATTAACCACTAGCAGTATTAACTAACTAGCAGTATTAACTAACTAGCAGTATTAACTGAGAGCAGTATTAACCACTAGCAGTATTAACTAACTAGCAGTATTAACTGAGAGCAGTATTAACCACTAACAGTATTAACTGTGCACTGGCAGTATTAAACTGCAATGGCAGTATTAACTATACTTGCACTGATTGAAGCTTGAAATACTCTGAGCAAAGTAATAGACTTCCTTTAGTTGTACCTTATTTGCTCAACATCATCTCCCTTACCTTTATCACTTATCATACCTACTTCTGCATCAAATGAAACATGTCCTTCAACAAAGCTTTTGATGAATTTGAAGGCAGTCCATGTTCCCTGTTATGTGCCAAGAGCAACCATTATCAACATGTCAAATGCTCTTCCTCTTGAGCTATTGGTTGCCCTGCACACTTGATAAATCAGTTAGTCTTGGAGGGAACCCAAGTCAAAGTGGTCTTGGGTTGTCCTTTCTCATCAATATAATCTGTAAGTTTAGTCTGGATGAGTTGTTTAGGAATCTCATGGCTGGAATACTTTGTCAAGATTATAGGCTTAGCAGCATTACTACTAGAAGCAGTACCAGCCTTGTTAGCAGTACTAACTTGTTTAGCAGTACTAACTGAGTTAGCAGCACTATTTCTGTTAGCAGTACTATCTAGGATAGCAGTACTAACAGGTTTCTTTACTTTTGGAACCCAAACCTGAACAAAGTTGTTTGCTTTCTTTGTCTTTAAGTTACTCCTTAGCTTATTCGGAGTATTTTTCTTTGTATTAGCAAGCTTGTTCTGAGCATGGGGCTTTAAAGGTGCCCTTCTCACATTCTCAGCCATGTGATTCCTTCTTTGATTCCTATAACCAAAAGAGTTTTGTGGTTGTCTTTGAAAAGTGACTCTTTGGTTAATAGGATTGAAATAACAGTATTTGGCAAGATGATTCAATTTGCCACAGATAAAACAAGGTTTTGGTCTATTGATTTTACTCAGATCAACCCCTTGTTTTTGTACCCACTGATTATTCCAGTTTCTCTGATTTCCCCTTGGTTTATCATGTTTTTGGGGCTCAGATTTATTGCAGGCACACTGTTTGCAAGGGACAGGATTCACAATTGTGGTCTGTTTGTAATGGACCTTACCAGATTTTCCCTCTGTCTTCTCTATGTCCTTTGATTTGACCCAAGCCCTTCCACAGTCCTCATTGGTAATAATGTGATTTTCTGAGAGAATCTCTTTGTGATCATCCTCATTCTTACCATTAGAGTTCTCTTCTTCAGAGTCTGTTTCAACCACCACTTTGTCTAATGGATCTACTTTAGTGGCTCCCTCTGGCAAGTCCTTCCTGTCCTTGGTCTCTAGCAGGTCTGAAGTAGGAGGAATGTAGTTGTTGTTGTATGGTGGTGGTGTGGTATGATACCCTATTCCTGGCTTAAGCTTATCATGGATTTGGACCTTTAGAATTGAATCCATGGTTTTAGAAGCATATGAATACTTCTCAATGTCAAGCTTAGCTTTCTCATACTCACTTGTTATCTTCTCACACTCCTCTTCTTTCTTTTTAAGCTTAAACTCATACTGATCTTTTTCCCACTTCCAATAATTTGTGTCATACATGTGCTGAAGCTCATTGGCTTGGAAACCTTTAATCTGTTCCTCAAACCTCTCAACAATTCTCACATAGTCTTTTATATCTTTCTCTAACCTCTTAAGGTCATCACTCATCTTCTGGTTGTGATCCCTGTACCTTTTAACAGTTTCAATACAGGTTTTAGAGCAAAGATTAGAAATTACCTCTGTGGGGATTTCTGTGCTTGAAGAGTCGGAAACTTTAGCCATTGATGATTTTTGATTTCAAGAAAGAATGATGATTGAAGGTTTCTGAGAGGATCTTAAATTCTTAACAAGAATAAACTCTCAGAAAACAATATTAAAGAAGCTGCGGAATAGCACTTTAATATTCAGAAAAACAATGAAACAGTGAATCAAAATCACAACTTGTAAACTTGTATTGACAAATTGAAGTTACAAAATTCAACACACAACCTCAATATTGATGAACAGGCTCATCAATACGAATTCTACTTCTCTAGAATTAGGGTTCTAACCTTGAGGTTGATTCTCTCTATGAAAGCTAAAACTCAGAATTATTGTTCTGAAAAAATTCTCTTAAACTATTCTGACTAATTCTATATATACTGAAGATTAAAAGATAATTACAAATAATAAAAGATCTTCAAAATAGTCTTCCATATTTATCTTCAAGCTTTCCATATTATCTTCAAATAATCTAGCTGTCATCCTTGCCATACAGATCTTCATCTTATAAGCAGCATTAATACTCTGAACAGTATTAAGTTCAGCAGTACTAACCATACTCAGCAGTATTAACTTTGTTCTAGCAGTACTAACTCCAGCAGTACTAACTACTAGCAGTAGTAAAATCTACTAGCAGTAGTAATCATGATGTACTGGCAATAGTAATTCTTGATGAGCAGCATTAAGTTGTATCAGCAGCATTAACTTCACTTAGCAGCATTAACCATACTTGATCATTTCTGAATTTCCCAACACAGTTGCTCCAACATCAACCGTATCAGTGACATCAAACGCTAATACACCACCGGTGACTACCCCAATTCCCTCCGTGACTCCAACCCCATCTGATCCAATTCTTAACGCTGCACATGTAGGACCTGTTGTGCCTCAAACATCGCTGCCTTTTCCTTCCTTTGAAGGCGACTTGAATTTCTTCAACATGTTTGACACTTCAGGTATCACTGAAAACCTATACACTTCTCCCACCTCTCTAAATAAGCCTGAGCATCGTTTTGCTCAAATGCTAACTTGTTTTTCAGGTCCTACATTGGGAACGGTCGATGCTCATGTGACCAAGCTCACTGACAAGGTGGACTCTCTTGATGCCTCTCTCAACACCAACACCACCGTTGTTAATACAACAAGTGAAGAGTTGAAGACCCTCTCTGCTACTAATTCCACCAAAGTTGATGCTTCCCAGCTTAACTCTATTCACACCAAGGTCAACGCGCTGAAGGAAAATGTGGCCAAAAATACAACATAGATCCAATTTCTCATTGGCCACAGTGATCACCTGACTGGCGAAGTCAAGAACCTTAGAGGCAAGCTGGAGACTGCGAATCAGCTACTCACTCAACTTCTGTCAAGAGTGAATGAACCAGCTCCCACTCCTAGTCCCTCTTTCACTGAGAATGATAGAGTGTCCCTGGATGTTGCAGTGGAATTCATTCATCAGACCACTTCTGTTATTCCTGAGATAGAAGGACATCTGGATAAGCTGGAGGCTGATGCACGCAGAGAACCTGTTGCTTCCGCTGCTACCACTCCTTCTACTGAGCTCCCCCATGATGATGACAAAGAGAGGGAGAAGAATCTCGATGAAGAAAATTCAGCGAAAGCACAGGAAACAGCAGATGAACCTCTCTCTCATGCTGAGGGGGAGAAGGTTGCTGAAGATCTGGCCCCTCCTTCTTCTTCTCAAGCGCATAAAGTAGAAGAAGAAGTGGAAGAAGACGAGAAAGAACTTAATCTTCAAGATCAAGAAGGTAACGACGATGTCATCTCTAATGATGATGAAGACAAAGACCCATCTCAATGGTTTTCTGCAATAAACGTCTCATCAGCGCCAACAATGAAAGGCGTTATTATAAATGAAGCAGGGGGGAGACAGAAGGACAAACCTTCAGGTACCTCATCCCAAGGCAAGCAGAAGGGAATCCCTGCCGAGGGAAACCTGAAACTCCTATCACCTTCTGAGGGGGAGCTACCTTCTCAGGTATGTCTCTCCATAGTACCCCTATCTTTCTTTTCATACCATCCACCCCTGTCTTTTAAATCTTTATCTTTCTCTTCCTCAAACATACACTAACTCCTTTTCTTTTTGATCATACGGTTCTCTCCCCTGCTTAAGGGAACTTCTTTTCAAATAATTCCAGCTCAAATAGCTAAAGAACCAATAATCCCAATCTATGTCAATGAGATTGATGAAGAAGAAGAAGAGGAGGATTAATCGTTAAGTCATCCAAAAAGGCTCTCTCAACCTCTTCAAAGGTCAGAGGATGTAGTACAAAGACGAACAGAGATGATCTCCAACCTGGAGAGTTTACGACTAAAGATCCCTTCTCAATCCTCAACTGAAGAGTTTGACTTCCTATCCAAAAATGAAATTGAAGAATATGTCATAGCTGAAAAATTGCTCGCTGAATGCCAAAAACACGTTGATCTAGCTCTTGAGGTTCATTCATCTCTTTTCAAAGACGACAAGATGAAAAAGAATCCAGTGAAAGTTCAAGTTGCTTTGTTGAAAGAAATAGAGGAGGAAAACGCTAAAAGAAAAGAGATCAGCGATGCTAGTCCAGCTTGGTGCATGAAAAAGCTCGACCATCGATCTGATCTAATGAAGATTACTGCCGTAACTATCTCTGGAAGGAAAAAAGAAGGACCGAACATCTATCACCATGGAGATATTTAGAGAATATGGAAGTGTAAAAGCAATGTTCCTATCAAAACTGGAGCACTTCGGCTATTCCGAATGGTTAGAGTTCAGAGAAGCACAGAAGAAATCAAGATCAACGTAAAGAGTCCATGTTGAAAATCTTCTTGAAGCTCTCATCAATAAGGTCGCTGACAACACAAATGTGCCCTCTGCTCCTCCATCTCAACCAAGACCAGTTAAAAGAAAGCATGCCTCTTCTTCTGAAAATGATGCAGTTATCAAAAATGAAACCTCCATCAAATTCTCCAAAGATACACTGTTCGGGCCTCCTCCTGATCTCTCAACTCTAGATCTATCACTGCCTCTTGGTGGACCTTATTTACCAGGGCAAGTGATAAAGAAGCCTTATGGAATCTTCTTCAGAGATGATGAGGAACAACTTAGATTTCAGAGAGTCTCTGAAATTCCTATCTGCCCACTAAGCCATCTACAAGATCTTCTATGCTTGTGGTGTGGATACTCTTCATCAGCGGATCCCATCAAAACTCTTATTCAACAAGAAGTTGTTGATCGAAGAAGGAAAGAAGAAAAGGTACCAGATTATACAATCTCTCCAGAGACCTCCTGAAAACATAGCTGATATATTCTCTTCTACCTCTTGTAATCTATTAGTTATTCTTACAGTAGTATAGGACTTCTCTTGTACTTATAATTTTCATGATTCCACTGTGTAACTTTTTTTTTACAATTTAATGAAAATTTCAGTGAAGTACTTAAACTCATCAGTACTGTAAAAGATCTCTCAAAATAGTAACTGGGACATGTATGTTACGAGTCCTGACTATCCTTATATTTTGACTTAAAAGTAATTTTCTTCATAGTTACTTTGTCATCATCAACTAGAGGAGATTGTTGATCTAAGTCTTTAAGTGATTAGATAATGACTTGCTGTTATACTTAGTAAAAATTACGTTTAACATATGTATGTATAAGTGTTTCACCATCAGCGATCAAATACTGAGTGTGTTCAGTATCACTGATAATATCTCTTGTAAACTGTTAGACGTAATCCCTGAAGACAAGTTTCGCGACAAAAGATGTTCACTACTGAATCGAAGACAAAGTTTTTGA
Organism: Arctium minus; assembly: GCA_954870635.1. Classification (NCBI taxonomy): domain Eukaryota; kingdom Viridiplantae; phylum Streptophyta; class Magnoliopsida; order Asterales; family Asteraceae; genus Arctium; species Arctium minus. The sequence continues at coordinate 111,174,155 of OX941084.1, forward strand.
ACAAAGGACAAGTCTACTCATGATCTGATGCGGATATCAGTGAAACCAAGACAAGTCTACATACACGCGAAGAAACCTGAGGAAAATCTTCAGCGATAGCTGAACTTCCTTCTATCTCTGTGAAGGAAGAGATATTCAGCGATCGAAGATCACTTAGCTTATATCTCAAGTCTATTTTGTCTTGCCTTTGCACACATAGTACAAATGTCAGAAAAAACATACCTCTGCGACAGCTCGTACAACTACTCTAATATCTACATTGTTCTTCATACGGCCAAAAGCATGTCTCCAAAAGACAGACGCATGCAACCAACCATCGAAGGACACGTGTAAAGTACGCTGCCATGCATTTAATGCATGGGGTATAAATAGAAAGATCAAGACTTTATCTGACAGTTGTCTTCTATCTTTCTAAAACATATAGAAACCCTTGCTTTCTATATTCTCTTAATCTATATTGTCTATTTCTTGTGCAACACTCTGTGTGTTTCTTAAGTTTGTTTAGATTAGGTTTTACTTAGTCTTATTCCACAACAAACTTGTAAATTGTATTTTGATTTATCAACAAACAATTTATTAAACCTTTAAAATTTATGTTTGTATTCAACCCCCCCCCCTTTATAAACTTGTTAAGCACCTTCGGGACCAACAGTCGCGATTCATTCGGTGATGTCCTTCGGAGATCCGTCAGGAATGTGTTCATGACCTATAAAAAGTTGGTCGACAGACTTTTACCAACAGATCACCGGAGGAAATTACCTTCACCAACATAATGTGTCCGTCGATGAAGTCCTTTGAATATTAGTGAATAACACTATTTGAACTTGTTAACTTTGCAAGAAATATGACTTGTTACCTCGAAAAGAAAGAACTTGTATGAAATCTCATTTGAACCGAAAATATGTAAATGTCCTTGGTAAAATAAAATAAAAAAAGATTGTTTTACATTTATTATAATTTGAGCAAAAAATTGATTATCGGCAATTTCAACCGGTCCCATATATACGGAACCCGTTTCCAAAGACATCAATGTGAGCAAACATTTTTTATCTTGTATTTGCACAAAGCTACCCCCACGCCTTTACGTTTATTATAATGGTATATTATTTTTACCTTTAATATTTTTAAGGACAAAACACTATAAATTAGGAATTTGTTGTCGTTCTTCTGACATGTGACCTCACTATTGATGATAGAGAGACATGTTTCACTAAGGGGTCGTTTAACAAACGCTTACCCGGTAATCTCTTACCAAGTCACTTACCTTACCGGATGAACATTACAAATACCGAAAATCTTACCCGGTAAGAACGATGGCAAGGGCCGAAAGTCTTACCTGGTAAGTGAGGCGACAATTCTTACCGGGTAAGCACTTACCAGATATATTGTTGCATACGATGTCATTTAAATGAACTAGAATCTTACGCGAGAAGGTAAGTGAAAGTATTAATTTTTACCGGTAAACACTTACCGGGTAAGCATTTGGGTAAACGACCTCTAAGACGATGTCGCTAAGTCACTTCACAATTGGACCCGAAGCCACGTACACTAAGGTGGTCAAGAATCAAGCTTACTTTTTGGGAAAAAGTTGATTATATGTAACATCAACCGGTCCCACGTGAAACCTGCCTCTAAGGATACTAATGTGGGGAGACATTTTTTTAGCTCACTCAACGGCTGAGGCTAGGGACAGGATCGAACTGAGCTACACAACAAAGTCAACCAAGCTTATTTTTAGCATGCATTTTGTTCATATCAATCTTGGTCATTTAACATCTGTATTTTATATCCTACTTGGTATTTTTTTTTTTTTGAACGGCAGAGGGGTTAGTAGTTAGTACACATGCACACTACACGTTCCCAAGCTATTGCGGGTCTTATTTAGTGTGTGAAAAGAAAATGAAAATCAGACTTTGAAATAAAATAAGAACGTAAAAACTATACAAAAAGGTAATTAAATACTCTAAAGGGTAAAATAAAATTTTGATGTAGGAACAAATATAAATATTGACATATTATATTACAACGCTTGCATTAATACTCGTATCATCGTACTAGATTTGAATGATTCAACATCAAAAACATGATATACACTTCAGAAATTGCTTATATGCTAATCTGACCTTCGATTTAGATTACAAGACCCGCACATACAAACATGTTTGAGGATGATTTCGACTTTGCTTATATAAATGATCCACAACCATTAGTTTCTTACCATTTGTATACGTTGTACTGTTTGAATGAACATCCTGCAAAAACAAATTACATTCAAAATATAGGGAAAGATATTCCATAATGCTAATTGAGAGTGATCCAAACATATACTAAAACTTAGGAAACCATGTCAACTGAAATAATATATTTATTTGAAAGTTCATAAAAAGATAATTAAGGAAGTGAAATAGGAAAGAAAAGATTACATACTCCCATGGAATGTCTCCTGCAAGAAGCCAATGTCCATCTTTGTGTTGGTACATGAGCTTGTAAGTTGCACCATCTTCATCATTTTCTACATCTAATCCCAATTTAAACAAATCATTTCAGGCTCAATTCTTTTTTACTTCATAAATAGAATATAAAAGTTCTTATTTATCATATAATAACCCATTTAGTTAAATCATCAATCAAATGATGTAATTGACAAATTTATCTAAATCTCACATGTCGACAATTGCACGTATCCCAATAACATTAATCAATTAGCCGTACATTTATGTTGTAAAATAATAATTGTTAACAAGACATAGGACCACTCAAACTTGTCAAACGTGTGGATCATATCAATGTTTAGCCATTTCTACAAAAACTTGACCTATAGATACGCCTTATATGTATCAAAATAGAACTTATAAGTTTGTAATATGTATTGTTTATGCAAATTAATAATGCATCAAAACTAAAAAGAAAAATTAGTTGATTTGAAAGGACATTGGGACCATTTACACTTGTCAAACATGTACATCACTTATTCAACACATATCCCAAGTATCCCGGTAACACGTTTACGAGTTTATAATACATTTATATTGTACAACTTATTAATGCATGAAAATAAATAGAGTAATTGAATAAAATGTATGAGTTTATAATAGTTTTGTAATGTACAAGTTATTAATGCATAGAGTTGAAAGAAGATATATATGGGGGGTGCCACTTACACTTGTCAAACATGTGGATCAATGCTGTGGTAAGCATTTGATAAGAATGAAAAGCATTCAAATCAATTTTTCTTGCAATCCCAACTCCATCCATCTTCACCTTCACAAATAACAAGTGATTGTAGTTGTTATTAATATTCCCACCTTCTTCATCCACCCTCCCATTAAATTCCCCTTCACCCTCAAAATGGTTATCTTCCATGAATCTTTTCCTCCATGAATGCAATGGTGGCCACCCAATTAAACCTTCTCCATCACCATCCATATCCCTACACCCACAAAATCATTCTTGTTAATTTAATTTCCAAGATATTTATTAATTAAAAACTACCAAAGTTATTTATATATATATATATATTTGAAATAGCTGATAATTAAACTAGTTGTTAACTGAAAAACTCGTTATTGTCTAAAAAACTCATTGTTGGCAATATTATGTGAATCTTTAGATCCGCAATATTATGTGAATCTTGTGGTAAAAAAATATGAGTTTGTGGAAGTGAAAATTGTAGCCCTCCTATACGATGGTAATGACAAAGGTTACAGTGATTGTATATTTTTTTTTCATTGTGATAGTTTACGATACATGTTTTCAGTATATACGGTTTGGAGGATGACATATATATACACAAACATTTTCTTTAAAGTGATTTGTTCCAAGTTTAAAGAAAGGTAAGAGAGTATGATTAAAAATGCTTTGGATGCCTTTAATTACTCTTTGTTTTATAAAAAGTTATTGATGGTGTGTAGTGATCTAAAATAAATAAATATCATTAAGTAATGCAAAATGTGGGTAATTTTGCTGAATAAAAACAATACTAATAATTAATTTATAACAATAACAATAAGCAAATACGTAATTTAGTTTGAAAATCTATGAAAATAAACCGTTTTAAGAAGAAGAAAATACTTAAAAGAATACTATAAACGATGAAAAAAAATCAACAAATAATACCAATAAAAAGATCCAAACTCGACGTCTTTAATTTTGTTCTTTGAAAACTTGTTGCTCAACTTATACATAAAAGCATTTGGAAAAATACAACTTATTCAAAAGGGCATTTAGAAAAACATACATGAGAAAGTAAGGGGACGTTTGGTTCGCAGAATGGAATTTGATGGAATTAGAATCCATCAAAGGAATTTGACCATTCGTTTGGTTGGTACAAGTTTAATTAATTCACTTAAGCAAATGAATGATGATTTTCTTAAATTGTGGAATTCAATGTAATTGGAAGGATTCCATCGCTTTCATTCCGTGAACCAAACATGGGCTTGAAATTTGGTCAATGGAATTGGTCATTCCAATTCCTTCAAATTCCTTCCAATTCCATGAACCAAATAGCCCCTAGATACTACTTCCGAATTATATATATACCGAGTATATTTAATTTATTTATTGATGCATTCTTGGTAATTCATTTCTTTACACTGTGAAAGAAACACACTTATGCAAAATATTTGGGAAACCATATATGAAAAAAAAAATGTTAACGTACTTATTTACGGTAATTAAGTAACATTACTAGAACAATTATTCAAAAGGCAACTTTAATTATATCAAGGAAACACACTTACTGTTGGTATTCGCCGTTGAAAAATCTCTTGTTTTCCTCATCTTCGTTGTGATTCCATGAAACCCGAGGAAATCTTGTTACACTAGTCGAAGAACATCGATCATCATGATCACCATGGAAGCTTTTCTTGATGATGGGTGGAGTACTCTTTTGGTATGGAGGTGAAAGACTTAGCTCAAGCTCCATGATCACAAAGGTTGAGTACTGTGTGTGTAATATTTGTGGAAATTTTCAAGTATTTATAGAACTTAAAACTAGTGTGACAAAAAGGTAGGGGAAGACAAGGACTTGTACCTCAAGCTTTGTAAATTGTATTATTTTGTCAGTTTTTTTTTTTTTTGAAGGGTGTTCTAGGCTACGTCTAGACTAATCCCGTAAGAAATCAACCCTGATAAATTCAGTGACCACAATTGTTGTGTACGCCTGGATTATTTTACCAGTCAAGTATGTATATTTTCTATGAAAAATTATATACTTATTTTTTTTATTTTATTCTTTTTAAAATGCAGTGTTTCATTTTATAGTAAAACCTTGGTCGAAATTTACCTAGTTACTCGTTTACAATCATTACAAATATTTATGACAATGATCATTATGTTGTATCTGTTTTTTAATTATTCTTTTATAACAGTAGATGTTCGAACAACTTGCATCCAACTCAACTAATAATATCATATCTTTGAAGCTATAAGTCAGACATATCTCCGGTGATAAATTAACATATCTCCATAGAAAAAGGGTGTGTGCCACAAACAAAAGTATTTTATTAGAACTTGTTGTGTGTTAGTGCAATGAGGTGTAAAACTTTATTGTAAATCAAGAATGAAAAATTAATGCAATACTTCATTAGAAAAATTAAATCCGAAGTTAACATAATATTTTATTGTATTAGTAAGACTCAATGTTTATCGTGTATTTAAACATGTTTACCATTTGATTATATATCAGTTTAGTTTTATTAAATTTAAACATGAAATTTTAAGTTATATACTAGAAGAGTACTCGCGGCAATGCAGCGAGATACATCACGATTTTAATGTTTCATTTATTTTTTGTCTTTTTGTCGATTTACAGTACGATTTTTGATGGTTTTAAAAAAGTGATGATTTTTTTTATAAATTTGTTTAATTTAGGCTTAATAATATAACGTTTTTTATATTAAAAAAATTAAGTATTTTGTTAGAATTCAATGATTATCTGATATATTTTAATGACATCTTGAAAAAATAATCAATTACATATTTAATAATATAATTAAAACAAATTTATAGTAATATAATATATTAATTAATAGTGATATATGGAAAGATCTGCATAAAAGGAAGACCCTGCACATACCAAATTGGTGGGTGTTAGAAGCTTGCAGTAGTAACATGTATCTTGTGCTTTGATACTTGTAAATTAAGAGATTTTTAAAATTTTGAATAAAATGATGGTACCTTGTGCCTAATAATTTTTATTTAAGAGTTTTTTATCCGTGCTTTATAATATAGTATAGATATACAAATTTAAATTATAGACATAAAATTTTAAATTGAAAACATTAAATAATAAATAATTTATAATATAGGAAAAGACATACAACTAAAAAAGATATAAAAGTTTAATGATAAATATAGGAAAAAATTCAATGGTAGGAGAGATGAACTTGGAAGGTGGATAACATTGAAGGCAAAGGTCGGGAAAATGGGAGACTTGCGCTTTGGTTTGGAGGACCAACCCTCCATATCATGTCCTTTTTTTCATATCATTTTGTTTTATTTTATTTTATTTTATTTTATTTCCTATAAATTATTATACATTTTTAATATTTTAAATTAATTTCTTTTTTAATTTTCAACGATCTACGTTTATACGACGTTGCTTCAATTATGTTATTTACATGGTATCAACATGATTTTATATAATCATTGCTAATAATTTTTCAATTTAGATATATATTGAAAAAAAAAATTAGATATATATTAGTTTATTATGAACATTTAAATATCATAGAAATTTTAAAATGAATATATAGCTATAATTCTTATTTTATTGTTGGACTTGAAAAATCAACAATGAAATCATTGTATTTTCCACAATATTGGTTATAGTGATTAACTTAGACCAAGAAAAATGTAACACCCTACGACTAATCGGTTAAACCGTTCTACCACTGAGCTACTGAGGAACAATGAGAGATTCGATCTCATAGAGTTCCATTCTAGTTCTCAACCCATAACCAATATGAGCTCGAAGCTTCCTTCATAACTCCCGAAACTTCTTCCTAGTGGCTCCTTTCCATGCCTCATTTCATAGGGAACCTCAAAGTGTGACTAAATAGTTCTTATAACCGGTTTTTAAAAAATTGGAGGGTCATTAATTATAACAGTTTTTAATAAATTGGATGGTTTCACTAAAACGAGATTTAAAGTTAAGTGATTAAGTTAAATAAAATATATATATATATATAGAGAGAGAGAGAGAGAGGTCATTAGTTAGACAACTCAAATAAAGTAGTATTTGATGTTGATTAATGTTAATTAAAGTTGTTTAAGTTTGAAAATTTGTCATGTAATTGATTTACCAAAATAGACCAAACATATTTTCAAAAAGACAACACACATAAACATGTTTGAGTTTTCAAAGCCATCATTTTATCTCTCATGTGTCAAATTTATATTCGAGTTTTGCTCCTTTTTATGACTAAAGCAATAACAATAAATAGTAAAAATTAACAAATAGTAGAAGTAATTATATTTTGTATTTACTGTGATATCTTTATTTGAAAGGGCCGAAAAAATATATTAATGCTGAATTAAAATTGTGTATATTGGGAGTTATATCAAGTGTAAAATTGAAACAAAAGATCCCATTAAGCAAAAACCCTAGTCTAAACCCTAGTCATTGTTTGAAACAACTCGACATCATGTTTACATCACAACTGTTGAAAAGAACTAACCCAATAACTTATAAATTAACTTATTATTATGGTGGAAATCATTAGTAGCTTACAACTTGGATCTAATTAATAAGAAGTTCATAAAATCTCATTTTATATCCATATGTGTCAGGTTGTCAAAACCTCAACCATCTTAAATAAGATTAGAAACATGTAAATCTAACTTTTCATCTGTGTGAGATAAATTATCAATTTAATCCTATCGGCTATCACCATCCCCTTCAACTACGACCACAATTCCTTTCTAAGTATAATCTTGATTGACGAAACTTGGAGAAAAAAAACTTGAGACAACAGTGAAAATTAAGTTGGAGCAAGATCCTAGAGCTAGGTTTGATGAAGACCTAAAACAAGAATTTTAGGGTCATTGAGATGAAATCTAGTGATAGGAACTCCAGATCAGATGATGTTTCAATCGACTTGAAAGAACCCTATAGCAAGAACAATTTAGAAACATACTTGTTGAATTAAAAAAACAAAATTTTGAAGATGTTTATTTTTGAACAGCATCAAGACGATTTTATTACCAAAACAAAAACCACAACACCAAACAAGATCTGTTACAACAATGTTAAAACGAAGCACACGAAACAACAATCACGAAATGAAAAGAGTATTGACGACGAGCTGGGTTTGCGAGCTGCAAACTCAAACACACCCCAACCGCAGACACAAAACATATCGAAACACCCACAGGTCCTGCCGAAACGCCTATTTTAAAAACGAAAATAAACACAACAGCCACGTCCACAGCCTCCAGCAGCCTCAATTATCCTCCTTGATAACCCGTTGTCGATCATCTTGAACCACACCAGAACAGTTGCCACCAGCTCTCGATTTCTAGCAGCGGAGAGGACATAGACATTATACTTGTCGTTACCCATCAATCGCAAAGCACAGAACTTAGGATCCTCCGACTGGAGCCTGTTAATCTACATATGTGTATTAGGCCCAAGCTCGTGGGCCCATATAGTCTGTGTATATATTTCTCTTGTATCTTCTAGTTTAGGTTAAGCCGCTATTTTACTTTCATCATATTGTACTTTTCTCTCAATCAATATATCGAAGTCATCAAGTCTTCAGCATAATCATCGTCTCTTTCAATTATCATCATATTCTAACATGGTATCAGAGCTGTAGGTTTGTTCATCGATTTCACTATTCACGGTTACTGTTCATCGATTTCACTATTCACGGTATTGTTCATCGATTTCACTATTCATCGATTTCACTATTCACGATTACTGTTCATCGATTTCACTATTCACGGTTACTGTTCATCGGTTACTATTCATCGATTTCACTATTCACGGTTACTGTTCATCGCAGTCGACCCTCACCATCGCCGCCCTCTCTGTCTCTTGTCGCCTTCGAAACCCTAGCCACAGACCGGAAGAACTCCGGTCGCAAACATCATACCAGTCATTACACCATACCGGTCGCTAATACCGGTCGTTACACTTGCCCGATCCACTCCATACCGGTCGATACTGGTCACTACACCTTACCGGTCCATACCGGTCGCAACACCTTACCGGTCCATACCGGTCGCTCACCCCTACCGGTCCATACCGGTCGCTCACCCCTACCGGTCCATACCGGTCGCAACACCTTACCGGTCCATACCGGTCGTCACTCTAGTGCAAATTTGAACTGTTTCTCGTCGCATCCATGGCTGCCAATCTCAGTCACTCAAATCCCAAGTCCAAAGGTAAATGGACCAACATCAACCATTCCAAATCTGTGGGAAAGTCGAACACATCTGAGTGTGCCTTTTGCCATTCTACTGCTCATCTTCTCCTTGATTGTCCTATTCGTAAGTGTCGTCAGTGTGGCATCACTCATCCTCGCCATTATGAGTCTGATTGCCCTAAGAACTCAAAGAACACTGGTCCTCAGAACCGGACTCACGCTGTTGCTGGATCTATTGTTACTGATAACACCGCTTCAGGATCCTCACCTGACCTCATGGAACTCATGCGTCGCAATCAGGAACTCATGGAACAGATCATGTCTGGTGCTATGGGTATGAATTCTCAACACTCAACTGCATCAGGTAACTCATGGCTTTTTGACTCTGGTTGTTGCAATCATATGACACCCTGCACTGATGGTTTTGTTTCTAAGAAACCACCTCAGCATTTTACGTCAGTACGAGCTGCTGACAACACTGGCCTACCGGTATCTTTAGTGGAAATGTCTCCACTCCTCATATTCAATTACCGGGTGTTCTCAATATTCCGAAACTATCTCTAAGCTTAGTTTCAGTTGCGCAACTTTTAGAATCTAACCTGATCATTTTATTTCATTCTTCTGGTTGTATTGTACAGGATCCAAAGACCAAGAAGATCCTTGGACTCGGCCGTAAGGTTGGACGGATGTTTGAAGTGGTCTATCTTCGTCTGCCGTTACCATCTTCAAATCTTGTTGCCTCCGTTTCCAACTCTTCTTCCTTTGAATTGTGGCATGCCCGGCTAGGTCACTTATCTCTAGCCAGAATAAAATCATTAGCTAATTCAGGGGTGTTAGGAAATTGTGTGTCCACTGACAGTATTTCTTATTTATCATGCAAACTTGGAAAACATCATGCTTTATCCTTTGAAACAAATGAGTTTAATTCTACTTCTGCTTTTGATCTTATTCATTCTGATGTATGGGGACCAGCACCACATCCATCAATGGGGGGTGCTCGATATTTTGTTATTTTTGTTGATGACCATACACGTTTCACATGGATATATCTCATGAAACATCGTTCGGAGCTACCTAAAATTTATATTATGTTTGCTCGGATGATTCACACTCAATTTTCAAAATCTATAAAGATTCTTAGAGCTGATAATGCTATGGAATACAAAGAGTCCTCTCTTCTCTCCTTTCTTCAATCTCAGGGGACTCTCTCTCAGTACTCCTGTCCCGGCACATCTCCTCAAAATGGTCGTGCCGAACGCAAACACCGTCATATACTTGATACGGTTCGCACTCTTCTCATTTCTGCTAAATGTCCAGAACGGTTTTGGGGGGAAGCTGCTTTCACTGCAGTTTATACTATCAATCGTCATCCTACTCCTTTTCTTAAACATAAGTCTCCTTACGAGGCTCTTTATGACATCCTCCCTGCCTATGAACTCCTAAAAGTTTGGGGTAGTTCCTGTTTTGTTCAGTTACAACCCCATGAACATACCAAACTTGAACCTCGCTCCAGACTTTGTTGCTTCCTTAGATATGGTATTGAGCACAAAGGCTATCGCTGCTGGGATCCTATCTCCCAGCGTCTTCGTATATCGCGTCATGTTACCTTCTGGGAACATGTTCCTTTTTCCTCTATATCCAAGTTTCGTGAGTCTCCCACTTTCACCACTCCGTTCTTCACTGATGCTTCCGTCTCATTAGACTCACTCCAATCTGACATCATATTGCCTCCACCTGTTGTTCCACCACAATCTGAATATGCCTCTCCTTCAGAGTCTCCTGCCCCTACACAGCCTGCCTCTTCTAGTTTTCCTGATCAACATCAAACATCTGCTCCATCCGCACAGCCAACATCTGAGGTGTCTGCTGAGTCTTTGGCTCCTGGAGCGTCTCAATCTCAGAATTTTAGACGATCAGATCGGGTAAGACAAGTTCTTTCTCATCTCTGTGATTATCATGTTTATGCTACTCTGCTGTCAAATCACGAACCTACTTCCTACAAGGAAGCCTCCTCTAACCCTGATTGGCAGAAAGCTATGGATGAGGAACTTCAGGCTCTTGACAAAGCTCAGACATGGGAATCTGTCCCTCTTCCTCCGGGCAAGTCACCCATTGGCTTCAAATGGGTGTTTAAAATCAAGACAAAATCCGATGGGTCTATTGATCGGTACAAAGCTCGCCTTGTGGCCAAGGGATTCAATCAAGAGTATGGTATTGATTATGAGGAGACATTTGCACCTGTTGCTCGAGTCACTTCTGTTCGCAGTCTTCTAGCCATTGCAGCTACCAAACAATGGCCTCTTTTTCAGATGGATGTTAAGAATGCCTTCTTGAATGGTGACTTATCTGAGGAAGTCTACATGACACCTCCTCCGGACGTTCGACTTCCATAAGGTCATGTTTGTCGACTTCGGAAGGCTCTTTATGGACTCAAGCAAGCTCCGTGAGCTTGGTTTGAGAAGTTCAGTTCCACCGTCATCTCTCTGGGTTTCGCACCCAGCAACTACGATTCAGGACTGTTTACTCGGACCACTGAGGCTGGCACAATCTTACTTCTGTTATATGTGGATGATATGATTATTACTGGAAGTGACTCTACTGGCATAGCTCATCTAAAGACATCTCTCAGCTTCTGTTTTGAGATGAAGGATCTTGGTTCTTTACACTATTTTCTTGGTCTTGAGGTGATCTCAGATCCGTCGGGAATTTATCTTTGTCAAGCCAAATACACCTCCGATCTCTTGACAAAAGCTGGACTTACTGACAACAAAACTGCATCCACTCCTCTTGAGCACAACCTTCATCTTGCTCCGAATGCTGGACCTCCTCTGCGTAATCCTACTCTGTATCGACAGTTAGTGGGGTTACTTGTCTACCTGATAGTGACTCGACCTGACATTTCCTATGTTGTCCATACAGTCAGTCAGTTCATGTCCGCACCCTGTTCAGATCACTATGTTGCTGTCCTTCGCATCCTTCGATATTTAAAGGGGACCATGTTTCACGGTCTTCATTTTTCATCCGCATCCTCATTGACTTTGTGAGGATTTTCGGATGCTGATTGGGACAGTGACATTACGGACCGTCGCTCTACTACTGGCTACTGTTTCTTTCTTGGAGACTCTCTCATCTCTTGGAGGAGCAAGAAACAATCTCTGACAGCTCGATCCAGTACTGAAGCTGAGTATCGAGCATTAGCTGACACAGCTCAAGAACTTGTGTGGTTACGCTGGCTACTCTCTGACATGGGGGCACCTCAACATTCTCCAACCCCTTTGTGGTGCGACAACAATAGTGCTCTTCAGATTGCTCACAATGACGTTTTTCACGAGCGAACGAAGCATATTGAAATTAACTGTCACTTTGTTCGTCAACACGTGACTCGTCAGACTATTCAGCTTCTTCCTATTTCAACTATTGATCAACCGGCCGACATTTTCACTACCAGGACGGTTTCGTGATCTAGTTTCCAAACTCCATCTGGCTCATTCTTCTCCCGGTTGAGTTTGAGGGGGGATGTTAATGTACATATGTGTATTATACCCAAGCCCGTGGTCCCATATAGTCTGTGTATATATTTCTCTTGTATCTTCTAGTTTAGGTTAAGCCGCTATTTTACTTTCATCATATTGTACTTTCTCTCAATCAATATATCGAAGTCATCAAGTCTTCAGCATAATCATCGTCTCTTTCAATTATCATCATATTCTAACAGAGCCAAACACAACAAACACCTAGGTTGTGGTAGGCACAATTGTCGTACCTGCAGCAAACGACAACACTCCACCAGCGATGAGAATGGCAGATCCACGAACGAACACAGATAACAGAGCACATAACCTCTGTTTGTCACCATCAAGCCTCCGACGCTACCTGTCATGGAGCTGCAACTGCTCCCATCACCGATCAGACCATCAACACTACCTGTCATGGAGTTGCAACTGCTCCCAGCACCGATCAGATCATAACATCGAACCGTAGCCGCCAGAAATCCGATCACGAGTATTCCGCTGGAGACTCCAGCCATCTGACCCAGTCGAAGTTAACTTCATGGCTTCGCTTGGCGATCCATTCAAAACATGTGCGTTGAACTTCCACGAATCTATCCTCCAACTTTCTTTTATCATTTTTGAATACGATTTGATTACGATTCACCCAAAATCAAGTACGTCACAGCCCACACCATTTCTGTATAGAACTTGAACTTTGATCCATTACCGTTCATATTTTGTGGAAGCTCTACTAAATCTTGTAATGTCAAGATATTTTCATCCTTTATGTTCCACCATCGAAATACCATTTGCCAAAAAAAAAATTACTTCTTGGCACTTTACCAGCGCATGGTTCACCGACTCCACTTCATTTTGACAACGGGGACATAGCACGGAATCCACATCTAAACCCATCTTTTCTAAGACCTCCCTACATGGGAGCCTCCACATCACCGGCATGAAGCCAACAATCGAAGACAATATTTGAAGAACGAAAAATGCAATGCAACTCAAGGGAAAGGCATAAAAGAATTTGTCGCCATAAATCTAATTCAACCTACAAAAAAAACATACCCTAAATTTAATCTAGTTGTATATGTTTAAATTCTTAAGATTTGTTTATTATAATCAAAAAAAATTCTAAAATGTTGATCTTATTGCCAAGTATCATTCCATAAACTAGTAGGGGTATGACAAAAGACAAGCGAAAAAAAGTTTATCGTCTTGGATGTGTTATCCTAACTTTTTTAGAAAAGCGGAATTTTATAAAAAAAAACTAGCAAGGTGCTAGAAAGAGATACAATGACATAGAAGAAATGGATGTGTTATCCTAACTTTTTTTTGGGAAGGCAAATATTATTAATAAAAAAAGGAGCAGCAAAATACATGCAACAAGGGGGGTCTGCGAGAGACTATAAAATACCCCAAGACCCCCGAGAAAACCGAAACAAAAGGGCACAAGCTAGGGAAAGATAAAAATCAGCAGGTTACAAAAACAAAACGGAAACTCGAGACGGAAGAAGAAAGCTCAAACGACCGCCGCATAAGGTGTGCAAAACCAAGAAACCTAAGAGATTGATAAATACTTGTACCTCAAGGAAATCCAACTGAAAAAGTGAAATTGGAAATCCTAAAGTGGTAATAGCATCAAGGCCATATTGTGTCTTCAAAGAGAAGCTAAAAGATTTGGAAAAAGATTTGGTGCAATTAAAGGAAAAGGTCTCGAGAAAAAAAAACGGAATCGAATTATTGGGACATTCGGGAAAGAAGTAAGTGGACTGAAGCTAGGAATAAATGGCTTGGTTTGGAAGAAAATAAACTAGAGATGGAGAAACAAAAAGCTAAAATAAAATGGGCGGTCGATGGTGATGAGAACCCAAAACTTTTTCATTCGGTCATAAAGCACAAGGAAAGGAAGAATAACATCAAAGGTTTGAGTATCAATGCGGAATGGACAGATGAGCCGGATAAAATAAAGAATCATGTTTTCGAGTATTTCAAAGAGAAAATTTCCTCTTCAAGTAAAAATGGCCCGAGCTTAGAAAAAGAAAATTACAATAAATTGTCAAAGGAAGAGGCAGATCTCTTGGAAAAGAAATTCACGGAAGAGGAGGCTTGGATGGAGATAAAAGGTTGTGGAAATAGAAAATCTCCAGGGCCAAATGGATTCACGTTCGGTTTCATCAAAAGGTTTTGGGGAACGGTAAAAAAAAGACTTAATGAAGGCTTCGATGTGGTTTTGGGAAAAGGAGGAAATAAGTTGGGGGTGTAACGCGTCATTCATAACTTTGATTCCAAAATCCGGTTGGGTCTAGGGGAGTTTCGGCCTATTAGCCAAATAAATGTTTTTTATAAAGTCGTCTCAAAAATTTGGCCGAAAGAATGAAATCTATAATGGGAAAGTTGATTAGCAAAATTCAAAGTGCTTTCATTAAAGACCGTTACATCCTTGACGGAGTTCTAATAGTAAATGAGTTGGTAGATTATCTTCGAAAAGCAAAGAAAAAAGGCCTAATCTTCAAGGTAGACATTGAAAAAGCGTATGATAGTGTGGAGTGGTCTTTCCTTTTTGAGACTTAGAAGCGATGGGGTTCGGTAGCAAATGGGTTTAATGGATCAAGGCATTCCTTCATTCTTCAACAATCTCGGTTCTTATTAACAGATCACCGACCAAAGAATTCAAAATGGGCAGAGGCCTAAGATAAGGAGATCCTCTTACTCCTTTCTTGTTTCTAGTGGTGGTCGAAGGTTTGCAGGTGTTGATCAAAGAAGCATACAAAAAAGGTTTGTTCGAAGGATTAAATGTGGGAAGAGAAGAAAGCATAGTGACTCATCTCCAATATGCAGACAATGTGATCTTTTTGCGGACGATGTGATCTTTTTCGGCAAATGGAATTTAGCAAATCTAAAGAATCTTATGAAGGTGCTAAGATGTTTTCATTTGGTTTTGGGGCTGAAAACCACGTCGGGAAAAGAAAATTTATGGGGTAGGTGTTCCCGAAGAAGAAAATTTTTCATGGGCAAAAAGCTTAGGCTGCAGGAGTGGAACTTTACCTTTCATTTATCTTGGTTTACCGATGGGAGCTTTAATGAGGAGACTAGATCATTGAAAGGTGGTAATCGAGAAGGTAAAAAATAAACTTTCTTCTTGGAAATCTAAAATGATATTTTTTGGAGGACGATTGACTTTGATCAAGTCGATCCTCGGTAGTTGTACTATTTCTCGTTGTTTCGGGCCCCGAAGGGAGTGCTTAAAGTGCTTGAGGGAGTGAGGAATCGATTATTTGGGGGGGGGGGGTAGGTAATGGGGAGGGTGGGAAAAAGGTTTGGTGTGGGTAAAATGGGAAAAAATTTGGGGGGGGGGGGTGTTCAACATGGGGGCCTAAATATCGTAAGTCTTAAAGCGGCGAATTGGGGTCTCTTGGGTAAATGATGGTGGAGA
This sequence comes from Arctium minus, assembly GCA_954870635.1. Taxonomy (NCBI): domain Eukaryota; kingdom Viridiplantae; phylum Streptophyta; class Magnoliopsida; order Asterales; family Asteraceae; genus Arctium; species Arctium minus. The sequence goes on from OX941084.1 coordinate 111,190,459, forward strand.
TTCTTAACCGAAAAAGAATCTTTATGGGTTATAGTCGTGAAGATCTTGCACGGGCCCGAAGGGGGACTTTTTGGGAGTGTACGGGAAAGGAGAGGTGATGTTCGACTTGGAAAAACATCATCAAAGTAGGGGCAGAGTTGGATAACTTGGTAAAAAAGTGGGGGATGGTAAGGAGACTAAATTTTGGCTAGATAAGTGGACTGGAGGTAGGGATTTGAAGACCTTATTCCCGTGTCTTTTCCAATTAGAGGAAGAGAATAATATTTCTTTGATGGAGAGAGGAGATTGGCAAGGAGAGAACTGGATGTGGAAATGGAATTGGTGAAGGGATCCTAGAGGTACGGAGGTCAGAGAGATGGAAGAGCTCCTTAGATTGGTCCAAAATAGGAGCCAGCTAAAGAAGGTAGAGATAGAGAAGTGTTGTTCTTAGATGATAGCGGATGTTTTAATGTCAAAAAGCTTCGATTTCTTATTAGGGAGAAGAGGTCGTTGGAAGGGGGTGGTAAGTGAAACTAAATGGACTAATCTCATTCCAAAGAAAATATGTATTATCAATTGGAGAATTCGATTGGGTCGAATACTAGTACGATCGGTGTTATCCGCAATGGGTTTAGACTTGCACACAGTTCTTTGCCCCAGTTGCGGAACAGAGATTGAATCTTTGGATCATGCTCTCGTAGGTTGTTCCGAAGTGAAGGAATTATGGGTCCAAACAGGTAAATGGTGGAGAAAAAATATGGAGGGGTTAACGTCTTTACAGGAGCTTCTAAGCATTGAGGATCAACAAGACAAGGTGGTAAAAGAACCGAGATGGTGGAAGAAAGTAAGGTGTGCGTTCTTATATCTAGTTTGGTGCCATAGAAACAAGATAGTGTTTGAAGGGGAAAAGAGCAAATTACGGGATCGTTTCTTTGAGTTTCAAAAGAAAGTTTTTGATTGGATCAAGTTCCGGGAAAATCAGTCGAAGATAGAATGCGTTAGTTGGCTTCCGAATCCCTCAGGTGTCTGATGGGAAGGTTTTACTTCTGAGTGGGCTGTTGCGAGATGTTTTAGACGGGATGTTGGTCTCTTTCTATTCTGGTGCAAATGAAACTGCAGTCTCGATCGAAGTCTGCCAAAATAATCGGAGCTGTTAGGGAGGGTCATCGATCGGGTTTCAAGTCTGGAGTTTAAGGTGTTGTTTGGTTTTAAGTCTTCTTAGGTAGGTCGGCTGTTGGAGGTTTGCCTCTCGCAAACATCCCTTTTTTATTTTTTGGCTCCGGTTTTCTTTTCGTTTCAGTTCTTCCTGTTGATGTTGTCTTTGTGGTTTGTTTTGGGTGTTCTGGAGTGGTTGCTTTTTGGTTTTTTTGGTGGTCTTGAAGGTTTCTTTGTTTTTGTTCTAAAAAAAACATTTGAATTTGTATTTAGTTTTAAATTGTTTGAATAGTTATTAAATATGAAAATTATCCTAACAACAAAATAGAAAACGATCAACAACCAGTATTATATGTCTACAGGGTTAAATTCCAATGAGAGCAACCTTTTTCGTGAGAATGTGAGAACAAGTGAAGATACATTTATATTATTATTAAAGTTTGTGTAAAAACTATATATGAATATACATTTATATCATGTGAAAGTTACAACTTTTAGTGTCTAGGCCAGCTTACGCGCACTTCGACTAATCTCAGAGGCTCTGAAGAACAACCAGGAAAATACTCGGTGGCTAATCGATGACCTTTAAAGAGAATCCCCATAGACCGAAGTCTTATTGTCAGTTGAGTTAACTCATTAGATTATTAAAGTTACAACCTTTATAACCACATCTACAGTAAAAAAAAATGATCAAACATAATATAAATTGATATTATTAACGACATAAAAATAAAACACATAAAGTACAACATGTTTTTGGTCATGGGTAATAATTACCTTAAAATGTGTTTACAACCTTAGTAGACAAGATGGGTTTATTTATCGAAAACGTGTAACGTGTTGGTCGGCCGCCGGTTTATCAAACCGGTCCAACGTCTTCATTCTTTCCTCGTCTTGCCGACAATCATTTTGTTTCTTTTACACTTTTGAAAATGATTCACTTCCACTTTGATTTTGATTTTGTTCATAAATTAAATCGATTCTAACACTTTGGAATTGTACCGAACTAAAAATCAAACCTATATTATCTATACTATATTATAAAGCAGAGATAAAAAACTCTTAAATACAAATTATTAGGCACAATGTATCATCATTTTATGCAAGATTTTAAAAATATCTTAAATTACAAGTATCAAAGCACAAGATACATATTACTACTGCAAGCTTATAACACACACCAATTTGGTATGTGCATAGCCTTCCTTTTATGCAGATCTTTCCATGTATCAATATTAATTAATATATTATATTACTATAAATTTGTTTAGTTATTTTTCTAGATGTCATTAAAATATATAAGATAATCATTGAATTATAACAAAATACTTAATTTTTTATATAAAAAACATTATATTATTAAGCCTAAATTAAACAAATTTATAAAAAAAAAACATTATCACTTTCTCAAAACCATCCAAAATCGTACTGTAAATCGACAAAAAAACAAAAAATAAAATGAAACATTAAAATCGTGATTTATCTCGCTGTATTGCGCGAGTACGCTTCTAGTATTATAAAGTACGGATAAAAAAGCTCTTAAATACAAATTATTATGCACAAGGTACCATCATTTTATGCAAGATTTTAAAAATCTCTTAATTTGCAATTATCAAAGCACAAGATACATATTATTACCGCATACTTCTAACACCCACCAATTTGGTATGTGCAGAACCTTCCTTTTATGCAGACATTTTCATGTATTACTATTAATTAATATATTATATTACTATAAATTTGTTTTAATTATATTATTAAATATGTAATTGATTATTTTTTCTAGATGTCATTAAAATATATAAGATAATCATTGAATTCTAACAAAATACTTAATTTTTTTATATAAAAAACATTATATTATTAAGCATAAATTAAACAAATTTATAAAAAAAACATTATCACTTTCTCAAAACTATCCAAAATCGTACTGTAAATCGACAAAAAAATAAAATGAATCACTAAAATCGTGATGTATCTCGCTGCATTGCGCGAGTACGCTTCTAGTAAATCATAAACCGAACAAAACCAAATTTTATTGAAATTTTCAAACCAAAATTATATGTTGATTTAAAACTAAATCGAACTTGCAGATTCAATTTTGTTTCGTTCAATTTGGTTTGACAGTTCGTGTTTTATGTTTTCATGATTTGCCAAGAAAGTTTAGATATAAACCAAAGGGCCTATGACCTAGCGGTATCGGAGCCTTTGGCGTCCTAGAACGTTAGGGGTTCAAACCTTACCAAATGTGAGTGGGTGTGTGAGTTTATTTGTTGCATTTGTCGTATATAAATATTATATAGTTAAAAGAAAACTTTAGATACAAATTTTTGGTTAAACCAAACATAAAATGAAATAAAATAAAAAGTAAGCTTTTAATCACCAATGTACTACATTTAGGTGCCGTTTGTTTTTTAAGAGGTCTAATATCTGAAGTCTTATTTTAGTTATGATTAATAAGAGGTTGTGTGTAAAAATGTCTGAATGATTCAGACTTAAGAGCCATTAAGAGGTTTTTAAAAAAAAAGAAACAACCCCTTAATCACTATATTCATATACCGTTTACATTGTCAAAGGTTAAAGAGAATAACGCTAGTGTTATCAAAACGTAAAGTTATTAAAAACCCAATTTTCCGTCCATTATTATTTTTATTGATATGTTTGTAGGATAAATAGAGATAAAATAAAATCCATTTTAAGTGAATCGATTCTTGTACGAACAAGTCATTTTTAATTACGTTTTAAACTTTTACTTAATGAGTCAAACTAATGAAACTAGAAATAATTAATCAAAAAAGGGTCAAATGATTTATAAATTACCCATAATATATGCTCAAATGTTTACGACTTTTTCAATTATCTTATTAAAAATTGACCGTTATTCCAATAATTATTTTGTAATTACATTTGATATATTAGTTATTTATAAAAGAAAAGATAAAAAATTTGAAAAGAATTGACGAGTTAACCCAATTCAACCAAACCCATTACTCGACACTAGTCCTAAAAGTTTACATGTTTTGATTCGTTATCCAACTTGCGTGACACACAAAGATCTAGTTATTTTTTGTTTAATTACTGTAACACCACGAATTTCTTTCGACGACTCCTTTTCTTTTATAGGAATTTAATGCATTGACCTTTAGCTTTGCATGTATAACCTTATCTATGAGTGTATATATTGGCTTTGTGGTGTGGATTCATGCGAAGTGTTAGAATTGGATTTTTTTATCGAGTCTAAACATGAAATTCCAGAATCGGGGCGAGTATGTCGACGAGAATGCCATTGGCATACTCGCAGTGTCAATGTTGCGGGGTCACACCCTCTCGGTACGTCTACGGGGATTGTGCCCGACAAAAGTGACAAATAATGTCATAATCGCCGAGGGCACTCGCGCGAGGAGGGACTCGGCCACGGTACATACGGGGCGACCTTACCTTGGGATTGTGTTGTGGCACTCTCGTATCTCGCATGGGCATTGTCGCGCATAGGGTCTAGAGTTGAAAAACTCAGCGCGTTTTATTAGAGGCTCCTCTCATTTTAGATTCATTATGATAAAAAGCTTCCCCCCCCCCCCTCTCTAAAGGGTGATTTCTCACCTCTCCATCCTCACTCCACATTTATTGCAAATCCTCAAGAATCCACAAGCATTTATTATTCATCCATTGAAGTTTGTGGTCAAGGCAAGCTACCAAGTGTGTGTACCAAGCTTCAAGCCATCATATCTTCATTTCTAGGGTTTTCTTCCATTTTTAGGTTTTTACCCTCCAAACCTAATAGGTGAGCTTTATGTGCTTATTTTCCTATAAATGTACTCGATTTATAATTTAATAGCATTACATGGTGGTCCTATTTTATTTGACCTAAAATGGAGACTTTGAGTTTGGGTATGTCTAGCCTAGAAAAGAAATGGGGTGCGATGGAAAGTATGTGATAACCTATGGAGTCCATGCTATTTGTGGTGGTTATTGGTAACCCTAGGTGGTTATACATGTTGAAATGCTTATACATTGTTAAAAGTAGAATATTGGGTTTTACTAGTTAAAATGGGTTTTATGAGTATTGAGAATAAACATATGTGAAAGTAATTTGTATGGGTAAAGATTGATTGTTCTAACAATGAGCCCACACCTATGTGATTATGAGTCTAGGTCCTTATGTATGAGGATCTAGTATATGGGATGAAATATAATTGAGTTGGTAAATTGCTGGGCTACTAGAGGATAGACATTAAAGGATCATGGATCCTTGAGATGGAACTCTTCTAGATTGGACACACACTAAGGTTTAATTTAGTCTTGAGGTGTAACTCGATAGAGTAAGCATTAAAGGTGTGTGAGGGTTTGAGGTGATGCCATTTGGTATGTGCAGTAAGACCAAGAACTTGAGGTGTAGATCCAATAACATCATATGGTGACTCCACTTCCGTGTTCTAGTCACCCTGATGGAAACGGGTCTCCCTCGTAAGGAAATTGTGGTTGTGTGAGTATGCTCAGATATAGAACATTGAGCATCATTGGAATATGGTAAAGTGAACTATGGCGAAATGGGTAACATCTATTCATATATTAATGCTTTCTTATAAATGATGTTTACGATGAATCTCACTAGGCTACAAGCCTAACACTTGATTGTTGTGCAGATGTTCTCCTGGTCCTCATTGTGTTGAATCTAAGAGGCTTTGAGATGCCGACCAGTGCGATTCGGAGCACCGAAGGAACCGGGCTTTTGGGAGACCTTTGTGAAGAGTGATTCTTTTGGAGACATAGTGACACCCATAGTAATCTAGCGTTTACTTGCCTAGATTAAGTAGGTTGTTAACGTCTTGGCTTGTCATGTTGATAGGTTGATTGTATAAACTTCCCCATTTTTGGGTTAAAGTTCATTACAGTGCTTGGAAATTGTATGTATTTCTTTTAGAGACATCGTATTTTGCAATTTAAATTTATAGACTGTTACAATTACCTTATTAAGTTCAATCACTTGTTCATTCAACCATTAAACAATGTTTGTTTGTTTTTTTTAGTTTTTTAAAAGTTACACAAAATGGGTAAATTAGATAGGTAATCAATCTATTATTCACATTAAAACATCATATTGCAAACACACTTTAATAAATAAAAAGACAAACAACCTTATAATCACTTAATATTATACATGGTCGGGTTATAATTATATGAAGAGTGAATTACACTAGTAGTCATGTACATAGTATGCTCAAATTTTGGATTTGGTCTCTAAAAAAAACTATTTACACTGATTGTCTATAATTTTTCAGTTTCATATGATTCAAGGTCCCAACACCGTTGGTTATCAATCATTAGAAGAGATAAATCACAGGAGCTAAAATTGTGATTCACTCTAAAATTAATTGTGGTTCTCATATTTTTTGAAAAAAAAATGTTTATTAATTGTTGTAACTTATTTACAATTATTTAACAATGTCTCATAATATTAACTTTTAAAACATAATTATCTTTTCAAAAAATTATTTTAATATCTCACATTAATTGTACTTAAAAAAAATTAATATAGAATTTAAAAAAAAAGATATGTGAATCACAATTAATTTTAGACTGAATAAACTTTTGATCCCTATAGTTTGCTTAAAGACTGATTTGTCCCTCCTAGTTATTGTTAACTAATGATGTTAACTACAAAGATTTTAAGTGTTATGAAATTAAATAGTTAAAGACCATCAATATAAATAGTTTATTTTAGAAATAAAATCTAAAATTTAAGCATATTTAATTAACTCTTATTTCAATATTACATATTGATAAATTTTTGCCATATAATTTTATAGGGGAAATTAATTAAAATGCCCGTATTTCAATCTCGTATTACCTAAATGCCCAAAATCTCGACGGTTTTGCCGAAATACCCAATTTGGCCGGGATTTTACTGTTCATCCCGGGATTTCACTATTCATCCCGGGGTTAGTCTGGGATTTCACTATTCATCCCGGGGTTAACCTAATTTATCTATCAAACTCACCGTTCATTGTTAATCGTAAGTCCATTGTATTGATCCCAGGGTTAGACCGGGATTTCACTATTCATCCCGGCCAAATTGGGTATTTTGGCAAAACTGTCGAGATTTTGGGCATTTAGGTAATACGAGATTGAAATACGGACATTTTAATTAATTTCCTATTTTATAATATATATATTAGTAACGTATTTATGATAAACTTTTTTATTGTTGTATTATGGGGGTGGTGTAGATTCAAAGTATATAGAAAATGAGATTTTTGTTGTCGGGTGGGAAGTGAACATTATAAGATGGAAAAAGTGAAATAACATAGGATGGTAGGGTAAACCCTAGACATATAAATTAACCAACATGCTTCCAGCATATGTCTTTCTATTATTATTTTAGGTCATTGGTGTTTGAATTAAACTTGTACACACCTCGATTAATTTCAGGGGTTCTTAAGAATAATTGAGAAAATCTTCAGTAATCTTGCATGACTTGAAACAAATTTTTTTTATTGGTTTTTATGTCCATGTTTAAGGTCGGTTAGCTTATATAAAATTTTAATCGATTTAGTAACAATAATCAAATCATATATTATTTTAAGAAGGGAAAAGTATACGATTTTTAAGTACATTATTTTATTCGTAAAAAGGTTGTTTAGTTCACTTTTATGTAATAATGAATTTGAAATATATAGATACATGAGTAGGTCAAAACATCTAATGCCATAACTGTAAAGAAACGTTAATTATAAAGTGTAATACTCCAAGTTCCACATAGATCTAGGGCCAATATAGGCAAGGTCGAAACAGGCACTTGCTCAGGGTCAAACAAGAATAGGGGTCTTTAAATGTTTTTAGGGTTAAATGCATGAAAGTGTAACCTAATTTTACAATAATTTTTATTATAGCATTGTATTTCATTTTTCCTTATTACAACAATATGTTTTCAGTTTATTTTTGTTGAGACATTGTACTATGAAAAATTTACTCATTATATCAATGTGTAATCTTTTGATTTGAATTAAGATGACATGTCACAAGTTACCAAGTTCTATCTCATGTTATTGTCCACGTGTTGTAATAACCGGGTTCGAAAATTTTATTATTTTTGAGAGTTGGGTGAAAAGTTAATCAAGACCCAAAATTCAAGGGGGTCAAATGAAACTTGGGTTGTATATAAAGGTTTCAACCTAAGATATTGTCTCATTTCTCATTCCTGATATTTGTTGTGGGCGGCTAAGGGAGAAGGAGAGCAGGGAGAGCGATTGAAGGAGATCGAGGGGTTTGACGTTTTCTTCAATCAAGGTATGATTCTAGTCTATTTCTACCTTCTAAGTGTTGTAGTCGTTGATTCTCTAGATGAGAGATCATCTCTGTTCTTCTCTTCATCTCTTCCTCTGACCAATGAGATGGTCTAGAGGGCCTTCCTGGATGTTGCAGGGACTCTTCTTCTTCATCTTCTTCATCAATCTCACTTAAGGAGATTGAGATTATTTGATCATCAACTACAACAGCTGGGATTATTTGTAGTTCTTTACCCTTAAGCAGGGGAGAGAACTGTCTTGTCAGAAAATAGAAAAAACAAAGTTAGTGTTTATTTTGGGAAGAAGGAAGATAAAGGCTAGAAGGAAACAGGGGTAGGGAATTTATAGTAGGGAACAAGTGAAAGGCATACCTGAGAAGGATTCTCCTCATATAGTGAAACTGTCTTCAGGCTTCCCTCAGCAACTGCACCCTTGGATTTGCTTTGGGAAGAGGTTCCTGAGGATGTTTCATTACTCCCCCCCTGCTGTGACAACCTCTTTCGAAGTTATCACTGAATATGTGACGGCTGCAGAACACCATAAGGACTGATCTTCTTCATCGTCATCATCATCATCTTCTTGATGAGGTTGCTCTTTCTCTTGATCTTGAAGATCAAGATTTTCTTCTTATTCTTCCTCCTCCTCTTACTCTTCTTTGACTAAGTCTTTGAAAGAAGGAGGGGTTTTGTCAGCAACCTTCTCCCCCTCAACATGAGAGAGAGGTTCTTCCTGTTGAACCTCAGCAGCAACAACAACAACTTTAATTTCAGCAGCAGTAACTTTAATTTCAGCAGCATCTTCGTCCTTATTTTCTTCAGCAGCTTTCTACCCCTCTTTGTCATTATCAGGGAGAGAGAGGACCTTAGGTGGAGAGGAAGGCTGTGCAGCGGACAACTTTCGGACTTCAGCCTCCAGACATACTTCAATCATAGGGAGATCTGAAGTAGCTTGATGAATGAATTCAACAACTATGTTCAGAGAGGTGCGGTGGTCCGATGTGAAGGAAGGGGAAGGAGTCGGAGCTGGTGCATTCAACTTGTCAAGGACTTGCTGAAGAAGAGCTGTGCAGGAATCAACCTTTGTGGATAGAGCATCAAACTGTCGCTGAGCATCCTCCTTTACTTTGACAATCTCTTCTTGAAGAGTGGAGATTTGAGAGGCTTCAGCTTTGGTGGAGCAGGTAGCTGTCAATGTCTTCAGCTCTTCACCAGCGGTATTGACTGCGCTGGTGGTTCCGTTGATGGCGGTGGTGAGAGAATCCACCTTGACCCCCAAACTGTTGACATTAGCGTTAACTGTGGCCATATTAGGACTTGAAAGAAACGTTAGTTGCTGAGAAACAGGCTTAGATGGAGAGATGGGAGCAGTGTTTGGGAGTATAGGAGTACATGAGTTATCAAACAATTTGTAGAATTGCATAGATTCTTCAAAAGTTTGATGATCAGGTCCTATGGGTCCAAGCTGTGGCTGTGTAGAAGATGGAGGGTTAGAGACCAATGAAATAAAGGGATTAGAGATGGGGATAGAAGAAGTTGAGAGATGAGTAGGTACCTCAGATGATTGAAGAACTGATATTTCAGGTTGAGTCACTGTTGTTGTGACACCGACCGAGATCGCTGGCACGGTTGATGATGCAAGTGGTGAGGATGTGGAGGAGATAACCACAAAATCATCCATGGAAGCTTGTCGAGAAACTTCCTCAGGATTTGAGCTAGTGGCTACAGTCTCCTTAGTCAATTTGGCCCTTTTGGAAGAGCTAGAGAGACTAGCTGATGGTCGTTTGTAAGAGGTTTTAGCAGCAGGGTTAGCTGGAGAAGGAACCTCCGGCGCGGCTGCTGAAGTAGAAGAAGTGTGGAGAGAGAGAAGGGAGCGGAGAGTAGAGATACTTACCTCGTTGTCGAGTGTTTTGACCTCCAAAGAACGCTGACCCACTTTTGAGAATACACCGTCAGGGGTAGTGGGGTAGGAGTCAGGGAAGAGAAACTCCAGGTAGGCACAGATAAACCGTACATACGGGATCTTGGGATCCCTCTCCGTCTTCTCTAGCTTTGACTTCAGATCGTCAAAGATGGCAGTGGCGTAGTCAAAATTCTTCCCAGCGATGACTGAGTAAGCCATCTGGAGTTGAACTTTGCTTGCCTAGTCCAGTGACCCACTCTTCCCACTCATATACTGAATGACGTGTGAGAAGATGTAGTTCAGCTGGGAAGGCATGTTTGCCTTCAGGATCTTCGTCAGCTTCTTGTTGAGGATGGTCGATCGGGGCTTGTTGTCCCAGCATTATTCCATATCATCCAGAAACTGGATGAGTTCAACATTAGTTGGAAGAACATCGAATCCACTCCTTGGTCTGTCAGGGAACCTGAGTGCCTTCCTCAGGCTGAAAGTGGTCATCATGTCTGATCCTAAGTCAGTGCAGAAGGAGATAGCAGGAACCTTGTCACCGTTCTTGTTGGTGATGGTGGATTCTTCAGCTGTGAACCAAAACTGTTGAAGTAGAGTTTTGGATGGCTTGGGATCCACATTTAGAGCGTAAGCAATACAAGATTGCTTCAGGAATTTAGCAACATCCACAAGGTGTGGGTATTTGATTCCATCGAAGTCTAGGCGTCCAAGATGGTTGTTCTTGGGGACTTCAGAGTTAGTGATGGCGAACTTGACGTTCTTAGAAGCAACAAGAGCGGATTAAGCCATGTCTGAATATGGAAATAAAGAAGAGTAGAAGAAAAGTTTAGTCTAAAAATAAAGAAGGTTTTACCAGTTTCTATTTGAGGAAAGAAACATAGAAAAACCAACATATTTGAAGATTAAAACAGTGAGAAAACCAAGGGTTTTGAAAGAATAAAATCAAAAAAATGATTTTATAGGATAAAAAATCTTACAGAAAACCCATAATGATGGAACATAAATGGAGTTTATTAACAAGATTGAAATAAGAATAAGATCAAAGTAACCTGGTGATCCTGAATGAGTATGATGCAGAAGCTTGAAATAGCTTTGAGAGAGAATGCTTGAGAGAGAATTTCTTGCTAAAAAAGATTTCCAAAAAGCGTAAAATGATAAGAATGGAAAAACATTCTTTTTATACGTTTGAGAGTGTGAGAGAGAATAAGGCGGGAAAACAACTGTTCATCATGACATGGACACGTTTGAAGGAGTTGATTGGATGGAATAGCAACGGGCGAACGTGTAAGAGAAAAGCATGTCATGGACTGCCGGTTCAAATGACGTCATAGGGGAGAGAAAAACGTTTCATTTGTCCTTTTTGAAATTATCTCTGAAGAAAAATCAGCGATAAATTTTCTTTTTGAAAGTATCCCTGATAGAAATTTAGGGATATATTTTTCTTTTAAGAAGGATCACTGAAGAGAAATATCAGCGATAGATTTTGTTTATCAAAAAGCTTTTAATCATTTGAAGAAAATTCAATGATTAAAGGTTATATTTTTGAAAAACATCTTAACTGAATGAAGATTCAGTTGTAGAGAGTGAGATAACATACCTGAGAGTCAGATAGTTATTCAGAGATTAAGTGATGAGGGGGAACTTAGAATCACTGACATAATGCATGAACGATGAAGATTTTACTCTTCAAGATTCAGCATTCCAAGCTCACTGATGAGAAAGTTGAACCTTGTCTCATCAAGAGGTTTGGTGAATAAATCAGCAAGCTGATAGTCAGTGGGAATGAAATGAAGTTCAATATCACCATTCATCACATGATCTCTGATAAAGTGATATCTGATCTCTATGTGTTTCGTCTTTGATTGTAGCACTGGATTATTAGCTATAACGATAGCACTAGTGCTGTCACAATAGATTGGAATCTTAGATAGCTGAAGGTCATAGTCCAATAGTTTATTTCTCATCCATAAGACCTGAGCACAACAACTTCCAGCGGCTACATATTCAGCTTCAGCTGTGGAAGTGGACACTGGATTTTGCTTTTTGCTTGTCCATCTTACCAGCTTTCCTCCTAGGAGTTGACATCCACCAGTAGTACTCTTTCTATCGAGTTTACAACCTGCAAAATCACTATCGTAATATCCAGTTAGATCGAACCCTGAGTCTTTGGGATACCAAATACCGAGGTTAGGAGTCCCTTTCAGATATCTGAAAATCCGCTTAACAACGATCAGATGAGATTCCTTGGGTTCAGATTGATAGCGTGCACATAAACAAGTAGAGTACATGATGTCAGGTCGGCTCGCTGTAAGATACAGCAGGGAGCCTATCATTCCTCTATATGAAGTGATATTAACAGTTTTCCAGATGGATCTTTGTTAAGTGTCAGAGGAGGTGCCATAGGAGTCTTCATTGCTGAAGTTTGTGTTAAATCAAACTTCTTCAGCATGTCTTTAACATACTTACCTTGGCTAATGAAAGTACCTTTGTCAGATTGTTTGATCTGAAGACCAAGAAAATATGTCAGCTCACCCATCATACTCATTTTGTATTCTTTCTTCATTCTTTCAGCGAAGCGAGTACATAGAGATGGGTTAGTAGAACCAAATATGATGTCATCGACATATATTTGTACAAGAATAATATGACCTTTTATCTTTCTGAAGAATAACGTATTATCAATTTTGCCACGTTCAAAATTTTCAGAGATAAGAAATGACGAGAGAGTGTCATACCAAGCACGTGGTGCTTGTTTGAGACCATAGAGAGCCTTATCTAATTTATAAACAAAATTTGGATACTTAGGGTCATAAAACCCTGGAGGTTGTTCTACATAGACTTCTTCATTCAGCTTTCCATTTAGGAATGCTGATTTTACATCCATTTGATACACAATGAAGTCTTTATAGACTGCATAGGCTAAGAATAGTCGAATTGCTTCGAGCCTAGCCACAGGGGCAAAGGTTTCATCATAGTCTATGCCTTCCTCTTGTCTGTATCCCTGAGCAACAAGTCGAGCCTTGTTGCGGGTTACAGTCCCATGTTCATCTAACTTGTTTCTAAACACCCATTTGGTGCCTATAACAGTTTTATCAGATGGTCTAGGAACGAGATTCCAAACTTTGTTACGAGTAAACTCAGTCAACTCTTCTTGCATAACGCTGACCCAGTTTGGATCTCTGAGGCATCATCAGCCTTCTTTGGCTCTATTAAAGAAATAAAGTTGACAAAGAGACAGATATTGCCTGAACTTCGTCGTGTCTGAATACCTGCATCGGGATCACCTGAATCTTAAGATTTGAAAGGGGTGTGACCTGAAGCATAAGTTGTTCCCATAGATTGGAGTGGTACGTTCGAGAGAAATCTAGTGTTGGTTTATTTTTGGAGTCCGTCGAAGTTATGGAAGGAGTTGGAGAGGTAGTGTATAACCGGAAGTGTTCGATGGGAATTGGGATAATTCGTGTCATGTTTCTCGCCTCTCTTAAGAGCTTGTTGGAGGTGGAGCAACGATACCTTTGCAAGGTATGCAAGCAAAGAAGAGTTTGTCGTGATCATAAATTCCGAGGAAGCCTTTGACAGTTAGGTTTTTAGTTAAGGATTGAAGGATGTCCGTCTTGGGAAAGTGCAGTGGCAATAGCGCAGTGGGCAAGAGTCAACTTGGGAGCTGGAGACGGACATGTGATCTCAGTATCCCCATCTGTTCAACGATGGAATTCCGGGGACGGAATTCTCTTGAGGAGGGGATATTGTAATAACCGGGTTCAAAAATTTTATTATTTTTGATAGTTGGGTGAAAAGTTAATCAAGACCCAAAGTTCAAGGGGGTCAAATGAAATTTGGGTTGTATATAAAGGTTTCAACCTAAGATATTTTCTCATTTCTCATTCCGGATATTTATTGTGGGCGGCAAAGGGAGAAGGAGAGCAGGGAGAGCGATTGAAGGAGATCGAGGGGTTTGACGTTTTCTTCAATCAAGGTATGATTCTAGTATATTTCTACCTTATAAGTGTTGTAGTCTGTGTTTGATCTCGTTGTTGAAGCTTTTAACCGAACCATTTGGAGTTCTAGGTTCGATCGAGATCGAGTTCTTGAAATCGCCGCTGGGTGATTTCCGTTGAGTTTCGACCGGTGGGTTGTATCGACCGGGTGACCCCGGGAGTCGGGGGAGCCCGGGGTGGGTGGGTCGATCGGGTGATCCCGGGAGACGGGGGCCCGGGTTAGGCCGAGAGACCGGGGGACCCCAGGAGTCGAGGGACCCCGGGCGGGGAGTTCAACTCCGGGCGGTGACCCCGGGAGACGGGGGAGCCCAGGCGGGGAGTTCGACCCCGGGCGGTGACCCCGGGAGACGGGGGAGCCCAGGGGATGGGTATCCGGTGACGGGGGGGGGGGGGGGTCGGGGACCGGATCCGGTTCTGGTCCAGTTCGTTTTTTTTAAGTTTTAGGCTGAGAGTGAGAGGGTGTTATCTGTGAGTTGACTTACCGATTTATCGGTGTTGTCGTAGGTGGTGAAACGATAGAAAGCGGGCTTTTAAGCAGGAAGGATCTGAGGTGAGTCTTTCAAGCTTAATCTGTTTACGACTTCGGAAGCTATTTGATACATGTGAGTTTTCTGAACTGCACGTTTATATTATCGAAAGTTTTGAAGGTTTAAATTAAACGTTGATTTAATTATGTTGGCATGTTCATGCTATGTTTATATAACCGCGCTTTATATATTGTTGATAATTAGATGTATGTATACATTTAATTCGGAAGTTGTGACCTAAGTCGGGGAGTGTGGCCCGCCTAATCGTACCGGGGAGTGTGGCCCGTTTATGCCATTGGGGTGTGTCCCTAAAATAAGGCAGTACGAGTCAGACACGTCGTCTTTGACGGCAATGTTGGTCAGTAGTGTGAGTTACGCTCGAGAGGCGTAAAGATCTGTTAGATGTTTTGATGATGTTTGTACTGTTGCTTTATCGCTTGGAGGGGACTCACTAGACCATCGGTCTAACCCTCGCTCTTTCAAAACAATAACCCTTTTTCAGGTTATCGCAAGGTAGCAGATATTGGTAAGGATAAAGAAAAGTTGTGAGCTATTTCCAGGAGCTAGAAGACTCCTTGTAGTAGTTTTCCTTTTGACTCAGTTGTGTAATAGGTTGTAGTTGCAAACCTTGTTTATTGAATTGTAGGCTTGGGGCCGTTTTGGATTAGAATGTTATTATGTTGCATTTGATTAGTGCGGGTTGTTACACGTGTAATGTCCATGGATAACATATTGTTGACATGTCATTTCTTATTACACCATTGTAATTTTAAAAAATTAAACTTTACATATTATTTAATAAATATGTTAAATTAATTAAAAGGTATAAATTATTCATTAATAAAACATTATTAAGAACACTTGTAGATTACAATCTATCTCGCTAACATTTAAAAAAAGTTTAAAAACATATATTATTTGAACAAGGAAAATAAGAAGTGTTACGTTTTTCTATAAATAAAATATTTATCTTGAAAAACAAACAACCCCTAAATGTGTTTTAAATATGATGTTTTAACATGAATAGATGACATAGGAATGATGTTAAATCATCTAAATCATCTTAAAACCATCTATTTCAATCCCTAAGACAATCCCATAATCGACGCCTCAAACCTAGCCGAAAATGACAAGCGAAGCAAAATCGAAAACACAAATGGTAGTGCCAAATGCGAGTTTCAGGCGACCTAACTCGCATGGAAGTCACATTCTTCACTGGTTTGTGCTGCACAAGTTTTTTTTAGCAAAATACCTAAAAGCCACACTTGTCCAACCTTTTCCAAATCGATTTTATGCTCCAAAATTGAGAGAATCGATGTCTAAAAAACCATTCTAACCATTATCCTAACATTAAAACATCTAATCCAACCAAAACTCATCCATTAATTAAGATTTTACTCAAAACTTAAAACCCTTGAATCCTTGACTGAACCAAGAACAAAGATTAGTTTTCTCAAAGAAACCAATTGAAAACTAATAAGAATCAATCCAAAACAATTACCCATCTAGGTTTTTCAATCCAATGACATTGAGGAAGGTGAAAATCCATACATTGAATCCAAAACTCCATTAATAGAGGTATTAAGCTTGAGAGAGAGAAAGAGAGGGGTTACTTTTGAAGGGATGACTATTTTCTCATTGACTTTCTTCAATCCGTCAACAATCAACCAAGAGTACCCTTTCCTTTCAAGACTCCATTTCTCTCAAACCATCAAATGCCAAAATAAGAATGAAGAGAGGGTTTACTCTATTTAGCCAATGGTCCCAGCAAGAGTTTTTCCGACAAAATGATTATGACGGTAATCCGCCAATCATAGCTTTTACAGACAGACTCCGTAGGTAAAAGCCCACTGTTTTGTAGTGTATGTAACAGGTTGGAATATTTTTTTTCTAGGAAATCGAGGTTTTAGATGTCATAGATGACAAAACCTTTAAGATTCATGCATTCATGTTATATGTTGTTACTATATTACATAACCTTCAAAATAACATAACAAAATAGAGTGTCTACTGCAAAGCATATATTTCTACTATATGTAAGCTATAGTTTCTAATTCATTTTTATGATTAGAAGTGCACTCATGCAGTGCATCGTAATACATCTCTATTTCGTCTCTCTAGATTTTATTTTATGGAATTTGTGTGTTCTTGAGGTTATAAGTTTTATGGAATATTTGGTCGTATTATTGGGGCTAAAGCTTATCTTGTATTTGAATATGTTTATCGTTTGGTTATGAGTTAGTTTATAAATATTAAATGTATTAATAGGTTGTACTTATGTAAGGAATAAGTTGCAAATATAGTAAATATATTCTATCATTATACCCGTGATTGAAATCTTCAAAACTGTGTTAAAAGACTTGAAAAAAAACATATATCAATATGGGATATTAATTTCTTTTAAGATAACTTGTTTGATCCAAAAAAGTAATTATATTTAAAAAATTATATTTTTATAAATTAAGATAAATATGTGAGTTTTCAAAACTTGATCCGTTCATATGAAAATGGTAATATAAGTTTCCAAAAACTATTCAAGTCTCCATTCTTAATATTTATGAAAGAGGGTAAAGTAGAAACATTATAAAAATTAAAATTCGTAGCATTATGGATTCTACAATGGTGTTAACAATTATATTTTTTGATAAATGAATTAAGAGTTTTTAAAGATAAAGCTATATAATATATATATATATATATAGAGGGATAATCATTTAGAAACCTTCGAAATGTTACAAACTATACAAACCCATATAGGCCATCCAAAATTTTGATCAACGGTTGAGAAAATTTAGGACTTAAATTAATTTAAAAACTAGTATATATATATATATATATATATATATATATATATATATATATATAGAGGGATAATCATTTAGAAACCTTCGAAATGTTACAAACTATACAAACCCATCTAGGCCATCCAAAATTTTGATCAACGGTTGAGAAAATTTAGGACTTAAATTAATTTAAAAAATAGGGAGAAAATAGGGAAAGGGTAGTTTAGGAATAGTTTTAGTTATTTTAAATTTAAATTTAAATTTTATTAATTAATTTGAATTATCTAATTATGGTTACAAGATATCCTTAATTTTCTCCATATTTATCTCTCATTCTATCTAAAAAATAATGCGGCCACCACCACCATCATCTCCATCGTCATCACTACGTCGGCGACCGAGAACCACCGCGGTTCACCACTACTCCATCCGACGACTGTCGTGCGCCGCCGCCATCCGCCAGGAGCCTCCTTCGCCACCCCACGTATCGTGACCTCCTCCCCCGAATCTCCGACGAGTTTATGAAATTTCAAGTTCATACAATGTTTGTTCGAGTTTCATAAACTGTTTTTTTGAAATTTTATAGTTTCATATATTTTCATAAACGGTTTCATATATTTTTCTCCATATGAATAATCATATTTTAAAGTTTCATATATTTTTCTCTCATATGAATATTCCGATTTTTTCGAAATAATCATATATTTTTTAAGTCTCATATACTTTTCTCCTATATGAATAATAAGATTTTTAAGTTTCATACATTTATCCAATATGAATGATCAGATGATTAGACGTGAAAATTTCAAAAAAACATTTTATGAAACCAAAAAAACTTGAAACTTTCGAAAAAACAGTTTATATATGAAAGTCGAAAAAATTATGAAACTTGCCGGAAATAGGGAGGTCGCCGGAGTGGGAGGAGGTCACCGGAAGTGGGAGGACGTCACCGAAAGTGGATGGTGACGGTGGATCGTGAGTGTGTGTGTGTGAGAGAGAGAGATGGAGAGATAATTAAGGAAGAAATAATTAAATAATTTAATTTTTTCCTAAAATTACGAAATTTGTAAAAAGACATAAATGCTCTGGTTTGTATTGTTTGTAACCTTTAGAAGGTTTGCAAATGAAGGTGCCTCTCTCTCTCTCTCTATATATATATATATATATATATATATATATGAGAGGTTCACATGAGAAGTGTTAAATGTATGAGAAGTAGAGAAGTGATCCTAGCTCTAAATCTGGTCAATATTTGCGACTGTGAAGCACCAGATAATTTCTGTCATGGTTTGCAGAAGATAGAAGGTTAGTTTCATAACTTTTACAAATAGATGGCAAACAAGCTCAAATGTGAACCTGTGTGATTCACATTGAACTATATGTTCATTAGTGGACCCGTTGATTAGTTCACATGTGAACTATTTAACTGATTCACATATGAATCTACAGGTTCATATGTGAATCAATTAATTAGTTCATATGAAAATCAGTTAATTAGTTTATATGATTCACATATGAATCTACGGGTTCATATGTGAATCAATTAGTTCAAATGATCAAATTCAGAAACAAGTACTTACCAATAGTTTTGCTTTCTAGCCATAACACTTTGAGGTATAAAGTGATCAGGCAGGCGACATATTTTGCAAAGTTGGATCCCAAGCTAACCAAGAAGATGATACAAGATGCTTCGAAAACCAAGAGTGCATGTCTTGTGTAAGTCTTGATTATTGATATTTGTTTTTTGGGATAAATAGTCAAGTTCTTGAACAATTCACTTTAGGGATATTACGTTCGTCTTAGGAAGACTTACAATTAGTATGTTCATAAACAATAGCTTCCATACTTAGTTATGGGGATAATGATGTGTTTTTTTTGGAATGGTATATGGATGAAATTTTTGGCAAATATTGTTATGCTTAGCAGTTTAATCATATTAATTTGTGTATTAGTCTGTGATCAGTTATGAATATGTTTGGATGAAAATGATAGATCAAACCTTAAAACTTTCTTTATAGTATAATTACATGTGATTTTGTGATGCTTACTATATGTAGATATTATACCTGTCCAACTTCTTTATAGTATAATCATATATGATTTTGTGATGCATACTATAACTAAACATTATGTATAATTTCTTTATAGTATAATCAAATATGATTTTGTGATGCATACTATAGCTAAACAATATGTCCAATTCTTTATAGTATAATCACGTATGATTTTGGGATGCATACTATAGTTAAACAATCTGTCCAATTTCTTTATAGTATTATCACAAATGATTTTGGGATGCATACTAGACTTAAACAATCTGTTCAATTTCTTTATAGTATAATCACATATGATTTTGGGATGCATACTATACTTAAACAATATGTCCAATTTCTTTACCATAGTATCATATGTGATTTTGGGTTGCATACTATAATCATCTGTATTTTGGAATGCATGCTATACATAAGCATTCTGTCTGAGATCTTTATAATACAATCATATATGATTAAGTCCTATTGATTTGCATATAAATTATTTCATTCATAAAATGTAATATTAACATTTGAATTATAAACCAACAATGGAGAACATCACAAATTAGTATCATATGCGTATGTATGATTATACAAATAATGGAAAAAACCCTAAAAAGGATATAAAAATCAGAAATGATATGCTCGAACAATAATGAAATCCTATTAATTTCAAACAACTTAACATCTAATTCAACGTAATTAACAACAAAACACAATTATTATCTAACATAGTTCAAAAACATAATCAAATCAATACTACGCCATCAATCATCAGATTAATCGGACATTCCTTTCTTCACCGGGCAATTGCGGGAGTCTTGGTTTGTGTGTTCACGACATCCTCTACACAACCTCTTTGGTCGAGCATTCTTTGGTCAATGCATGGTCCAAGTGTTTGAAATAATGAACCAACAGATGGCGTAACTCCTTGCGAGACATCATGTACCAAATTTATTGGGGCACTATATCTTTCCTTCAAGAATACCATCAAGCTTCCAATCCTGTCTATCATCTCAGGAACGATTGTGTAACGACCGTATTTCCTTTTTACCAATTGAAAATTTTAAGTTTAGGTCAGTTGCGTAATTCAAAGAAAGTTTGAGGACCCCCTTTTAAAATTAGACATAATAAGGCTCAATACCCTAAACCCTTCCTCATTTGGCTAAAATCTTAGTCTGTACGGCGCTGAGAGAAGGAGGAAAGAAGATAAGGAGTATTGATTGAAAGAGAGGCATTGAAGAGATGTTCTTGGAAATCAAAGCAATATTCTAGTAGGAATTTCTTATCAAGAGGTAACCCTTGTAATCCTTACTTGACTTTTGAAATCTTTAATCGAATGGAGAAATCTTTGGGGTTTTGAATCCCAGTATAAGGGGTTTTTAAGGAAATGAGGTTTTGATTCGGAAATTTGTGTTAATGGTTAGATTTAATCTTAGGGTTTAGAACTTTGGTATGTCATCAAGTAAATGGTGGGGAATCGATGGTGGAAATCGGAAATTGTTTGAGACCGATTGCTGTTTTGTTATCGCATCGCCGCCAAAAACCGTTCGCCGAGGAGTGTCGCCTACCCCCGGGATCAACCTGGAGGTCCCAACCCGGGATCGACCGGGAGTCCTCCAACACCCGGGATCGCTCGGGAGATTCCACCCGGGATCAACCGGGAATGCCTAACCCGGGCTCTACCGGGAACACCCAACCCGAGCTCTACTAGGGAATCCTAGGCCCGGGGCCACCCGGAAGTCGTCAACCCGGGGCCACCCGAGAACCACTAACCCGGGCCATCCGGGAGTGCTTTATCCGGGCCACCCGGGAGTTACCCCAAGCACCGAAGCTGGTTCTCTCAACCGAACCGAGAGAGAGGGAGATCGTGACCGAGGCTAATCTAACCCATAGTTACCGGGTGATTCCAAACCCTGTACCCGGGGTCTAACTCGAGTGGACTATTGGCTCGATACAAGGGACATAATGTCGAGGATATATATCTCTTTGTAGGAACTTGCATCGTTTTGGGAGTGAGTTCGGTTCGTGTGTTTAGACTTCTCAAATCCAGGCGAGTTCCCTGATTCGATTACTTTGTAACTGAAAAATTGTTACTATGCTATAATTTTCACCATGATATCCATATGCGGGTTTAAGGTTTTGATAACCGTGAAATTAGTTTGTTATCCGTTAATATCTTGCATGTGTTTATCTAAGCGTTATTATTTATGTGGAATTATGTTTCTTATGTAAGGATCTTATGCCATGGCTTATGGGATACCATCGGGGATGGTTAAATCGGGTGCCCGGAATTCTTTTCCTGTGCACATGGAGACGACATCGACTAGGGGGCCGTATGGGGATGTAATGGGGGGCCCTGAGTGTGGTTGTTCGTACATTATGCCGGTAACCAATTCCGGTTACGGATTTGTTTGTGGTTTGTTAAATATGGAGTTTGGTATTTGTAAATTAAATATTTTGACTTGATTTTCTTACCGTATTTTAAAACTACCCAAGGGGTGGGAATTCACTAGACCTTTTTGGTCTAACCCTCGTTTTCAATCTTCTTAAAACCCATTTTTAGGTAAGGGAGTCGATGACACTTCATCAAAAGGAAAAGAGAAGTGTTAAGAGCTTTAGAGTGAGTCTGGCGACAATTCGATTAGAGGCGGTGTTAATGTGAACTTTTAGCTTCTTGACTGTAGCAGAATTATTGTCTTTGGAACTATGTTATTTTTTTTTCTTTCTCTCTTCAGTATGCTTGTAATAGGAACCGTTTTTGGGATGTTAAAATTTTCTTATGCTATGCTCGTTTCGGGGTGTTACAAATTGGTATCAGAGCCATAGTTTAAGAGATTTAGGCTACCGTTTGGGCCTAATCATAAATTGTGGGATAGGGACACAGCCGAGAAATAGGGTGCCTTAAGAGTTACGACATTAGGAATGATAGTAGTAGGTGATGAAAACTATCATGTAAGGTAAATTTGAAATTACATCTGGCCAATGTAATTGCGAATCTACAGGTACATGAATGTACTTAGTCGTCCTGATACGTGGAGTTGGTTGGATTGAATTGTGTTTGTGTGTGTTTCAGAAGTCATCATGTCTGAGCGAGTGTTGCGGAGTAGGTCAGTGCCGGTGGAGGAGGAAATACTGGCGAATAAGGTCCTTGTTGATGGACCAGTGGGACCAGCTGGGCAGGTAGCAACCCGGGGAAGGGGTCGGGGTCATGGACGGGGTCGGGGACGGAAATTTGGAAGAGCTACGACCCGAGATGAGGAGACCAATGTCGGAAATCGAGGTAAAGCTAAGACTCGTGTCTCTCACAGGGCAAGAAGTGTCGAAATACCTGTGGAGAGGGAGACCTCTCAGCAAGAAAGCTCTGCAACTACGAGAGGATGGGGAACTGTGAGAGCTCGTGGTCGGGGTCAAGCTCAGGCCTTTGTGACCCACGAAACCTTTGCCACTAAAATGGGAAATTCCAGGAGACTCTGTAGGCCTTGTTGGCCCACCAGGAGAAGGCGACATCGGGAAGCAAAATCATTAGCAAGAGTAAGGAAGGTATGGAAATGTCTAGCCCATCTGTGACCGAGGTAGGTGGTCACTCTCCATCAACAACTCTAGTGGTGAACGAGGTGGGTGCCAAAGGATGTAGCTATAAGGAGTTTGCCGCATGCAAGCCTCCTTCGTATAAAGGAGGATGTGATCTAGTCTTGGCGATGAAGTGGATCAAGGAGATAGAACGGGTGTTTGACACTAGTAAGCGTGCTGAGGAAGATAAGGTGATTTACGCATTGTCCATGCTGAAATCGAAAGTTGTAATGTGGTGGGATGCCGAGACTGGTGGGCAAGGATCGTCGACAGCTAAGAATATGTCATGGGGAGTATTTGTTGGGAAGTTTAAGACGCAGTTCTGCCCTCTGGCAAAAGTCAAAAAGCTGGAAGAGGAGTTTTTGAGCCTAGAACAGAAAGAAATGACAATACGAGAGTACACTTCTAAATTCATTGAAAAATCTCGCTTCACAGAAGTGTATTTGCCAAATGAGAAAAGACGGGTGGAACGGTACATTTTTTGGGCTGAAAAGTAGCCTTCGAGAACTAGTTTCGACAAGGGAGCCTACCACTTTCCAGGAAACCATCAACGCGGACGAGATGACAGAAAAAGAAAAGAACCGACAAGTGACAGAGAAAGTGGAGGACAAGAGAAAATGGGATGGACCGGGATTTTATGCAAGAAAGGGGAAGACGTTTAGGTCAGAATTACGAGGAGGTCGTGGAGTTAGGGATAGACCTTATGGGAAATGTAGATGCGTACATCGGGGGGAATGTGGAACGGATACGTAGTCATGTTTCCAATGCGGAATGCCGGGGCACATGTCGAGAGACTGCCCTACCAAGAGGTCATGTTATCAATGTGGGTCTCCTGACCACCTGCGATCTGACTGCCCACAAGTGAAGAAGTTTGGAACAGCTCAAGCGGGGGATCGCAGTGGTGGGAAGAGGGAGGAAAAGAAGTGGGAGTTGGCACGTCTGAAGGGTCGGACCTTTCACATGACAGCGGTGGAAGTGGAGGAGGTTCCGGATGTGGTAACAGGTACTTTTCTAGTGAGCTCTATGAGAGCTAAAGTATTATTTGATTCGGGATCCAATTGTTCTTTCGTGTCCCCTATTTTGTGAAATGTTTGAGGATAAAACCCAAACGGTTGGAGCGGGTGATAGAAGTAGAGACAACTGATGATAATCTAGTGATTATTAGAGAGGTATTTGAAGGGTGTATCATAAATATAGATGGATGTTTGGTGCCGATGTTACTGTACCCGATGACCATGAGTGAGTTTGATATAGTGCTTGGGATGGATTGTCTAGCTAAGAACAATGCCGATATCGTGTGTAATAAGATATTGATCCGTGTGATGTTGCCTGATAAGGGGGAGGTAATAATATATGGAAATAGACAAGATAGGAGTTCTAGTTTGATTTCCATGATTAAGGCAAATAAGTGTGAGAAAAGGGTATCGAGGATTCTTAGCGTGCGTTGTTGATGCCAAGAAGGAGAAGTGCGGAGTGGAAGATGTGCGAATAGTGAGTGGGTAACCAGAAGTATTTCCGGAGGATTTGACGAATCTGCCCCGTATAGATTGGCACCGACGGAGATGATGTCGCTATTGCAAGAATTGCTAGATAAATGATTCATCAGGCCTAGCACCTCGTCGTGTGGAGCGCCGGTCCTTTTCCTGAAAAAGAAGGACGGAACTATGCGTATGTGCATAGATTATCGGGAGCTCAATAAGTTGACGATTAAGAACAAGTATCCGATCCCAAGGATAGATGACTTATTCGATCAGCTTCAAGGAGCAAGTCACTTTTCCAAGATCGACTTGAGGTCGGTTACCATCAGCTTAAGGTGAGATCGACTTGTGATGCCGTTTGGTCTGACTAATACCCCTCCAACTTTCATGGACATGATGAATAGGGCATGTCAACCCTACTTGGACAAGTTTGTAATAGTGTTCATCGATGACATCTTGGTGTACTCGAAGACCGAGAAAGAGCACGGGAATTATCTACGGGCGGTGTTAGAGCTGCTAAAGCAAGAAAAGCTTTATGCGAAGTTCTCGAAATGTGAGTTCTGGTTGCGGGAAGTGCAGTTCCTATGGCACGTGGTGTCTCAAGACGAAATCAAGATGGACCCAACAAAGATAGAGGAAATTCGGGACTGGGAGTCGTCGAAGAACCCGTCGGAGGTTCGAAGTTTATTGGAAGTTCATTAAAGATTTATGTCATATCGCAACTCCTTTGAAGTCATTAACTTAAAAGAGTGTGAAGTTCTCTTGGATAGAAGCACAGAGGGAGGCCTTTCAGAAGCTGAAGGATATTGTTGGGTCATCAAAGATTTGAAGATGACCTCCCCTTTCGGCTTGCAATTTTGTATCTGTAAAATGTTTTACTTCTCCATACTTAGTTTATTTTATGGTTCTTTGTAATAGTTTAGTTATGCCTCAAAAGATCGGTGAATCGAAGACTAACCGAATTCAAAAGGAAGCAAGCCTACTGATGCGGATCAAATACAAACTTCTATGTTCACTAAGCTATTCCTGCCGAAGATAAGTTCAATCTTTTGGCATGCCTCATCTCTGCCGATACCTCTATCGGTAGAAGTCCCATCTGCCGATTCCCCTTTTATTAGGCTATCATCTTGCCGATTATTCGGCAATCATCAACTGCCGAATTATCTCTTTGTTCGACTGTCTCTTTTATGGACAAATCCTCATGATTTGACTATACTTCTTTATCCCTAACATACTTCTAACAAAAGGAATGGAACCTTCTATTGCACAGGGGATATTCACCAAAGTTATGATCTGATAAAGACTTTCTCCAAAAGATCTCAAAAAGAGTTGTACCAGATATATTTTATTGGGATATTGTCTTATCATAGTACCAAAGTCCCTTTTGTATATTGATAAGTCACTTCAAATATCTCATAATTTATTGAAGAAAATCTCAAAGATCCAATCCACATTTGACAAGTGTCTTTTGCACTGAATGCATTAGGTAGTATATAAGGTGAAGACTCCCTCCATGCAACATACACTTTTGATAAGAGAACTCAGTGCATTCAAAGAAAAGTTGACAACTATTTCCTTCATCCTCATAGTTTTTTAAACTTAGTGTTTTTCAAAGTTGTGTTCTTAAGGTTCTAAGTGTAAGATTGTTAGAATAGTTTACTGTTCTTTTCCGCAACAATCTTTTGTTTACTAAGTGTAATTCTTGATATTTTATATCAATAAAAGAATTAAAATTAAGTGAAATATTTGTGTATTGTATTCAACCCCTTTCTACAATACTGTTTTACTTATTCGGGACCAACAAGTGGTATCAGAGCAGGTTAGTTTAATCCATAAACTAGATCTGCAATGGCATCATCCTCCTCTGTGAAAGTTTACTCTTCTTTTCAAAACTATTTTTCTAATTCCTATGACAATGGGTCTATTGCCAAACCTCCCAAGTTCAACTCCAACAACTTTTCCCTTTGGAAAATCCATATGATGTTGTTCCTGGAAGGTGTGGATAGTCTTTTCATTATTGTGCTTCATGAGGGACCCATTATCCCTAAAGTATGGGATCGTTTTCAAAAAATTCGTTCTGATCCCAAAGACAAAAAAAAGATAAAGATGTTATTTATAGTGATTCTGATTCCTCGGATGAAGAACAAAACTCTGCTACTGGGAGGTACATCCTCAAAAAGACCAAGAACTATACTGAGGATGACAAACGTCTTATTGCTCTTGAGTCTAGAGTCAGAGCATTCATTTCTCTCTCACTTCCTGATAAAGTGTACCACATTTTGGTAAATCTTTCAACTCCCAAAGAAATGTGAACTACTCTATGTGTTTTGTACGAAGGTACAAAAGAGGTCAAGAAAAGCAAAAAGATTTCTTTCATTCGAAAGTACGAACTCTTCTCTCATGAAAAGGGAGAATCTATGTCTGATTATTATTATCATTTCAACAGTCTCCTAAATGATCTTAAACTTTTAGGAAGATTATATGAAAATGAGGAAGTCTTGTGTAAATTCATGGATGGTCTTCCCGATTTCTGGGAGAACATATGTACATGTATTAAGACAACCAAGGATCTGGATAATCTTCCTCTCACTTTTCTTTACTGATCTCTCTTTAACTATGAGCAAACTAGGATCAAACGGAAAACTATCATCAAAGAGATAAAAAGCCCTTCTATGGCTCTTATCGGTGATACTTCCAAGAAATCTATGTGCATTTCTAGAATCACTTATCCCTCTGACGAGTGTGACCATGAAAGTCATGATGACTCAACTCACCAATCGGAAGCCTATCTTAGTGAGGCCGATGATGAGGGTGAAGACAACTTGGTTGAACAAATGACAAAGGAGATGGGCATGCTCGCCAACTTCTCAAAGTTCAAAAAAAACTTTCCTTCTAATCGTTTTATAACTAACCGAAAAACCTCTTTCTATTCTAAGAACTCCTTGGATAAGACCAACGAGGAATGCTATGCATGTGGCAAGAAAGGCCACTTTGCATTTGAATGCAGAAGCAATCCTTCTAGTAGATCCAAATCTAACTCTTCAAACTCTTCTAAAGGGAGGAGAATAAGATCATATTCGGTTGGTCGAACTTTCTCCTGAAAATCCTCCTCTTCCTCCTTCAAAAAAAGCATTGATCGCACTGAAAAATACAAAGCCAAATACAAGAGAGAAA
Source organism: Arctium minus (assembly GCA_954870635.1). Classification (NCBI taxonomy): domain Eukaryota; kingdom Viridiplantae; phylum Streptophyta; class Magnoliopsida; order Asterales; family Asteraceae; genus Arctium; species Arctium minus. Next base: position 111,218,350 of record OX941084.1, read on the forward strand.
AGGAGAGAAATGAAAACGCACAACGAAGAGGAAAAGGTTTAATGGCTGAGTCTTATGACTAGGCTAATGAACCAACCTCAGAAAGTGAAGAGGAGATTTCTAGCAAGTGCCTTATGGCCAAATTGGATGACATTGCCGAAATCAAGGACACTGGCATGATTGTTGCATTAGTCTCCACTGAGTGCTTTTCCTCCTCATCTCAGGTACATCCCTTCCACTCTATTTCTAACGATAAAAAGATTGAAGCATTTGATTCTTTAACTGTTGATTTCTACAATGAAAAGGATGCTAAAAGAAAAGCTAATGCTTAAGTTAAACCTTTCTCCTCTCAACTGGATGTCTATCTAGCTCAGCTAAATAGAAAAGCTAAAGCTGAACTAGAAGATTTGAAAACCATCAACTACATTCTTGCATAAGAGAAAAATAAGATGTTTAAACGTCTTAAAAAGGAGCAATAAATTGTAAATAAATGGACTACATCTTCAAAAAATATTGAAAGAAAATTTCAAGACCAAGTAACAGGTGATGACAAATTTGGACTTGATTTTGGCAAAATGGATGTTGATGGTTCTTCCTCTCATGTTCCCTCCCCTTCTTCTAAATATCCTTCCTACTCTCCTAAGTACACTGACTCTGACTCAAAAGATTCTCATTCTGTTTATTCTATGGATCTTCGTGATTCTTTGAAGTTTGGCATTTTCACAAAAGCTAAGCAATCTGTTCTTAAGCCTCAACCTGAGGAAGATCAAGATTCAAATGATGTTGTCAAACCTATAAATGATCTTTTCAAAACTTTGAATCTTGATGAAGCCTCTTCTTCATCTCCCTCTAAAAAGCCTTCTTCTCTTGACAAAGGAAAATCAATTGTCTGTGATCTTCTTTTGAAAAGAAAGATGTCACCTTTTTCCAAAGGTGAATCTCATGCTCCTCTAAACAAATTCATCCTTAGGTTTGTAAACTTAAAGAAATCAAAGGGTATCTCAAACCCTTCTGTTCCTGCTTCTGGAAATGGGATTCTTGGACCTATGCCCTGTCCTCCACCTACCTCCTCCAAATCTCTTAACACAAATCTTTATGGAAAAGAGAAGGGGTTAAGCCAAAAATCTAAAAAGGTGTTTATCTACAGAAAGTGTTACAACTGTGGAGACACATTTCATGTGGCAAAAGATTGCCCAAGGATTAGATTGAAAGATATAATCAAAATGTTTCTTCTTCTTCTTCTTCTTCTTCTTCTAACCCTAAAGGACCACTTCAAAATGGGCACCAAAGGACTGATTTTTCGATGGTTGCAGGTCATTGAAAATCAACATACATGGTATCTAGACAGTGAATGCTCAAGACATATGACCGGAAATAAATCTCTTCTAATTAACTATGTGACTGAAAAAGGACATACTGTAACTTTTGCTGATAACTCTAGAGGTCCACCAAAGGTTATGGAACTCTCTCAAATGGCTCTATTACCTTCAACAAAGTTGCCTATGTGGAAGGATTGATTCATAATCTTCTAAGCATCAGTCAACTATGTGATATGGGATACTATGTGATTTTTAGAATTGTTGACTGTCTTATCAATGACAAAAACTATCACATTGTTTTATCGGGTTCTAGAAAGGAAAATGTATATGTTATCAACATGAGTCATAAATCGGCAGAAGAAGAAAGTATTTGCTTTATTTCTGAATACACTGTTAAGAAAAATTGGCTCTGGCATAAACGTCTCTCTCACCTCAACTTCAAGACGTTAAATGCTCTCTCTAACAAAAAATTAGTTAGAATGCCGAAATTATCTTTTATCAAAGAAAAGTTGTGTGTAACATGTGAAAAAGGCAAATTGACAAAGTCCTCCTTCAAAACCAAACAGTACTTCTCCATCACTATTCCTCTTCAAATGCTGCATATGGATCTATGTGGACCAGTCAGTACTCCAAGTCTTGGAGGAAAAAGGTACATTCTTGTGATTGTTGATGAATTTGCACGTTACACTTGGGTATATTTTCTCAGGTACTAAAGTGATACATCTGAATAAATCATCCACTTCATCAAGAAGTCTGAAGTGCTTAACGGCTAACTTGTGAGATCTATCAGAAGTGACAATGGCACATAATTCAGAAATGCTACCTTGGAAGCCTTTTTCAATGATAAAGGAATATCCCAAAATTTTGCTGTTGTTAGAACTCCACAACAAAATGGTGTTGTGGAAAGAAAAAAATAGAACTCTATGTAAAGTTGCTCGTTCTACGCTAAGTGAATCAAATCTTCCTACCTACTTTTGGGCTGAAGCTATTAACACAACTTGCTTTACACAAAATTGGTTTGTCATTGTCAAGAGGCATAACAAAACCCCATATGAAGCTTTCTATGGAAGAAAACCTAACATCAATTTTCTTCATGTTTTCGGCTGTGTGTATTTTATTCTCAATGATCGAGAACACCTTGGGAAATTTGATCCTAAGGCAGATGAAGGGATCTTTATGGGCTACTCTCTCACTTCTAAAGCCTACAGGGTGTATAACCTACGAAGGAAATGTATTGATGAGTCAATCAATGTGAAATTTGATGATCACAAGTCATCTTCTCTCATATGTGATGACAATGAGCTCAACCAATGGATAACCTCTTGTGTGGGGGAAGATTCTCACATTCATCCATTGGCAGGTCAATCCTCTGTTCCTTTTTCGGCAGAAAATCCTTCTTCCTCCTCACCTGCCGAACCGACTCTTCAGATCACAGTACCTGAAGACCCTGCCGAGCCCATATCTCACATAATTCCCTTTCATAATATTCATCATGAACCTTCCTATACCTTCTCTGCTGAACCCTCCTCAACTCACTCACCTAAACTGCTTCCTGTATCTTTTCCACCAGCTATTAAATGGACCAAAGATCATCCCATTGAACAAATTACTGGTGATCAACAAGCAGGTGTTCAGACTAGAAGAGGGATTGGCAACATCTGTCTCTATGTGAATTTCCTCTCCATCATAGAGCCCAAGAAGATTTAGGAAGCTCTGGCCGATCCATGTTGGATAACAGCCATGCAAGAATATCTTTCCCAATTTGAAATAAATAAATTCTGAAGGCTTGTTCCTCGTCCTTCACGAAAAACTATCATTGGAACAAAGTGGGTCTTCATAAACAAAATGGATGAAGAGGGCACTGTCATTCGAAACAAGGCTAGACTTGTTGCCCAAGGATACCGATAGGAGGAAGGGATTGATTATGATGAAACCTTCTCTCCCGTTGCTAGACTTGAAGCAATAATAATTTTTCTAGTTCATGCTGCTCATAAAAACTTCAGAGTTGTTCAGATATATGTTAAAAGTGTCTTTCTAAATGGAGAGCTTGCTGAAGAAGTCTATGTGAAGCAACCTCCTGGTTTTGAAGATCCTACTCATCCACACTATGTGTACAAGCTGGACAAGGCCCTCTATGGTCTCAAATAGGCTCCTCGTGCCTGGTATGACACTTTGTCTGATTTCCTTCTCTCTAACAAATAGACCAGAGGCAAGCTTGACAATACTCTCTTTCTCAAGAAGATCAAAGGTAATATTATTCTTGTTCAAATCTATGTGGATGACATCATTTTTAGTGCTATTGATGAATCTTTTTGTCAGAAGTTTGCCTCTCTCATGAAAAGCAAGTATGAGATGAGCATGATGGGTGAGCTTACATTTTTCTTAGGTCTTCAAATAAAACACACTCCTGAGGGGATATTAATAAATCAAAGCAAATATATTCGTGATCTCCTCAAGAAGTTCAATTTTGAAAACTGTTCTCCCATGAAAACTCCCATGGCACCACCTCTCAAAATTCATGTTGATCCTGATGGTAAATCAGTTGTCATCACTAATTTTAGAGGAGTGATTGGTTCTCTTCTCTATCTTACTGCTAGCAGACCAGATATTATGTTTGCTACTTGTCTGTGTGCGCGTTATTAGACCAATCCTAAGGAATCCCATTTGGCTGCTGTAAAACACATCTTCCGGTATCTAAAAGGTACCATGAATATGGGTTTGATATAATTGGGTATTCAGATTCTGACTTGGTAGGATCTAAAGTAGACAAGAAGAGCACAACTGGAAGCTGCCAATTACTAGCTGGAAATTTGGTCAGCTGGTCTAGCAAGAAACAACATTCAGTCTCCACCTCTACTGTTGAGGTTGAATATGTTGCAGATGGAAGTTGTTATGGTCAAATCTTATGGATGAAGAATCAACTTCAAGATTACAACCAGTTCTACTCAAAGGTTCCCATTCTTTGTGACAACTCCAGTGCCATAGCAATTGGCAACAACCCAGTACTTCACTCCAGATCCAAGCATATAGATATTAGATATAACTTCATCAGAGATCACATCTCCAAAGGTGATATTGAACTTCACTTCATCCCCACTGATCTTCAGTTGGCAGACCTCTTCACCAAACCCCTTGATGAAGTAAGGTTCAATTTTCTGATTGGATCCTTAGGTATGTTAAATTTTGAATTAAAAAAAAATTTAAGTTTTTCTACCGAAAATCTTTAAGATCTTCAGCAGACCTCTCTTCTACCGAAGATCATCTTTCGGCAAGCGGTTTCTTCTTTACCAAATTTCCTTTTCGGTAGGTGCATTCCCTTTTGGCACCTATCTAACATTTACCATATTCGGTTGTACCGAAATCCCTAAGGCAAACTTTCTTTCCTTTCCCCTACCTACCGAAATGGATCTTCGGTTGGATCCCTCCCTACCGAAATCCTAACCCCTACTTTTCGGTAGACTCTTAACCTACCGAATGATTTTCGGTAGGGTTACATGTTTGATCTTATCCTCAAGTCCACCGAATGATTTTCGGCACCTCTGTATTTGCCCTCTCCTCTTCTGACAGGTGTCATGATTTGACATGTAGTGTCAGTTATTAGACGTTCCATCATCCCCCTATCCCCTCTTTTCGCAGACTCGTCGTCCTTTTCACTTCCCCAAGATCTCAGAACGACTACCATCATTTCTTTTACTAATACCTATTCCCTATTTTTGTTTTTCTTTATTTTGTTTTACCGTTACTTGCACCCTACTAAATATATATATATATATCTTTCACCACCCCATTTTCACTTTCACCTTCATCCTCTCGAATTCTCACACAAGCAAACCTGCAACTTTCTACCCTTTCATCTTCTTCAATGGCTTCTTCAAGATCCTCCAAACCCAACAAGAACACTCCTCTCACCAGGGGAACTCTCATCTTCCCTTCATGCAACCACATTGCATGCCTTGATGCTGATATCGACCATCCAGAGTTCAATCAGGTGTCTATCTTCTTTCAACGATATCCTTTGCAGTATGCTTTCACGGCCTCTCCCAAGATGAGCAAAATGCTCATTGGGAACTTCTGGTTAACATGTGTCTATGATGAATCTAGCCACACTATATCTACTTCCATTTTATCTGATTCAACGACCCCGACCTTACTTTTGGGGTTGAGGATGTCCGGGAAGCTCTTAAACTTCCGGTTTTTACTTCTTATTGTTAGATCACAGATTTATTGGATTCAAGATCATCCAATCTGAAGATTGAAATCTGAAGCTAAAGCTGGAAAGTCACTCTCAATATTAGTCTAATGTTAGTTTGTAATAATTGTCAAAGTTAATTATTGTGTTAATTAATGTATTTAATATTATTCCTAAATATCTAATAAATAGATATTTTAGGATACTTAGTTTAGATATTATGTTAAGTTAATATTAGGTAGAAAATGAGATATTAGAAGATCTAATCATCAACATCCAGCCTTGGTTTTACTATTCATCAAGAGAGAGAACAGAGAGAGCTTCAAAAAGAGAAAAACGCAAACATCAATCTGTAATTTGTGGTTTATAATCAAACAGGTTGGTAAATCTTATATGTTTGTGATTGTTTGTATTGTTTTATAAGAACTTGATCAAATAAGGGACCGACAATTGGTATCAGAGCTTAAAATCAGATTCAAATACTATTATAGAACTCGACACTGTGTTCTTCAAAATTAAAATCATTTTTGAGTGTTAGTGTGTAATTGGTGTTGAAATCGATCAGGCTTTGATCGATTAGTGTTCTAGATCGATTGGGTAGTGTTTAATTTCAGTATTGCACTATAATCGATTCCAATTTTGTGATTTTGGTGTCTATAAATTTCACGAGTTCAACTCACTGTTCCATCGATCAAATCTTCAAAAAGTGTTTGGTTTAGAGATCAAAAGCTTGTAATCTGTTCTAGAAGTGTTAGTGGTCTATTTGTCAAAATTTGGGACTGCTAATCGAAGTCTAGATAGGTTTATTTGTGGATCAAAGTCGTTTTTCGAAGCTGCAGGGAAGAACTCGCGAGAGTGCAAGTTTTTGCGCCAGTTCATAGTGATTTTGCGCCAGAAGTGCATAGCGCAAAATCTTCTTTTGCGCCACATTCGGTTAGCGCAAATCTTCTTTTACGCCACACAAGACACCGGTCCACACCGATCGAGGACACCGGTCGCACAGGACCCCGGTCATCTTCTCTTCGCGCAGATCTGAAGTCAAGTGACTTTTGCGCCAAATCCTCATAGCGCAAAGTAACTTTTGCGCCAGATACTTTTAGCGCAAAGTTTAATTCTGCGCGATCTGAAGTCAAGTGACTTTTGCGCCAACTCCTTTTTGCGCAAAGTGATTTTCGCGCCAGCTTCATCTAGCGCAAAGTGATTTTCACGCCAGCGTCTATTAGCGCAAGTTGTCTTTTGCGCCAACCACTATCAACGCAAGTTGTATTTTGCGCCAGCCTTGCTTAGCACAAGTTGTCTTTTGTGCCACCTTCTCTTAGCGCAAATTTGACTTTTGCTCCACCTTCTCTTAGCGCAAATTGTGCTTTTACGCCAGTACCTGACTTAATCTTTCTGAATCGTATTATTCAGTATTCATTTGATTTTATCTGGACTAACGATCAAGTACAAGTTCTTATTGCACATTAATCAAACAGGATGACATCAAGAGAATCTCTAGCTATCGGAACTGACACAAAGCCACCAGTACTCTTCAAGGGAGAGTATGAGCAGTGGAAAGATCGATTCATGGACTTCATAGAAAGACATGATTTGGGTGAATTAATCAGGAAATCTTTAGAAGAAGGAGTTATGCCACCTGTTATGAAGATTCGCACGGTTGGTACTGAGGATATACCATATCAACTTAAGTTTGATGAACTCGATGGTGAAGATCTAAAGAGAGCAAGAGCTGATATATTAGCAAAGTCTTTCATTCTTCAAGGCATTACTAATGAAATATATGTGAAGATTGACAGCTACAAAGCAACAGGTAAAGAGATGTGGGATCAACTGGAGAAAATGATGCTTGGTTCAAAAGTTGGAAACCAGCTCAAGATATCTAACTGCCTTAACAACTATGAAGAGTTCAAAGGCAGAGTTGGAGAATCTCTAGTAGAAACATATGAAAGATTTGTGACCTTCTTGAATGAGTTAAGCAAGAACAAGGTCAAATAATCACAGATAGAGCTGAATGTAAAATTCCTAAGCATCCTTCAGCCTGAATGGAAAAGGTTTACAAGACAAATGAAGCAAATAAAAGATCTGAACGATATTCCACTTCATGAGGTCTATGAAACCCTCAAGCAGAATGAGGAAGAGGTGGATGAGATCATGGATGAGAAGAGACGGGGTGGGAAGACAGTCGGTGATTCAATTGCTCTTGTTGTGAAAAAGAAGAAGAAGAAGATGATTGTGTCTAAATCAGAAGAGGTTGAAAGTGAAGCGAACTCTGACTCTGACGACTGTAAACAACTAAAGGAGGCTATGCTTATGTTGACCAAGGCTTTTCAAAAGAAGTTCTACAAAAAGCCTAGCTCGAACAGTTAGATCTATTCATCTGGTCCAAGTAACTATGTTCACAAGGAGAGATTTGAAGGAAAGAGGTTAGAGGAAAGGAAGCCAGAAGAGAAAAGGTATAAAGCTGAAGAGATCCAACATCTAGAACCTCCAACGTGCTATAACTGTGGCAGACTTAGACACTTTGCCAAAGACTGCCGAAGACCCAAAGTCCGGAACTCCGACTACTACAAGAACAAAATGCTTCTAGCCAAGCAACAGGAAGCTGGAAAGGCATTGATGGCAGAAGATGAGTTCTGGCTAGATCATTCAGACCAAGAAGATGAAAATGAAGAGAAGGACGAGACAGCACACCTATGCTTCATGGGCAAGCTGGAAATAAAAGCTGAAGCTGATTCCGATGAAGAGGACAACGAAGAGGTATGTGATTTAACTAAATCATATTTCTTAAATCAAATGCATGCCATGATGACAAAACTCCAAGAATTAGAGTCGAAACTTAAGCGTGAAAAGGGTGTTATTCATGACCAAAACCAATCAATACAGAAACATAGTGTGGATATTGCTGAGAAGAAAGTATTGGTTTCTTACATAAAAACATTGACACCAACGCAAAAGAAAAGACCATAATTCTTAAAGAGATTGCTGAAACAAATTCTAAATTGAGAATGTGTGAGTTTGATTTCAAAGAGCTTACGAGAATGTATTCTTCGCGTTTTGAAGAAAACAAATCTTTACTTGCAAAATTAAAAGCTTTGGAGGGGAAGTTATACTCATTGGGTCAAACTGAACAAACCATTCATCTAAACAAACCAAAAGAGAATAAAGAGAGTTGGGGACTTGGTTATGAGAATCCTCACTACCTTAAAATGGTATATCTGAAGTGCCTGCACTTTATGATTTTACATTCTTCAGACTTTCTCAAAGATACCCTGAGCTTAAAGTTTTCGGGACTGGACTGTCTAAAGAGGATGAAGCCAAGGAAACAGAAAAACGAAAGAACACATCTAAATTTCAACTTCCATTTCGTTATGGGAAGTTGAATCAAAGTTATAGTTCTGTTCAATCAAAATCTCTTTCAAATGATTTTTTTGAGAGTTATTCTGTAAAAGAAATGGAGGCTAAGCCTATTGAAGGTAAACTTTACGTCCCTCCTCTCATTTTGGAAAGTAATATTTCTGAACTTGAGAAATCTTTAACAGATGAAAGACTTTTGATTGATGTTGAACAAAAAGTGTTTTCAACTGTGCTTAAGAATACTGTTCTTTCTAAATCAAATAAGGCTTCAAAATCTGATGATATGTTTGGTTTAAATGATGGAGGGTTTGATTTTCTAAACTCTGATGGTGTTTTGGATGATTGTATTGATCAATTTGATTTTAGTGCCAAACTTCCTAATCATTCGTCTTTTGTTGTGAATTCCTTTGGATTATCCAGTATTATTGAGAAATGTGCAACATCAACGAAAGTTGATAAATCAGTTTCTGTGAAAACTAAGAATGCTAAAGGTAAGAAGAAATCTTAGCATTCACAGAAACCGATCACTACTGGTAAGCCAAAGAAGAAGCATTTGTTTGATTCTCACAATTCTAACTCAAAAGTCAAATGTTTCAAATCTAAGCTAAAAAAGGCTAGGAGTTAAATCTGAATGGAAACCAAAACAGGAGATTGACGAGACTGCTAAATCTTTTTCTAGTGTTGAATGTAATAAGACTACTACTAGTAAAGATGTTTTGATTGCGAATGTTGATATTTCTAAACCTAATCTTGTTGTTTCTAGCAAGAAATATTCTATGCAGCAATTATTCCAGAAAGTTTTCAAATTATGATAGACATGATTATGCTTCTCGTAAAGATTCTGATGTTTGGTTTGGCATATATCATGTACACTCTTATCATTCTAATTCTTCATTTGATTCTCAAAAGCAAAGAGGACCCAAATTTGAATGGGTGCCAAAATCATGTGCTAACACCTTAGGTCCCATTTATAAGTGGGTACCTAAATCTCTTGTTTCGTAATTTCTTTTGTGCAGACCCGTCATATGTGGTACTTGGATATCGGGTGTTCCAAGCATATGACCGGGGAGAAAGGTATGTTGACCAACTATAAAGAGAAATACTGCGGAATAGTTCGATTCGGTAACGATCTGTTTTCACCAATTCTGGGGTATGGTGATATGGTACACGACAAAGTCACGATTAAGAAGGTGAGCTATGTTGAAGGCTTAGGACACAACCTTTTCAGTATAGGGCAGTTCTGTGACAAAGGCTTAGAGGTAAATTTCAAGGCCAAGAGGTGTTCTGTTCGCACTGAAGAAGGCAAGGAACTCTTGGTCGGCACTCAAAAGTCCAACCTCTACACAATCAATTTGTCAAACGTCCAGACTGACAAGCAGGTATGTCTACTCTCAAAAGCCTCGATGCAACAAAGCTGGTTATGGCATCGACGACTCTCTCACCTCAATTTTCGGTACATCAATAAACTAGCCAGTGGAAAGCTAGTAAATGGACTTCCTGAGCTCAAGTACGTAAAAGAACACTTGTGTGCAGCGTGTGAAAAAGAGAAGATGAAGAGAGCTCCACACAAACCAAAGCGTGAACCGAGTACCAATTCTCCATTAGAGTTGTTGCATATGGATCTCTGTGGTCCTATGCGAACGCAAAGCTTAGGTGGAAAGAAGTACATATTAGTTATCGTGGACGATTATTCGCAATACACGTGGGTTAAATTTCTACGTTCAAAAGATGAGACGCCCGAAGTACTCATCACATTCCTGAAGACGACCAGGTGAATCTGCAAAAACCAGTCAAGCTTTTCAGAATTGACAATGGCACAGAGTTTAAGAACAAAACAGTCGAAGAATATCTCGAATCGGTCGGGATTTCACATCAATACTCTGTTGCACGTACGCCTCAACAGAATGGAGTGGTCGAAAGGCGAAATTGTACGCTAGTCGAGGCTGCTCGAACTATGCTAAGCCAATCTGACTTACCTCTATTTCTATGGGCCGAAGCTGTATCGACTGCGTGCTACACTCAGAATCGTTCCATGATACACCACAGATATAAGAAGACTCCGTATGCGTTAATCAACTACCGAACACCGACAATCAAATATTTTCATATATCTGGGTGTAAGTGTTATGTTCTAAACGACAGAGAGAGTCTGAACAAGTTCAGCGCTAAGGCGGATGAGGGCATCTCTATTGGCTATTCCTCTACATCTACTGCATATCGTGTATACTTGAAGAAGTCAAAGACTGTTGTTGAAAGCGTCAATGTTACATTTTATGAGGAGATGGCTTCTGAGCACATTCGTTCAGAACCCGTGATAACAGGAGTACTAGTTTTTGGGCAAATCAGTCCAGAACCTGTGTCTCAAGCGAATAAATCATATGGGGCATCAACGTAAACTAATCATTTATCTGATTTAGATTTATTATTTGAACTATTTTATGATGAATTTCTTGGATCTAAAGTGACTAAATCTGTTGTGGTTGACAGGATGGAAGACTCAATGACTACTCATCCAACCATTTCAGATATTTCTACTGAATCCGACTCCCCGATTCAACAACAAGTTCAAGTTCAAATACCTACTCCGACAGTTGAAGCTGTGACCAATAATGAAGAGACAGAAGTTGTTGAATCAGTAGGGTGTTCTGTAAGGATTGATCTACAGACTGACCAAGCTGTACCTACTGACACTTCTGCACCTACTACTTCAACTGAACCCCCCATTCCTACTGAACAACCTGAAGAAGATAACAGTGGATTCATATATGATGATATTGATCTATCTACATATAATCCTCTCCCTCATGAACACAAATGGACCAAAGAGTACCCGATAAGCCAAATCATTGGAGATCCAACAAAACCGGTGCAAACTAGGTCTGCTTCAATGAATATGTGTATGCATGAATCCTTTCTGAGCAAGATTGAACCTACTCGCGTATCCGAGGCCCTTGCTGATTCCGATTGGGTGACTGCAATGAAAGATGAGCTGAATCAGTTTGAAGAACTTAAAGTATGGAGACTCATACCCAAACCTCAAGGTAAATCTGTTATCGGTACGAAATGGGTTTTCAAAATCAAGAAAGATGAAGATGGTACTCTTATCAGAAATAAAGCAAGACTTGTTTCCAAGGGATATAGGCAAGAGGAAAGAATAGATTACGACGATACTTATGCTCTAGTGGCGCGTTTAGAGGCAATTCATATGTTTCTGGCCTACGCAACCCACAAGAACTTCACTGTCTTTCAAATGGACGTGAAGACAACATTTATGTATGGCATTATCAAGGAGGAAGTCTACGTCTCGCAGCCAGAAGGTTTTGTCAATCAAGAGAAACCGAATCATGTATACGTTCTCGACAAAGCACTTTATGGACTGAAATAAGCTCCTCGCGCCTGGTATGATGTCTTATCTAAGTTTTTGGTCAAGTCAGGTTTTACAAAAGGTACGGTCGATACCACTTTATTCCTTAAAAGGGAGAAAACTGATATCATTCTAATTCAAATATATGTGGATGATATTATTTTTGGCTCTACAAATCCTAAATACTGTAAGAATTTTTTAAACCTCATGGTGTCACGTTTTCAGATGAATATAATGGGAGAGATGAATTTCTTTCTCGGAATACAAGTCAAACAATTTTCATCGGGGATTTTCATCAATCAATCTAAATACATTCTTGATATTCTTCAGAAGTTCAAAATGGAAAACTGTAAACCGATTGGTACCCCAATGGCACCTGGTACTAAGATTGGCACCGATCCTTCGGGAAAGGTTGTTGATGTTAGGACTTATAGAGGGATGATAGGTTCTTTAATGTATCTTACTTCCAGTAGGCCAAATATAATGTTTTCTACATGCTTGTGTGCAAGATATCAGGCTAATCCTAAAGAATCCCATGTGTCTGCAGTTAAACGCATTTTTAGGTATCTAAAGGGGACTACAGATCTTGGTCTGTGGTATCCTAAAGATACTAGCTTTGAACTAACAACATATACAGACGCAGATCATGCTGGTTGCATGCTAGACACGAAGAGCACGTCAGGTCATATACAATTCCTCGGTGATAAACTCGTCAGTTAGGCATCAAAGAAGTAATTATGTGTCTCAACTTCAACGGCCGAAGCAGAATATGTGGCTGCTGCTAGCTGCTGTTCTCAGGTCTTGTGGATGAGAACGCAATTGCGAGACTATGGTTTTCACTTCAACAAAATCCCGATCTACTGTGACTCGAAGAGTGCTATCGCGATAACAACAAATCCTGTTCAGCATATAAAGACCAAACACATCGATGTCAGGTATCATTTTATAAAAGATAATGTCGAAAAAGGAACAATTGAACTTTACTTTGTAAAAACTGATTATCAGCTTGCAGATTTGTTTACCAAACCCTTGGACGAAAAGAGATTCAATTTTCTTGTGTCTAGGCTTGGTATGCTAAATCTTAAGACCTAATCGGTGGTTACCTATTAAAGTTTCTTATTGTAAATTTTTCCTCATTTCTTTATCTTTATGTCCGCAAGATATCTGCACTTTAATATTCTGTTCATGATCTCAGGGGGAGTGTGAGAAGAAATTCATAGATGATCACTGTTATTTTGAGGGGGAGCATATATAATTTCTGCATTTACCTTTTATGTCAAATTTTTGTAATGCATGATTTTAGGGGGAGCTTTTACAAGTCAAAGGAGTTAGGCTATGACTTCTGATTATTTTTTATCAGAACTTGTACTTTCATTGTTTTACTGCTTTTTGTCTTTTTAATTTCAGTGAATAAAATTGCTTTGACTATGACTTTAAGACTTTTGCAGTTTGAGAGATGCTTACAAGATCATATCTTTATGACTTTAAGCTTGACTTCATGATATGTAAGATTGAACACAAAAAGTATAATTCTTTATCTTAATCTCATATATGGTTGAAAGGAGGACAACTTTCAATCATAGAAAACATTGTTCTTCAATGTTCAAACCACTTCCCGATTCTCAAACCGATTTCATGAATTGGAAGTGTGATTTTAAATGTTTTCAAGATCTACTTTGTACTTTAACTGATAAAGTTAAACCATTTTGAGCATCATATGCTTCATAGGAAAACATGTTATTTCATTGTGCTAGGACTTAACACAACTTCTACGGATACACGTTAACCAGTGTTTCCTACCCAAGAGCTTAATCCATAGTGATTGAGTGTGAGGAGTCAAAAGAAATAAGTGTGGGTTGTGTGATGAGGTATACAGAAAAAGAGAGTTTGGTTAGAGTGAGCTAAATGTTTAAAAGAAAGAGGGTATGAGAACAGCGTTAAAAGAATATCAGAACTCTACACCAACTTTTTCTGAGTCGGGCAACCACAATTCTAATGTTTCACAACTCTTTGGTGATCATTATTGAATAGGCAACCAGCCCATGCCAACTCTTGCCATTACCCCACTAGCTACTCATTTTCTTCTTAAACGGAAAATGTTTCATTTTCAAAAGGGAAACAACACATTTGCTATCTGATTTTCATTTGGAAAATATGGATATTGAAAAGAAGGAAGTCTGCCCCACCATCGCACTTCGATCAAGCACAATTGAGTCTGTGTTTAACTTACTGTTGTCTCAGTGGTTTACACAATTTTAAGCCTATAAGCAATCATCAGTGCTTAAATCTTTCTATCAAATTCACGAACACACAAGGAATTTGTTTCTTTGTCATAACGTTCATAGAAATTACCTTTGTGGTGTTTCGATGATTGAATGGAAGCCCTGGGGGAGTGACCATCAAAAAGCTCCTTTCCATTGTGTACTCGTTACACACAGTGACTTAGTGTTACTGACAGGCATCTTAACTGATTCATTTGTTGATTCAGGTGTTACACGATTATTTTGTCTGGATTTGCAAAGATCTAGATGAATATCTTTTAGATTGATGAATCAGAGGCTCCGTATGAAAGACATTTCTTACTAAAAGTTTTGATGAAATCGTTGCTCTTTTCATCAAAAAGGGGGAGAAGAGCTAATCAAGAAATGAAAGAGATCAAAAGTTTAGAGAAATATCCAAGATCGAATTCTTCAAAGACAAAGTATTCTGAAGACATGTTGATTTGAGAGAAATTTTCTTTGAAGATACTTTGCTAAAGCATTCTGAGCTACAACTGGAGATTGTTATATATTGAAGACAAAGAAGGAGATTGCATCTTCTGAGCTGAAAAAGAAGACTGAATTGCTAAATCCTTTTAGTAATGATCTTGCTAAATCCTTATTAGATTCAAGATCATCCAATCTGAAGATTGAAATCTGAAGCTAAAGCTGGAAAGTCACTCTCAATATTAGTCTAATGTTAGTTTGTAATAATTGTCAAAGTTAATTATTGTGTTAATTAATGTATTTAATATTATTCCTAAATATCTAATAAATAGATATTTTAGGATATTTAGTTTAGATATTATGTTAAGTTAATATTAGGTAGAAAATGAGATATTAGAAGATCTAATCATCAACATCCAACCTTGGTTTTACTATTCATCAAGAGAGAAAACAGAGAGAGCTTCAAAAAGAGAAAAACGCAAACATCAATCTGTAATCTGTGGTTTATAATCAAACAGGTTGGTAAATCTTATATGTTTGTGATTGTTTGTATTGTTTGATAAGAACTTGATCAAATAAGGGACCGACACTTATGCCAACTTTCCTACTGGCCATGAACAAGAGGAAGTTATAGATGCTCTAAGCTACATTCGTGACAGCAGGACCAAAGGTTCTGGTACTCTCATTCGAAAGAACATGGGAGGTGTTTGGAATTTCTTCTTTTCCCACCTCATCTACTGCATTTCTCACAAAACCTCCGGATGGGATCAATCCCCTTCTCATGTGACATGATTAGCTCATGCGCTCATGTTTGTTCGACCAATAGACTTTGCTAAGGTGATTTTTGACTCTATTACCACTGTGATCACTCCACCTCATTCACCATGTGTGGCTCTCCCGCGGTTTTTGTCTCTCATTATCAACCACAAGTTGAAGGCCTTTCTTGATGCTGATGAAAGTCTACCTGAACCCACTATTGTATATGATCTGCCGCCGAATCGAGTCGGTAAGCAAGTCCTCAACAAGGGAGCAAATTCTACCGACAAGCCCATCACTCGAGGTATGTTATCTCTTATTACTACTCCCGATCCGGTGTGGGGTGCCCCAGCGGAGTTGGATGCCGAAAGGCCCCATCAACCACTAGGCCCCAACATTTTGATGGCCCCTATTCCCCCTTCCCGATCCAAAACTGTAGCCTCTAAGAAAAAGAAAACACCAAAGGCTACCGGTGCCGTCGCACTTGCTTCCATGACACTACCTCCAAAACAACCCTCAGAGGCTACCCATGTCACACCCCCTTCTTCTCTTAAGCGGCAAAGCTCAAAATCCCCTCCTAAGTCTAACTCTAAGAGACTTAAGAAACCTAATTTGGCCAAGCCACACACTCCCCCTACCGATTCTCAAAAATCGGTGGAGGTTGAAATTGTCCCTATCGGGCCAAAGGAATCTGCTATCTCGGAAACCACCTCCACCCTTCCCTCTCTACAGGGTTCGGTTGTACCAACGGGGACCCCTTATAAATCCTCATCAACCTATCAATTGATTAATGAGGATGACTTGAACCTCTCCCCAATCCAGGGCATCTCTTCTCCACCTCACGGCCTTACACCCGGGACCAGTCCCGATGAAATAGCACAATCCAATGAAGGATTGGCCACTCCGGGGGGGGACTCTAAGGATCCCAATGAATTTCTAGACATGATTTTTATGGACACTCAATCCTAAGCCGATGCAGACATTCCACCTCCTCCTTCTCCCCCAAAGATCCAAGATTCAACAGTGATCAAGACTGCCGACAAACCTCCACCTTCCCCTTCACCTAAAAAGACACCCTCTCTTTTATCCTCCCCTAAATACACTCCTTCACTATAACCCACACCCAAAACCTCTCCAAAATAGTCCTCACCGAAATCCACCCCTAAAACGACACCCTCTCCAAAATCCACTCCTAAACACTCACCCCACCACTCAGACAACTCATCAACCGACTCCTCACCTGACTTCCCACATTATCGACAACCACTTTCCCCTTACCGAATTCTACCATACCACCCACCAACCCCTCCTGTCGACAGACCAAGTTCCTCGGTACCTCCACCCCTCCTCCATCATATGTACCGAATCCCTCTCAACCTTATCTTCCCATTACCTCTGAGGTGCTTACCGATATTATTGACACCAATTAGCAGCACCACATGCTTGGTGTTCAGTTTCAAAGGATTCAGGGGGTGTTTGATAAGTTTATTGCTTAAACTGTTCACCGAGTTACAATCCTTGAGCGGGAATCTATTCGGGATAAACAACTTTCACGTGATCTGGATGCCATCAATCAATCTTTGGTAGAGTTGATCCGCCTTATCAAGGAGCAATATACCAAACTTCTACGTGTTCATACCTCCTTTTTCAAATTCATGGATGCCATGCACCAGGATCTTCAAGATATGTCTAATCCACTCGGTGATGCCTTAGCCGCTATTATCTCCCACTTAGAGCAACTTCTCATGGACAATCTCAACTTCACCCTTTCGGTTGTTGCTCTCAAGGCATCTTCAGATGCTCGAGATCAGGAACTGGCCTCCCTCCGAAAAAAGGCCACCACTCAAGATGATCTTAATGCAACACTTCTGGAGTCTCTCTCTTAAATCAACAGAAAGCTCGATGATCTTCCAGAAGCGGTAGCCAAATGTCGTTCCGAGGAGTGTGATTTTGATCTCGGTGACACTGCTTTCAGGAGTGATGATCGAAATCATCTTCACCGGATTGATAGGCGTGTAGGTCGTATGTCGGCCAAAGCGGGTCTCTCTTCTCCGGCGCACACTAAGGGAGAGAAAGTAGCTGAGGGGGAGCAAAATACCCCTCATGCTAAAATTACCACTGTACGTCGAGAAGAGGTTGAACAAAAAGAACCCCAAGAAGATCCTCATCAATCTCGGCAGGAAAATCGGCAGGAAGACTTCTCCATTGAGGGGGAGAAATGTGAAGAGAAGGATACCGACAGGTCGGCTTCTACCGATCTGGTCGAAAGAGAGGGTACCGACCTTGAAAATTCTTCTAAAAAGGTCGATGAATCTAAGGGGGAGCCGAAGAAAGATAAGGGTAAAAAGAAGCTCACTACAGAAGAGGAAGTTGCTGAACTCAAGCGTCTTAAAGAAGCTAGAACTAAGCGCTTCGCTGGTGGTGGTGGTCTGAAACTTGCTCCTCTCCCAAAGATTACCTCTCATCTTGGGCTGTCGGCTGAAAAACTTAAGGAGGCTGAGCTATCCCAAATGGACTTTGATGAAACAAAAGAGTTGGCTTAGAAGATTGCCGAAGAGGAGGCCGAGAAAGCCAAAGTTTTGGTTGATGCTATTGGAGCTCAAGAAATGGAGCTTGGAGTCCTGGAGCAATCGGGCAAGAAGTCGGAAGAGTATAAGGAGAAGTGCATTGCATGGTACCACAATACTATCTCTAACCGAAGATCCATCTACCCTATCATTGATGTCAAAATTATTAGACCCACAAAAAAAGACGACCCTATCTGTCTACATATCATAAGGGAAGATCTGACAAGACTAACTGAAAAGCTCGAATGGCTCAAAATGTTCTGTCTTACTGAATGGTTAGAGATCAGTGATTGCATAAATAAGAGTAGGAGTGCTCTCAAATCCGAAGTGGAGAAGTTCATTATTGAACTTCAAAACAAATTCAGATCCTACCCACATAAGTACCGAATAATGCACACCCCTGCCGAAGAAAAATTTATTGCTAAACTCAAGGTTTATAATCCTCCTCCCTCCTCCTCCAAGTCGAAGTCAAGGTCTTCCAAAAACAAAGGAGTGCTTTAAAATATGGCCAAGGAAGGAAAAGTTCCAAACATTTCCCAACCTTGACCTATTGATACCGACTTTGATGCCTCAGCCTTCTCCTTCGGTCATTCTTGAGCCTGAGTATGGGATCTTCTTCAACGATGGCTTTAGCCAAGTTCACTTCTTCAGAGCAAACCAGATCCTCATTGTCGACAACATCTTTTGTTATGGGATTCTTCAGATCATCCCAATAGGTGATCATGTCGTGGCTCTCTATCAAGCTGTAACCGATGAATTGAAAAAGAGAAATGCCATCCTACGTAATCCTTTTGAAGAATCTTAGTTTTTCTATCTTTATTGTACTTGTTTTCCTTTTGCTTCGTATTGTAATTTTCTTACAAGATTAATACAAGTACAATTTTATTTTTGAAGTAAATAGTTTGTATAACTCATTATTTCATTCATTTATACTTGTAAATGTCAGATACTCTAAAAAAATCCAAAAAGAAACAAAAAGAATGGTCTATGTGAAAAAGAACCCAAAAGAGTAAAAATAGGGTCAAAAGCATTATTCATGGAACTATACTCTTTTATTTTAGTATGGGATGTCATCATCAAATAGGGGGAGATTGTTGGGTCATCAAAGATTTGAAGATGACCTCCCCTTTCGGCTTGCAATTTTGTATCTGTAAAATGTTGTATTCTCCATATTTAGTTTATTTTATGGTTCTTTGTAATATCTTAGTTATGCCTCAAAAGATCGGTGAATCGAAGATTAACTGAATTCAAAAGGAAGCAAGCATACTAATGCGGATCAAAGACAAATTTTTGTGTTCACTAAGCTATTCCTGCCGAAGATAAGTTCAATCTTTTGGCAGGCATCATCTCTGCCGATACCTCTATTGGCAGAAGTCCCATCTGCCGATTCCCCTTTTATTTGGCTATCATCTTGCCGATTATTCGACAATCATCAACTACCAAATTATCTCTTTGTTCGGCTGTCTCTTTTATAGACAAATTCTCATGATTTAACTATACTTCTTTATCCCCAACATCCTTTTGACTAAAGGAATAGAACCTTCTATTGCACATAGGATATTCACCAAAGTTCTGATCTGATAGTGACTTTCTCCAAAAGATCTCAAAAAAATTTGTACCCGGTATATTTTATTGGGATATTGTCTTATCATAGTACAAAAGTCTCTTTTGTATATTGATAAGTCACTTCAAATATCTCGTAATTTATTGAAGAAAATCTTAAAGATCCAATCCACATTTGACAAGTATCCTTTGCACTCAATGCATTAGGTAGTATATAAGGTGAAGACTCCCTCCATGCAACATACGCTTTTGATAAGAGAAATCAGTGTATTCAAAGAAAAGTTGCCAACTATTTCCTTCATCCTTATAACTTTTTAAACTTAGTGTTTTTCAAAGTTGTGTTCTTAAGGTTCTAAGTGTAAGATTGTTAGAATAGTTTACTGTTCTTTTCCGCAACATTCTTTTATTTACTAAGTGTAATTCTTGATATTTTATATCAATAAAAGAATTAAAATTAAGTGAAATATCTATGTATTATATTCAACCCCCCCTTCTACAATATTGTTTTACTTATTCGGGACCAAAATATATGTTAAGCAGCGCTTCGATCTTGGCCTTGCCAGATGACACGGACGATTTTGTGGTATATAGTGATGCGTCAAGGTTGGGTTTGGGCTGCATGCTGATGCAGCGGGGGAAGGTGATCGCGTACGCATCTCGTCAGTTAAAGGATCACGACACGCGGTACCCTACTCATGACTTGGAGTTAGCAGTCGTTGTCTTTGCGCTAAGAATCTGGAGACATTACCTTTACAGGACACAGTGCCAGAGATTCACGGATCATAAGAGTATTTGCCACCTTTTTGATCAAAAATAGCTGAACATGCGACAACGAAGACAGATGGAGCTGTTAACGGATTACGATTGAAAGATTGAGTACCACCCGGGAAAGCCAATGTAGTAGCCGACCCTCTGAGTCGCAGGGAGAGAGGAGAAATTTTAAATGTAGTGGCTATGAGAGTTGAGGTGACACCAACCTTGTTAGACGAAATAAAGAGGTTTTAAGTGGAAGCACTGGTGGCGGAAAATGTTAAGAAGGAACGGATGGTTGGGCATGCGAATTCGTTAGCAGAGGAAAGCCGTGGATTAAAGTGTTATGACCAGAGGATTTGGGTTCCTAAACTCGAAGAACTGAGAAAGGTCATCCTGGAGGAAGCGCATGAGTCGAAGTATTTGATCCACCTGGGAACTAACAAGATGTATGGGGATCTGAGGCGAGATTATTGGTGGCCGAGAATGAAGAAGGACATAGCCCATTTTGTGGAAAGGTGCTTAACGTGTCTACGGGTAAAATTGGAACATCAGCGACCTTACGGAAAGCTGCAACCCTTAGAAATTCCTGTTAGGAAGTGGGATCACATCACGATGGATTTCGTGAAAAATTTACCTAGAACTCCAAAAGGGTACGACGCGATATGGGTAATTGTTGATCGATTGTCAAAGTCGGCTCATTTTCAACCCATAAAAGAAACTTATTCCTTGGAACGGCTGGCACAATTATACATCGATGAGGTAGTGACCTGTCATGGTGTGCCTCTGTCAATTGTATCAGATTGGGATAGTCGGTTTATGTCATCATTTTGGAGGAGTTTCCAAAGGGAAATGGGATCACAGATAAAGTTGAGTACCGCCTATCATCCTCAGACCGATGGACAGAGTGAACGGACCATTCCAATCTTGGAAGACATGTTGAGGGCATGCGCCCTCGATTTCCAAGGATCGTGGGAAAACCATCTACCGTTGATTGAGTTCGCCTACAACAACATCTACCATGCGAGCATTAAAGTTGCTTCGTATGAACTGCTATATGGTAGGAAGTGTCGCACTCCTCTGTGTTAGAATGAGGTAGGAGAGACACAACTAGCCGAGCCAGCTAACTGCGGATAAGATAGTCAGGTGCGAGAAAGGTTGAAGGTAGCTCGTGACCGTCAGAAGAGCTATGCGGACAAACGACGAAAGAATATATAATTTCTAATAGGGGATAGAGTGAGGTTGAAAATATCTCCCTGGAAGGGAGTGGTACACTTTGGGAAGAAAGGGAAGTTAAGTCCACGCTTCATTGGACCCTTTGAAATTATTGAACGAGTCGGGGGGTGGCGTACAAGTTGGAATTACCCGAAGAATTGCGTAGTATCCATAATACGTTCCACATTTCTAACTTGAGAAAGTGTCTAGCGGACAGTGATATGGCGGTGCCCTTGCAAGACGTGCGAGTGGACGAGAAATTGAACTTCGTCGAAGAGCCGGAGGCGATCGTCGATCGTAAAGTCAAACGATTGAGGAAGAAAGAGATTATTCTGGTGAAAGTTCACTGGAAGTTTCATAAAGGGCGAGAATCAACGTGGGAGTTGGAATTGAAGATGAGGTCCAAGTACCCGGACCTTTTCAACAAAGAAAATCCGGGGACGAAATTCTTTTGAGGGGGGGAGTATTGTAACGACTGTATTTCCTTTTTACCTATTGAAAATTTTAATTTCTGGTCATTTGTATAATAAAAAGAAAGTTTGAGGACCGCCTTTTGAAATTAGACATAATAAGGCTCAATACCCTAAACCCTTCCTCATTTGGCTAAAATCTTAATCTGTGCGGCACTGAGAAAAGGAGGAAAGAAGAGGAGTATTGATTGAAAAGGAGGCATTGAAGAGTTGTTCCTGGAAATCAAAGCAATCTTCTAGTAGGAATTTCTTATTAAGAGGTAACCCTTGTAATCCTTGCTTGGCTTTTGAAATCTTTAATCAATTGGATAAATCTTTGGGTTTTTGAATCCCAGTATAAGGGATTTTAAAGAAATGAGGTTTTGATTGGGAAATTTGGGTTAATGGTTAGATTTAATATTAGGGTTTAAAACTTTGGTCTGTCATCGAGTAAATGGTAGGGAATCGATGGTGGAAATCGGCAATTGTGTGAGACCGATTGCTGTTTTGTTATCACATCGCCGCCGAAAACCGTTCGCTGGGAGTGTCGCCCGCCCCCGGGATCAACCGGGAGGTCCCAACTAGGGATCAACCGGGAGTCCTCCAATACCCGGGATCACTCGGAAGATTCCACTCGGGATCAACCGGGAATGCCCAACCCGGGCTCTACCGAGAACACCCAACCGGGGATCTACCGGGAATCCTAGACTCGGGGCCACCCGGGAGCCACTAACCCGGGCCATCCGGGAGTGCTTTATCCAGGCCACCCGGGAGTTACCCCAAGTGCCGAAGCTGGGTCTCTCAACCGAACCAAGAGAGAGGGAGATCGTGAGTCGTGACCGGGACTAATCTAACCCGTAGTTATCGGGTGATTCCAAACCCAGTACCCAGGGTCTAACTCGGGTGGACTATTGGCTCGATACAAGAGATTTAATGTCGATGATATATATATATATATCTTTGTAGGAACTCGCATCGTTTTGGGAGTGAGTTTGGTTCGTGTGTTTAAACTTCTCAAATCTAGGTGAGTTCCCTGATTCGATTACTTTGTAATTGGAAAATGATTACTATGCTGTTATTTTCACCATGATATCCATATGCGGGTTTAAGGTTTTGATAATCGTGAAATTAGTTTGTTATCTGTTAATATCTTGCATATGTTCGTCTAAGCGTTAATATTTATGTGGAATTATGTTTGTACCGTAAGGATCTTATGCCATGGCTTATGGGATACCATCGGGGATGGTTAAACCGGGTGCCCGAAATTCGTTTCCTGTGAACATGGAGACGACATCGACTAGGGGCCCGTATGGGGATGTACTGGGGGCCCCGAGTGTGGTTGTTCGTACAATATGCCAGTAACCAATTCCGGTTACAGATTTGTTCGTGGTTTGTTAAATGCGGAGTTTAGTATTTGTAAATTAAATATTTTGATCTGTTTTTCTTACCGTATTTTAAAACTACCCGAGGTGTGGGAATTCACTAGACCTTTCCGGTCTAACCCCCGTTTTCAATCTTCTTAAAAACCCATTTTCAGGTAAGGGATCTGTTGGGGCTTCCTCAAAGAGAAAAGAGAAGTGTTAAGAGCTTTAGAGTGAGTCTGGCGACAGTTCGATTAGAGGCGGTGTTAATGTGGACTTTTAGCTTCTCGGCTGTAGCAGAATTATTGTCTTTGGAACTATGTAATTTTTTTTCTTTCTCTCTTCCGTATTCTTGTATGGGGTCCCGGTTTTGGGATGTTAAATTTATGTTAAGCTATGCTCGTTTCGGGGTGTTACAGATTGTTTCAGAGTTGACATTCACTATGACAGGAACTTGGAAAAAGAAACGACAAACATATGTCATATTTACATAAAAAAATGTGACAAAACATATACTTATATAATTATAAAAACATGATAATGCAATATATGTAACACCCGTAATTTTCGGTAAGTAGAAGTCACCTCTCTATCCGTTTTTGTGGTTTCTAAGTTGTGGTTTTACGTTAGGGAACATATTGCTTTTAGTTCCTAAGCGAATTGGGGGTTTCTGACGTGAAAAGTGAAATTTCGAGGTTCAACATGCTCTGGGCGACAATGGCCGACGACTATGCCAGAAGGCATTATCGCGTGGCATTGCCGCGGAGATCAAACCACCTGCGGTACCATCTGGGTGACTATTCCTGGCCAGAGTGCCCGAGGGCACAATCGCAAGGCACTGTCGCGGGGAGGCAACCGGGCTCGGTACAACCCGGGCGATTGTGCATAGCGAGAGTGCCATGGCACAATCGCGTGTCATGGTTGTGGTTGGGCATCAGTCTGTTAAATGTGGCGATTTTCCTATCCTTCCTTATTTTTATTTCACCCACCTCTTCCCTTTCTCTCCCAAATCGACCTCCCACCCTCTTTAACGAACCCTAGCTGATCTTGGGGATTTTCTTGGAAATCAAAGTGTTATTTTATCACCACAACTTGAGATTTACAACGTCTTGTTCTAGATTCATGTGTTCATCTCCATTCTTTCTAGGTTTTGGGGGTTTTGCTTAAAATCTAAGCGGTAAGTCCAACCTCCTCTCTCCCGAACCTTTTATTAAGTTATGAACGTGCCATTGATGACATTCTAGTCCATATGTTTCTTAATTTCGGTGTGGATGATTTTGGAGAATTTGGGTCAAAATTAGGGTTTTGGTCAAAATGGGGATTTTGATATAAGATGTTTGGGGAACAATTCTAAATGGTTGGATATGACTATTTATGGTTGGAAGCTTGTGGATCTAGGTATTTGGGTCCAGAAATGTTAGTTGCAGTTCGTGTGGGGGTAATAGAGTAAGAACCATACCAGAAATGATCACTGGTCTTGTGGATGTGATCAAGTGTACAACAGTAAGAACAATAAAATTTATTACCTGAAAACCTGAGTAATTGATCTTTTGAGTATTTGAGGTCAGGTTTACCTTTATGCTCTTTGTTCTTCTTTGCTTTGTGAACATGTACACATGATGTCTTTCCATTCAGCTCATCTTTCTTGTCATCTTTGACCGATTTCTTCATCCAGGCTAGTTTCTCTTTCTTGTAGCTTTTTCTTCTTGAAGATGTATCTGAACCATCTAAATATTCATCAAAGAAAATGTTAGATCGACGAATCTGATTAAAATATTTAACTGACCTTTGTGAAGAGACAGATTTCTGAGTAGAACTTGAAACAGACTTTTCAAGCTCTTTGATCTTTGATGCAAAGATGTCTCTTTCTTTCTCAAGTTGGTCAATCTTCTTTGAGAACTCAGACTTCGTCCTTTGCTCTTTCAACGCAGAAGCAGACAGTTCAGACAACATGGAAGTTAGCCTTTTGATTTCAGACTCAAAGATGGATCTTTCTTCTTCAAATCCTTTTTCTGAATCATTTCTCTGGCCGGATAATTATTTAAAGAATCCTACATTCTTTTGTTTTATGGCCTTCTTTTCTTTATCAAATTTCTCTCTTTCCAAAATCAGTACTTTCTCAAAATCAGACACTTGTTGAGAAAGTTTTAATCATTTGAGTTCCACTGACTTCTTCTCTTCAGCACTCTTCCTGGAAAACTCAAAAAAGTTCTTAGTGAACTCTTTCTTTTTACTTTCAAAATCAGATTTTTCTCTGACCATCGTTTGTTCCAAGTCAGATATTCTTCTTTGAAGCTCAACATTTGAACTTTCCAAGACAGATATATTCTCTTTGAAAGCCTTCAACTTGTTTTGAAGCTCAGCTGATTCTGCTTGTAGCTCAGGTAATTTTTCTTCAGTTGTCTTCAGTAGGCTTTGAAGATTTATAATCTCTCTCTCTTTCTCTTTTATCTCTTTTTCCTTCTCATAGACAATGCCTGAAAATTTAGACATATTATCAGTACACTTTATACATTCAGGAGTTTTAACACAGTTGAACAATTTAAGTTGCAACTCCTGAATCCTTTTGAGATATTCTGAATTTTTTATTTTCAGATCATTTCGTTCAGCTTCAATAACAGATATCTCATATTTGTACAAACTTGACATCTTGAATAAGAAAACAGCTTGATAAGAATGATCGTTCTCAAACTGTAAATCAGAAAATATTTGATCACAATCAGAACAATGTCCCCCTCCGCAGACTTAGCACGGGGGTCCCGCTAGAGAAAAAAATTTCACATTTAAAGGACATATTACAGTTTTGAAAATTTTAACTAAGTATGGAAAAGACACTGTTTGCGCAAGATTGAGTTTGTCGTAAGCAGTGTGTTGCGCAAAGGAAGCTATGCGCAAGCCAAGTGAAACGCAAAGTAGGTTTGCGTGACCTACTGGAGACGTAAAGTAAGCTTTGCGTGTGTGCCTTGATGTGCAAAGTGAGCTTTTCGCAATGGTCTTGAAGCGCAAAGTGAACTTTGCGTAATGGTCTTGATGCGCAAAGTGCAGCTCTCGTAATCCGCGTATGGCCCAAAGAAACTTTGCGTGAGACTCGGCTTTGCGTGACCAACTAGATACGCAAATGAAGCTTTTGTGTGACCAACTAGATACGCAAACGAAGCTTTTGCGTGACCAACTAGATACGCAAATGAAGCTTTTGCGTGACCAACTAGATACGCAAACGAAGCTTTGCGTGATAGGCTTCAAATGCAAATGAAATTCTTCTTAAAGCTCGGATAAGCTTGCACAAACGACTATGAAACTTGCGCAAAGTGAATGAACTTGCGCAAACCAAAGATGAACTTGCGCAAAACGAGTTCTTGACTGATTCTTTCTCAAATTGATTCAAACCTGCAAATTTGATCTCAGAAATTTATCAGACACATCAATAATCACTACGAAACACAAATATACTATCAAATTTCGATTAAAAACAACAAATTGCTTATTCTCGATGAAGAACAGTGTTCGAACAAGTTTTCAAAAGAAAATCAAAATTCAAAAATTGAAATCGATTTTGTTCAAATTGTGAGATGTAATCCAAACAAGAATCAATCCTAAACATAAATCGAACTCAATGATTCCACTTTCTTATACCAAAAACGATTTTTCACATAAAATTCTGATGAACAGAACCCAAACTCGTTTTCTTGAAATTTTTTTCAGAAAATCAGATTTTCGATCTAAAACTCCAGATTTCAATTCAAACTTTGATCAAATCATTTCTGAAAAGTTTGGTTTAGCTCTGATACCAATTGTTAAACATAAAATCCCAATACAATCAAGCAATTCTCATAAAATCAACATTAAAGTCTAGAGAGAGAGAAAGTAGATCTCGTATTCATAAGTCTGATATTACAATATGAGCTTCGTTGTTACAAGATTACACAAGCCAAACCTATTTATACCAACATATCTAAACAAGACTTAATGACTAAGTAAATGCAAAACATACTTTGACAATCCTAATACAATGACAATGTTGACTTTTACATCTTTGACTTTCCACATTAAATCTTGGATACAATATTTAGACTTAACAGATTTGGCTTGAGGATTCAAATTTCTTCAAAGGAGTTCAAGTTGGGGAAAATCTAGATTTAGCCTAAATTTAGCAAGGTGAGTTCAAGTTGATTTGTGAAAACATTGTACATGCAAAAAATGTCAATTTTAGAGTGTTTATGTGTTTTACATGATTATTATCAAATGTTGAAATCTTTGATAGTTTTGCTATTTAAACTAATAAGATTTTATAAACCTTGTGAAACACCACATTTGGGATTTTTGGACATTTTGACAAATAAATCATAAATAAAAGTATTTTGATGATTTATCTTATAAATGGAGAGTACTTGGTGGAAATGAACTTTTAACATATATTTTGGGAATATGCATAAATTATGTTATGGGACGTTTTGCCGTTTTGGAAGTGTAAATGGTGTGAGTTCTTTTAGAAAAAAAAGTTGTCCCATCATATTGTTGTTTTTTGGGTTATTCATAAGTATAAAGTATATGTTTGCACAAACGTAGGTTGTTTACGTTTTACCACATACTATGGCTTTTAACATATGGTTGGTTGAGCTTAAGGCTAAGTTTTTGTCTTTATCGGGTCTTGGGGACATTTGTCCGGTTTTAATAGCTAAAGGTCGAGCTTTGGGTGTGAGTTGCATTTATTGCATTTTATTTGGAGAATACATGTTTTGGGTGTGTGCGTCATTCATTTGGAGTCATGTATTTTAGACTGTAAAGTATTGGATCCATAAACATGTAAGTCAGTCATATTTATTAGTGAGTAGTTTTGATATTCTCACTTTGGGGAAATATGTCGTGTTGGCATTGTTGTTGTCCCGGTTTTGTGGAGATGAACCTTTATGGGTTGTACTCTGGGACCATGAGTTTTGTGATATAGATGCTCTAACTCTTGTGCATGAGGGTTGAACGTCTTGGGGTCATCAAGTAAGGAGTTTGAGACTCCTATCTTAAATGGTAGTAAGTAGGCACTAAAGGTCGAATGAGAACCTTGAGGTTCTAACTTACTAGAAAATGAACAAGCAATAAGACCGTGTATCCTTAAGGTGTATCTTGGCAAAGCAGGCAATAAAGGATACAACATCGTTGGGGACTTGAGGTGTAGCTTATTAAAGCAGGCAATAAAGTCCGACTTGAGGTGTAGCTTATTAAAGCAGGTACTAAAGTCACGATCTGAGGTGTAGTTCGATAACATAGATATGTGGCTTAACTTTGTGTTCCGCCCCGTACAATGGAAGCGGGTCTCCCCCGTCACCGAAAGGTATTGTTTGGGTATTTAATTTTATTATCCGTGTTTTTTCGGTGATGTTTTATATATATGGGTTGTTATCCATGATTTATGGGTTGAGTATTATGCCCCACCCGTGTTTTGGGTGTTTTGGGATATAAAGTTTTATCCGCGTTTTCGTAAATTGGGAGTTTGATTTATATTCTCGTTTTGAGTGAGTTTTGGGTTGAATTTACTTTAAGACAAAATGTTTTATATTGGGGTTTCCGTATTTAAAATTGTGTGGGTTGGAAAACGTTTATATTGGTGTTTCCACCACCTAAAATGCATGTTAATGGAAAACGGGTCGTTTTCATATTTAAAGTAAATCATTTTGAAAGACTATGATTTGAACTGCATTCTTTCCTTTTTACGATATATTTATTCATGTGAAAAACTTTTGAACTCACTAGGTGTTAGCCTAACCTTTTTATTTGTCGGCATGTGCATCAGCTCCCGGTTGGCAATAGTACTAGCAACACCGTGAATAGATGAGTACTAGTTATATGCACGATGGTGAATCGCTTGGTGAAGTCTTTCACATTTATCTTGTGAATAGCAACTTGTATTTGAGTTTAGTAATACTCGACCTTTTATTAGTCTTTATGTAGGACTCTATTCATTTTGTTGATGGTTAATTCATGAATCGTATTTCAAGTTTGGACTTGTCGTAAGAGATTTTATCCATCTTTGAGGTATTATTGAAAATTTTAAATTAGTTGTTTTTTTTTAATTTGAGGTTGTTACAATAAACCTAAGTACAATCATATGTGATTGCACATGAGAATGGTGATACTCATGTATGTAACAATCAACATCACATATGATGTTAATAATATATTTAACTATTCAAAATATCAGTATGGGACGAGGAGATCTTTACACAAATTACCACAATCACAAATGATTTTGTTCACATCTGTTACCTTAAAGGTCAATACCCATTTATTAAATAAAACAATGTACATCAACCATGAATCACAAATTATTACATTTGATATGAATGTTAATATTGTTCTTCATCGTAATGAAATTCTTCATAAACTAATACCAACAAAACCTAAACTATTAATAACTACGAATCAAAAAATGAATTACCTTCAACTTCCTCCATTACTATAACCCCACCATCCACATCATTGAGATTGTTAATCGGAACTTTGAACATATCAACTTGATTTGTTGGATCAATTGCATAAACATAATTGGTTTCATCTACCAAGTCACATCAGATCGTTTCGATTAACGACTCAATCGAAGGCACGAACATATAATTTATTTTTAGGTTTCTTAACTACACCAACCCAGGATCGGAATAAAGGATATGGAAGAAATACAAAAACACTTGTTGCTTCAAGAAACGTAGACGATGCATCTCAATTTTGAAAGAAATACAAAAACATTGATTGTTATGATCCCGAATTTTAGGGAAGTAAATACTATCCAAAAATACTGAATTGGGGGAAGATTACATATATACCCTTTTCACCTATTTTATGGATATTTATATTTTTTAAAATTTGATTGGTTGAGATTTGTCCTCTTATTCTCTTAGATAGTTATCATTCTTGTATAAACCTTTCTCTCTCTCTCTCTCTGTATATATATATATATATATATATATATATATATATATATATATATAGGGAGGATCAAAAGAGAACAATAACTATTTAAAAGAACACGAGAACTAACAAAATCATTAATGATTTTACATTAAAGCACAAAAAAGCCACGCGGACCTGAAGTCGTGGCCAAAGTCCCTTTTTTCGTGTGTTAATGTAAAATCACCAACGATTTTGTTAGTTTTCGTGTTCTTTTAAATAGGTATTGTTCTTGTTTGAACTCAACTCTAACTCTCTCTCTCTCTCTCTCTCTCTCTCTCTCTCTCTCTCTCTCTCTCTATATATATATATATATATATATATATATATATATATAAAGAGTCAGGTTCATACGAGAACAATAACTAAGTAAGATAATAGGAAAACGGTTGGATCACATTTGATTTTACACTAAAATCATATGTAAAATCACATTTGATTCATGCAACTTTGGCCACGACTTGAGGTCTCGAGACACGTCGCCTACGCACCCTTGCGTTGACCGTTAGTTTAAAATCACATGTTATTTTGCACGTGATTCGACTATTTTTGTTTTTGAAAAAAAATTGACTATTTTTTTATTCTCTTATTTTGTTACTGTTCTCGTTTAAACCTCTCTCTCTCTCTCTCTCTATATATATATATATATAGTTGGGTTTACGTGAAAAACACCAATTTTCGTGAAAAGGTGAGAAATGTAAACCATACATAACATAATGTAAACTTATCTGAAAACCTATGAATATAACTTTATATTGTGTCAAAGTATGTGGATGTTATCACCTTCACAAAATTTAATGTAACTTTTTTAATACATAATAAACGTCACGTGAATGCATCACCTTTACAAAATATAACTTAGTTATATATATATATATATATATATATATATAGAGAGAGAGAGAGAGAGAGAGAGAGAGAGAGAGGATCAAATGAGAAGTTGCATGGGCAGACCTACCCTTTGGGGTATGGTTTCCCGTGAAACCATAAAATTGTAGGGCTTAAATGTAAAATTTTAAAGGTATATAAGTGTGAAACCATAAGTTTTTAGGGGATGAAACCATAAACATTATAACCTTATGGAGTTTAAATAAAAAAATAAAAAATAAAACGTGGCCATGATTCCAAATTTGAGAATGATGCTTGGAAATCAGTTACACTTTTAATCCTTCCAAAACTTTAGTTGTATTAAATTACTTCCCTTCCTTTTTCAATTTTCATTTTATACACTTATCATATTTATTAATTAATCAATTATTAGCTAAAATACATTAAAAGTAAGTATTTTCTTTTACAAATCACGTCGTTAGAGAGGTCTCATCGATACCTTAGAAACGAGTCCAATATTAAATATTTTAAAAATTAATTATATTTTTAATGTTAACACAAATAAAAAATAACATATTTGTAACGCTAGTTGCATGTATATGATCCAGACGGATCCACATGAAGTGGTGTGGTATCCTGTTCAACCACAAAGTTTGTTCCATACCGTGTAAATTTTTAAGTTAGGTAACGTTGAAACTATTGAAAGTTTAAGAATTTGTGTTAAATTTTATAAAGAAAAACTTGGATTTTTTTTAAAAGTCAGAATAATTTATTAAGATTTGAGGCTAAATTTTGTTAGTAGCTAATTTATTGTTTTTAATAAAACCGTATTTTTTGATTATTTTATATTTTATATTACTATAGCTAATTGGTGCAACCACTTTGAAAATATTCTGGATCCGCCTCTGAGAAATTGATCAATTTGCGAGAAAGAGATAAGTTCCAAGATCAAATATGATTACACGTGACACGAACGCTTAATCATATATGATTTAACCAATCCAAAAAAACACATGAGCGACTTGGTGAATGCTACCAAAGGTCACGTGGGAAGGTCACCCGCTATGTACCGGTCAACGCAACTTGTATTTAATGATTTAATCATATATTATTAAGTGTGCGTATTACGTGTAATCATATATGACATTTAAACTTATCATCTTCCCGTGAATCGTTCGTCTTCTAGTTTGAACCTGACTTATATATATACACCATTTCAATTTCAACTATATAAATGACCAGACAAATTTCCTTAAAAATCAGTAGTGCCATCTCTCTTAGACAGAAAACTCCGACACAAAAATCGATCATGTCAAGTATTTCCTACATTTCAGAATTTAGTTTAATGGACATCTCAAATCAACTATAAATAATCCAAAAAACCGGGTTTGGTTGCTACCTTGAACCCAGACAATATGGGAAATAATTAGTGTATAGGGTTTGAATTTGGAGTTGGACTTGATATGAGATTTTGCCAACCAAGTACCCGACAATGTGACAAAATTAGTAAGGCTAAGAATATAAATAGCAAAACACGGATGATAAAAGAACACAAAGGGGAAGTCAAAAGCACATGGTGGGTTGTTCATCTACTTGCCTTCCATATTGACTTGTAGTTTTCAATGTATATCTTCATTGCCCTATTTAATGGTTTCAACTCAAGGTTATTTTGGTCAATTTTTTGTTTTTGGTAACCGTGGGTTTTCGGGCAAGTTTACGCGCACCGACTAATCCCCGGACAACCACGAATGGTCTGGAGTCATCGCATGTGAACCTCCATGGCCACAAGAGCTTTGACAGCGACTGGAAAAATAAATCAGGGAAAAAGTCGAATATGTATGAAGTTTTCGTTAACATAAATAAAGATTAGGCCTTGAGACTCGTTTTTATAGGTCTTCCATTCAAGTCTTGTTATAGTTAATAGGAATTCTTTTTAATGTTATTTTTAGGATTTCATATGATTAGTAGAGGTGTACATAAAATGATCTCCTGACGATTAAAAGAAAAGTTTTTGTTTAACAACAAAATAAGATTGAATTTATTTTTATACAAATCCTCTTTTATTCGGTTTGAAACGTCAAGTTCATTGAATTTTGATAGTACTTGTGCATTGTTCAAACACATTTTCTTTATAAAAACATTTTTTAGATACATGACCAAGGGGCTGTTTGGTTGGTTTTCCATTAAGTTCTGTATGGATAAAGTTGTCTTTGTGGATTAATCTGTCTGTATAGATTTAGAAGGTTTTTATTTGAGAGAGTTTTTTCATAGATGGAATGAATGTGTTTTTAATGGGAGAGACTGGTTTGGAAAAAAACTTGGCTTTCTGCATAAAGCTCCCCCTTAAAATCTTACTGAATAAGCCACTTTCTATATCATTAAGCCACTACCAAACAGTCATATATATGTGACTGAATAAGCCGTGAGTCTCATTAAGCTCATTAAGATGCTAACAAACATACCCTAACTTTTAATGACAAAAATGGATATGCTACTAAACAATTTGACTTACACAATTAAATCATAATTAGATTCATGAGAAATACATAATTATTTATTTACTAGTATACTCCCTCCATCATAAATAAATGTCCACAATAAAAATGACACATGGTTTAAAAAATGTGTAATTATTACGTTTTTTAAATAACTAAATAACAGTTTTACCCTTAATGACAGAGAGGGAAACTTTTTCCATCTCATAATTAAAGGTCAAATGGGAAAAGTGGAAACTTACTTTTGAAAATGGAGACTTATTTTGGGATAAACTAAAATAGAAATATGAACACTTAATTTGCGACGAAAAGAGGGTACAACAAAATAGGGTTATTAGGATGCATAATCGTGTTATTAGAGTATTTCATAAGAATTCTGGGTTTATAGGATCAAAAGTGCACGTCTTGTACATGCATTTCAATAAGTTATAAAGTTCTATACTTAGGAAAATTGAACTATTAGACGATGCCGAGTAATCCAAGTATAGAACTATCTATTAGTTTTTTATATGCCAGTTCTTGAATAAAAATAATGGATACTTTCATAAACTTCTTTCAAGAACTTTCATCTAAAAATACTAAGATGGCGTTTGGTTCGTGGAATGGAATTCGATGGAATTGGAATTCATCAAGGAATTTGACTTTGAATGAATTGGAATTGGAATTTGATGGAATTTGACCACACATTTTGGTCGCGTTTGGTGGTTGGATGGAATTGGAATTGGAATTGGAATTGGAATCGGAATCTGTTGGAAAGAAAATGAATTCCATAGGATACCCCGTGGAATTGTGAAATCCGTGTTTGAAGGAATTTGATGGAATCCGTAGGATTCCTTAGTTTTAATTATGTGAACCAAACAAGACTTTGGAATTTGGTCAATGGATTTGGACATTCCAATTCCATTGAATTCCATCCAATTCCGCGAACCAAACACCCCCTTGAATTTCAACAACTACTCTATTTTAATAATTTCAACATTAATTATATTACTAAAATCTTTTATAAGTTTATCATCGCAATACACTTTAAAAATAACTTCACGAAAAAATGTAACACATTCAATCTCGTTGGTGGAAACAATTAAAATAACATATATCTATCCTCAATCTTAACGATATCTCTTCGAATTTGGAGATTTCTATCTTTTCTCTCTCTTCTTTTATCTATTTTAACACAGACAGTGGAACGAAAAAAATTCTAAAATCTCTATTTTAGTGTAACTGTTGGAAACATGTTATATTTTTATAACAATAGACCCAATATCACACCCAACTAACGCATATCTTATCAGCATAGTGTAAGAATAAGTTTTTGTCAGTTATTCACAACTAAAGAATAAATGTTAATAGACCTTGGAATGAAGTTTCAAATACGAGGTTGTATGTGTGCAAGAGAATTATGATTGGTTTATCATGGCGACCTCCATAGAAAAAAAACAAGATGTTTCATGTACGAAAGTTGGTGGACGTACACACTTGTTCAAAACCCCAATTGCATCCCAGTCACCCTCAAACGAACAAAAAAGTATAGGGTCATATACTGAAAGGTAAATATCTAGATACTAGCAGGATACTTCGTGTATTAACCGTGTGAAAATTAATAATTATGGAAATTGAGTGTAAGTTTGCTCAATAGACCAAAGTTTGGAGGTTAAGGTGTAAAGTTTGATAAAAAGGGATTAAACCCTAAGGACCCTAATTTATTTCCATTTCTGGCGGCTGAGATTTTGTTCTAGAGAGAAAGAGTCCAAGGCGATTTGGAGAAGAGAGGTAGGGAAGGAGCAAATTTCAAGTGAAATCAAGCATACTCTAACCCTATTCAAGGTAAGTTTAATCTCTATTGTTGCCTTCTTGGTTAGTCTTTGATTATTTTGGATTAGGTGAGTAGAATGGTTTTCCCTTTTAATGTTCTTGTCTGGATTGGGACTTTGAACCCTAGATGTTTGCTTGAAATCGTTTGGAACACGTTAAAATCAAGGAAGTTGTTTTGGATGAGCCTTGGGTGACGTTTATGTCGCCGGTCACTGACAACCCCACGGTAAGGTTCGAAACCGCCGCTAGACTTGGCCTAGCCGATCGAGTGTATTGGGGGCCCGGGTACTTCCCAACCGGGTGACTTCGGGTGCGTAACTACCGGATGACACCGGGCATTCCCCTGTTGGGCGATCCCGGGTGATGTTGAGAGCCTGGTGCCCCGAGGACCTTCCTTGCCGAGTGATCTCGGGCGGCGCATGGGAACCGTGAGACCCCGGGTGATCCCGAGTGGTATCCTCACTGGGTGAACCCGGGTGTGGATGACCAGGTGATCCCGGGAGCTCGCGACCGGGTGATCCTGGGCCTTTTACCGGATGAACTCGGGAATTTCCAATCAGACTCGTCGGAGGAATTCTTTTGGATCTTATAAGCTCGTTTAGAGTTCGTGAGTCGAGATTTGAGAGTCTTAAATTCTAGAGAGAGAGAGAACGAGTTATCTTTTGAGAGGGATTTTCACCTAAGCCTAAGCCATAAGGGTAAACGGGGGACTTACCACTCTATTATATTTTATGCAGTAGAATATTTACTGGGCGATAGTGGGAGGTGTAAAGCGAGAGGCGACAGGTGACTTTTTCTAACCAAAAATCTATTTGATGATGACGCCATATTTTTATATATGTGAGACTTTGTAACTAAAAGTGTGGTGATCTGTGTTTTGTACTAAACACATGTAATGTTATGAGATCGCATGTCTGTTAGACTAGAATTGTATTCAAGATTAAAAACGGGTCTGTATTGTCATTGTGTAATAGTTTGAGGGATCATGTTGTAAAGTGAACAAATGTTGACTTAGTATAAATAGGTTTCCTTTTTGTTAGATTTTGTAGACAAGCATGCACACTAGATACATTCAGAGAGGATTTGGTAAGAACCCGCACACAAAGAACACACATATGTGAGACATGTGATTACGTGTTAGATCTATCACTTCGATGTAATCTGTGAATGATCTAATAAAAATTGTGTTCTTAATCTGTGGTGTGAATTACATGCTAGTAAATCTGGGTCACATTTGGTATCAGAGCTTAGATCAGAAAATTCAGAAAGATACGAATGTCCAAGAAGAAAGTCACTGTTGCATTGAAATTAAGTTTTTGATTTTATGGTGTTTTGATGTGAAATTAGTATCACTGTGATCACACATAGTAGAGGAAAAATTCTTGTGTTGGTTTATTAATCAATTAATCAACAGATTGCAAGAATTTGATCGATTTGTACATTTCCAGAAAGTTGTTTTTCGCGAATTACCATGGATCGATTTCCACCTCTGTGATTGTTCTTGATGAAATTCACTCTGTAGGGTTGTTCACGATGATATAGAGATCATTTGTACAAAGTTTCAGATCCTAATTTCAAGGTTTGAGTGGAAATTGGTGGATTTTTGTGAAAATATTGTCGAGATTCAAAGAATTCGCAGAGATTATGAAGAACTCGCAAGAAGAATTCGCAGAGTCAAGGAATTCGCAGATGAGTTTATCTTGTTAATTCTAAGGACAGAATTCGCAGAGTTCCAAGAATTCGCACAAGAGTTATTTTTGAGAAGTAAAAATTCGCAGAGGGTATCATACGAAAAACCAAGAATTCGTAGAAGACACATGTACGAATTGTACAGAATTCACATCCGAGTGATCTACGAAAAGTTCAGAATTCGCATTATAGTGATATGCGAAAAGCTTTAAATTCGTATCCTTTTGCTTACGAATTGTGTTCCTTATACGAGTTCTTGATTGTGTGTGTCTTGCGAATTGTTCATACGAATTCTTGATTGCTTACGAAATGTTGCGTGCGAATTGTGTTGTGAGTGACTTGCGAATTCTCACATACGAATTCTTGTATACGAATTCTGTGAATAGTATACGAATTATGTACTTGTGAATATTTTTGAGTGATTTTATGTGATTTTTACTATAATTTTTTCTTATTTTCTGATTAAAGATCATTTCTAGCAAGTCTGCGTAGGGGTACAATTTTTCTTATTTTCTGATTAAAGATCATTCCTCTGATTAAAGATCATTTCTTGCGAATTTTTCTTATTTTCTGATTAGCGGGACCCCCGTGCTAAGTCTGCGTAGGGGTATATATTTCTTAGTGTGATTAAAATTTCTGATTTTTTAGTATTTTTTTTTCAGATATCATCATGCCTTACACAGATGAAAAAGGAAATCTGGTGCTAACCAACAGAGATTGTGCTTTAGCGTACATGTCAGAGATTCCAGCACTGGAAGTTGAAAACAAGAATCTGAAGATTCAGAATTCATCTCTTATTGAACATATTAACAAATTGAAAGATGATAAATCTTTAAAGAAAGATTTTGTTGACTCTGAATGTATCTCTAACTCTAAAATTGATTTTGCAAGAATCATTGAGTCAAAAGAGAAGGAGATTTCAAATATGCAAACTAAGCTAAAGAAGTTTGAAAGTCTTAATTCAAGCTCTGCATGGTCTAATAAGGAAATAATGCAAAGAGAGCTAGATGAACTGAGAAGAAGAGCAAACATCTCAAGTGAAACTTGTGAAGGGCTGAGAAAGACAAATTCTAAATTTTTTGCTGAAAGAGATAAGCTGAAAGATAAAGTCTTCAGTCTTGAGGTTAAGATAAATATGATGAAGGAAAACGCAACCCATGACAAAGACAACATAAAAGCCCAAGATGAGTTGAAGAAGATTGAGAAGAAGAGAAAAGAAATTTGTGGGTCCAACAATACTATATCAAGTTCTTAGATTAAACAACACAAAAAGATTACCAACCTGTATTGATTATAACAAATGGTTACACGGTTGATCGATTAAAGCTTTGATTGTGTTCTTTGTGTTTTTCTCTCTAATACACCTTTTTGTGTATGTTTGTATGTGTGAATTGTTATCTGATATTGTTAGAGAGATTGAGATATCACCTCTAATCTAAGTGTGTCTAACACACTATCTACAACTTGCAAGAGCAAGTTGTAATATTAAACAATAAAACTAACTACTAAATATCTAGATATTATATAGCTAACTAAACTAGAAACTAACTTAGCTTTTACAATACTAGAAACTAGATATTTTAAACTAAGTTAACTTGATATAATAAACAAACAATTACATTGACATTTATTACAAACGACATAGACTTTAATATTGAGAGTCGACGCTTTAGCATCAGATTGCGATCTTCAGATTGGATGATCTTGAATCCAATGAGACTGTGTCTTAACAATCTCCCCCTTTGGATCAAGATCATTACGAAAATGATTTTAGCAATTCAGTCTTCTTGTTTAGCTCAGAAGATGCAATCTCTTTCTCTAGCTCTTAAATCAACATGTCTTTTTCTAACAATCTCCCCTTTTGAAGAGTGGACGTGATTCTTGAAACATGTGATCTTTGCCATTTCTTGTGTAGTCATTCTCCCCCTTTTTGATATTAAGTGCAACGACTTCATCAAAATTATTTGTAAGAAATGTCTATCTTGCGGTTAGAGCCCCTGATCCGTCAATTCAAAAGATATTCATCCAGATCTTTGCAAATCTAGACAAAATAGTCGTGTAACACCTGAATCAACTAATGAATCAGTTATAATGCCTGTCAGTAACACTAAGTCACTGTGTGTAACGAATACACATTGGAAAGGAGCTGTTTGATGTTGATTCCCCCAGGGCTTCCATTTAATCATCGAAACACCACAAAGGTAATTTCTATAAACGTTATGACAAAGAAACTAATTCCTTGTGTGTTCGTGCTTGTGGTAGAAAGAATTAAGCACTTGATGATTGCTTATAGGCTCAAAATTGTGTAAACCACTGAGACAACAGTAAGTTAAACACATACTCAATTTGCATGATTGAAGTGTGAAGGTGGGGCAGACTTCCTTCTTTTCAATATCCAGATTTTCCAAATGAAAATCAGATAGCAAATGTGCTGCGTCCCCTTTGAAAATGTGAAACACTTTCTTGTTGAGAAGAAAATGAGTAGATAGTGAGGTTTGATCAAGAGTTGGCATAGGTTATTTTCCTGTTTCTATAATGTTCACCAAAGAATTGTGAAACACTAGTAATGTGGCTACCCGACTCAGAAAAAGTTGGTGCAGAGTTGTGATATTCTTTTTAACTCTGTTCTCACACGCTCTTTCTTTTAAACATTTTGCTCACTCTAATCAAACTTACTTTTTCTGTTTGATACACTCATTTCTTTTGACTTCTCACACTCAATCACTATGGATTAACTTCTTGGGTAGAAATCACTGGTTAACGTGATTCCATAGAAGTTGTGTTAATTCCTAGCACAATGAAATTCATGTTTTCCTATGATGCACGTGATGCTCAGATTGGTTTAACTATTTCAGTTAAAGCACAATTTAGATCATTGAAAACATTTAAATTACACTCCCAAAATATAAAATCTGTTGAAAAATCGGGAAGTGGTTTGAACATTAAAAACAATGTTTTCTATGATTGAAAGTTGTTCTTCTTTCAACCATATATGAGATGAAGATAAAGAATTATACCTTTACGTACGATCTTTCATCTCTTGAAGCTAAGCTTTAAGTCATAAACATATGAACTTGTAAGCGTTTCTCAAAAATTCCGCAAAAGTCTTATGTCAAGTCAAAGTAAAATTTATTCACTTAAAATGAAAATACAAAAAGCAGTAAAACTTTGTAAAGTACGAGTTCTGATCAGAAATAATCAGAAGTCATATCCGTACTCCCTTTTGACTTGAAGAGCTCCCCCTAAAATCTTGCATTACAAAAGAAATTTGACATTAAAAAGTACATGCACAAATTTTATGAGCTCCCCCTCGAAGTAATATTGACCAGATGCCAATTTCTTCTCATTCTCCCCCTTGGATCATGAACATTTGATAGAAGTGCAGATATCAATCAGAGTTAAGAATGAAGAAATGATGAAAAAGTATACAATTTAGAAAACTTTGTTAGGTAACTACTGATTAAATCTTAAGATTTAGCATACCAAGCTTAGAGACAAGAAAGTTAAACCTCTTTTCGTCTAAGGGTTTGGTGAACAAATCGGCAAGCTGATAATCAGTTTTTACAAAGAAAAGTTCAATTGTTCCTTTTTCAACATGATCTTTAATAAAGTGATACCTGACATCTATGTGCTTTGTCTTGGTGTGTTGAACAGGATTCGCTGATATTGCGATGGCGCTCTTGGAGTCACAGTATATCGGGATTTTGTTGAAGTGGAAACCGTAGTCGCGTAATTGAGTTCGCATCTATAAGACCTGAGAACAGCAAGTAGCAGCAGCAACATACTCTGCTTCGGCCGTGGAGGTTGAAACACAAAGTTGCTTCTTCGATGCCCAACTTACGAGTTTGTCACCGAGGAACTGTACGTGTCCTGACGTGCTCTTCCTGTCTAACATACAACCTGCATGATCTGCATCTGTGTAGGCTGTTAGTTCAAAACTAGTATCTTTAGGATACCACAGACCAAGATCTACAGTGCCCTTCAGATACCTAAAAATGCGTTT
This sequence comes from Arctium minus, assembly GCA_954870635.1. NCBI lineage: Eukaryota > Viridiplantae > Streptophyta > Magnoliopsida > Asterales > Asteraceae > Arctium > Arctium minus. The sequence continues at coordinate 111,259,684 of OX941084.1, forward strand.
CACAGCAGACAAATGGATTTCTTTAGGATTGTCCTGATATCGTGCACATAAGCATGTTGAAAACATTATATCTGGCCTACTAGAAGTAAGATACATTAAATAACCTATCATCCCTCGATAAGTCCTAACATCAACAGCCTTTCCCGAAGGATCGGTGCCAATCTTAGTACCTGGTGCCATTGGGGTACCAATCGGTTTTGAATTCTCCATTAGGAATTTCCGAAGAATATACCTAATGTATTTTGATTGATTGATAAAAATACCCGATGAAAATTGTTTTACTTGTAAACTAAGAAAGAAATTCATCTCTCCCATCAAATTCATCTGAAATCTAGACACCATAAGGTTTGCAAAATTCTTACAGTACTTCGGATTTGTAGAGCCAAAGATAATATCATCTACATAGATTTGAATTAAAATGATATCGCCTTTTTCCTTTTTGATAAACAAAGTGGTATCCACCGTACCTTTTGAAAACCCAGACTTGACTAGAAAAGTGGAAAGGACATCATACCAGGCTCGAGTTGCTTGTTTCAGACCATAGAGTGCTTTGTCGAGAATGTAAATGTGATCTGGCTTCTCTTGATTGACAAAACCCTCTGGCTGAGAGACGTAGACTTCCTCCTTCAGAATTCCATTTAGGAATGCTGTCTTCACGTCCATTTGAAAGACCGTGAAGTTCTTGTGGGCTGCGTAGGCTAGAAACATTCTGATTGCCTCTAATCGCGCCACAGGAGCATATGTCTCGTCGTAGTCGATTCCTTCCTCTTGTCTGTATCCTTTGGCTACTAGTCTTGCCTTGTTTCGGATAACGGTACCATCTTCGTCTTTATTTATCTTGAAAATCCACTTCGTACCTATAATGGTTTTACCTTTAGGCTTTGGTATGAGTCTCCAGACTTGAAGTGCGTCAAACTGATTTAGCTCTTCTTGCATTGAGATCACCCATTCTGGATCAGCAAGTGCTTCTGATACGTGTGATGGCTCGAACTTGCTCAGAAAGGAGTCATGCATGCACATGTTCATTGATGCTGACCTAGTTTGCACCGGTTTTGATGGATCGCCAATGATCTGACTTAGCGGGTGCTCTTTGGTCCATTTATGTTCATGAGGTAGTGGATTAGATGATTGTATGTCGGTTGTATCATCTACAAATCCACTTGTACCTTCTTCAACTTGTTTAGGAGGAATTATGATTTCAGTTGAAGTGTTAGGTTCATAAGGCTCAGCAGGAACAACTTGTTCTGGCTGTAGATTGATCTGAATAGTATCTCCTACTTTTTCAGCTACTTCTGTCTTTTTATCATTTGTCACTTCTTCAACTGTTGGAGTCGGCATTTGAATTGTAATCTCTTGTTGAATCGGGGCGTTTGATTCAATAGGAACATCTGAACTGGTTGGATGAGTAGTCGTTAAGTCTTCCATCCTGTCAACCACAACAGATTTCTTTACATTAGATCCAAGAAATTCATCATAAAACAATTCAAATAATAAATCTAAATCAGATAAATGGTTAGTAGAAGTTGATGCTTCATCTGATTTATTCTGTTGAGACGTAGGTCCTGAACTGAGTTGCCCAGAAGCTAGTATTCCTGTTATAACGGGTTCTGAACGTTGTTGTTCGGAAGCCATTTCTTCATCAAAGGTGACGTTGATGCTTTCAATCACCGTTCTTGACTTCTTCAGATAAACTCGGAATGCAGTTGATGTCGAGGAATATCCAATGAAGATCCCTTCATCCGCCTTAGCGCTAAACTTGTTAAGATTCTCCCTATCGTTTAGCACGAAACACTTACACCCAAATATATGGGAATATTTGATTGTCGGTGTTCGGTTGTTGATTAACGCATAAGGAGTCTTCTTGAACCTTCGATGTAACATGGATCGATTCTGTGTGTAGCATGCGGTCGAAACAGCTTCTGCCCACAAAAATAGAGGTAAGTCTGATTGACTTAGCATAGTACGAGCAGCCTCGACTAGCGTATGATTTCTTCTTTCGACCACTCCATTTTGTTGAGGCGTACGAGCAGCAGAGTATTGATGTGAAATCCCGACAGATTCGAGATATTCTTCAACCTTTTGGTTCTTGAACTCTGTGCCATTATCTGTTCGTAGAAACTTGACCGGTTTCTGCAGATTCACTTGGGTCGTCTTCAGGGATGTAATGAGAACATCTGGTGTCTCATCCTTTGAACGTAGAAACTTGACCCATGTGTATCGCGAGTAATCGTCCACGATCACGAGTATGTACTTCTTGCCGCCTAGACTCTGAGTTCGCATCGGACCACATAGATCCATATGCAATAACTCTAACGGAGCGCTTGTACTTGGTTCAGGCTTTGGTTTATGAGGTGCCCTCTTCATCTTGCCCTTTTCACAAGCTGCACAAAGATGTTCTCTTTCATACTTGAGTTCTGGAAGTCCTTTGACGAGCTTTCCACTGACCAGATTGTTGATGTACCGGAAGTTGAGGTGAGAGAGCCTTCGATGCCATAACCAACTTTGTTGCATCGATGCTTTCGTCAGTAGAAAAACTTGCTTGTCAGTCTGGACATTTGATAAATTGATTGTGTAGAGGTCGGATTCTCGAGTACCGACCAAGAGTTCTTCGCCTTCTTCATTGCGAACTGAACATCTCTTGGCTTTGAAGTTGACCTCTAAGTCTTTGTCACAGAACTGGCCTATACTGAACAAGTTGTGTCGTAAGACTTCTACATAGCTCACCTTCTTGATCGTGACATTGTCATGTTGTACATCACCATATCCCATGATTGATGAAAACTGGTCGTTGCCGAATCTGACTGTTCCGCAATATTTGTCTTTAAAATTGGACAGTATCTCTTTTTGTCCTGTCATGTGCTTGGAACATCCGCTGTCCAAGAACCATGTATGACTAGTCTGCATAAGAGAAATTACAAATTTAGATATTTATACGACAACTTTGGAATATTCACTTTGATTATCGAAGTGCGGGTCTTGAACTGATTTGTTCAAAAGCCTATTTTGACTTTGATGTTCGGGTTTTGAACTGCATTATCCAAAAACCTATTTTGACATTGAAGAACGAGTCCTGATATGTACATAATCAGAAGTCGAATTCTCTTTAAGCTTTGTGTGCCTGCAACACAGATTTAGCCTTAGGTACCCACTAGAATTTGGGTCCTGCTGTGTTAGCACAAGATTTTGGTACCCATTTCAAATTGGGTCCTCTTTTTTTTTGAAATGAATTGGAAGAATTAGTATGAGATGAATGCACATGATAATTTTTAAACCAATCTCCAGAATCTTGACAAGGAATAGAAACATGTTTATCATAAATAGAAGACTTTCTAGCAGATAAAGATAACTGAAATAATTGCTTCATTGTATATTGTTTACGAGAAACAACAAGTTTTGGGTTCAAAACAACAATATCAGCAATTAGGACATCTTTACTAAGCGAAGTCTTATTACAATTAACACTACTAAACGATAAAACGGTCTTGTCAAGCTTCCGTTTCGGTTGCCATTGAGAATTTACTTCTGGCCTTTGCTTGCTCAGATCTGTAACATGTAAAGCTGGTGAGTTAGACCTTGGAGCAACAAACGATTGCTTCTTCTTAGAATTACCAGTAGTGTTCGGTTTCTGTGAATGCTGAGATATATTCTTACCTTTAACAATTTTAGCTTTCACAGAGACTGAATTATCAACTTTCGTTGAATTTGCACTGTTCACAGGCATACTGGTTTTTCTTGAAGATTTCTTAACAAAAGATGAATGGTTAGGAAGATTTTCATTAAAGTCAAATTGATTAGAACCATTATCTAAACCACCGTTAGAGTTCAGAAAATCAAATCCTTTATTTGATGAACCAAACAAATCCTCAGAGTTTGAAGTCTTTGAAAGAATAGAATTTGAAAATACAGTTGAAAAAACGTTTTGCTCAATATTTATCAAAAGTCTTTCATCTGACAAAGAATTCTCGAGTTCAGAAATTTTACGTTCTAAAACGAGAGGAGGGACATATAGTTTACCTTGAATAGGCTTCGCCTCCATTTCCTTTTCAGAATAACTTGGAAAGAAATCACTTGAAAAAGTTTTCTTCTTTTGATATATAGGATTTTCATTATAACTATTATTCGTCTTCGCATAATTAAATGGGAGATGAACTTTAGCTGATTTCAGTCGTTTTTCCGTTTCATTGACTTCATCCTTTTCCGATAGTTTAGTCCAAAATGTTTTAAACTCAGGGATTCTGGGAGCTAATTGCATTGAAAGATGATCATAAAGTCCTGGCACTTCAGACATCCCTTTTTGTAGACAGTGAGGATTCTTATAACCGATTCCCCATCTCTCTATTTCCTCTTTGGGTTTTTTTAGAAAAATAGTCTGTTCAGTTTGACCCAATTTGTATAACTTCTCTTCCAAACTTTTTAATTTTCCCAATAAAGAAAAGTTTTCTTTGATACAAGAAGCATGCAAATTTTTAAGCTCATATAAATAAATCCCACCTTTTAGCAGTTGAGACTTGAGTTCAGAATTCTCTTTAAGAATTATTGTCTTTTCTTTTGCGTTGGTGTCATTATCTTTATGTAAAATCTCAACTAATACTTTCTGCTCAACAATTTCATTGCTAAGTTTCTATATCAATTGGTTTTTGTCAGTTATGACACCATTTTCTTGCTTAAGATTAGATTCTAACTTTTTTTGTTTTAAACTCATGGCATGCATTTTATTCATGAAATCTAAATCTGATAGATTACATACCTCCTCTTCTTCATTGTCTGAATCAGCTTCAGCATCTGATTCTATTTGGCCCATCAAGCACATGTTGACGGCTTCATCTTTCTCTTCATCCTCTTCTTCCTCATCTGAGTGATCGAGCCAGTATTCATCCTCAGCCATCAGTGCCTTGCCTGCCTCCTGTTGCTTTGCAAGAAGCATCTTGTTCTTGTAGTAGTCTGAGTTCCTGACTTTTGGTCTTTGGCAGTCTCTGGCATAGTGACCTGTTTTGCCACAGTTGTAGCACGTTGGTGGTTCTGGCTGACTGGATCCTTCAGCTTTGAACTTTCTCTCTTCTGGTTTCCTTTCCTCTATTCTTTTCCCTTCAGATCTCTTTCCTTCATATCTACTTCCTTCAACCATTTCCTTGTGGATGTAGTTGTTTGGACCAGAAGAATATCTCTGACTATTTGAACTTGGCTTTGTGTAGAACCTTTTCTGAAAAGCACTTGTTAGCATAAGCATTGCTTGCTTCAGTTGGTCATTTTCATCCGTGTTAGAGTTTGCATAAGCTTCATCTTCTTCTGATTTATACACAATCGCCTTGTTCTTCTTCTTCCTGACTACAAGAGCGACTGTGTCTTCAACTGTCTTTCCTTTCTGTCTCTTATCTTCTAGAACTTCATCCACCTCTTCTTCATTTTGTCTGAGGGTTTCATACACCTCATGAAGTGGAATCTCATTCAGATCTTTTATCTGCTTCATCTGCCTAGCAAATCTTTTCCATTCCGGTTGAAGAATACTCAGGAATTTGACGTTTAGCTCAATTTGAGATTTGTGGACTTTGTTCTTGCTAAGTTCGTTCAGCAAAGTCACAAACCTCTCATAGGTTTCTTCTAAAGTTTCTCCCACCCTGCCTCTAAATTCTTCATAATTATTTAGGCAGTTGGAGATTTTAAGCTGATTCCCAACCTTCCAACCCAACATCATCTTTTCAAGCTGATCCCACATTTCTTTGCTGTAGGCCTTGTAGCTGTCAATCTTTACGTATATTTCATTTGGGATTCCTTGTAAGATGTATGACTTAGCTAATCTGTCGCCTTTGGCTCTTCTGAGATTATCATCTTCTAGCTCATGAAACTTAAGATCAACTTCAGTAGGCACATTTCCAACCAGGCGAGTCGTCTTAACTGGTTTCATAACCCCTTCTTCTATAGATTTCCTGATGAAATCACCCAGCTCATGTCTGTCAATGAAGTTCAGAAACCGATCCTTCCACTGTTCGTATTCTCCTTTAAAGAGAACTGGTGGCTTGGTGTCAGTTCCTATAGCAAGGGCTTCTCTTGAGGTCATCCTGTATTGATTAAATATACAATAAAACTGTATTGACCGTTAGTCCAGATAAAATTTGATCACACAAGAAATTTTGTCCCCCTAGGCAGACTTTGCGGGTCTAGTTGGAAGCGCAAAGTTGACTTGATCTTTTTGAAGAGATGAGCACGATTGCTTGAGGTTTGCGTTTCTGAGGTTTCCGTATGCTTTTGGAACCGAGAAGTGGACTTTGCGTTTGGCTTGAGAGGCACAAAGTGAGCTTTGCGTTTCTCTTGAGGAGCGCAAAGTTGAGGTTTGCGATTGATGTTGGACGCGCAAAGTTGAACTTTGCGTGTGTTCGTCCTCTGCTTTGTGTTTTCTTCGTCCTGCACTTCTAAAAACGTCTAAAATCTTGTTCCTGTAACGATTAGCAATACCAAACTCTACCCTTATGTCTAGAAACACTTCTAGAACTGATTGTAGGCACTCGATCTCAGTAAAACACACTTTTTCGAAAATAGAACACAGAGTCGTTTTTCTAGAAAACTTGATTTGATCTTTATCAGGCTCTGATACCAATTGTGGGTCCAACAATACTATATCAAGTTCTTAGATTAAACAACACATAAAGATTACCAACCTGTATTGATTATAACAAATGGTTACACGGTTGATCGATTAAAGCTTTGATTGTGTTCTCTGTGTTTTTCTCTCTAATACACCTTTTTGTGTGTGTTTGTATGTGTGAATTGTTATCTGTTATTGTTAGAGAGATTGAGATATCACCTCTAATCTAAGTGTGTCTAACACACTATCTACAACTTGCAAGAGCAAGTTGTAATATTAAACAATAAAACTAACTACTAAATATCTAGATATACAATATCTAGATATTATATAGCTAACTAAACTAGAAACTAACTTAGCTTTTACAATACTAGAAACTAGATATTTTAAACTAAGTTAGATTGATATAATAAACAAACAATTACATTGACATTTATTACAAACGACATAGACTTTAATATTGAGAGTCGACGCTTTAGCATCAGATTGCGATCTTCAGATTGGATGATCTTGAATCCAATGAGACTGTGTCTTAACAAAATTGAAAGAGATAATACTGAGTTTCAGAAGAAGATTAATGAATTGAAAGAAAAGATCTCTCAAGTTGAAAAGAAGAGTGAGAAAGAAAGACAAGGGTTTGTAAAGAAGTTTTATGAATTCTCCAGATAAGCTTTTGAAGAGAAGAAAACAGTAGAGCTTAAATGTGTTAAGCTTTCTCAACAAGTCTCAGACTTTGAGAGAGTAATCATAATGGAGAGAGATAAGTTTGAAAAGGAGAAAAAGATAGTTGAGCAAAAGTGTATAAAGAAAGATTTTGAGAAAGAAAAGAAAGCATTTGAAGCTGAGATAAAGGAGCTGAATGGAAAGCTATCTAAGCTGTCAACAAACATTCAGAAGGAGAAGAATGCCAAATCTGAATTGCATAAGAAAAGGAAAGAAACTGTTTGTCTACAAAGATAAAAGAACTTGAGGAGATCATGTTTAAGGTGAAGCTGACTGAGCACAAGACGCCAGAATCAATTGCTCAATCACCAAGAGATGATCCAGCTGCATCCGAATGCTCATTCAAATCAGCAACAACTTCAATTTTCACACATGTTTCTATTAATCCTTTATTTGATTCAACTGACAGTCATACTTCTAAATCAAATGATCAGATTTATCCTTCTAATCTTTTCTATGATAAAAATGTTGATGGTTCAGGTAATATCAAAAAGGAATAAAACTCAGCAGAAAATGGCCTGGAGAAGAAAAGATGAGAAAGAAAAAGAAAAGTGGATCTGGAGAGTGAAAGGATCTACTGATGAGAAGAAAGAAGAAAAATCATTTGCTCATACATTCAAAGCTAAACGGAACTATACTCCTAATGGTAATACCTTTGGCAAACCTGATATGGTTTATACTATCAATCAATTGATCAGGTTAACTTAAAAGAAAATTAGTTGTTCCTACTGTGGTTCAAATGATTTTGTTAACAAAAATTATGAAAATAGTTGGTATGGTTCTTATTATATCTCTCCTAATAGAATTGCAACTAACAAATCTGGATCCAAATACCAGTGGATACCAAAAGCTAAATTTGTGTTGCAGTCACGCAAGGTTTAAGGGGGAGAAAGAACCAAGGCTTCTGAATAAATCAGTTCAGAATCCGTGCTTCAAAGAACTATGGCTCTTGGATAAAACAGTTCAAGACCCGTTCCTTTTTTTTTTAGAACTATGGTTTCTGGTTACATTAGATTAGAACCCGGTCTTCATTGGTAAAAATGAGTATTACTATTCTCACCGGAGAATATGTAATCATGGCTTCTTAATACTTAGTTCAGAACCCGTACTCAAATGTTTTTCTTCTGATGGATGCTTAAATGATAACATCTTTTCTAGAAGTTTTTGATTTGAGGGGGAGTTAACTGTTATATCTTTTAGGGGGAGGAGATATGAGCTAAATGTACTTTCATTGTTATATTTTTCTAATAACTTGAATTTTTACAGATATCAAGGTGGAGGATATCTGAGTTTTTATCAAGCATACTTCAATGATAATATTCATTTGAGGGGGAGTTGAGATATTATACATTACAGGTATATCTTTCTATATCTTTAATTCTATCACTTGTTGAAAGATGAACAACTTTCACTTGTGAAAAATGGTTTCTTCAAATGTTCAAACCACTTCACATTCTTAAAATGTTTTCATGAATTGAGAAGTGTGATTTTAAATGATTTTATTTTGGATACTTTGATGACTATCTGACCGTGTGATTCTAATGACAAATAATTGTGTAATTGTCATGTCTTTATACCATGTCAAGTATTCATACACACATCGGTTCAGTACATTTCTTGACTTTGTTATTACCATGTATCAAACGATAAATCTTTCTATGGTAATACTCCCGTTGTTTGCTATTCATTGTTGTTTGAATCAGACGTCATTTCATCATAACATGTGCTTTCATTGCAAATGTGTTTATATATTGTTCATATAAACAACATTCATCTTTGATTTCCAAAAATATTATTCTTCATGAATTTTGATCTGATCTTAATCATTGTCAGATTCTCAAAATATTTCTATTATTTCATGTTTCTTCATTCATACAAAGTTTTGAGAAATCTTACATGCTTAAAATGCTCATAAAAAATCAGAGAGCATACATATACTGACATTGATTTCTTGTGCTTTAATGTCAAGAAAATCATTAAGGCAATACATGCTATTAGGACAATACATGGGATTCGATGTGAGAACTTAACAGAACTTCCATGGATTCACGATAATCTGTGTTACCTACCCCGGAAGTAATCCTAAGAGTGATTGAGGGGAGAGGGGTCAAAATATTGAGTGTTGGTGTGTGAAGAGGTAAAATGTAAATGAGAGATTGGTTAGATGTGAGCTTAAATGATTAAAAAGAAAGAGGGTGAGAGATCAGAGTAAAAGAATATCAGACTCTGCACCGAACTTCTTTCTGAGTCGGGCAACCACATTACTGTTGTTTCACATTTCTTCGTGAACGACATTGAAATAGGTAGTGAGCCCATGCCATCTCTTGCATACAACCCCACCAGCTACTCATTCTTTTCTTAAAAAGAGAATGTTTCACATTTTCTGGGGAAGCAACACATAATCTATTGGTTCTTCATTTGGAAGATACTGATATTGAAAAAGAAGGAAAGTTGCCCCACATTCGACCCTTTTTCATGCACATTTGAGTCTATGTATAATCATTGTTTTCTCAATGGTTTACATTATTTTGAGCCTAAATAGCAATCATTGTGCTAATTCTTTCATAACACAAGCACGAGCACACATAAAATTTGTTTTTCTGTTAGAACAATCATAGAAAATGCCTTGTGTTTTTTGAATGATTGAATGGAAGTCCTGGGGAGTGAACATCACTTCAAGCTCCTTAAATTGTACATTCGTTGTACACAGTGGCTTTGTGCTACTGACAGGCCTTCCTAACTGTTTCATTTGTTGATTCAGGGTTACAACTCATAATTTGTTTGAATTTGAAAAGATTTAGATGAATACTTTGTTGAATTGACGACTCATTAAGATCAGATGAACGATTCTCTCATATTATTCATTGGGGGAGATAGCTAATTTTCCTATCTGGGGGAGATTGATCACTTATTGTCAAAGGGAGATTGTTCACATTTTATCAAAGGTGGAGATCATGAAGCCTATGCTAAATTGCTCATTTGGGGGAGATGTTCCAAAGACGGATATAAACTTGAAGAGTTTTAATGATTTTGATTCTCACAAATCATTAAAAAGGGGGAGATAAATCAGAGTTCAAGTTCAGATGATTAAAGTTTGTTTCAAGAAAGGGAGAAAGATGATTTTCAAAGTCAGATTTCAGAAGATGTAATGAAAGATGAAGACAAAGTTTGAAAAAGTTTTGAAGTTAAGTCAAAGTTTGAAGACTTGAATGATTGAGAAGATTTTGTCAAAGTTTGTTGTGCTAAAGAGAATGGTATTGTTGTAAACAAAGGAGGAGAATGAAGATTGTGCTAAAATTGCCAAAGGTTTCAAAAATACAAAGTTTGTTGAAGATGTCAAATCTAAAAAGATTCAAAGTTGAAGATTATTCTGAAGATAAGAAGACCTGAAGATTATTGTCAATTTTTTTTAATCTTGAATCCAAAGGGGGAGATTGTTAGACTAGAATTGTATTCAAGATTAAATAAGGGTTTCTATTGTCATTGTGTAATAGTTTGAGGGATCATGTTGTAAAGTCAACAAATGTTGACTTAGTATAAATAGGTTTCCTTTGTGTTTGATTTTGCAGACAAGTACGCACACTAGATACATTCAGAGAGGATTTGGTAAGAACCCGCACACAAAGAACACACATATGTGAGACATGTGATTACGTGTTAGATCTATGACTTCGATGTAATATGTGAATGATCTAATAAAGATTGTGTTCTTAATATGTTGTGTGAATTATATGCTCGTAAATCTGGGTCACAATGTCCATCATTAAAATGAACTGCATGTTTGATATGATGTAAAAATTGTGATAGTTGTATGCATACATGTTGGTATGGGTGTGTAACGGCTAAGTCAGAGGGTGTGTTCCGCCAGTGCTCACGTCGGGGGGGGGGGGGGTGTCCCGTTTATGCCATGGAGGTAGGCTTGTAAACGAACCGAATGAACACGAACAAAGGCTTGTTCATGTTCGTTCGTTTAACTTAACCGAACAAACGAACGAACACGAACAGTAAACGAACAAAAATTTTAGTTTTCGTGTTCGTTCATTTAGAAAAAGCTTATGTTCATGTTCGTTTATGTTTGTTCGTTTAAGTGTTAAACGAACATAAACGAACAAAATAAGCAACCACTTTCATAGGCTACTTCAAAAAAACTCTTTTAAGACTCAAGCCAAAGGGCTCAAGTGTCTTGGGCCAAAGGCCTCAACCCACATTTAATTTAAGTGGGATATGAATGGAGAGTAGTAGATGAGATTACATATTTATAGTAGAAACATCAACATAAGAATGTAAATCCCATCGATGTGGGATGAAAAGGGAATCAAATTTGTAATTCTCTATGCATAAAGACATTCAAAGGAAGAATGGGGATATCCAACTATCCCACATCGAAATTTTTCAGAAAACAAAGGCACCTAAGCTTATATATAAAGAATCAATGGGGAAGCTTAAATCCATCAATTTCCATACGTATTTTTTTCTAGGAAATGTTCTCTCTATTATATTTATATGTTTAATATTAATTATTATTATTAATAATAATAATTATTATTAATAATTTATTAATATTAATAATAATAATATTAATAATAATAATTATTATAATAATTATTTAGTTAAGTTATTAATGGTAAACGAACGTAAACGAACATAAGTAAACGAACGTAAACGAACATAAGTAAACGAACGTTCACAAACATACATGAACGAACGGAACCTTTGTTCATGTTCGTTCGTTTAGTTAAACGAACGAAAAAAACTTATTCATGTTCGTTCGTTTATTAAATAAACGAACATAAATGAACTTCCCGCCGAACAGTTCATGAACGGTTCGCTGAACGTTCGGTTCGTTTACAGCCCTACATGGAGGGTGTGTTCCAGTTAAGGCAACATGAGACTGACACGTGGTCACGGGTGGCGTGACTTCAGTGTGCGGATTACACGTGTGGAATGTGATTGAAAGTATATGTTTTATTGTGATTAGCTTAAATGTTACCGACTGTCTCAAATATTATTGTTGATGTGATTGTTGTTACTATAGGGAAACTCACTAGACCTCATGGTCTAACCCTCACTTTTCAAAACTAAAACCATTTTCAGGTAGGGGGTTCAGTTAGAAGATTGTTCGAGAGATCACGTCGGGAGGCGGTGTCGTGACAGGAATCTTAAAGTTCCGAGAGACCTAGATTACCTCAGTTGTAGCCAGGTTTTCCTTTTTTGGGTTTTAATGTTCTTATTTTTTCTAGTTGTGTGGATTCGGGTTGTTACAATTGGTATCAGATCCATAGTTTAAGGGATTTAGGTGACTGAATGGGTCTAAACTTAAACTGTGGAGTAGGGGGACACAACTGAGAATTTATGAAGCCTTTAAAGAAGAGCTTGATCATTGAGAGTCGTGACAACGGTAGTGAGGACTCTCATGTAAGGTAAATTCGGAATTGCATCAAGCCAATGCCATTATGAATTTACAGGTGCATGGGTATGTCCGATTACTATCGTTGAGATGATCGATGGGGGTAGTATAGGTAGTGAGATCTATCATTGAAATGATAGCGTTGACTTTGGTGTGATGTGTGAGCTCGTTTTGTATTAGTGTTAACACCTTATAAGGTGAGTATTGTTCAGGATATAGATAACTCGACTTGAGGAAGAACTTCTTGGGTCTAAAATGGAAGAATAACTATTGGAGGTGATCTCTTTGCTTCAAGTGAGTCTTCGGTTTGGTAGTTTGTTATGATGATCAATGGGAATTAGGAGAGTCTCAACCTAAGAATCGAATGATAGAAATGAACCTTGTGAACCTGTAGTTATTTGAAGGGTGACAAGGGTGGTTGAGAGACGATAACAGTGCTGACTGATAAAATGGAGTAAGGCCATGATGGAAATGAGTTATTGCTGGTAAGTTTATTTCAGTCAAAGTGAGGACGCATGAATTGCGAATCAATAGTCGTGGTGGTAACTGGTAGTTGGACATACAAGGATGTAGGGAAACGTTGGTGCCGGAGGTAGTGGCAAAAGTGAAGATCCTGACTGGTTGGTCAGAAGTAGGGAGTATATGTGAAAACTGTGGTGAGAGCAAAGAGTTGACCTTGTTAGAGTGAATAGAATTCAACGTAAAACGAGTCTCATGCATTAGGTTTCGAGCAAGTGCTGGAGTCCTTCATGTTAGATATTTTGGTATGTGTGTGTGCCTTGCGAGGCATTCGTTTTGAAGGCGTGATGACGCGAGTAAACATGTGTTTGTGTAGAAAAGACAAGTTTATTGCGTTGGTTGATAAATTTCGAATTTGGTTGTTGGAGAATTATTTTATTCTTTTTATAAATGAGTTAACTTTTGTTGTGGAAATCATAACAACATTTGATCGCATGGGTTTATAAGTCAGAGCCGATTAACTCGCTCAGTGTATGTATTTTTGTCGTGTTCCAATAATCGCATGAGTAAATTCCTTGAAAGTATTGTTCATTTGTGCCAACGTCGATTTTGGGCGGACAAGGTTTATTTTATCGATAGGATTGAGTACGAACGATCTTTGAATTCGTTGAGAACGACTATTCCAAATGTGGCGGTGTTGTGTTGCATGCACTCAGGCTTGTATCGTACTGTGGTACTTGCTAAATTTTCAAACATGTCAAAAAGTTTTAAATTATTGGTGTTGTCATGCATGAAGGCTATGAACTCTCTAGGTCGTGAGAAATGTTGCAATTAAGAAAGAGAAAGTGTTTGGAGAGTGTAAGTGTGTCGTTCGAGCAGTTGGTGGTCGATTCATGACCACGGTGTTTCTTTTGGGGAAGGACAGTGAATAACAAAGGTATCGGTCATTGTCGATAGGAACATTCGTTTGGTAGTAGCCTACCCTCTTATTCAGTATCTTGAGATGTGGTTGTTGGCGGGTAGTTTCGTCGGGGTGAAGTTCTAAGTCATCAAGATACTTCCTATATCAGCATGTTGACAAGTAGCATTGTAGTACTTTGATGAAAGATTATCAGCGTTGAGCCGAAGTTCTGAAGTGGTCTGGTAATTTGGCTACATAGCAGGTGAGCCTTGTGCCTTCAGCGTGTGAAGATGGTGGGGGGACAAAGTTAGTTGTGATGCGTTGTAAGAAGTAGATTCATTGGGAATCCTTGATGATCGGAAGCATTGTCAAAGTATCACCATGTTGACTGTTGATGCTGAAGTCAACGATCAACAAGTCATTGTCGGAACACTGAAAAATTTAAGAGGTAGCTATGGTTATTTTGTCGAGTCTTCGTGAAGAAGTAGGAGTTGTTCGGAGAAAGGTGTGTACCGGGAGTGATGTTGGACCACTTTGTGTGGGTATTATGAAAAAAATGGAAGATCGTTAGTTGGGCAAGGGAAATCCTATAAGGTTCTGATGGTTTGTATAGGAGAGAAGTTTTTTTTAGCACAACTGTTGTGGTTGCGCTTTGAACATTTTGGTCGGCAAGGTAGTACGCTTAATCTTATAGATTACTGGAACTTGGTTCTGGCAGGTTGCGATGAGACGTTCAGGAGCGAGAACATGTTGAGTGAATTAGATGATCACGATCTTCTGGTCTATCCAGATTCGAGGAAGACCAAGCCGTGAAATGACGTTATGTCAATTATTGGGGTTATGGTTGGTATAAAGAGGGCAACATCTAGTGCGGATGTAATGTGATCGTGAAGATTTTGTTTGTAGAGCGATGTTGTGGTGGGGTGTTGTTGGTATGGATAAGTTAGTGTTAATTCATGTCCAAGTAGTCGTGTGAGTCATTGATATGGTAAGGAGTCTGTGATGTTTAGTAGTAGGCTGGTGTGGTTATATTTTGTTGAGATGTATCGGTCTTTGGTGGGTGTTATGGTATTGCAAATTCGGGGATTAAATGTTCGAGTTATAGTTGGTTGCTACCTAAAAGAGGAACCTTGTGTTCTTGGGTTTTGAGGAATGGTTGGGCGAGTTTGTCTTATCCTACTAAAATATTGATGGAAATGTCAGATTGATTAGCTCATGATGTTTTGTTATAGATAGGAAAGTCTGTGGGCTAGGTTGATTATCGAGTGAGAATTGTGGGAAGCCGTTTGGCTAAGCATTGTTTTGGGAAGGTGCTTTTAATGCATTCGATTAATCAGAAAATTGAGTGAGTAATGTTCTACACTAGCCTGAGGAAGTGAAGATGGTATGTTGAAAAAAAAGGGTAAACCGAGAGTAAGAAGTTTGGCAGGTGACCCTAAACGGTGGAGCTATTTGTCGGATTTTCCAGTAATGGGTATATGAACTCCTAGTGAGGGTGTGAGAAGAAGACTATGGTATAAGTTATGGTTCTAATGTCGAGAGAACTAAATCGCGCGGTCGGTCTAAAGATTGCACATAGTAGTGAGCCGATCTTAGGATGTATGTGTGATGCGTTTGGGAAGAAATGGGAATAGTGGTTGGATGTAATGTTCAGAGTAAAAGACCTGTGTGGCAGACTTGGTAGAGTGTGGAAAAGGTTCCAAGAGAGCCTGTTGTCCATTGTTAAGCTATCTTGAATGGTTTTGGGTCAGCATGGTCACTCCTTGTTGAGCGAGTGAAGTTTGAATTTAATGCAATTATGGTCAGGTGATAGGTGGATCTGACGAGAAGTTGAAGTGTGTGTTATTTTGATTCATTCAGTTGGAGCTAGTGGACTGTGAAGGTGATGAATTGTGGAAGATTTCATTCATGTATGTAGGAATATAGGGTGATGACGTTTGCGGCAATGTTGCGTATTGCTTGTGAGTTGGGTAACACCGGTGAGTTGTGATCAATGTGGGCCAGGAAAGAAAGTATTTTCTGCTTTAGATGTAGGTCATATTTAGGGGAGTAATTTTAATTGCGCGTTATCTGATGATGAATCTCATAGTAGTGAGCTTATGGTGATATCCAAGGTGAATCTTTTGTTAAGTTGGTGAATTGAGTGATTTTTTTTTGTTTATATAAGGGACTCATGTTGTTTGAATTCGGAAAGACAAAGAGAGAGAACCATCCAAAAGTTGGAGGACATGCTTCGAGCATTTGTGATTGATTTTACGGGCTCGTGGGAAGTTCATCTACCGTTGATAGAATTCTCCTACAATAACAGTTATCACGCTAGCATCTAAGCAGCACCGTTCGAAGCCTTGTACGGGCGCAAATGTATAACACCTTTGTGTTGGAACAAAGTGGGAGGAAGGTAGCCGGCAGGTTCGGAAATTGTGCAAGTAACTTCCTTTAAAGTAAATCCAATAAGAGAGAGATTGAAGACGACTAAGGACCGTCAGAAAATGTACGCGAATAAGTGAAGGAAACCAATCAAGTTACAAGTGGGAGACAAGGGAATGCAAAAGGTCTCGCCTTGGAAGGGAGGAATCCATTTCGGGAAGACAGGGAAATTGAGGCCAAGATTCGTTGGGCCATTTGTTACCGTTGAGCGTGTCGGAGAAGTATCCTACAAACTGGATTTACCTGAGAATCTGCGAGGGATTCATACCACATTTCATGTGTCTAATCTGAAGAAATGTTTGGTGGAATCTGATGTGGTAGTGCCGTTTGAGGATATTCGTGTTGGTGAGAAGGTAAGTTACGTAGAGAAGTAAGTGGCCATCTTAGACCACAAAGTGAAAAAGCTAAGGACCAAGGAGATTCGTCTTGTGAAGGTGAAATGGAAATTTCATAAAGGACAAGAGGCAACGTGGGAGGTGGAAGCGGACATGAGGTCCCAATACCCCTGTTTGTTCAGCAAAGGAATTCCGGGGACGAAATTCTTTTGAGGGGGGAGTATTGTAATAACTGTGTGAAAATGAATAGTTATGGAAATTGAGTGTAAGTTTGCTCAATAGACCAAAGTTTGGGGGTTAAGGTGTAAAGTTGGATTGTAGTTCCAGATTTCAAGCATGTTTGACAATTAAGAACAAGATTAAAGAAAGATTCTAGAGAGAGAAATTGTCACAAGTCATTGTATTCATATATCTCACATGGAAAGCTTACAAGACTTAGAATGCGTACATTGTGTTACTTGATACTTCGTACTTACAAAAGACAAAGAGACTAAAAGTATTTATATGGGTTATACAAGCCATAACCTCATACAAATACAACAAGGAAAATTCAAACATAAAAGTCAACATTACAATACAAATTCAATCAAAACTATATCTAACAATCTCCCCCTCTTTGATCAATATGATTGTCTTCAACTGGTCCACTTCTTCATACATGTCCTCTTTATCCCTATGAAAGATTCAAACCTTCTGATGCTTGTTCTGAATCTCATTCTGCCTTTAATAGCATGAATTACCTGTTCTGTCCAAATCCCTTCCATTCTAGGCATATGATCATTCTCAGCAAGCCTCTTCTTCTCACTCTCTTCATATTTCGGTTTCAGCTTCTTCAAAACATCTTTCAAAGTCCCATCTGAGTACTTAGGATTTCAGCTGCTCTCATAAACCTTTTCAGCTTCTTATCCACATTCTCATACACACTAACTCAGGTTTTTTTAGTACTATGTAGATAGGTGATTCTTCTAGCAATGGATGAGTTATATCATGTGCAAGCAGGTTGATTCTCTTACGATTAGTCTCAATACCTAGCTGAAAGTCATAGCAATAGGTATAGAAGATATGTATTTTGATGAACCTCTTGACAGTATCTAAAGCATACACAATCTCAAGATGCCTTCTGGTTCTTCCTCTGAATTCATGGTACAAGAATTCAAGGTCATCAAAATTCAAGTTTGCAAAGTCAGCTTCATTAAAGAAATGAATCTTCATATCCTTCATCTGAACTTCAAATTCAGGATACTAGATCTTTTGAAATTTCTTCAATTTAACTTCATTGACTTTCAAAATTTATGCTCTGCTTCTGACATCCTTACAAGTTCTTCCAATTGCTTGAAGCAACCTGACATACTCTTGCTTATACTCAGGTGACTTGTCTTGAATTCCCAAGATTTGATATTGATCTAACTATCTGATATAGCTCACAAATATCTTTACACCTTCTTCATGATAAGGAACCCTTAAAGCATTTATGATCCTCTTAATCTCTTCTAATGTAGGACCAAACTCATCATAACCTGTATATGGAGTAGAACCCACTACAGCAGTACCTGAAGGACCTGCTTTTGAATCTTGAACAATTGGCATATGTAATGGCTCCCTCACAAATTCTGGTTGATTCATAGGACTATCTGGCTTTCTCTGATATGGCAATTCCTCTTCCATATTGACATCAGAATTCAGATTAACATTATGCTTTGCATCATCATCTTGTCTTTCATTAGATTCAGGAATATCAAATGTACTGAAGGTTGGAACAATCGGAATGGCAGTTGTACTAGGTTCTGGCACTTCGTTATGAATAGGACTAAGATGTAAATCTTCAGGAGTACTCTGAGCAAATATGACATTAAGAGCCTCAGAGTCTCTGTCCTCAAACAAATCATCTAGTACACTCTCCTTATTTGTTGGCACTTCCTCAGCTCTGTTGACAATTTCAGTAACATCAATCACATCATCATCTAACTCTATATTCATGAAGTCATTCTTTCCTTCCTCCTCTTTGATTTTCCAGTACATCTCATACTTTGCATCTACTTCATCATCATCATCATCATTTTCAAGAACAATGATATCAACATTCTACATTCCTGTAATTTCCATAATCTCCTGCCTATTTGCAACCTTAGGCTTTTCAACCCTTGATTCAACTCTTTCATCAGCATATAAAACTAACTCCATTTGATCACCTTGCTTTTCACTTTGATCAATATTTCCTCCAACATTATTAACATTGTCAACTCTTTCATCAACCATAACAACCTCAGATCCAGTAGCTGCCTGTTTCTCCTTTATCTCCCCCTCATGATCATGATCTTGATCAGGATCAATACTAGGCTTAGAAACAGCTGCCTGGGCTGAACATGAAGTTTGCACTACCTGTTTAAGATCAGATAAAGAATGCTAAACATTAGTTTTAAAAGTAGAAAACTCTGAAGCACTAACCAGATCTGTTGGTTTCACAGATTGTGGCAGTTTTGTTGAAGGTGGGATTGCATAGCTGAAAAAAGATCTGCATCTTGATGGTTATCCGGAGCTTGTGATAATAGGTTAGAAAACAACAGAGACTTTAACTCATCAATGGATAAATCAACAGGTTGAGGATTTTGTGGTGGCTGGATTTGTTGAACAGGATGAATAGGCTCAGATGCAGCAGTATGTTTCCCTTTCAACATCCTTTTAATCTCATACATTTCATCCTCCAACTTCTTTGATAACTTGGTTTCAACAGCCTTTAAGGCGCCGTCAAAAACTTCCTTTGACACATAGTCAGGGTGTGTAACACCGGAATCAAATAGATTATCCGTTTGCATGACAGTGGTAGAACCAACTACATGGCCTGTGTTCATTGTTGGCATTTATGTAACAATGACATGTCTTCCATCCTGTCCTCGTAGTCTGGATTGCGGATCTACTCGGGATGTTCCAATCGGGTCACTAAGACTTCCGATGGTAGCTGTTTCAATATGTGACCTAGGAATGACAATTGGAATGTCAGAAGGCACTAGACTTGATGGTGCATTGAAAGAAGTTGAGAACGGGGGTTGTGGTTCTCTATTTTCAATAACAATATTCTCCGAATGAGAAACCGGTAGATTATGTGTTAATTCCCCGTGAGAAGTTGAAACTATCTCCTGTTGAGAGGAGCTACAGTGGCTGGCTATGGTGTGCATTTGCATAAGTGGGCGTCTTATGTCTTGAATACTTGCACGCAACACATGCGGCGAATCATTTGATGTGGTCGCCCTTTTGGCATGGTAGGTTAGGATGCACTCTCTCTCACCATGTTCTTTTTCTTTCCCATCACTCACTCTCTCAAAATTTTCAACTAATCCTCCCTTATTTTTCCTTATATATCCAACTACAACATTTATAGAATCATTTGCTGGATTGACATCTAGTTCCATATCATCAGCTTCATAAAATTGTTCAAACACATCAACTTGCTCATCATCATCCTGTACATCGTCTTGTACTTGAGCAATTGTTTCAGCAGGAATATCAACATTGGTTTCAGCTCCACCATCATTGTTTTCATCATCAGCAGCAATTTTAGTGTCAGTCTCCTCATCATTCTCATTCTTGTTACCATCACTCTGATTATCATTAGCAACATTCTAAGTATCACTGGTTGCAGAAGGAACTTCACTACTATCACTTTCATCAACCAATCTGTTTGCTTGATCCGGGTCATTATCAGAGCCATGACCGTCATTTGCAGGAGGTGTCACTGAATGTTGGGTAATGACCCTTGACCCTGATGCCTCTAGTCTAGGTCTCCGAACCCCTCCGGAACCACTCTCGGTATTTTTTTCTATTCTCTCCCTGTTTCTGTAGTCCCATAGTATCATAAACCCTTATCGACTCCGCTCTCCTAGGGTTTGAGCCTTGGGTAGGGTCAACCGGTCTTGGTTGTCCCATAGACTCTCTATATTCTAGCATACTAGCACACTCTAGATCAGCATAATCTAATAAACCTTCTGGGACTGGCATTGAAAACTCAAATTCTCTTTTCTGCTTCATCATATATCATATCTCACTGGCTGGTGCGAATGGATGATTGATTCTAGTAGGAATCTGTCTGTTTCTTCTCAGCATGCTTCTTACAATCAAAGGCATGAATCTTTGATACGAAATGTAGTTCGGTGCCTTAGAAGTCTTCTTAGTAACAACTTTCTCATACAGCTCTGTCCAGAAGATGCTGGCATAGTCAATGTGAAGATCATGAACCATTGAGTAGAACAACTTGAGAATGTGAATACTTGCATTATCAATTCCATAGATTTATGCTATCAAACATCTGTTGATGACAGAGAACAAGGTGTAGTAGAATGGAGACAAGTTATTCTTCTTGAAGTGATTAACTTGAGTCAGCTGCCCCACATAACCCAAATCTCTGATGCCCTGGAAAACTTCTGCATTAGATGGCAATTCATCATATGTGGTTCTCCCTTCTCTGGCATTTGCAGTAGGTAGGCTTAGCATAAATCTGAGTCTTTCAAGATTGAATATGGGAATCCTTTCACCTTTTACCCTCATGTGACTGAACCTGATAGTTTTCCATGCTTGCTGAACATATAACTCTGGAACAACTGCTTGAGCTATTAGAGCATTCCTCAAAGGATGATTATTAAGAATATCAATAACCAGTGGATCTATCTTGATGGTAAACTCCAAATGATGATTGTTTGCCTGTTGTGGCTTCATCTTAGATGGTGAGATAAGAAATAGATCAGGATTGACATTCGGTGGCACTTGAAAGTCTGATCTAGAAGATGGCATTGGGCACTCTTGGGATGCCTCATTAGGTGAGTTTTCACCCATCTGAACATTTTGTTCTACTGATTGATCAACCATTGGTACCTGAAAAGAATGGACAAGTTTGGACAAGGTCCAAATGGTTAGTACAAAAACAAAAGTTTTGACATTGAAAACCAAGTTTTGAAAATCACAAGTATAAAATTCGCATGAATGAGATATGCGAATTCCTCATGTTAATGACAAAATCCCAAACATATCAAGCAAGTCTCATAAAATCAACAATATGAACTAGAGAGAGAGTAGAGAGAGAAAGTAGATCTTGAATCCATTAGTCACAAGTCTGAATATTACAATTACGTGCTTCTTAGATCCTTACCACAAGATTACAAAGCAGACCTATTTATACCACCTATCTAATACAAGACTTAACAACTAAGCAAACTAAACATACTCTGACATTCTAAGACTATGAAAATGTTGACTTTTACATCTTTGACTTTCTTATTAAATCTTGGATACAATATTTAGACTTAACAATCTCCCCCTTTGTATTCAAGATTTAATAAAAATTTGACACTGATCTTCAGCTCTTGATTCTTCAGCTTTTGTCTCTTTAACAACCTTTAATCTTTCAGCCTTTGAAGAATCTTAAAAAGTGTTTTACACTTTGCAGCTTTGAAAGTCAACATGTCTTGAACACGAAACTAAATTCTTGAAACACCTTTGAAACTTTGAAACTTCTTTCATTGTAGAGAAATCTTTAAAAACTGTATCTTCATCACATTGATCTCTTAATTGTCTTCAGAGAAACAAACTTTCACAAATCATCTTGATTTATCTTTGAACAATCTTTCTTCAGAATCTTTTGACTTTGAAATAGCGGAAACATTATGAATTGACTTTTGAACTCTCAGAATTTCTTCACAAGTCTTTTCACTTTCACATCTCTTCAAGGCTTTGAAATTGAATCTTTGTAAATTTCTCCCCCTTTTTGATGATTGTGAGCATCATGATCATCAAAACATCTTCAATTTTGACACAGTCTTTGATCACCCCTTTGTATTCGAATAACAATCTCCCCTTTCAATGATAATTTGACAGTCGCCGCGCTTTGAACTGAGTAACTGAATCATGAACTGTATATACCCGAATCTTTTCAAATTCAGATAAAATGATTGTGGTAACCCTGATTCAACAAATGAAACAGTTAGGAATGCCTGTCAGTAACACAAAGTTACTGTGTATAACAAATGTAAAATTTAAGGAGCTGGTTTGATGATGACTCCCCAGGACTTCCATTCAATCATTGAAAAACACAAGGTTTATCTATGAATGTTCTGACAGAAAAACAAATTTTCTGTGTGCTCGTGCTTGTGTATGAAAGAATTTAGCACAATGATTGTGTTTCATAAGGCTCAAATTGTGTAAACTGTTGAGACAACAACAGATATTACACGGACTCAATGTGCATGAAAGAGGTGCGAAGGTGGGGAAACTTTCCTTCTTTTTCAATATCTAAATCTTCCGAGTGAAGATCAGATAGCAGATGTGCTGCGTCCCCATTGAAAATGAAACATTTCTTTTTCGGGAAAGAAATGAGTGGCTGGTGGGGTAATTGCAAGAGTTGGAATGGGCTCACTGCCTGTTTCAATGATGGTCACCAAAAAATGTGAACCCATCAGTAGATGTGGTTGCCCGACTCAGAAAGAAGTTGGTGCAGAGTTCTGATATTCTTTTAACTCTGTTCTCACACCATTTTTCTTTTTATCATTAAAGCTCACTTCTAACCAAACTCTCATTTTCATTTTTCCGCTCCACAGAATGAGAAAAACTCAACCGGATGAGTTATCTCCCCCACTCTTTGATTTTGACCCCTCACCCCTCAATCACTCAAGGATAACTTTCTAGATAGGAAACACTAGTTGACGTGAATCCATGGAAGTTCTGTATAAGCTCACACACGAATCCCATGTAAGTCCTAAAAAGCATGGTTGCTCAACAATTTAACTGAACAATTAAGCACAAAGTGTATGATATCATTGTCAAAATGTATGTTCATGAAATTTGAGCAATTGAACTTTGAATATTTTCTCAAAACAATAATATTGAATGAATGAAATGAAATCAAGAGAATTGTTTTGAGAATTTGAAAATGTATCAATCAGATGAAATGAAATGGGTAGGGTATCAAAGAACTGGATATTTTGTTTATATGAACAAATATAAACAATTTAGCAAAGAACGTGCAATGAATGAAATGATAATTGATGCTCAACAACAAAGAAAACAAACAAGGGTATTACCATCGAAAAATATGTTCGTTATGAGACATGGTAATAAAAAATTCAAATGAAGTACTGAACCGATGTGTATGAATACTTTACAGTATATGGACAAGATAATACGCAAGTATTGATCTTTGGAAACACACGGTCAGTTAAACATTAAAGCTCAAAATTGAAAAACATTTAAAATCACACTTCTAAATTCATAAAATCTTTTGAGAACCAGAAGTGGTTTGAACATTTCAGAAACTGTTTTTCATGCTTAAAAGTTGTTCTTCTTTCAAACAATCAGAGATCTAGATTAGAAGATATTTACCTTTTAAGCTCCCCCTCAAATCATGATAGAATGATTTAGATCTTTTAAGCTCCCCCTGGATATTAGCAGATATCCTTCTTTGATCATTGAAAAACGGGTCCTGATATGTTATTTGATCAGAAGCCATTTTATTCACATCATTTATTCTAAAAATAAAATGACAGAAAGCAGTAAAACAGTTTATAGTATGAGTTCTGATCTGAAATAATCAGAAGTCATCACCTTTACTCCCCCTTAAATTAGGCATCTGAAATATGTTAGTTAAAACACAAGATAGAGATCAATACAACTTCCTTTTAAAGTGTAGACCGTCATATCGTAAGTATATTGCAATGAAAAAGTGCAGGATAGAGATCAATACAACTCCCTTGTGAAATGTAGACCGTCATATCTTATCGGATGCAAAATACAGGAGTAAGGTCTTTTGATCGCTAAGGTCCGAGTCCTAAACTGTTGTGTTTAGAAGTCAAACTCCATTGAAGTCCGGGTCCTAAGCTGATGTACTTAGAAGTCATAATCGTTTATCTTTGAAGTCCGGGTATTGAACTGCTTTGTTCAAAAGACTTGGTTCTCTTACTCCCCCTTGGCTTAAGGTGCCTGCAACACACAATCAGTTTTCTTCTTTGGTACCCACTGGTATTTGGTTCCATGAATGTTAGTTGCAGTTCTTGTGGGGTTAATTGAGTAAGAACCATACCAGAAATGATCATTCGTCTTGTGAATATGATCATGTGTACCACAATAAGAACAATAATATTTATTACTCGAAAACCTGAGTAATTGATCTCTTGAGTATATATGGTCAGGTTTACCTCTATGAGCTTTGTTCTTCTTGGCTTTGTGAATATGTACACATGATGTCTTTCCTTTCAGCTTATCTGACAACTCATCTTTAACTGGTTTCTTCTTCCAGACCAGTTTTTCTGACTTGTAACTTCTTCTTCTTGGAGATGTATCTGAACCATCTAAATATCTATCATAGAAAATGTTAGTTCGACGAATCTGATTAAAAGATTTAACTGACCTTTGTGATGAGACAGATTTCTGATTTGAACTTGAAGCAGTCTTTTCAAGCTCTTTGATCTTGAAAGCGAAGTTGTCTCTTTCTTTAACAAGCAAGTCAATCTTCTTTGAGAACTCAGACTTCGTTTTCTGCTCTTTCAGTGCATTAGCAGATAGTTCAGATAACTTGGAAGTCAGCCTTTTGATTTCAGACTCAAAAATGGATAGTTCTTCTTCAAATCCTTTTTCAGAATCGTTTCTTTGGCCTGATAGTTCCTTGAAGAATCCCACATTCTTTTGTTCAATGGCCTTCTTTTCTTTAGCAAACTTCTCTCTTTCCAAAATAAGTACTTTCTCAAAATCGGAAACTTGTTGAGAAAGTTTTATGCATTTAAGATCAATTGACTTCTTCTCTTCAAAACACTTTCTTGAGAAATCTGAGAACTTTTTTGAAAAAATTTTCTTTTCATTATCAAAATCTGCTTTATTTTCAGCAAGTTGTTGTTCCAAATCAGATATATTCTTTCTAAGCTCAGCATTCTCAGATTCCAATCTCATTATCTTCTCATCATTTATTCCAGAAGTTCTCTTTAGAAGATCTTCATTGATGGACTTTAAAGCACTAACTTCTTCTTTCAGTATAATGATTTCAGCAAAATACTCTTTTGACTTTTTCGAGTGAAAGTCAACAGCATAATCCAGATTTACTTTCTCTAATTCAAGCTTTCTATTCTTCTCTTCAAGCTCAGCAAAATATCCCATATTTAATGAGTAAACAGCTTGATATGAAAGATCGTTCCCAAACTGTAAATCAGAAAATCAAAAATCAAATCAAATTGAAATCTTTCGTAAAATTAAAATTTTAACACTTGTTATGCGCTAACAGTTGGTGGCGCAAGACTGTGTTTTGCGTGAAATGTAGGTAGCGCAAACCAAGCTTCTCGCGATCAGAGTATGGCGCAAAGTAAACTTTTCGTTATCAGTGCATGGCGCAAAGTAAGCTTTTCGTTATCAGTGCAT
This sequence comes from Arctium minus, assembly GCA_954870635.1. NCBI lineage: Eukaryota > Viridiplantae > Streptophyta > Magnoliopsida > Asterales > Asteraceae > Arctium > Arctium minus. The sequence continues at coordinate 111,285,900 of OX941084.1, forward strand.
GGCGCAAAGTAATCTTTTTGTTATCAGTGTATGGTACAAAGTGAGACAACAGTGGAGCAAAGTAGAATTTGTGTGAGATGCAGAAAGAGCAAATGTAACTTTGCGTGAGAGCCTTGTAGTGCAAACTTAGAACTTGAGATGATGCACACTGATCTTTGCGCGAAAAAAATGATTGGATATTTGCGCGATATATGGATGGCGCAAGATAGACTTTGCACAATCAGACTGAAACGTAAACTTTGATCTGTGTGACTCTAAGAAGACACAAAATGAATTAAAGCCCTGAAAAACTCGCGCAAATCTGATGAACTCGCGCAAAGTTATAAGAACTAGCGCAAAGTATAGATCTAATCGATTCTTGGCTCTGACTTGCTCAGTTCGATCCAAATATGCAAATTGATTCTCAAAAACTTATCAGTATCATCGAAAAACAATACTAAACACAAATTTACAATCAATTTTCGATTAAAACCAAGAAATTCCACAAAAACGATCAAGAACAATGTTCGAACTCGACTTTTCAAGAAAATTTCAAAAATCAAAATTTAACATTGAATTAGTTCGAATTATTAGATGTAATCAATACAAGAATCACTCCAAAACTAAAATCGAGTCCAATAATTCCATTTTCTTGCATAAAAAACGATTTTTCAATCAAATTCGAATGAACAGTACATGTTCTTGAAATTTTTTCAGAAAATCAATTTTTCGATTCAAATTCAGATTTCAATCCAATTCTTTGTTCAAATCATTTCTGAAAAAGTTTGGTACGACTCTGATACCAATTGGTAATTAAAAAATCCCAAACATATCAAGCAAATCTCATAAAATCAACAACATGAACTAGAGAGAGAGTAGAGAGAGTAGAGAGAGAAAGTAGATCTTGAATCCACTAGTCACAAGTCTGAATATTACAATTACGTGCTTCTTAGATCCTTACCACAAGATTACAAAACAGACCTATTTATACCACCTATCTAATACAAGACTTAACAACTAAGCAAACTAAACATACTTTGACATTCTAAGACTATGACAATGTTTACTTTTACATCTTTGACTTTCTTATTAAATCATGGATACAATATTTAGACTTAACACCTCACTTAGGAATAAAATGTAATGAAAGCAACACATAATTCGTATGGGTCAAGTATACGAATTCATGAGTTAGAGAATAATATGACTTGACATGACCAAAGAATTCGTATGTATCAATTATACGAATTGAGGATTGAGAAAATTATGGCAATGACATCCAGAATTCGTATGGTACTGTTTATTATCAAGAATCCGTAAGAACATTAGAATTTTCAAAAAATTTACTTGAAAATTTTCTAAGTGAAAATATGAACACCAAGAACATATTCATGAACATCTTCAAAAACTCATACCATTTCGTATGAACCCAAATTCAAAAAATTTCAATTATGAATTTTAATTCAAAAATTTTAATCCTTTATGATCGATTTGTGTAAATAAACAACTTTAACAAAGAGTTTTGGAGATTTAGGGGTTGTTTGGTTGGTTTTCCATTAAGTTCTGTATGGATAAAATTGTCTGTGTGGATTAATCTGTCTGTATAGATTTAGAAGGTTTTAATTTGAGAGAGTTTTTTCATAGATGGAAGGAACGTGTTTTTTAATGAGAGAGACTGGTTTGGAAAAAACTTGGCTTTCTGCAAAAAGCTCCCCCTTGAAATCTTACTGAATAAGCCACTTTATATATCATTAAGCCACTACCAAACAGTCATATATAGCTGACTGAATAAACTGTGAGTCTCATTAAGCTCATTAAGCTGCAAACAAACAGGCCCTTAATCACATTTGAACCATTAAATTTCGATTTTTTATCAAGAACACACCAAGAACAGTCGAAAGGTCCAAGTTCAAATCAAATCTCCAATTTTATGAATTAGGTTAAAATTTCGGTGTAACAAGGTTCGATTATGTCATTGGAATGATTTTGTGAGTTTAAATTAACACATTAGAACAAAATCAAGATCCAATTTTGATGAATGTTCAAAGTCCAGTTCAAAGTTCTTGAAGATGAACAGTCCATCGATGATTAAAAGCCTAAATCGCTAATCCAGGAAAGGGTAAACCTGCAAGAGTACAATCATAAACAACAATGAACAACAATCAAACAAAAATAAAACAAATATTAACCTTGAAATCGAAGAATCAAAGAAGATTAAAGACTGAAAAGTTGAAAGTTCGTAGACAACGGTTTAAAGGGCTTGTGCTCTGAAAGAATTTGTATGCGAAAACTCAATACTTCGAAAAGTGAGGGTTAAGCTGATAAGGAACGTATTTATACCCTTGAATAGAGTAGACACGTGACACGATTTGATTAGACCATTAACTTTTCGCACAACACATAGATGCGAATTGTCTTGAAAGAATTAAGACAATGTGTGTAAGAATTCGCATGAAGCAAGATGCGAATTCTATGCAAGAACAACAATTCGCATGACACTGAGATGCAAATTTCTAACTTTTCGCATGCCTCTATATGCGAATTCCAACAATTCGTATAACACAGTGTGCGAAATCCTCAGAATTCGCATGACACTGTTATGCAAAATTTGGACTTGGAAAAATTTCCAACTTTTGAAAAATATTCTAAACATGGAAACTTGCTACAAATGGAAACTTTTTTCCAAAACTTGCCAAAAATAGAAACTTTCCAATTATGGAAACTTTCTAAAAATAGCATTTTGAGCTTATTTTAATTCCAAAAATATTTGCATACTCACACAAACTTACAACCCTTTTAGAAATGATATTTCTGTTAAATGATCCCCTTTGACTTGACATATCTTTCTTGTCTATGCTCCCCCTTGACTTGATCTCTGGTTTGATCTCATTTGTCTGATATCAATTGTTAACAATTGATGTTTGATATCTTGCTGCTCCCCCTTAACATGAGATGGATCTTGTTTGATTTGTACAGATATGCTTCCCCTTCATATCTGCATACAAAGTAAAATATAACAATATGAATCTGTTTCTCTCTTTAAATCTGTTTCTCCTTTTGAAATAAAAGATATAACAATGTAACTCTGTTTCTTCCTCTTGAAAAATATAACATTTTAGATCTGTTTCTCCCTTAGAAAAATATTCTTTGAATTACAATCTCCCCAAAACTCAAAGTGATTACAATCTTCCCAGTAATTCATTACAAAGGTAAGAAATACTCCCTGAAATGATTTGACATTCATAGATTCTTTCAGTAGAATTCTTTAAAGACTGGGTCCTGAACTGCTGTATTCATAATTCATCATTCTTGAACATTGAAGATTGAGTCCTAAGCTGTTGTACTTAGAAGTCATTGTTCTTTAACATTGAAGAATGAGTCCTGAGATGCTTTACTCAGAAGTCATAGTCCCTTTCACTCCATCTTGAGTGTAGGCTCCTGCATCACAGGTTTAACTGGTTTTGGTACCTAGATGAATTTGGGTCCATTCTGGTTAGTATGTGAAAACTTCCTTGAGTGGTTTTCACCTCTGTGATATGCAGTGTCAGAATAATTCTTGTAAGAATAATACCATTTGTTGATGTGTGCTTTATGTACAAAATCATCAATACAACAATAAGAACATCAAAGTTTTCTTTTAGCTAACTTAATCAGATGCTTTGTAGATTTGACATAATCAGGAGTAAAAGATTTACCTTTTGCAGCTTTGTTCTTGTTTGTCTTTGAAGCTTGTGTAGATGATTTCTGGTATTTGACTGATTCACGAGATCCCTTTACAACGCAGATCATCTTATCTTTCTCAGATGCTTTAAATACAGATTTTGAAAAATAAGGGTTAGTCCAATTGAGATCAATGATCGGTTTGATTATGTGAAGAACAAGAATCATAGGGTAGAAATCAGTGAATATTAAAAGCAATAAAAATCTAAACTAAGAACACAAAACTCACTATGCGGCTACATCTTGAGATAATGGAATTGATCAATTGAAAAGGTTAAACCTAAAAGCTATTACATGATTTCTTTATATACTCCCCCATAACCCTTGTAAACTATAAAGCCCAATAACCAAATACAAGGCCCAATTACATTACATTAATTACTTTATAAAACTTCTAAAATAGAACATAAAATATGTTCTAACAATCTCCCCCTAAGTTTTGTAAAGTAATCATAATCTTTTCAGCTCCAGCTTCAGCTCCTCTCTCCCTTGATTTCTTTATAAAACTGAGTGTTGCATAGACTTCAAAGCTCCTCTTGCTCCCCCTAGAATGTATCTCTTATCCTCGAAGTATCAACTGAAATATCATATTTGATGTAGACAATAACCTCGAGTGAGTGCACATAAAGACAACTTTTTCCTCTAGTAAATCCAACACATTCCTTAACGCCCACAAGAATGATATGTGTGGATTATGGAGTGACACCCAAGTGCATATTTCAGTTTATAACATCTGATCTGTCTGTTAATCATGAGTTGAAGTAAGAATTTAGCTTAAGAACTTCATCTGATAAGCATACGAGCAGTAGCAACACTACAATGCAAGGGTAGAAGGCAAGCAATGTTCAACAACTGATGAAAGGTGCTCATTTTCTTACTGGTTTCCAGAATATTGAGTCATCAAATCCAGAACTCCTTTCTTCACAAATCAGCTGGATGATTATCTACTCTCAGATTCTGAATCACAACCAAAGTGCAGAACAGTGATTGCAGTCGCTCACACTACTGAGTGATCAAGTCAGAAGAATGATAAAGTGCTCTCAACGGTCTAACAACTGAAGAATCTTTCCAGACTGATGATTGCAGATGCTCAGGCAGCTAACTCAATCCAAGCAGAGACCAAATCATCAAATCCAGAATCTAAAATTCGCAGATCATGAGCACTCGTGAAATATAGATCAGTTGCTAATAATACGTGACCAACCAGCTGTCACATATGCATTCAGCGTAAAAAGCACAGGAACAGGGCAAACTTGTATGAAATAGGGTTCAGAACAGTCAGAATTCTCAAAATATTCACCAACTTTCGCAACCAACTAAAATTCGCAGATCCCTTTAAACAATAAAGAACAATTCGCAATATGCATTAAGCTATACCATAATTCGTAGAGGCTTGCCTTGCGAAACCTTCAACTTTCGCAAGCCTCATGTTCGGGAATCCTCACCTTTCGCAGTCCTTAACTTCACGAAACCTTCAAAATTCGCAACCTGCTATCCTGCGAATTCTGGACTTAAAACATTTTCAAACTTTTGGAAGCCTCTTTTCGTAAACATATAACCTGCAAAACTTAGACATTAAGAATCAAGAGGCCTGCGAATTCCTTTAGAATTCGCACACAACAAAGCACAGTGGCTTGCGAATTCTTCAACTCTCGCAATATGCCACTTGTGAAATCTATACTTGATAAAATTGTTGTGTCCAATGTTCTGCGAATCTTCAATCTGCGAATCCTTCTCTCTGCGAAACCTTCACTCTTTACGAGTTCTTCACGAATCTTGCGAATCCTATAGATCTCGAACTTGTTTTCTGAAAATCTTCGATTAAACCTTCAATTCTTCGATTTCTGAGATGAGCTTTTATCCACAGGTTCGAAATCACCATTAGAGCACATTTGTAGTTGATCTTCTTGACTAATTTTGACTCTATAGCAATTTTTGATCCAACCACAATAAAATCAAACAAAGGATTATTAGAAACATTAGTAAAAATTGAACTTGCTTCTGAATTGAATGAGCACTCGAATGCAGTTAGATCATCTCTCGGTGATTGAGCTATTGACTCTGCCATTTTGTGGTCAGTCAGCTGCACTTTGAATACGATCTCTTCAAGTTCCTTTATCTTTGATGACAAACTGTTTCTTTCCCTTGCAATCAGATCAAACTTCTTTTGCAATTCAGATTTCATCTTCTTTTCCTGCAGAATGTTTGTTGATAGCTCAGATAACTCTCTTGTCAACTTAGCTATCTCAGTCTCAAATACTTTCTTTTCTTTAGAAAAGTCTTTATTTACATCTTTTTGCTCAGCTTTCTTTTTCTCATTCTCAACCTTTTCTCTCTCAAGAATGATAACTTTCTTAAAGTCTGAAACTTGTTAAGAAAGCTTAACACATTTAAGCTCTAAAGATTTCTTTTCTTCAAAGGCTTTTCTTGAGAAATCGGAGAATTTCTTAGCAAATTCTTTTCTTTCTTTCTCAATCTTCAATATCTCATCTTGGGTTTTTGTGTAGTTTCTGTCTTGGGTTGCCTTTTCTTTCAGCATATTAATCTCAACCTCAAGACTGAAGACTTTATCTTTCAAAGAGTCTCTTTCAGCAAAAAATCTAGAGTTTATCTTTCTAAGCCTTTCAGATGTTTCACTAGCATTGTTTGCTCTTCTTCTAAGCTCATCAAGCTCTTTTTGCATTAACTCCTTCTTTGACCATGTAGAGCTTGAATTAAGACTTTCAGATCTTTTCAGTTTTTCTTGAAGATTTAAGATCTCTTTTTCTTTCGACTCAATAATTCCTGCAAAATTAATCTTTGAGTTAGAGATACATTCTGAGCAAACAAAGTCTTTCTTTGAATCTTTATCATTCTTCAATCTGTCAATCTGTTCTAGAAGAGATGAGTTTTGAATCTTCAAATCTTTATTCTCAGCTTCCAGTGCTGGAATCTCTGGCATATATGCTAAAACACAATCTCTCTTGGTCAGCACTGTATTTCCCTTCTCGTCTATGTAAGGCATGATGATATCTGTACCGCTTAAATCAACTAATAAGATCATTGAATCAAGAATCAGATAAAAACTACACTAAAAAATTTCATAATTTTTTTTCCAAAAATCTCAAGTGCAGAATTCGCAAACAGTAGAAATCACAAAGAAATTCGCAAACAAGAGAAAAACTTCAAGATTCGCAAGCAAGAATGTTTAGGATTCGCAGGTAAGTGAAATTCGCAACTTAGATTCCTGCAAAACTTAGAAATTCGCAACCAATAGCCTACGAAACCTTAAGAATTCGTAAGGTAGCACCTAGCGAATCCTGTCCTTAGAGAAAAATTTTAGAAAATAAACTTTGACCAAAAGAATTCGCAGAGCATAGACTTACTTAAGAGTTCTATACTTAAAGAAAATTCAGGTTACAAGATTTCGCAAACAATGAAGCTTTCGTAAGCAAGGATTCGTAGACTGTAGGCTCACGAATCCTGAACTTTCGTGAACAACTTTCGCAACCTAAAAGGGTAAACACAATAAGAAATCTGCGAATCCTATACTTAGTGAAAAACTTTAGAAGCTAAGAGAACTTGGATTCGTAAACACTACTCGTGAAACTTAGGGAATTCGCAAGCCAAAGATCTGCGAGTTCTTCATAATTCGCAGACAAGGATTCTGCGAAACTTACACTTAGTCAAATTTTCAACAATTAAGAATCCTGCGAATTTTAAACTTTTGTAAACAAAGGGATAGCGAATACTGAGTTTTGCGTTACTCAAACACGTGCGAAACTTGTCTTTCGTATATTAGATATTAGCGAAATTTGAGATTTGCGCTACTCAAACACTTGCGAAACTTATACTTAATCTAATATAGCACCCTGCGAGACTTTATGGTGCTTTGCGAGTTCTTCACAGAACTTGCGAGTTCATCACAAAACTTGCGAGTTCTTCAGAAGTTCGTCCGTGTACTTGATTTTCAGTCCAGAAACTCATCAAAAGGTTAAGATATAGTGTAAAATTCTCACAAATCATCCACAAACATACTTCGATCAAAACCCAATTAGAATCAATGACCAAAAATAACTTTTCTGCTTGAAATCAGATGGAACAATACTCGACAGTTCATGAACAAAAACTTTCAAAAATCATCAAAAGCCAATCGATTTGTGTTTTTAACAACAATTAAGCAAATAGATGATGTTCAATAACATAAATCACACATAATCAAATCGATTTTATGCATAAAACAACAATAAATCATGGAATCGATTTCTACACAGTAAGTTTTCGAAAAATATTGTTTTAATCCAAAAAAAACTTGATTCTTTGGCTCTGATACCACTTGTTAAGCCCAGATTATAGTTGATAAACAATAACACAACACAATAAAGAACACGAGATGAATAAATCAAACAATATACCAATGATCTCTTGATTAATCAGATAAATACGTGTGTGTGTTCTTGGTGTACAGAATACCTCTTGTGCGTATGAATACAGAGAATATACGGCTCATTCTGTTCTGTTCTACATCTTATTGTTAACCTAAATCTAGAAAACTAAAGCCTTATATACGTAGGTCAAGATGACCTAATCAGTATTAGATATCAGCTAAAATACCCCCTAAGGTATTAAATACTATTACAAAGTAGACCCCTTTTATAATTGAATCTTGAATACAATTATTGATCCAACAATCTCCCCTTTGGATTCAAGATTAAAATATAAAAGGGGTCTTCTTTATAATAGTATTTAATACCTTAGGGGGTATTTTAGCTGATATCTAATACTGATTAGGTCATGTTGACCTATGTATATAAGGCTTTAGTTTTCTAGATTTAGGTTAACAATAAGGTGTAGAACAGAACAGAAGGAGTCGTATATTCTTTGTATTCATACGCACAAGAGGTATTCTGTACACCAGGAACACACACACGTATTTATCTGATTAATCAAGTGATCATTGGTATATTGTTTGATTTATTCATCTCTTGTTCTTTATTGTGTTGTGTTATTGATACTAATTGTTAGTCCAATTGAGATCAATGATTGGTTTGATTATGTGAAGAACAAGAATCATAGGGTAGAAATCAGTGATACGTATTTTCGAACAAATAAACTCAAAAATCGACAGATTCGATTTACTGGAGTGAAATTAATACAAGCCAATGATTCAAAAACAATAAACTATAATTACTGAATCAATTAAGCATCAAAGAACAATTAATTTCACAATAAAACCAGAAATCGACATATTGACTGAACTGTTCTATCAAACCAACACAGATCTCTCAATCGATTAGAAAAGATGTTTCGGTTATGCTCTGATACCAATTATTAGTCCAATTGAGATCAATGATTGGTTTGATTATGTGAAGAACAAGAATTATAGGGTAGAAATAAGTGATTATTGAAAGCAATAAAAATCTAAACTAAGAACACAAAACTCACTATGCGGCTACATCTTGAGAGAATGGAATTGATCAATTTAAAAGGTTAAAACTAAAAGCTATTACATGATTTCTTTATATACTCCCCCATAACCCTTGTAAACTATAAAGCCCAAAACCCAAATACAAGGCCCAATTACATTACATTAATTACTTTATAAAACTTCTAAAATAGAACATAAAATATGTTTTAACAATAAGCAGCATGTTTATCAACAGATTTAACATAAAATAAACTATGAGTCTTAATCTGATCTGTTTTCAAGATATCTGGTTTGACATTCTTTTTCTTGAAAACCATCTTTTGAAACAAGCTAGATACTGATTGAAAAGAACATACTGATTCAACTATATCATCATAAGAAGATAAGCCAAGTGTTTCAGATGTTAGTTTATCAGATTAATCAACATTAGCTATCTCAAGTTGTTTGATCTTGTCATTCAACTTGGATTTTTCATTGCAAAGTTTATCAAACTTGCTTTGGAGATCATATCTACTCTTCTGTCCTTTCAGAATATTTTTAGATAAAGTAGATAACTTTTCTATAAGTATAGAAATTTCATTCTAAAAAACTTTCCTTTCAGATTCAAAATCTTTTTCCAAGTTCTGATTTTTTTCAGAAATTTCTTTAAAAAGAGAAATATTTTTTCTTTCAGTATTTTTCTTTTGCTTTTCAAAAATATCTCTTTCAGAAATAACAATTTTCTCAAATTCAGGAACTAGTTTAGAAAGTTTAGCACAATCTGATTTCTAAATCTTTATTTTCAATTTCAGCCTTCTTTGAAAGATCAGATAATCTTTGGTTGAAAGATTTCTCAAGTTCAACTTTCTCTTTCTTACTTCTCTTATATACTTTATTTAACCAATCTTTTCCCTTTTCTTGATATGTAGATACTTGAATCTTAGCTTTCTTCAGTTTGACATTCAGACTCTCAATCTCAACTTTCAGATTTGAGTTCTGAAGTTTAAGCTTTGCATTCTCTTCTTCTATCAGAGATATCTCAGGCATGTATGCCACTGCACAGTCTTTTTTTGTCAAAACAGTGTTTCCTTTTTCATCTGTGTAAGGCATTGTGAAAATATATCTGAAAATAATTCTTGGAAAGATCGTTAGTTAGATAATCAGAAAAATCAGCTGTTAAGAATCACAGAAAAATTATTAGTGTATTATTGTATCCAAGATCTAATAGGAAAAGTCAAGTCAAGATTAGTCAACAAAGTCAAAGTGTGTTTAGTCAATCTTAGAGTTTACTTTGTTGTTAAGCATGTGGTTTTAGACTTGTGGTATATATACCTTTAGTCTTGTATAATCTTGTAACTAGATCCATTGTATCACATTGTCAGATATATGATGAATACGCTTTTTCTCACTACACTCTCTCTCTAGAACTTCATATTGTCAAAATCTTGATTGAGATTCATTGTTTTAAGATTGCTTGATTGAATAGGACAATTTCAATTGGTATCAGAGCGAGACCAAACAATTTTAGATTGATTGGATTGGACAAATTGATTGAATTTTCTGAAAATTTTGTCAAGAACATTCGTTTTTGTGAAAAAGTCACTGTTTGATCGAGTTCTTCATGAATTGTTGAAATTTGTGTGTATAATTGATTCAGTTGAATTCGATTTATGTTTGTAAACATTTAGTGTTCACAACAAACACAAATTAATCACTAGAAAAGTTTTATTTTTGGATTTCATTGTGTTTTTCTTGAAAAATATGTCGAACATTGTTCTTGAATCGAATGAGTGCATTTTGATGTTTTTAATCAAAATCTTGTGTTAGAATAATGTTTTAATTTATAATTCGATCATATTGGTGCAATTTTATGTTTAAATTTGCAGGTTTAAGTCGATTTGGATTGATTTCGTGAACAGAACTGTCAAAACGCGCAAGATCTTCAAAACGCGCAAGTTCATCTCAAGAACACGCAAGATTCAAGCTGAAGAACGTGCAAGCTAAGCCTGCGAGTTTCAAAAATGTCAAAATTTGTCTAAGTGTTGAAACGCGCTGAGCTTTGCGCGAAAGGTGAAACGCGCAAACCTCTTAAACGTGCAAACATTATAACGCGCAAACGACATAAAACGGGCACGTAGCGACTAGCGAGTTCCAGAAACGCGCGAGTGCCTACTAGCGAGTTTCAGTGTGAACAGTGATTTGCGCTTTCAGTGCCTTGCGAGTTTCATAGTCATGCAAGTTTGAGCAAAACGCGCTACTAATGTCCTGCGAGTTCTAGAAACGCGCACGCTACCATTTGCGAGTTTCTTTGTGAACAGTGACTAGCGCGTATAGTGACTTGCGAGTTTAAAGACTTAGATTTTTTTATGAAAATTAATTTTTTTGTGTGATCCAAGTTCGACTTTTTAGTTAACATTTCTGATTTGTTTGGGAACGATCATTTTATTCAAGCATTTCCTTTAAGGGAACCCCCGTGCTAAGTCTGCGGAGGGGGACATATTTTGATAGTGGTCATAATTTTCTGATTTTTGACGATCATTTTTTTAAGCTAATTTTTTCTTTCAAGATGCCAAAGACAGATGAGAAAGGGAATACAGTACTGTCACCAAGAGACATGGTTGTATTGTACATGCCTGAGATACCAAAAATAGAAGCTGAACGAGATCAACTGAAAAATCAGAATTCAGTGCTTCTAAAACAGATACAGTAGTTGAAGTCTAAATTGTCAAATTCTGATAAAACTCCTGTTTGTACAAAATGTACTGATCATTCTAAATCTGATTGTGCAGGTATCATCAGTGCAAGAGAGAAGGAGATTAAAGAAAGAGAGAAAATGATTGATTTAAAAGAAAAGACTATTCAGTCATGTGAGAAAGAGATTAAATTGAAATATAGAAAGATTGCAAATCTTCAAAGCCAACTGAAGACGACTGAACAGAAGTCATCTGAGCTGAAAGATGAATCAGTCAAGCTTCAAAACAAGTTAAAGGCTTTTGAAGATCAAATATCTGCTTTGGAGAAGAAGAATGCTGAACTGAAAACAAGTCTCGAAGCAGAAAAAGACAAATCAAATGTGAAGACATCTTCTACCCAACAGTCATCTGAAATTTCCAAGAAAACTTTACAAGAGAAGAAGGATCTATAGCTGAGATGCATTAAACTTTCCAAGCAAGTGTCTGATTTTGAAAAGATAATCATTACTGAAAGAGACACATTTGCTAAGGAAAGAAAAGTTCTTGAAGATAAAAACACTGAATTTCCCAAGCAAATTTCTACTTTACATGACTTGCTAGAAAAGGAAAGAAATATTTTCAAAGAAAAGAAGTTGTCTTTTGAGCAAGAAAATAAATTATTTGAAAAGAAAAATGCTGGGATTTTCAAAGATATTTCTGAGAAAAACAAGAACTTGGAAACAGATTTTGAACAAGAACGTTCATATTTTGAATCTGAAATATCTAAGCTCACATCCAAATTATCTGTTCTATCATCAGATATTCTTAAAGAACAGATGGCTAGATCTAATTTGAAAAAGAAGTTTGACACACTTATTTCTGAAAGAAATATTTTATCTTAAAAGATAAAGAACTTAGAAGCTGCAACGTCAATTTATCAGAAAAGATTTTAGTTGATGTGATTAATCAATCACCTGTTGATCTTTCAACAGAATCAGTCTGTTCTTTCAAAACAACTTCGAGTTCTATGCATGATAAAAATGTTTTGAAAAACAAAAGTGTCAAACCAATCATTGTCAAATCAAGTCAGATCAGACCATCAAATCTATTTTATGACAAATTTGTTGATGGTCCAGCAAATTTTTACATCAAATCTCTTGGAAGGACAAAGCATCTGCATCCACATCTAAAGCCAAAAGGAACAGTGTGCATAAAGGTAACTCTTTTGGTAATCCTGATATGCTTTATTCTACTAACTATTTGATCAGGATTGCTCAAAGGAAAATCTGTTGTTCTTACTGTGGAGAGAATGATTTCGTCCAACAAGAATCTGCTCATAACTGGTACGGATCTTACAGAATTACTTCTCAGAATTCTGGATTTAAAAGATATAAGTCTAATGAGAAGTGGATTCTTAAATCTAACATACCAGGACCCAAAGACCAGTGGGTAACAAAACCTGTTAAATCTGTTTCGCAGGTACCACAGGTTTAGGGGGAGCAAGATGTTTGACTTCTAGACAAATAAGTCTAGGACTCGTTCTTCAATGTTTAAAGAACAATGGCTCTTGAATAATTCAGTTCAAGACCCGTACTTCAAAGTTAAAAGACTGTGGCTTCTGATCACATGACAGATCGGGACCCGTTCTTCAATGTTCAGATAAGGATATTATGCAAAATATCCAGGGGGAGCTTATCTGACCTAAATGATTCTATAATGATTTGAGGAGGAGCTTAAATGTAAGTATCTTCTAATCTTACATCTCTGATTGTTTGAAAGAAGAACAACTTTCAAGCATGAAAAACAATTTTCTTAAATGTTCAAACCACTTCTCTATTCTCAAACGATTTCATGAATTAAGAAGTGTGATTTTAAATGTTTTTCATTATTGAGATTTAATGTTTAACTGACCGTGTGTTTCTAAAGATCAATACTTGTGTATTATCTTTTCTATACACTGTAAAGTATTCACGCACATCGGTTTAGTACTTCATATTGATTTTGTTACTACCATGTCTCATAACGAACCAATTTTTCGATGGTAATACTCCCGTTTGCTTTCAAATGTTGTTGAGCATCAATCATCATTTCATTCTTTGTGCGTTCATTGCAAAATTGTTTATATTCGTTCATATAAACAAAATTTCCAATTCCTTCATACCCTAACCATTTCATTTGATCTGATTGATACATTGTCAGATTCTCAAAACAATTCTCTTGATTTCATTTCATTCATTCAATATCCTTGTTTTGAGAAATCTTCAAAGTTCAAATGCTCAAATTTCATTCTTATTTTTAATGAGCATACATTTTGACAATATTATCACATTTTTTAGCTTAACTGCTAAAGTTAAATTGTTGAGCAACCATTTTTTATAGGACTACATGGGATCAGTGTGAGAACTTAAACAAAACTTCCATGGATTCACATACACATGTGTTTCCTACCCAGGAAGTAATCCTAGAGTGATTGAGGGGTGAGGGGTCAAAAATGAAAGAGTGGGGGAGATAACTCATCCGGTTGAGTTTTTCTCATTGAACTGAGGTAAAATGTAAATGAGAGTTTGGTTAGAAGTGAGCTAAATGTTAAAAAGAAAGAGGGTGTGAGAACAGAGTTAAAAGAATATCAAAACTCTGCACCAACAACTTTCTGAGCCGGGCAGCCACATCTTCTGATTGGTTCACATTCTTTGGTGACCATCATTGAAAAAGGCAGTGAGCCCATGCCAACTCTTGCAATTACCCCACCAGCCACTCGTTTCTTTCTTAACAAAGAAATGTTTCATTTTCTTTGGGAACGTAACATATCTGCTATCTAGTCTTCACTCGGAAGATTTAGATATTGAAAAAGAAGGAACGTTGCCCCACCTTCGCACCTCCTTCATGCACATTGAGTCCATGTATTATCTGTTGCAATCTCCACAGTTTACACAATTTGAGCAAAATGAAACACAATCATTGTGCTAAAATTCTTTCATACACAAGCACGAGCATACAGAAAATCTGTTTTTCTGTCAGAACATTCATAGATAAACCTTGTGTTTTTCAATGATTGAATGGAAGTCCTGGGGAGTCATCATCAAACCAGCTCCTTATATTGTACATTCGTTGTACACAGTAACTCCGTGTTACTGACAGGCACTCCTAACTGTTTCATTTATTGAATCAGGGTTACCAAGTTCATTATATCTGAATTTGAAAAGATTCGGGTATATACAGTTCATGATTCAGTTCAGATCAAAAGGAAGAGAATGTATTTTCAAGGGGGAGAATCAAAGATTATGTTGAAATTGAAGATGTTTTGATGATTATGACGTTCACAATCATCAAAAAGGGGGAGATATCTACAAAGATCAATTTCAAAGACAAATGGTGAAGATAATCCTGAAGAGATAATTCTGAAAGTTCAAGAAGAGATAATTCTGAAAGTAAAAAGAAGAGATAATTCTGAAAGTTCAAGACAATTCAGATGCTTACTATGTTTCACAGACATATTCTGAAGATGATTCGTGAAAGTTTGTTTTTCCGAAGACAATCCAGAGATTTTAAGAGATGAAGATACATGATCAGAGATTCCTCAAAGCTTAAATATGAAGTTTTCAAAGAGTTTCAAAGTTTCAAGAATTCAGATTCGTGTTGAAGACTTGTTGACTTTCCAAAGATGCAATGTGAAAGAGTTTTCAAGCTTATCTGAAGATTCTTCATAGACAGAAAGACTAAAGATTGTTAAAGCTTCAAAGTCCAAGATGTCAGAGACAAAAGTTGAAGAATCAAGAGTTGAAGACTAGTGTCAATTTTTTTTTAAATCTTGAATACAAAGGGGGATATTGTTAGTGTATTATTGTATCTAAGATTTGGTGTGAAAAGTCAAGTCTAGAAAAGTCAACAATGTCAAAGTCTAGATAGTCAATGTTAGCAAAGTCAATCTTATTCTTTGTAGTTAAGCTTGTAGTTTTATAACCTTGGTATAAATAGTGTTTGCTTTTCTAATCATGGAACAGAACTAGAAGACATTCATTGTAATACTTGTGACTTGTGAGATATACGATTGTTACTTTCTCTCTCTATTCTCTCTCTAGACTCCATTGTTAAATCTTGTGTATCTTGATTGAATTGCTTGAAAACGACAATTTCAATTGGTATCAGAGCTGTACCAAACAGATTCAGAGAAATTTGCACAGAAGATTATATCAATTTCTGGAAATCTTGAATCTGACTGTTGGATTTTCTTGAAAATTCTCAAGAACACAAAATTGTTGAGATTTGATTGTGATTGTGAAATGGATTGTAAATTGTTGTGATTTGATCACAAATTCATTGATTGAACTTGTTGAATTGAGACTTTGGATCAATTTTTGGAAATTTTCAAGAACACAGATCGTTTTTCTGAAAGATGGATTTTGATCGAATTCTCATTGTTTTGTGGATGTTAGATCGTAAGATTGATATTGTTGTGATCGAAATCTGATTTAGAACACATTATATTCACAATGATTCACGAATCAATCACAATTTCAGTTTGAATTTTCAGATTTTCTAGGATCTTCTTGGCAAATAATATCGAACACTGTATCCTTGCAAATTCACCGTGATGTTGATTTTTCGATAAATTTGTTGTTAGAAAGTGTTTGGGATTGGATTTTGATTGTATTGATGCATTATCTAGTTTCAATTTTGCAGATTTAAACTGAATTGAATCAATTCGTGAAGTCAAATGAAGAACACGCAGGTTCATCCGTAGAACGCGCAAGGTTCATGTGAAGAACGCACATAACGTCTAGCGCATTTCTCAGTGAATAGTGACTAGCGAGTTTTAGTACTTAGCGAGTTTACTTGATCTGCGAGTTTCAGAGTTGAATTTTTTTTTTCAAGTGGTGATCCAAGTTTGACTTTCAGTCATCTTTTCTGAATTGGTTTGGAAACTATCATTTTATTCAAGCATTTCTTTCTAGAGAAAAAAACAAGCTTCAAATTTGATCATTTTAACCGGGTAGCGGAACCCCCGTGCTACGTCTGCGGAGGGGGACATATTTTGTTAGTGGTCATAATTTTCTGATTTTTGACGATCATTTTTTTTAAGCTAACATTCTGAGAAGATGCCTGTTACAGACGAGAGAGGAAACACTGTTTTATCTGCAAGAGATATGGCTATTTTGTACATGCCTGAGATACCGAAAATAGAAGAAGAAAGAGACAATCTGAAAAATCAGAATTCAGTGCTTCTAAAACAGATTCAGGAGTTGAAATTTAATTTGTAAAACTCTAATAAAACTTCTGACTGTATAAGGTGTACTAAAACTGTTAAATCTAATTATGCCGGTATCATCAGTGCAAAAGAGGAAGAAATTAGAGAGAAAGAGAAAGAGATTAAAGAGAAAGAGAAAATGATTTCTTTAAAAGAAAACACTGTTAAAACATGTGAAAAAGAAATCAAACTCAAAGAGAAAAAGATTGCGAATCTTCAAAGCCAGCTGAAGACGACTGAACAGAAGTCATCTAAGCTGAAAGATGAATCAGTCAAGCTTCAAAACAAGTTAAAGGCTTTTGAAGATCAAATATCTGTTTTGGAGAAGAAAAATGTTAAACTGCAAACAAGCCTCCAAGCAGAAAAAGAAAAATGAAATATCAAGACATCTTCAACTCAACAATCATCTGAGATTTCCAAGAAAACTCTCCAAGAGAAAAAGGATCTTGAGCTGAGATGCATTAAACTTTCCAAGCAAGTGTCTAATTTTGAAAAGATTCTAATTACTGAAAGAGACACATTTGCTAAGGAAAGAAAAGTTCTTGAAGACAAAAACACTGAATTTCCCAAACAAATCTCTATTTTACAAGACTTATTGGAAAAAGAAAGACAAATTTTCAAAGAAAAGAAAAAGTCTTTTGAATCTGAAAAGAAAAATTCTGAAAAGAGAAATGTTGGGATCTTCAATGAATTTAATGTTTAACTGACCGTGTGTTTCCAAAGAAGTGTGATTTTAAATGTTTTTCAATATTGAACTTTAATGTTTAACTGACCGTGTGTTTCCAAAGATCAATACTTGCGTATTATCTTGTCTATATACTGTAAAGTATTCACACACATCGGTTCAGTACTTCATTGAATCTGTTATTACCATGTCTCTAAACGAACCTATTTTTCGATGGTAATACCCTCGTTTGATTTCACTTTTGTTGACTATCATTCATCATTTCAATATTTGTGCTTTCATTGCCAAATTGTTTATATTTGTTCATATAAACAAATTATCCAATTCTTTGATACCCTAACCTTTCACGTTCATATTTTCTGATATTTGATTTGTTTGATACATTGTCAGATTCTCAAAACAATTCTCTTGATTTCATTTCATTCATTCAATATCTTTGTTTTGAGAAATCTTCAAAGTTCAATTGCTCAAATCTCATGAGCATACATTTTTGACAATGTTATCATGTTTTGAGCTTAACTGTTCAAGTTAAACTGTTGAACAACTATTCTTTTTAGGACTTACATGGGATCAGTGTGAGAGCTTAAACAGAACTTCCATGTATTCACATAAACCTGTGTTTCCTACCCAGGAAGTTATCCTAGAGTGATTGATGGGTGAGGGGTCATAAAATCAAAGAGTGGGGGAGATAACTCATCCGGTTGAGTTTTTCTCATCGAGCTGAGGTAAAATGGAAATGAGAGTTTGGTTAGAAGTGAGCTTTAATGTTAAAAAGAAGGAGGGTGTGAGAACAGAGTTAAAAGAATATCAAAATTCTGCACCAATCACTTTTTGAGCCGGGCAACCACATTTCTGATTGGTTCACATTCTTTGGTGACCATGTTGGTCCTAAGGTGCTTAACAAGTTTGTAGAAGGGGGGGGGGGGGTTGAATACAAACACAGAATTTAAAATTTAATAAATTGTTTATTGATAAATCAAACACAATTTACAAGTCTATTGCGGAATAAGATTAAGTAACACTCAATCTAAACAAACTTAAGAAAACACTAAGATGGTTGCACAAGAATTTCAGAGAATGTGGGATTTAGAATATAGAAAACAAAGGTTTCTATTTGGGGTTCAAGGATTGAGCACACCCTCAGATGGAGGGGTGAACTTCCTATTTATACCCGATGCATTAAATGCATGGCAGGGTACTTTACACGTGGCGTTCACTGATTGGGTTTGGAAGTCTGACTTTGGGAGACATGCTTTCGGCCGGATCACGAACAGTGTAGTTGACAGAGTTGTTGTACGAATTATGGCAGAGGCATGTCCTGTCTGACACATCGTACTGAGTTATGCAAGGTAAGACAAATAGAAACTTGAGGTATAAGCTTTGTGATCATTCAATCGCTGAATATCTCATTCTGCAGAGATATCAAGAGTTCAGCGATCGCTGAAGCTTTACTCATGTTCCTTCGCCTATAAGTAGAGTTGTCTTTGCTTCACTGATATCCGCATCAGGTCACTAGTAGACTTCTCTTTGTTCAACAACTTCGTCTTCGATTCAGCTATGAACATCTGTTGACGCAAGACTTGTCTTCAGGGATTACGTTACTGTTTACATCAGAAACTATCAGCGATACTGAACAGAATCAGTTTGATCACTGATAGTGAAACACTAATACATACTAAATGTTTATAAGAAGACTATCAGCAATAACTGAACAGACTCAGTCTGATCGCTGATGGTGAAACACTAATACATATTAAACGTAATTTTCACTAAGTATAGAAAGGGTCGTTATCAAATCACTGAGAGAGTTTGGATCAACAATCTCCCCCTATTTGATGGAATAATCAGGACTCATAACATACATGTCCCAATTACTATTTTGAGGGATCTTTTACAGTACTGATAGAGTTAAGTACTTCACTGAAATTTTCATTAATCCAAGAAAAGAATTACAAGATGAAAATTACAAGTACAAGTGATGTACTAACTACTGTAAGTTTAAACTAGTAGATTACAAGAAAGAAAACTAATCTATCAGCTATCTAAAGAGGGTTTAGGAGGATTGATAAAATACTCAAGTATTTCTTCTCCTTTTTGCCTTCGCTCTAAAGACTCTTTGCAGATGATAGCTATGATTGGCTCAGCAGCAGGAGAGAGAGTACACCATAGGCACATGAGATCCTTGAGAAGAGCGAGGGGACAGATAGGGATTTCAGAGACTCTTTGAAATCTGAGTTGTTCCTCGTCATCTCTGAAGAAGATTCCAAAAGGTTCTTCAAGAACTTGTCCCACAGCATATGGTCCACCAAGAGGCAGATATAGATCCAGAACAGAAAGATCAGGAGGAGGACCGAACAGAGCTTCTCTTGAAAATTTGATGGAGGTTTCATTCCTGATCACCGCGACATTTTCAGAGGAGGAGGAGACAGGCTTTCTTCTGATCTGCTTTGACTTAGAAGGAAGAGCAGACGACACCTTTAAAATTGCAGCGACTCTGTTGATGAGAGCATCATTTATCCCTTAAACATACCCTCTGTAGATTGACTTTGATTTCTTCAGTGCCTCTTTGAACTCAAGCCATTCCATATAGCTGAGGATTTCCAACTTTGAAACAAACGTTGCCTTGCAACTTCCATCCTCTCTGGTAATCTTCATAGTGACAGAAACTTTGTCCTTCTTCTTTCTTCCAGAGATAGCGACAACTACGATCTTCATTGGGTCAGAGCGATAGTCAATTTTGTGTTTGCACCAATCGACTGTATTATCGCTGACCGCTTTTTCTTTGGAGCGTTCCTCTTCAATCTCTTTCAAAAGAGCTGCCTGGACTTCCATCGGTTTGCTTTTCAGCTTCTTGTCTTTGACTTGAGAGGACTGAATTTTGAGAGCCAGAAAGACATCTCTTTGACAGTCAACAATCAGCTTCTCAGCCCTGACAGATTCTTCGATTTCAACTTCAGTCAGGAACTCTAGATCCGTTGATTGAGAGGGGATCTTTCGACGTTGATTCTCCAGATGAGAGATCATCTCTGTTCTTTTCTTCATCTCTTCCTCTGACCAGTGAGATGGTCTAGAGGGCCTTCCATGATGTTGCAGGGACTCTTCTTCTTCTTCTTCTTCCTCTTCATCAATCTCTCTTACAGAGATTGGGATTGGTTGGTCATCAGCTTCAGCAGCTGGGATTATTTGGAGCTCTTTACCCTTAAGCAAAGGAGAGAACTGTCTGGTCAGAAAATGAAAAAGGTTAGTTTATTTTTATGGAAGAAGAGAGATAAAGGCTAGAAATAAACAGGGGTGGGATTTTTATAGAAGGATAAGGGAACGAGGGAAAGGCATACCTGAGAAGGATTCTCCTCAGATAGTGAAGTCTTCTTCAGGTTTCCCTCAGCAGTAGCACCTTTGCTTTGGGAAGGGGTTCCTGAAGAAGTTCCATGGCTCCCCCCCTGCTTTGATAACTTCTTTCGAAGCTATCGCTGATGAAGTGACGGCTGAAAAACACCATAGCGATGGATCTTCTTCATAGTCATCATCATCATCATCTTGATGAGGTTCTTCCGGTTAATCTTCAAGATCAAGGGATTCATCTTCATCGTCCTCTTCTTCTTCATCATCAGATTAAATCTTCGAGAGAAGGAGGGGCTTTTTCAGCAGCTATCTCCCCCTCAACCTGAGAGGGAGTTTCCTTCTGTTGGACCTCAGCAGCGACTTCAAACTCCGTATTTTCTTCAGCTGCCTTCTCCCCCTCTTTGTCATTATCATTGAGGGAGAGATCTTTGGAAGGAGATGAAGCTTTTGCAGTGGCCAACACCTGAACTTCATCCTCCAAACAGTCCAGACGGCCTTCAAACGCAGGAAGATCTGACGTAGCCTGAGGAATGAACTCCACCGCAATGTTCAGTGAAGTACGATCGTTCTCTGTGAATGAGAGAGTAGGAGTCGGAGCTGGTGCCTTCAGGTGAGTCAGGATTTGCTGAAGAAGAACTTCACAGGAATCAACCTTTGTAGCCAGGGCTGCAAACTGTTGCTGTGAGTCTTCCCTAACTTTGACAATCGCTTCTTGGAGAGTAGCAATTTGAGAAACGTCAGCTTTGTAGGCGCAGTTGGCTGTCAGCGTCTTCAGTGCTTCACCAGCTGATTGAACAGCATTGGTGTTGGTGTTGAGAGAGGCAGTCAGAGATTCTACCTTTGCACTCAAACTTGTGACATTGTTGTCAACAGTCGCCAAACTAGGACCTGAAATATAAGTTAGTTTTTGAGAAACAGGCTTATATGGTGAGTTGGGAGAAGTGTTTAAGGTTATAGGGATACCTGAATTATCAAACATTTTGTAGAATTGTAACGATTCCTCAAAAGATTGATGTTCAGATCCTATAGGTCCAAAATTTGGTTGAGTAGAAATAGACGGAGGGTTAGAGATCAAAGAAATAGAAGGACTAGAGATGGGGATAGAAGATGTAGGGATAGGGGTAGTTACCTCAAGTTGTTGTTGAACTGGGATCGTAGGTTGCGTCACTGTTGTTGTGACAGCGACCGAGATCGCTGGCACGGTTGAAGTGGGTATCGCTGAGGATGTGGAGGAGAGACCCACGAATGCATCCAAGGAAGTTTGTTGATAAACATCCTTAGGTATAGATATAGAGGTAGCTTTCTCCTTGGTCACCTTGGCCTTCTTCGAAGGTCCAAGGGAGCCAGTTGATGGTCGTTTGGAAGGGGTAACGGCAGGGATAGCAGAAGAAGGAACCTCCTGCGTGGTCGCTGAAGACGAAGAAGTGAGGAGAGAGAGTCGGGAGCAAAGTTCAGAGATACTTACCTCGTTGGGGAGCGTCTTGACCTCCAGGGAGCGCTGACCCACTTTTGGAAAAGATGCATCCGAGTTAGTGGGGTAAGTAGCAGGGTAGAGGAACTTCAGGTACGCGCAGATGAAGCGTACGTAGGGGACCTTGGGATCCCTCTCGGTCTTCTCTATCTTTGACTTTAGATCATCAAAGATAGCTGTTGCGTAGTCGAAGTTTCTTCCATCGATAACTGAGTAAGCCATCTGGACCTGAACCTTGCTGGCTTGGTCCAGTGACCCACTCTTCCCACTCATACACTGAATGAAGTGTGAGAAGATGTAGTTAAGCTGAGAAGGCATCAGTGCCTTCTTCACAAGAGTCAGCTTCTTGTTTGGAATCGTCGTCCTTGGCTTGGGTTCCCAAGAGTATTCCATTGCATCCAGGAATTGGATGAGTTCAGCATTAGTTGGCAAGGCATCGAACCCATTCCTGGGTTTGTCAGGAAAACGCAGATCTTTCCTCAGACCTAAGGCAATCATCATCCCTGATATAAGTTCAGTGCTGAAGGAGATAGCAGGAACCTGTTCACCCTTTTTGTTGGTGATAGAGGTTTCTTCAGCGGTAAACCAGAATTGTTGGAGTAGAGTTTTGGAAGGAGTGGGATCCACAGTGATAGCGTAAGCAATGCAGGATTGCTTTAGAAACTTTGAGGCTTCTTTCAGATGTGGGTATTTGACACCATCAAAGTCAAGGCGAGCAAGATGATTGTTTTTGGGAAGCTCCGAGTCAGAGATGGCGAACTTGACGTTCTTAGAGGCGACAAGTGCAGATTGAGACATTCTGAGAGTAAACAGATAGAAGAATAGAAGAAAGGTTTTAGTCTAAAAAATAAAGAAGATTTGTCCAGTTTCTATTTTGGGAAAGAAACATAGAAAAATCAACATATTTGAAGATTAAAAAGGTGTTCTTAATATAAGATATAAGAACAAGAAGAAAAACCAAAGATTTTGAATGAAGAAAAATCAAAATAAAATGGTTTTTAAAGAATAAAATCAAAAATGAAAATGATTTTATGTGATAAGAATCTTATAAACCCATAATGGCAGTCCATAAATGGAGTTTTATGTAAAAAGATTTAAGATAAGAATAAGAAAAAGATCAAGAATAACCTGTTGATCTTTGAAGAGGATGATGCAAATGCTTGAGAATGCTAGAATGCTTGAGAGAGAATTCTTGCTTAGAAAGTATTTCCAGAAAGCGTAAAATGAGAAGAATGGAAAAACATTCCTTTTATACGTGAGAGAGAGAGAGTGTGAGAGGCGGGAAAACAAATGCTCATCATGACATGGACACGTCCCACGAAGTTGATTGGATGGAAGGGCAACGGACGAACGTGTCAGAAAAAGGCATGTCGTGGATTATCGGTTCAAATGACGTCATAGAAGAGAGAGACTGTTCATTTGTCCGTTTTGAAATTATCGCTGAAGAAAAGTCAGCGGTAGATTTTCTTTTTAAGAAGGATCACTGACTATAAATATTAGTGATAAATTTATTTTTCAAAAAGCTTTTAATCATTTGAAGAAAGTTCAGTGATTACGGTTTATATTTTGAAAAACATCTTAACTGAATGAAGATTCAGTTGTAGGTATGGAGAGAACATACCTGAGAGTCAGAATGTTTATCAGAAAAAAAATGATAAAAGGGGAACTTATGATTACTGACACAACACATGAACGCTGAAGAATTATTCTTCGAGATTCAACATTCCAAGCTGACTGATGAGAAAGTTGAACCTTGTCTCATCAAGAGATTTGGTGAATAAATCAGCAAGCTGAAAGTCAGTAGGGATAAAATGAAGTTCAATATCACCGTTCATCACATGATCTCTGATAAAGTGATATCTGATCTCTATGTGTTTTGTCTTTGAATGTAGCACTGGATTATTTGCTATAGCGATAGCACTAGTGCTGTCGCAATAGATTGGAATCTTTGATAGCTGAAGGTCATAGTCTAATAGTTGATTTCTCATCCATAAGATCTGAGAACAACAGCTTCCAGCGGCTACGTATTCAGCTTCAGCTGTGGAAGTGGACACTGAATTTTGCTTTTTGCTTGTCCAACTTACCAGCTTTCCTCCTAGGAGTTGACATCCACCAGTGGTACTCTTTATGTCAAGTTTACAACCTGCAAAATCACTATCAGAATAACCAGTTAGATCGAACCCTGAGTCTTTGGGATACCAAAGACCGAGGTTAGGAGTTCCTTTCAGATATCTGAATATTCGCTTAACAACAATCAGATGGGATTCCTTGGGTTCAGATTGGTAGCGTGCACATAAACAAGTGGAGTACATGATGTCAGGTCGGCTCGCCATAAGATACAGCAGGGAGCCTATCATTCCTCTATAGGCAGTGACATTAACAGGTTTTCCAGATGGATCTTTGTTAAGTGTCAGAGGAGGTGCCATAGGAGTTTTTATTGCTGAAGTTTGTGTTAGATCAAACTTCTTCAACATATCTTTAACATACTTACCTTGGCTTATAAAAGTACCTTTGTCAGATTGCTTAGTCTGAAGACCAAGAAAATATGTCAGCTCACCCATCATACTCATTTTGTATTTTTTTCTTCATTCTTCAGCGAAGCGAGTACATAGAGATGGGTTAGTAGAACCAAATATTATGTCATCGACATATATTTGTACAAGAATTATATGACCTTTTATTTTTCTGAAAAAAACGTATTATCAATCTTGCCACGTTCAAAATTTTCAGAGATAAGAAAAGATGAGAGAGTGTCATACCAAGCACGAGGGGCTTGTTTTAGACCATAGAGAGCCTTATACAATTTATAAACATAATTTGGATACTTAGGGTCATAGAACCCTGGAGGTTGTTCTACATAGACTTCTTCATTCAGCTTTCCATTTAGGAACACTGATTTTACATCCATTTGATACACAATGAAGTCTTTGTAAACTGCATAAGCTAAGAATAGTCGAATTGCTTCGAGTCTAGTCACTGGGGCAAAGGTTTCATCATAGTCTATGCCTTCCTCTTGTCTGTATCCCTGAGCAACAAGTCGAGCCTTGTTGCGGGTTACAGCTCCATGTTCATCTAACTTGTTTTAAACACTCATTTGGTGCATATAACAGTTTTATCAGATGGTCTAGGAACGAGATTCCAAACTTTGTTGCGAGAGAACTCAGTCAGCTCTTCTTGCATAGCGTTGACCCAGTTTGGATCTCTGAGGGCATCATCAGTCTTCTTTGGTTCTATTAAAGAGAGAAAGTTGACAAAGAGACAGATATTACCTGAGCTTCTTCGTGTCTGAATACCTGCATCTGGATCACCAAGAATTTGATCTATTGGATGATCTCTGGTCCATCGCTGAGCAGTAGCATGATCGCTCAACTCAGGGGTTGGATCAACAATTGGGATGTTTACTGATGAGGAAGTTTGAGGTTCGTCAGCAATTAACTGTTGAGTAATGGACAGACTGTTGTTATCAGAGAGGTTTTCAGACAGAGGTAGATCTGATGGTAGTAAGGTGTTTAGAGGTTCAGCTGAATCCCATGAGTTGGATTCAGCAGTAGGTAAATCTGTGTGCTGATGGTTTGAGAAGAAAGGTTCAGTTTCTCTGTAGTGTGAAAACATCCAAGCATTTAACTCTTCATTGTCAGCGATTGGTTTGGAGTTCGCTGAGCGAGTTTCATCAAAAGTGACATGAATTTTTTCTTCCACAGATTGTCTTCGTTTGTTGAAAACTCTGTAGGCTTTTGAGATGGAGGAATATCCTAGAAATATTCCATCATCAGCTTTTGGGTCGAACTTTCCAAGCTGATGTTTGTTGTTTAAGATAAAGCACTAACAACCAAAGATATGAAGAAAGCTGATAGAAGGCTTCCTTCTATGAAAAAGTTCATAAGTTGTTTTTCCAAATCGCTTTACTATCAGCGATCTGTTTTGAGTAAAACATGCAGTGTTTACAGCTTCTGCCTAAAATTGAGTAGGGAGATGAGAATCGCTGAGCATTGATTTAGCAGCTTCAATGATCGTCCTGTTTCTTCTTTCAGCGACTCCGTTTTGCTGAGGTGTTCTTACTGAGGAAAAGTTATGAGAAATTCCTTTATTCTCAAAGAAGTTATTCAGGGAACTGTTTTTGAATTCAGTTCCATGATCACTTCTTATTGAACGAACAGTAAGATTATTCAGCACTTCCATCTTTTTAACAAAGGATATTAGTTCTTCTGGAGTATCACTCTTACAGCGAAGAAAGATAACCCAGGTATAGCGAGAGTATTCATCTACAATGACAAGCGTATATTTCTTTCCAGCTATTGATTGGATATTGACAGGGCCAAATAGATCCATATGTAAGAGCTGAAGAGGACTTGTCAGTGAAGAGACTTGTTTAGACTTGAAACTAGCTTTTGTTTGTTTTCCTTTTTCACATGCTGAGCAGAGAGATTCTTTAGCATATGAGTGCTGAGGAAGACCAGAAACCAGTTCCTTAGAAGAGAGAGAATTCAGGGTTTTGAAGTTTAGATGAGAGAGCCTTTTGTGCCATAGCCAGTTGACATCAGAAGAGGCCTTAGAGAGAAAACATAAGTTTTCAGTGGTAGTAGAGTCCATATCTATTACATAGACATTTTCTATGCGATAACCACTGAGAGCAAGTTTTCCTTTCTTATCCACCACTGAACAAGCTTTCTTAGAAAAGAGAACTTCGTAGTCTTTGTCACATAGCTGACTGATGCTTAGAAGGTTGTGCTTCACTCCATCTACATAAGCAACTCTTTGAAAGGTAGTTGTCCCATTGCTGAGGACACCAAACCATCGGGTAAATCCCACCGAAGGTCACAAAGGGACCTTTCTCTTCCTTGTATTCAGTGAGCAGGTCTTTTTGTCCAGTCATATGACGAGAACATCCACTATCGGGATACCATATGCCCTTTGATCCCTGCACACATAAGGAAGATTAAGCGTTGTTTGGTACCCACTTTTCAATGGGTCCTTTAGAGTTAGTGGATGTGGAAGATTCAGCAGTCTTCACAGCAGATGAATATTCAGCTTCAGTGGTGATCTTCACTTTGGTTAATTTCTTAACCTTGGTGGTATTCTTCACCTTGGTTGAATTTTCAACTTTGGTGACCTTCTCAGCCTTAGATGCATTTATCTTTACTTTAGCTGTTTTATCAGCTTTGGTGGCAGTCGGACATTTTCTTGCAATATGGTCAGTAAAACCACAATGATAACATTTTCTGTATTTGAAAGTGGTTTTAGGACCAGAAGTAAAAGGTTTTGCAAGTTTAAGATGAGCAGGTCCAGGTCCAAGAAGACTTTTCTCATGAGATCTGGGAGGAATTTTCATTTCTTCAGATTTCATGGGTCTAAGATCAATCTTTAGCTTTGGAGGACAGAGATCGAAGATTTCTATCATTGAGCTAGAGGATTGATTCACTGAAGGTTTAGAAGGAACTTTCAGTTTTGCTTTCTTGGTAGCCTTCTGAGGACGAAGAATGGATTTTCCTTTATCCGCAGACTTAGTGTCTTTGGATTTTTCCTCAGGGATAGAATTAGAAGAAGAAGGATAAAATTGATCATAAGCAGTGTCAGAGATAGGAGTGACAAACGTTCCAAACTTAAGCATGGAATTTTCTTCTTTAGGCTCATCCTGTGGTGTCCAAAAGCCAAGACCAGTTTTATCACTTTCAGGAGTTTGAGCATTTATTATCTCAGAGATCTTTGTTGATGATTTGCACCATTTTTCAACAAGAGCTTTTTCTGCTTTTAGAGCAGCGATGGCTTGTTCGCGTTCAATGCTGATGATTTCATTTATAATGACTTGATCTTTCAACTTTTGTTCTAAAAGATTTAGTTCTCTGATCTTTTCATGACATTTCTCTAGCTCTTCAGTTAAATGAACATTTTTATTCTCAGCTTGAGTTTTGTCGTTTAGAGCATTATAAAGGTCAATCGTCAGCACATCAACAGCGCGACTTCTCTCAGCTTCAGGCAGAGAAGGATTTGTAGAGATAGATACCTGAGATGATATGTAGCTCATAGAAGGTTCAGATGGTTCTTCCACTTCTTCTTTAATATCGGCCATGAGGCAGAGATTAGCGACTTCTTCTTCATCAGAACTTGATTCTTCTGATTCAGCCCAGTCGTGTTCTTCAGCGATGAGACCTTTTCCTTTTCGCTTGTAGCTTTTCAGCTTTTGATATTTGTTCTTCAGCTTTAGGTATTTGTCATCACTGGATCTTCTTTAGGTAGAAGGCTTAAAGACCTTTTTAGACCTGCACTCACTAGCAAAGTGTCCAATCTTTTCACAGTTATAGCAAGTGGCAGTAGCCTTATCAACAGGAGTTGATTTTGGATTTTCAGTAAGAGAGAGAGAGACTTATTTCTTCGGAAATTGCTCTTTCTTGCAAATCTCTTAAAAGAGTTTGTCAAGAGTGCTAAGGACTCATCGAACTCTGAAAGATCAGGGTCTGATAGATCCTCAGATTCAGAATCTAACTCAGTGATGGTGAGAGTAGATCGTTGAGATGGAATTATCTCTAAAGAGACTAAAGCAGCAGGAGTGCTTTTGGAGTCTTTAGAATCTTTTACAAGATTCTTTTTCAGGAGATTCGATTGCTCATAGTTGAGCAATATTCCATACAAAGTGCTTAGAGAGAGAGAATTTAAGTCTTTTGTCAGCTTAAGACATATTAAATAACTGTCCCAGCTTTCAGGAAGACGTTCTAAGAATTTAGTCAAGACCTCAGAATTAGAATAGGTCCTACCAACAGTTCTTAGATCAATGATTAAGCAGTTAAACCTCTGATGAACGTCAGAAAGAGATTCATTCTTACCAGCGATGAAACTTTCATATTGTCTTACCAAGTAAATCTTTCGAGTCTCTTAGATTTTAGTGGTGCCCTCATATTGAACACATATGGTTTCCCACATTTCTTTAGAAGTTTTCAGATGCATGATGGAATGGAAAACTTCATCAGACAGAGCCATTGAGATAATGGTCTTTGCTCTTGCATCTATACCTACCTTCTTTTTGTCTTCATCACTCCACTGTCTTATTTCCTTAACGACATAGCGTTCAGGGACAACTTCAGTGGTGGAAGTAGCGGGAACTACAACTATAATTCTAACAGGTTCATAGGGTCCATTTTCTATATATTCAGGTATAGTAGGATCAGCACCTTCAAGAAATGGCATCATTCGATTTTTCCATAGAGAAAAGTTATCTCTGCTAAATCGAGGAGGTTTAGAAAGTGAACCATTATCATAGTAGTTTGTGTTTGTGTTAAGTGCCATTTAGAATAGCAAAGAAGAGAATAAAGCAAGATCTTGTAGAAACTGCTCTGATACCACTTGTTGGTCCCTAAGGTGCTTAACAAGTTTGTAGAAGGGGGGGGGGGTTGAATACAAACACAAAATTTAAAGTTTAATAAATTGTTTATTGATAAATCAAACACAATTTACAAGTCTGTTGCGGAATAAGATTAAGTAAGACTCAATCTAAACAAACTTAATAAAACACTAAGATGGTTGCACAAGAATTTCAGAGAATGGGGGATTTAGAATACAGAAAACAAAGGTTTCTATTTGGGGTTCAAGGATTGAGAACACCCTCAGATGGAGGGGTGAACTTCCTATTTATACCCTATGCATTAAATGCATGGCAGGGCACTTTACACGTGGCGTTCACTGATTGGCTTTGGAAGTCTGACTTTGGGAGACATGCTTTCGGCCGGATCATGAACAGTGTAGTTGACAGAGTTGTTGTACGAATTATGGCAGAGGCATGTCTTGTCTGACACATCGTACTGAGTTGTGCAAGGTAAGACAAATAGAAACTTGAGGTATAAGCTTTGTGATCATTCAATCGCTGAATATCTCATTCTACAGAGATATCAAGAGTTCAGCGATCGCTGAAGCTTTACTCATGTTCCTTCGCGTATAAGTAGAGTTGTCTTTGCTTCACTGATATCCGCATCAGGTCACTAGTAGACTTCTCTTTGTTCAACAACTTCGTCTTCGATTCAGCTATGAACATCTGTTGACGCGAGACTTGTCTTCAGGGATTACGTTACTGTTTACATCAGAAACTATCAGCGATACTGAACAGAATCAGTTTGATCACTGATAGTGAAACACTAATACATACTAAATGTTTATAAGAAGACTATCAGCGATAACTGAACAGACTCAGTCTGATCGCTGATGGTGAAACACTAATACATATTAAACGTAATTTTCACTAAGTATAGAAAAGGGTCGTTATCAAATCACTGAGAGAGTTTAGATCAACAGACCATCATTGAAACAGGCAGTGAGCCCATGCCAACTCTTGCAATTACCCCACCAACCACTCGTTTCTTTCTTAACAAAGATATGTTTCATTTTCTTTGGGGACGCAACATATCTGCTATCTAGTCTTCACTCGAAAGATATAGATATTGAAAAAGAAGGAAAGTTGCCCCACCTTCGCACCTCTTTCATGCACATTGAGTCTTTGTAATACTTGTTGTTGTCTCAACAGTTTACACAACTTGAGCCTTATGAAACACAATCATTGTGCTAAATTCTTTCATACACAAGCACGAGCAGACAGAAAATTTGTTTTTCTGTCAGAACATTCATAGATAAACCTTGTGTTTTTCAATGATTGAATGGAAGTCCTGGGGAGTCATCATCAAACCAGCTCCTTAAATTGTACATTCGTTGTACACAGTAACTCCGTGTTACTGACAGGCACTTCTAACAGTTTCATTTGTTGAATCAGGGTTACCAAGTTCATTATATTTGAATTTGAAAAGATTCAGGTATATACAGTTCATGATTCAGATACTCAGATCAAAGGATGGGAATGTCAAATTATCATAAAGGAGGAGATTGTTACGTTGAATACAAAGGGGGATGATCAAAGAGAATTTTGAAATTGAAAGATATTTTGATGATTACGGTGCTCACAATCATCAAAAAGGGGGAGACATTTACAAAGATCAATTTCAAAATCATCAAAGGAGATATCGAAAGGTGAAAATAATTCTGAAAGATTAGATCAGATGAATGTTTTGTCAAAGAATTCAGAAGTTGATTTCTGAAGAAAGATGATTCGAGAAAGTTTGTTCTTCCAAATATGATCAAGAGATCAGAAGAGATGAAGATACAGTTTTTGAAAGATTCCTTAAATTCAAAGATGAAGATTTCAAAGTTTTTCAAAGATTTCAATGTTTTGTTCAAGACTTGTTGACTTTCCAAAGATGCGATGTGAAAGACTTTTCAAGCTTATCTGAAGATTCTTCAAAGATTGAAAGACTGAAGACTGTTAAAGCTTCAAAGTTTTAAAGATGTCAGAGACAAAAGTTGAAGAATCAAGCGCTGAAGACTAGTGTCAAAATTTTTTCAATCTTGAATACAAAGGGGGAGATTGTTAGTGTATTATTGTATCCAAGATTTAATAGGAAAAGTCAAGTCAAGATTAGTCAACAAAGTCAAAGTGTGTTTAGTCAATCGTAGAGTTTACTTTGTTGTTAAGCATGTGGTTTTAGACTTGTGGTATATATACCTTTAGTCTTGTATAATCTTGTAACTAGATCCATTGTATCACATTGTCAAATATATGATGAATACGCTTTCTCTCACTACACACTCTCTCTAGAACTTCATATTGTCAAAATCTTGATTGAGATTCATTGTTTTAAGAAAATCACTCAAAATTATTCTAAGTATGGAATTCGCACAATACTCTCAACACAATTCGCACACACAAGAATTCGTATGACAAAGGGTAAGAAATCTTCACTTTTCGCATGTAGTTTATGCGAATTCCTTACTTTTCGCATGTAGTTTTGTGCCAATTCTGAACATTTCGCATATGGAAGGATGCAAATTCTTCCCTTAGAAACATTTTCATCTTCTAGATGCGAATTCCTTAGCTTTTCGTATGTGCCTTTATGCGAAATCTTGACTTTTTGTACAAGGCTTTGTGCGAATTCTTGGGAATTCGTATAATGCTTTATGCGAATTCTGTCCTTAAAACCTTTTACACACTGATTCATGTGAATTCATCATCATACGAGTTCTTCATGCGAGTTCTTTATGTCTTATGGGAATTATGTGGATCTTGAATATTTTCTTCAAATTCTCCACTGATTTCCACCCAATTCTTGAAATTAGCCTCTATAACTTTGTAGAAATGATCACTGTAGCATCGAGAACAACCCTTGAGCACCAATTTTTCCAAGAACAAACATGATCAAAGATTTTGATTAAATTACAGCACGTGAAGAGTAACCTTTCGAAACTTCCTATTTTGATCAAATTGACAATTAATTTGTGTGATTTTGAGGTTACAGTGTGTTCAAGAAATGTTCTCCAATACTAGGCGATTACAGTGCAACCATTTATACAATAAAACAACACCAAAACAAAACATTGATCGATGGAACAGTGAACTCGTGAACAGTGAACTTCCCATTTATGGAAATCGATTTTTCTGCGAAATTTGATGTTATTGATCTTCCCAATTCAATCTGATTCAACTCTGATACCAAATGTTGTTCCAGATTTCAAGAATGTTTGACAATTAAGAATAAGATTAAAGAAAATTATAGAGAGAGAAATTGTCATAAGTCATTGTATTCATATATCTCACATGGAAAGCTTACAAGACTTGGAATGCGTACATTGTGTTACTTGATACTTCGTACTTACAAAAGACAAAGAGACTAAAGGTATTTATATGGGTTATACAAACCAAAGACTCATACAAACACAACAAGGAAAATTCAAACATAAAAGTCAACGTTACAATACAAATTGAATCAAAACTATATCTAACATGGATAAAAATGGATTAAACCCTAAGGACCCTAATTTCTTTCCATTTCTGGCGGCTGAGATTTTGTTCCAGAGAGAAAGAGTCCAAGGCGATTTGGAGAAGAGAGGTAGGGAAGGAGAAAATTTCAAGTGAAACCAAGCATACTCTAACCCTATTCAAGGTAAGTTTAATCCCTATTGATGCCTTCTTGGTTAGTCTTTGATTATTTTGGATTAGGAGAGTAGAATGTTTTTCCCTTTTAATGTTCTGGTCTGGATTGGGACTTTGAACCCTAGATGTTTGCTTGAAATCGTTTTGAACTCGTTAAAATCGAGGAAGTTATTTTGGATGAGCCTTGGGTGACGTTCATGTCGCCGATCACTTGCAACCCCGCGGTATGGTTCGAAACTGCCGCTAGACTTGGCCTAGCCGATCGAGTGTTTTAGGGGCCCGTGTACTTCCCAACCGGGTGACCCCGAGTGCGTGACTACCGGGTGATCCCAGATGATGTTGAGAGCCAGGTGACCCCGAGCACCTTCCTTGTCGGGTGATCCCCGGCGGAGCATCGATCCCAGGTGGTATCCTTACCGTGTGAACCCGGGTGTGGATGAACGGGTGAACCCGGGTGTGTCGGACCGAATAATCCCGGGAGCTCGCGACCGGGTGATCCCGGGGCCTATTACCGGATGAACTCGGGAGTTCCAAATCAGACTCGTCGGAGGAATTCTTTTGGATCTTATAAGCTTGTTTAGAGTTCGTGAGTCGGGATTTAAGAGTCTTAAATTCTAGAGAGAGAGAGAGAACGAGTTATCTTTTGAGAGAGGTTTTCACCAAAGCCTAAGCCGTAAGGGTAAACGGGGTACTTACCACTCCATTATATATTATGCAGTAGAATCTTTGTTGGGCGATAGCGGGAGGTGAAAAGCGAGAGACGACAGGTGACTTTTTCTAACCAAAAATCTATTTGATGTTGATGCCATATTTTTATATATGTGAGCCTTTATAACTGAAAGTGTGGTGATCTGTGTTTTGTACTAAACCCATGTAATGTTTTGAGATCGCATGTCCATCATTAAAATGAACCGCATGTTTGATATGATGTAAAAGCTGTGATAGTTGTATGCATACATGTTAGTGTGGGTGTGTAACGGTTAAGTGAGAGGGTGTGTTCCACCAGTGCTCAGGTCGGGGGGGTGTCCCGTTTATGCCATGGAGGGTATGTTCCAGTTAAGGCAGCGTGAGACTGACACGTGGTCACGGGTGGCGTGACTTCAGTGTGCCGATTACACGTGTGGAATGTGATTGAAAGTATATGTTTTATTATGAATCGCTTAAATGTTACAGACTGTCTTAAATATTATTGTTGATGCGAATGTTGTTACTAGAAGGAAACTCACTAGACCTCATGGTCTAACCCTCGCTTTTCCAAACTAAAACCACTTTCAGGTAAGGGGTTCAGTTAGAAGATTGTTCGAGAGATCACGTCTGGAGGCGGTGTCGTGATAGGGACTGGGAGGAAGCTCGAAGTTCCAAGAGACCTAGATTACCTCGGTTGTAGCCACATTTTCCCCTTTTGGGTTGTAATGTTCTCATGTTCTAGTTGTGTGGATTCGAGTTGTTACACTTCGGGGACGTGTTGTGCATGATAAAAACGAACAATCCAAAATTAGTATGTCGTACCTGCAAGCTTGGCGTGCGAAATGTAATGCACTAAAAGGTAATTTTCCAGCTACTACCACCGAATTATATGGTTAGTGTATATATTTTTTTTGCTTTTAATTGTGTTAAATCTTGTCTAATGGCAATCTTGTTAATATTCATCGACAATGTTCATCATCAATTGTTCACCATTAAACTCCATCATGAAGGGTATTTTACAGAACCACCAAGAAGACATTACTCTATGGTCTAGAAATCTATGTTGACATTTTGGATATCGACGATCTTTCCATGCAACTACTTCACCAGATAATAGAAGAACTAGATTACGACGAACGCAAATATTATAAGATGTATTTTAAAAAGCCAAATACATACTTATTAAGTGGACTACAAGCATTGATTATTGATGAAGATGTAATGAATATACTTGAATATGTTGACGGTTATACTGTCATTGAAGTGTACACCGAAAAAACATCCGTTAAAACAATGAGGCAAAAATCACTGGAGCATATAAAAGGTCGGACAGGAAGGTGCATAAACCAACCATTGTGTAGTTGTAGCTTGACATTTGGGTGATCCTTTGTACATTTAAGGTATGTGTATTTGGTCATGATAGGAAAAAAAGGGGGGCTAGCTAGTCACCTTATTGTAAGAGAGCAGTTTGTATCTTAATTATATGATGACCGACTAGCTACCTTTTTTTTCTAACATGACTAAATATACATACATCCATGTTAGTTGGTGAAGGATGTTATATATTTGTAATAGGTAATAGGTAAATGTACATATTTAATAAATTACATCTTATCTAATGTGTAATAAATTAGGTCAAATAAAGTAGATTTTGTACAATCTTATAAAATAATGATAAACATATAAAAAAATAATCCTACCCCTCTACTTCATTGCATAGAAAACCTCTACCGTATGACGATGCAACTCCATTGCGTCCACCACCATATCTACCGCACATGATGGGGTATGGTTATCCTTCAACTGTGAGATGAACTTACATACCCAAGTTACCACAATCGCTAAGGGCGGACCTTTGTAGTGGTACATCGGGCATGTAATTCCAAGTGAAGTCACGCTACGTGATGCAAAATGTTCCATCATCCCTCTCAACATGTTTTCGTATGTTGGGATCTAGTAGGTGTCGTAGATGGTCATCGATATGGTCTCCAAATCGAAATCTCCAACCACCCAATGCCTCAAATCGATGCATATGGGGATGAAAACCTGAAATATTAACGTTACAAACCAATAATATTCAACACTATAATGAGTTAAATTAAATATTCAAAATGTAAATTGATTCCATACTTGTGTCAGAGCTGGACGCTGGAAATCCATCCATCTTGCCATTGGCTTGAGCGTAGACATAGTCTATCCCTTGGTAGCCGACCAAGTACACCCAGAAATCTCCAATCATAAACGTTCACACTGCATGTGTCAAATGCGACTCAAGGATGAGTCGTAGGCATGCATCAATATGCTATTAATAAACAAAAGATGTTAGAAATCTATTTAAATATCAATACTATTAGAATAATAATACTGAAATTAAACTTTAGTACTAACTGAGCCATCGAGCCACACCTCAGACCCGAAATCCAATAGTTTGCCCCACAATGATATGTTTACAGGATGAGTCGGTAAGCCGATAATCCAAAACTAGGGCAACTGATCTTTATAAAAGTATTTAATTATATGATAAAAAAGAAGACGATAAAATGGAAGGATGTGAGTTCAAGAATGAACAAATATAAAGTTATAAAGCATGTTCATGAAGATTTCATTGCTATATTATTTAATTATATGATAAAAAAATTCATTATATCAAAATCTTTCAATCTTTATCTTTGTATATATAAAATGAACAACCAAAGGTATTTGAAGTGGCATTGTAAGATTTGACTCTCCTCAACTGCTGCATTGTGGTGTTGTTTTAGTCATCTCACGTTGATGAGGGAATACTAGATTTGAGAATAAATATGACTATTAGAAAGGAGGAGAGATGACTTTGATAATTAAAAGGTTTATTTGGCTAAAAATATCTTTTGACCAACCATTCAGTAGAGAAATTTTACAAAACATGACAAAAATCTTTGTATATATAAACAGAAAAACCTTTATATGTTTATCTTTCTTTCTTTATATGTATAAAAGAAATAACCAATGGTATTTGAGGTGGCATTGTGAGATTTATGTCAAATCTTGCATTTGTTGTTGTTTCAATCATCCCACATTGATGAGAGAATGCTAGATTAGAGAATGAAGATGACTATAAGAAATGAGGAAGGATGGCTTTGTGTAAATTTGAAATATGGTGCGCTTGGTAATTCCACATTGGTGAGAAGTTGAATTTTTTCATAAACCATGTGAGTATATATTGACAACAGGAGAGGATGCTTATTTGTGACAACTCATAGGGTTAGCTAATTTTAGTTGAACCATATTTTTTGGAGGAAAAAAAATCTTCAAACCCTTCTTAACAACAATAGTGATATGATTGTGTGACATGTAGTTTGTGTTCTAAATAGCATAATATTGGTCAGATTTATGCAACCCCAAAATGCTACAGTAATTGGGAAACCACACAAGTATACATTTTCTCCCAATATCGTCTTAAAACAAGTAATAATGGTAAGCATACTAGATGTCGATCCACAGGGACACGAAAGTAAGGATTTTCAACAAGTCAAACTTAAAGTAAGATTTCAGATGGTGATTTGGAAGCAATATTTGTGAGAGTGAGTTAACAACTAAAAAAAATGATCAAAAACAGTAAAAGAAAAGCAAAGGTGCACGTTTAGGTTGGAGTTTAGAAACAATGTGTTTAGGAACATTGATACAACATTACCCGTTGGGATGCTGCGACATTGGTTCTCAACCGCATTACTGGATTGAACAATCTCTTTTCGAGGTTTAGATTAGACTATTTACCGACATTACCACACATTTGGGTAACCTAACTGACGTCGTACAGATCTTACCGTTCTTTTCATATAGTTTGCAACCTGTTAAGGTTGACACATTTATTTATAACCATCTATAACACTTCAATGGTCTAAAAGTTTATGTTGGCTTGCATTCCAGTCCAATTCATCCAAGTGAAACAACATATGTCACCTTATCAAGAATTACTTGGATGAAACTTAAAAACAAGGGGTGAATAGTGAGGTTGATAGCTAATAGCGAAAGCAATCTTCCACTACCACATAAGCCATAATCTCCCAAACCATCACTTACACCCAACCTACGGTATTACCCCATCATTGTTTGAAATGGTAAAGACATGTATTTAAATGACGTAAAAGTAAAGTGCAAGAAAAGTAAAGTTGCGTGAAATGTAAAGTTTCAAGAAACGTAAAGTGCGAGAAACATAAAGTGCGAGAAACGTAAAGTGCATGAAATGTAAAGGATGTAGAAATGTAAACTTGCAGCAGTGTAAATGTTCTGGAAATTGTAATGTGATCAAAGTGAAAGTGTGTTGGAAATCGTAAGTTGCTGTGAGAAATAAGAAGGTTGTTGTAGCAACATGCGGCAGTATCCAAAATATTAAGAATTTGAAATTAAAAATGCAACATTATACAAAAGAGCTAGAGAGATCAAAGCCTAGAGAAGCTTGATCTCCCCTGTGTTTTAAACTACTACATCTTCATCCAATTTATACTAAGGTAAATGAATCAAAAGATGCTTAAGAAAGTACGAAGGGTAATTAACCGATGGGTATTACCTACTTACAAGATGCTTAAGTACATGAGTAAGACATCTTCATTAAGAGAATATATTCCCCTAAAAGCTTGATGATTACTACTTCTAAAAGATGCTCCATTCAAAAGTTGAGAGCCAAATTTATTCAAGGTTGATCATAAATTCGTCCAGCTTCTGTTTGCTACAACAACCTACTACAACAACATTTTTGTCAACACTTTATCCACAATAAGACAGAATAGAACCAATTTCTACAACCTAGATCCAACCAATCTTAAACCATAAAATAAGAAGAAAAGGACTCAATAAGTGATTGGGAAGACAAAAATAAGATAAAATAAAATCCTAAAAACGTACTAAAAGTGCGTATGAATATACACACATTACATAGAAACAAAATTATTATCGATACATCTCAAACTCTTCGTAACAACACCTGGTTATCAATATATGAAAATGTACCATTTATGGAAATACATTCTTCATTTTAAATTGTATCTCATTAATTATTAACCGAAAAATTACGTTTTATGTTAAATCGGTCAAATATTTCCTTAAATTATTTATCGCTACCGTGCAACATGCAAGACCCACACTAGTATATATATTAAAGAAGAACCACGAATGTTTGACGTGACCTCTCCTAAAGCCTAGAACCTCATTTTTCTTTTTTCTTCTTCATTCTCTCAATATCCGCTACTATCTTTTTTGTCAATTTATCTTTTTTCTTTTGTTATATATTTGCATCCAACTCCAAACCATTCATCTCCTTCAACTATCGATCTTCTCTTATATTAAAGCTACATAACTCCAAACGTTCCTATTTTAACAATTGTTAGTCGCCAAAACCAATAATGAATGAGAGACTTTATGAGATTTAAGTATTCTCATATGTTGAATTGTGGTATGTTTCGGTTATTGCTCATTAGTGATATATTAATGAATTATCTTGCATCTTAACTTTGTTTCATATTTTCTATCAAATCTATCGCCGCCATGCAATGCACTATATTAAAGAAAACACAATTTGTAGATCCCAGTTACAGTGCAATCACGAACAGTAATCAATGAAGAACAATTAATGTGCTACAACATCTAGTCATATGATTGATATTCAATAAAGGTTTAGGTTTACAGAGAGAATATCTGATAAGCAAATGTAAACCTATGACTAGAATAATTATGAATAATGCGACTAAACTGAATAATGAACTAAAACATACCTTATATATGGCACGCATTGGGCTAATGGGCTTTAGGCCCAATTACACAATAATCTATTAAATAAATACAATTTACCCCCTTATAAATGCTTTATACAACTTTCAACACACACGACTCTCAGTCCTAACAATCTCCCCCTAAAGTTGAATAAGACATTTATCTTCTTGAAATCTTCAGGTATTGATCTTCTTTCCCTCTTGAATCTTTGAAGAACTTTGGTGTTGCATGTCTTCATGTCTTTCAAAAACTACCCCTTGAATAAAGCTCTTGGTTTTAACTTTGTAACCATATTCAATATACAGTAGCCTCGACTGAACGCACTATCAAGAAACTTTCAACTGTAGAAACTCAACACATCGGATCAGCACACAAGAAAGATAATGTGCGAGTTACGTGACATTCCACGGTGCATCTTCAGTTTAAAACAAAGAATCTGTCACTGAACCGCGAGTTCAATTGACTTTCAGCTTAAGAACTTGTAGAACCAATATGCTCGTAGGAGGTACAAACTTGTAGCATACACCACATGATACGAGATAGAAGAACCAATAAAATATTTCCTGCTGCAATCTTTGAATCCAAAGGCTTTTCACCCTCAGATTTAAGATTTGACTTTTAAATTGAACTTTGTAAATCTCTCCCCCTTTTTGATGATTGAGAACATCATGATCATCAAAACTCTTCAATTTCAACACATTCTTTGATCTTATCCTTTGTGATGAACTAACAATCTCCCTTTTATGATAATTTGACATTCTCCGCCCTTTGATCTGAGTATCCGTCAGTTAATGAAATGTATATATCTGAATCTTTTCAAATTCAGATATAATAGGAATTGTAAACCTGAATCAACAAATGATACAGTTAGTATACCTGTAAGTAGCACGGAGCCACTTTGTACAACGAATGTAGTTTGGAAAGGAGCTTTTGTGATATTCACTCCCCAGGGCTTCCATTCAATCATCGAAAATCCACAAAGGAATTTTGTATGAATGTGTTGATCCAAACTCTCTCAGTGATTTGATAACGACCCTCTTTTATACTTAGTGAA
Organism: Arctium minus; assembly: GCA_954870635.1. Lineage (NCBI taxonomy): Eukaryota > Viridiplantae > Streptophyta > Magnoliopsida > Asterales > Asteraceae > Arctium > Arctium minus. Next base: position 111,326,846 of record OX941084.1, read on the forward strand.
AATTACGTTATTATATGTATTAGTGTTTTATCATCAGCGATCAGACTGAGTCTGTTCAGTTATCGCTGATGACCTTTCTGTAAACATTAATATGTATGTGTTTCACTTTCAGCGATCAAACTGAGTCTGTTCAGTCATCACTGATCGTTTCCTATGTAACACAGTTAACGTAATCCCTGAAGACAAGTCTCGCGTCAACATAGTTCATAGCTGAATCGAAGACGAAGCCACTGAACAATAGATAAGTCTACTAGTGACCTGATGCGGATATCAGCGAAGATCAGACATCTACTTACGCGAAGAAGCCTGAGGAAAAGCTTCAGCGATAGCTGAACTTCTTTATCTCTGGAATAAGAGATACTCAGCGATCAACGATCACAAAGCTTATGCCTCAAGTTTTCTTTTGTCTTACCTTGCACAACCAGTACGATGTGTCAGAACGGACACGTCTCTGCCACAAATCGTACACCAACTCTGTCAACTACACTGTTCATAAAGCGGCCAAAAGCATGTCTCCAAAAGTGAGACTACCAAAGCCAATCTATGAATGCCACGTGTAAAGTACCCTGCCATGCATTTAATGCATAGGGTATAAATAGGAAGCTCACCCCTTCATCTGAAGGTGTGCTCAATCCTTGAACTCCAAAATAGAAACCCTTGTTTTCTATCTCTCTAAAAATCCCCCATTCTTTGAATTTCTTGTGCAACCATCTTAGTGTTTCTTAAGTTTGTTTAGATTGAGTCTGTCTTAATCTTATTCCGCAACAAACTTGTAAATTGTATTTTGATTTATCAATAAACAATTTATTAAACTTTAATTTCTGTGTTTGTATTCAACCCCCCCCCCCCTTCTACAAACTTGTTAAGCACCTTCGGGACCAACAAGTGGTATCAGAGCAGGTTGTTTAATCTAATAAACAAGATCTTGCTGTATACTCTTCCATGCTATTCTAAAATGGCACTAAACACAAACACAAACTACTATGATAATGGTTCACTTTCTAAACCTCCTCGATTTAGCAGAGATAACTTTTCTCTATGGAAAAATCGAATGATGCTATTTCTTGAAGGTGCGGATCCTACTATACCTGAATATATAGAAAACGGACCCTATGAACCTGTTAGAATTATAGCTGCGGTTCCCGCTACTGCCACCACTGAAGCTGTCCCTGAACGATATGTCGTTAAGGAAACAAGACAGTGGAGTGATGAAGATAAAAAGAAGGTAGGCATAGATGCAAGAGCAAAGACCATTATATCAATGGCTCTGCCTGATGAAGTTTTCCATTCCATCATGCATCTAAAAACTTCTAAAGAAATGTGGGAAACCATATGTGTTCAATATGAGGGCACCACTGAAATCCAAGAGACCCGAAAGATTAACTTGGTAAGACAGTATGAAAGTTTTATCGCTGGTAAGAATGAATCTCTTTCTGACATTCATCAGCGGTTTAACTGCCTGATCATTGACCTAAGAACTGTTGGAAGGACCTATTCTAATTCTGAGGTCTTAACAAAATTCTTGGAAAGTCTTCCTGAAAGCTGGGACAGTTATTCAATATGTCTTAAGCTGACAAAAGACTTACATACTCTCTCTCTTAGCACTCTGTATGGAATATTGCTCAACTATGATCAATCTAATCTCCTGAAGAAGAATCTTGTAAAAGATTCTAAAGACTCCAAAAGCACTGCTGTTGCTTTAGTCTCATCAGAGATAATTCCATCCCAGCGATCTACTCTCACCATCACTGAGTTAGATTCTGAATCTGAGGATTTATCAGACCCTGATCTTTCAGAGTTTAATGAGTCCCTAGCACTCTTGACAAACTCTTTTAAGAGATTTGCAAGAAAGAGTAACTTCCGAAGAAGTAAACCTCTCTCTCTTACTGAAAAGCCAAAATCAACTCCGGTTGATAAGGCTACAGCCACTTGCTATAACTGCGAAAAAATTGGACATTTTGCTAGTGAGTGCAGGTCTAAAAAGGTCTTCAAACCTTCTATCTCAAGAAGATCCAGTGATGACAAATACCATAAGCTGAAGAACAAATATCAAAAGCTGAAAAGCTATCAGCAAAAAGGTAAAGGTCTCATCGCTGAAGAACATGACTGGGCTGAATCAGAAGAATCATCTTCTGATGAAGAAGAAGTCGCTAATCTTTGCCTCATGGCTGAGATTAAAGAAGAAGTAGAAGAACCATCTGAACCTTCTATGAGCTACATATCATCTCAGGTATCTATCTCAACAAATCCCTCTCTGCCTGAAGCTGAGAGAAGTCGCGCTGTTGATGTGCTGACGATTGACCTTTATAATGCTCTAAATGACAAAACTCAAGCTGAAAATAAAAATGTTTATTTAACACAAGAGCTAGAGAAATGTCATGAAAAGATCAGTGAACTAAATCTTTTAGAAGAAAAGCTAAAAGATCAAGTCATTATAAATGAAATCATCAGCATTGAACGCGAACAAGCCATCGCTGCTCTAAAAGCAGAAAAGGCTCATGTTGAAAAATGGTGCAAATCATCAACAAAGATCTCTGAGATAATAAATGCTCAAACTCCTGAAAGTGATAAAACTGGTCTTGGTTTTTGGACACCACAGGATGATCCTAAAGAAGAAAGTTCCTCGCTTAAGTTTGGAACTTTTGTCACATCTTTCTTTGACACTTCTTATAAACAATTCTATCCCTGTTCTTCTTCTAATCCCATCCCTGAGGAGATATCTGCAAGATCTAAGCCTGCAGATAAAGGAAAGTCTACTCTCCCTCAGAAGGCTTCCAAGAAAACCAAACTGAAAGTTCCCTCCAAACCTTCAGTGGATAAACCTTCTAGCTCAGTGACAGAAATCTTTGATATCTGTCCTCCAAAGCTAAAGGTTGATCTAAAGCCCGTGAAATCTGAAGAAATAAAAATTCCTCCCAGATCTCGTGCTAAAGGCATTCTTGGAGCTGGACCTGCTCATCTTAAGTTTTCAAAACCTTTTGGTTATAAAACCACCATCAGATATAGAAAATGTTATCACTGTGGATTCACTGACCATATTGCGAGCAAGTGTCCAAATACTGATAAAACAGCCAAAGTGAAGAAAAATGCCTCTAAGGCAAATAAAGTCACCAAAGTGAAAAATATCACTAAGGTTAAGAAATTAACCAAAGTGAAGATTACCACTGAAGCTGAATCTTCATCAGCGGTGAAGACTGCTGAATCTTCCTTATCCACTAACTCTGAAGGACCCATTGAAAAGTGGGTACCAAACAAAGCTTAATCTTCCTTATGTATGCAGGGATCAAAGGGCATCTGGTATCTCGATAGCGGATGTTCTCGTCATATGACTGGACAAAGAAACCTGCTCACTGAATACAAGGAAGAGAAAGGCCCCTCTGTTACCTTTGGTGGAAATGGAAAAGGATTTACCCGTGGGTTTGGTGTCCTCAGCAATGGGACAACTACCTTTCGAAGAGTCGCTTATGTAGATGGACTGAAGCACAATCTTCTAAGCATCAGTCAGCTATGTGACAAAGACTACGAAGTTCGCTTTTCTAAGAAAGCATGTTCAGTGGTAGATGAAAAAGGAAAACTTGCTCTCAGTGGTTATAGAAGAGAAAATGTCTATGTAATAGATATGGACTCTGCTATCACTGAAAACTTATGTTTTCTCTCTAAGGCCTCTTCTGATGTCAACTGGCTATGGCATAAAAGGCTCTCTCATCTAAACTTCAAAACCCTGAATTCTCTCTCATCTAAGGAACTGGTTTCTGGTCTTCCTCAGCACTCATATGCTAAAGAATCTCTCTGCTCAGCATGTGAAAAAGGAAAACAAACAAAAGCTAGTTTCAAGTCGAAACAAGTTTCCTCAGTGACAAGTCCTCTTCAGCTCTTGCATATGGATCTATTTGGCCCTGTCAATATCCAATCAATAGCTGGAAAGAAATATACGCTTGTCATTGTAGATGAATATTCTCGCTACACCTGGGTTATCTTTCTTCGCTGCAAGAGTGATACTCCAGAAGAACTAATATCTTTTGTCAAAAAGATGGAAGTGCTGAATAATCTTACTGTTCGATCAATAAGAAGTGATCATGGAACTGAATTCAAAAATAGTTCCCTGAACAATTTCTTTGAGAACAAGGGAATCTCTCACAACTTCTCCTCAGTAAGAACACCTCAGCAAAATGGAGTCGCTGAAAGAAGAAACAGAACGATCATAGAAGCTGCTAGATCAATGCTCAGCGATTCTCACCTCCCTACTCAATTTTGGGCAGAAGCTGTAAACACTGCATGTTTTACTCAAAACAGATCGCTGATAATAAAGCGATTTGGGAAGACAGCTTATGAACTCTTTCTTGGAAGGAAGCCTTCTATCAGCTTTCTTCATATCTTTGGTTGTCAGTGCTTTATCTTAAACAACAAAGATCAACTTGGAAAGTTCGACCCAAAAGCCGATGATGGAATATTTTTAGGATATTCCTCCATCTCCAAAGCCTACAGAGTTTTCAACAAAAGAAGACAAACCGTAGAAGAAACCATTCATGTCACGTTTGATGAAACGCGCTCAGCGAACTCTAAACCAATCGCTGACAATGAAGAACTGAATACTTGGATGATCTCTCACTATAGAGAAACTGAACCTTTCTCAAACCATCAGCACACTGAAACTCCAATTGCTGATGAAGAACCAAGTATCATACCTCCCACCGCTGAATCCACCTCATGGGTTTCAGCTGAACCTCTAAACACATTACCTCCATCAAATCTGCCTTCATCTGGAAACCTCTCTAGTGAACCTACTCAACAGTTAATTGCTGATGAACCTCAAACATCCTCATCAGTAAACATTCCAATTGTTGATCCAACCTCTGAGTTAAGCAATCATGCTCCTGCTCAGCGATGGACAAGAGATCACCCAATAGATCAAATTCTCGGTGATCCAGATACAGGTATTCAGACACGACGAAGCTCAGGTAATATCTGTCTCTTTGTAAACTTTCTCTCCTTAATAGAACCAAAGAAGACTGATGATGCCCTCAGAGATCCAAACTGGGTCAGCGCTATGCAAGAAGAGCTGACTGAATTTTCTCGAAACAAAGTTTGGAATCTCGTTCCTAGACCATCTGATAAAACTGTAATAGGCACCAAATGGGTGTTTAGAAACAAGTTAGATGAACATGGAACTGTAACCCGCAACAAGGCTCGACTTGTTGCTCAGGGATACAGACAAGAGGAAGGCATAGACTATGATGAAACCTTTGCCCCTGTGGCCAGGCTCGAAGCAATTCGACTATTCTTAGCTTATGCAGTCTATAAAGACTTCATCGTTTATCAAATGGACGTAAAATCAGCTTTTCTGAATGGAAAGCTGAATGAAGAAGTTTATGTAGAACAACCACCAGGGTTCTATGACCCTAAGCATCCAAATTATGTTTATAAATTGGATAAGGCTCTCTATGGTCTAAAACAAGCCCCTCGTGCTTGGTATGACACTCTCTCATCTTTTCTTATCTCTGAAAATTTTGAACGTGGCAAGATTGATAATACGTTATTTTTCAGGAAGATAAAAGGTCATATAATTCTTGTACAAATATATGTCGATGACATAATATTTGGTTCTACTAACCCATCTCTTTGTACTCGCTTTGCTGAAAGAATGAAGAAAGAATATAAAATGAGTATGATGGGTGAGCTGACATATTTTCTTGGTCTTCAGATTAAACAATCTGACAAAGGTACTTTTATCTGCCAAGGTAAGTATGTTAAAGATATGCTAAAGAAGTTTGAACTCACACAAACTTCAGCGATGAAAACTCCTATGGCACCACCGCTGATACTTAACAAGGATCCATCTGGAAAACCTGTTAATGTCACTGCCTATAGAGGAATGATAGGCTCATTGCTGTATCTTACAGCAAGCCGACCTGACATCATGTACTCTACTTGTTTATGTGCACGCTATCAATCTGAACCCAAGGAATCCCATCTGATCGCTGTAAAGCGAATTTTCAGATATCTGAAAGGAACTCCTAACCTCGGTCTTTGGTATCCCAAAGACTCAGGGTTCGATCTAACTGGTTATTCTGATAGTGATTTTGCAGGCTGTAAACTTGACAGAAAAAGTACCACTGGTGGATGTCAACTCTTGGGAGGAAAGCTGGTAAGCTGGACAAGCAAGAAGCAAAATTCTGTGTCCACTTCCACAGCTGAAGCTGAATACGTAGCCGCTGGAAGCTGTTGTTCTCAAATCTTATGGATGAGAAATCAACTATTAGATTATGACCTTCAGCTGTCAAAGATTCCTATCTATTGCGACAGCACTAGTGCTATCGCTATAGCAAATAATCCAGTGCTACATTCAAAGACAAAACACATAGAGATCAGATATCACTTTATCAGAGATCATGTGATGAATGGTGATATTGAACTTCACTTTATCCCTACTGACTTTCAACTTGCTGATATATTCACCAAACCTCTTGATGAGACAAGGTTCAACTTTCTCATCAGTGAGCTTGGAATGCTGAACCTCGAAGAATAATTCTTCAGCGTTCATGTATTATGTTAGTAATCAAAAGTTCCCCTCTCATCATTCTCTCTGATAAACATTCTGACTCTCAGGTATGTTTTCTCCTTTCCCTCAAAGATGTTTTTTTTAATATAAACTTTAATCACTGAACTTTCTTCAAATGATTAAAAGCTTTTTGAAAAATACATTAATCACTGATATTTCTAGTCAGTGATCCTTTAAAAGGAAAAACTATCCCTCTCTTTTCTAAAAGGGATACTTTTAAAAAGGAAAATCTATCGCTGACTTTTCTTCAGTGATCATTTCAAAAACGGACAAATGTACAGTCTCTCTCTTCTATGACGTCATTTGAACCGACAATCCACGACATGCCTTTTCTGACACGTTCGTCCGTTGCCCTTCTATCCAATCAACTTCGTGGAACGTGTCAATGTCATGATGATTTTTTTTCTTTTCCCGCTTCATTCTCTCTCTTCTCTCTTCGTATAAAAGGAATTCTTTTCTCCTTTATACGGTTTACGCTTTCAAAACTTTCAAAGCAAGAAGCATTCTCTCAAAAACACTCAAGCAAGTAAACCCAGAATATTGAATCTGCAACTCTTTTTCTTCAAGATACACAGGTTTATTTCATATTTATATGCTTTGTTCGTATGCTTTTTATTCTTTTTAAAATCCTACTCGCTCTCTATGGATTTTATAAAACGTTTTTTAAAACTAAAGATCATTCTTTCTGATTTTATGTTTTTAAATAAAAACCTTTTGGTTTTAAAGTGTTCTTCCTTCTTTCTACCCAGAACACTATTTTTCTCCTAAAAATAACTTGATAGTTTTCCAGTTTCCCTTCTTCTATGGAAACTGGTAATCATATTATTTTTAATCTAAATCATTTCTTCTATTATGCCTCTTTCCATAACAGAAATGACACAGTCTTCAATCGTTGCTTCCAAGCATGTACGATTCGCTCTCACTGAAGTTGAGATTACTAAATGTAATCATTTGGCCAGACTCGACTTCAAAGCTGACAAATACCCACATCTGGTGGAAGCTGCTGATTTCCTCAAGCAGTCATGCATAGCTTACGCGATCACTGTGGATCCTAAGCCCTCCAAGACTCTACTTCAGCAGTTCTGGTTCACTGCTGATGCAACTGAACTTACCAACAGGAAAGGCGAACGAGTCCCTGCTATCTCGTTCAGCACGGAATTAGGGCCAGGGAGTATGACCGCTCTTAGCCTCAGGAAATCTTTAAGATTCCCTGACAAACCAAAGAGTGGGTTCGACGCACTCCCCACTGATGATGAGCTGATATCATTCCTGGACGCAATGGGCTATTGTTGGGAAAACAAACCAAGATCTTCTATTCCCAACAAGAAGCTCACCAAGATCCTAAAAGCTCAGATGCCATCACAACTGAACTTTATCTTCTCGCACATAATTCAGTGCATGAGTGGGAAGAGTGGTTCGCTGGATCAAGCCAGCAAAACACAACTGCAGATGGCCTACTCCGTTATCGCTGGTCAAAACTTTGACTACGCCACAGCCATCTTTGAAGATCTGAGGTCGAGATTAGAGAAGCCTGAACGAGATCCCAAGATCTCATACGTACGTTTCATATGTACGTATATCAAGTTCCTCTATCCCAACACCTATCCCACCAAAGATGATGGCACCTTTGCCAGGGTAGGTCAACGATCACTGGAGGTCAAGCCACTCGCCGACGAGGTAAGTATCTCTCTCCTTCGCTCTCGTCTCTCTCTCCATTCTTCTTCATCTTCAGCGACCACGCAGACGGTTCCTTCGTCTGCTATCCCTGTCGCTACCACTACTTCTAAACGACCATCAGCTGGTCCGATTGGTCCTTCCAAAAAGGCCAAAAAGACTAAGGAAAGTACACCCTCTAGTACTATACCCGAGGGAGCTTCTCAACAAGCTACCTTAGATGCTTTTGTAGGTCTTTCCTCCACAACTTCAGAAGTCACTCATACTGTCGTGTCAGCGATCTCACTCGCTGTCACATCATTAGTAACCCCACCTACTATCTCATTCACTGAGATTAACCCCATCCCTACTTCTATCCCCAAAACTCTTCCCTTCTCTCCTCACTTGGTCTCTGAACCCGCCACCTCTTCTTTCCCTATAGGACCTGAGCATCAAACTTTTGAGGAATCTATGCAGTTCTACAAAATGTTTGATACGTCAGGTACACCTATAATCCTAAACACTTCTCTCCCCCCCTCTCCAAATAAGCCCATATCTGAACTAACATTATTTTCAGGTCCTAGCTTGGCGTCTGTTGACACGCATGTCAACAGTCTAGGAGAAAAGGTGGACGCACTCACCAACACCATCAATGAAACCACCAGCGCCGTAAATCAGGCTGGTGAGGAGCTGAAGAAGTTGACCGCCACTTGCTCATCTAAAGCTGAGAACTCTCAACTTTCAGCTGTTGAAGAACAAGTCGTCCAACTCAGAGAGTCCTCTCGACTCTTTCAAGGGCGATTTGAGTCTCTTACCGCTGAAGTTCAGGGTCTCTCTTCAAAGGTTGACCTCTGCACGTCCCTTCTTCAGCAAATTCTACAGAAAGTGAATGCACCAGCTCCAGCGCTGCCTCCCTCCTTCACTGAAGATGATCGTACCAACCTCAACATCGCTGTGGAATTCATTCATGATGCCACATGCGACATCCCTGCGGTTGAAGACCGGATTAAGCGTCTGGAGGCTGACGTTCAAGTGCTAAAAGCTTCAACAGCTACTCCAGCAGCTGAACAATCCCCTACCACTGATAATGACAAAGTGGGGGAGAAAACTGAAGAAACTTTTATTGCTGCTGCTGGGGAAGCTAAGACTCCAAAGGAACCTCCCTCTCAATCTGAGGGGGAGAAGGCAAAAGAATCATCAATTCACTCCATTCTCTTTGAAGAGGATGAGGAAGAAGACGATGAAGAGGAAGATGATCTAGATCTTGATGATCAAGAAAAGGATCAGCCCTCCGATGACGACGACGACGATGAAGACCAATCTCTGTGGTTCTCTAAGCCGAACGTCGTATCAGGGACAACTTCGCAAGAGGTTGTCAAAACAGGGGTGAGAGGTGATACATCTTCAAGTGTTCCTTCGCAAAGCAAAGACAAGCAACCGATCGCTGAAGAATGCTTGAGGACTGGATCACAATCTGAGGGGGAGCATCCTTCTCAGGTATGTCTTTCAATTGTACCACTCTTCTACTCTTTCCAAACCCCTATTCCTTTCTAGCCTTTATCTCTCTCGTTCTAAAAATACACTTATCCCTTCTTTCCTTCTTTTTCTAACCAGACAGTTCTCACCCCTGCTTAAGGGTTCTGAACTACAAATAATTCCAGCTGCTATAGCTGAAGAAATAATCCCAATCTCTATCGCTGAGATTGATGAAGAAGAAGAAGAAGATTCCCTGGTCCATCCAGGAAGGCCCTCTCGACCATCTCATTGGTCAGAGGAAGTGGTAAAGAAAAGGGTTGAAATGATCGCTCAACTAGAAAGTCAACGACTGAAAATCCCTCTTCAAACATCCACAGAGCTCGACTTCCTCACTGACGCTGAAAGAGAAGAATCTGCCAAAGCTGAGAAGCTGATCGCTGAATGCAAACGAGATGCCCAACTCGCTTTAAAGATTCAATCCTCTCAAGTTAAGGACAAAAAGCTGAAAAGCAAACATGTGGAAGTTCAAGCAGCACTACTGAAAGAAATTGAAGAGGAACGCTTCAAAGAACAAGAGATCAACGATAAGTCTATCGAATGGTGCAAACAAAAGATGGATTATCGTTCTGATCTTCTTCCAATATCAGCCGTGACTATCTCTGGTCGCAAGAAGAAAGATCAACTCTCAGTGACCATGGAGATTACCAGAGAGGATGGAACCCAAAAAGCAATGTACGTATCAAAACTGGAGAGCTTCGGATTTACGGAATGGTTAGAGTTCTGGGATGCGCTGAAGAAATCCAAATCTACATACAGAGGCTACGTTGAAGGACTTCTTGAAGCCCTCATAAATAGAGTCGTTTCTGTACTAAAGCTGCCATCTCCTCTTCCTCCCAAATCTTTGAAACTCAAGAGAAAAATTGGGTCCTCCTCCTCTGAAGATGTCGCCATCATCAGGAATGAAACTTCTATCAAATTTTCAAGAGATGCACTGTTTGGTCCTCCTCCTGATCTTTCAGTTCTGGACTTATCTCTGCCTCCTGGTGGTCCTTTCCAAGCTGGTCAAGTAATCAACAATCCTTATGGAATATTCTTCAGAGATGATGATGAGGAACTCAGATTTCAAAGAATCTCTGAGATTCCTATCTGTCCTCTGAATCATCTCAAGGATCTCTTATGCTTATGGTGTGACTTCTTCCCTGCTGCTGAAGAAATTAAAGAAATTATCAGTAAAGAATCTTTGGAACGAAGACAGAAAGGAGAAGAAATACCTGAGTATATGATCAATCCTCCCAAATCTTCTTTTAATAGCTGATAGATTAGTTTTCTTCTCTGTAATCTGTTAGTTATACTTACAGTAGTTAGTTACTCACTTGTAATGTTTTTCATATCTTGTAATTCCATCCCTGAATTAAATGAAAATAGCAGTGATGTACTTAACCCTATCAGTACTGTAAAAGATCCCTCAAAATAGTAATTGGGACATGCATTCTATGAGTCCTTTTTATTCCTATATTTTGAATCAAAGTAATTTTCTTTTGTTACTTTGTCATTATCAAATAGGGGGAGATTGTTGATCCAAACTCTCTCAGTGATTTGATAACGACCCTCTTTTATACTTAGTGAAAATTACGTTATTATATGTATTAGTGTTTTATCATCAGCGATCAGACTGAGTCTGTTCAGTTATCGCTGATGACCTTTCTGTAAACATTAATATGTATGTGTTTCACTTTCAGCGATCAAACTGAGTCTGTTCAGTCATCACTGATCGTTTCCTATGTAACACAGTTAACGTAATCCCTGAAGACAAGTCTCGCGTCAACATAGTTCATAGCTGAATCGAAGACGAAGCCACTGAACAATAGATAAGTCTACTAGTGACCTGATGCGGATATCAGCGAAGATCAGACATCTACTTATGCGAAGAAGCCTGAGGAAAAGCTTCAGCGATAGCTGAACTTCTTTATCTCTGGAATAAGAGATACTCAGCGATCAACGATCACAAAGCTTATGCCTCAAGTTTTCTTTTGTCTTACCTTGCACAACCAGTACGATGTGTCAGAACGGACACGTCTCTGCCACAAATCGTACACCAACTCTGTCAACTACACTGTTCATAAAGCGGCCAAAAGCATGTCTCCAAAAGTGAGACTACCAAAGCCAATCTATGAATGCCACGTGTAAAGTACCCTGCCATGCATTTAATGCATAGGATATAAATAGGAAGCTCACCCCTTCATCTGAAGGTGTGCTCAATCCTTGAACTCCAAAATAGAAACCCTTGTTTTCTATCTCTCTAAAAATCCCCCATTCTCTGAATTTCTTGTGCAACCATCTTAGTGTTTCTTAAGTTTGTTTAGATTGAGTCTGTCTTAATCTTATTCCGCAACAAACTTGTAAATTGTATTTTGATTTATCAATAAACAATTTATTAAACTTTAATTTCTGTGTTTGTATTCAACCCCCCCCCCCTTCTACAAACTTGTTAAGCACCTTCGGGACCAACAGAATGGTATGACAAGAAAACTCATTCCTTCTGTGTACGTGCAAGTGTAGAATGATTGAAGCTACTTACCTTTCTCAGGCTCAAAAAATGTGTAAACTGTTGAGACAGCAACAGATATTAGACGGACTCAATGTGCATGAAAGAGGTGCGAAGGTGGGGCAACTTTCCTTCTTTTTTCGATATCTAAATCTTCCGATTGAAGACTAGATAGCAGATATGCTGCGTCCCCAAAGAAAATGAAACATTTCTTTGTTCAGAAAGAAACGAGTGGTTGGTAGGGTAAAAACAAGAGTTGGCATGGGCTCACTGCCTGTTTCAATGATGGTCAGCAAAGAATGTGAACCAATCAGTAGATGTGGCTGCCCGGCTCAGAAAGTGTTTGGTGCAGAGTTTTCATTTTCTTTTAACTCTGTTCTCACACCCTCTTTCTTTTTGTCATTAAAGCTCACTTCTAACCAAACTCTCATTTACATTTTACCGCTCAGCACAATGAGAAAAACTCAACCGGATGAGTTATCTCCCCCACTCTTTGATTTGTCAGGATCGAATTCTCAACAAGAATAAAGTCTCAGAAACAATATCAAAGAAGTTGCGGAATAACACTTTGATATTCAATATAACAGTAAACAAACAGTATATGATTAATAACTTGTAAACTTGTATTGAATGATTAAAATCATAAGATTACACACTCAACCTCAATCTTGAAGAACAAGCTCTTTCAAGACGAATTCTACTTCTCTAGAATTAGGATCTATGCCTTGAGGTTAATTCTCTCTAAAACAAAAACTTAGAATTTAAAAACTGTTCTCTAATCTTTTAAAAGTTATCTCACTATTCTAAACAATACAATATATATACTAAAGATAAAAGATAATTACAATTAATAAAATATCTTCAGAATATCTTCCATGAATATCTTCAGTCCATCCAGCTGTCATCCTTCCATGCGAATTCTTTATCACATAAGCAGCATTATTCTTCAGCCGCATTAATACTCTGAGCAGTATTAACTCTAGCAGTACTAACCATGCTCAGCAGTATTAATCTCTTCAAGCAGTACTAACTTTGAACTAGCAGTACTAATCTTGTTGAGCAGCATTAACTTTGTTCCAGCAGCATTAACTTTGTTCCAGTAGCATTAACTACAACTGGCAGCATTAACCACAGAAGTATTAACCTTAGAAGTATTAACTTTGTTCCAGCAGCATTAACTACTAGTGGCAGCATTAACTCAGAAGTATTAACCTTAGAAGTATTAACTTTCAGAAGTATTAACCTTAGAAGTATTAACTTCAGAAGTATTAACCTTAGAAGTATTAACTTCAGAAGTATTAAAATCAGAAGTATTAACTTCAGAAGTATTAACCTCAGAAGTATTAACCAAGTTCTTCTAGCAGCATTAACTTCAGCAGTAGTATCCATCCTTGACATCTTTCAGACCCAACAATCTCCCCTAACTTAACTTTTCAAAACTGAGAAGTTAAGTTCTTTAGCATAGAGTCTTTATGATAATTTCAAAACTTTCTGCAATTTCTAGTTCTTCTTGATTCAGTTTCTGCTGTTATCTTCTTTTCTGATTCTAATGTTATCTTCTTTTCTGTTTCTGGTGTAGTTACTGCTTTGTTTCAGCTTCTTCACTTATCTCCCCCTCAAAATACAAACTTTAATTTTCTTCTTTTTCAGTACCAGCTTCTTGAAATGATCTATCTGCTAGTGATAAGAAGTGATCACCTTTTCATCTCTTTTATCTCCATAATTTGATTATGAACTTTCAGACTAATTGTACCAAGTGTATCCATCAATTCTTTGTAGTTAAACTGTCCTCACCTCCTTTAGGTGTTTTACCCACCCTTGAAGGATTATTGGAATCTTTTTGTAGTGGAAGCCTTCTGCCTAGCAGAAGCACTATCCACCCCCATGGTTTCTTGGCACCTGGGACCTTTAGATAATTTCTCCTCTAAAGTTGCCATGGGGAAGGTCTTAGTAATGTTCACACTGTCCTGTCCTGCACTTTGTGCAAAGTCAGTAGTGTGAGCCTTACAACCCATATGCTCTTGCATCTCCTTATTGAGCACCTTCTTGAGGTTGGGAGACACCTCTATGGTTTCCCTTTGGATATTCTCTGATGAAAAATGCTCCATCAGAGGGCTTGTAGGTTTTGAGGTTGAAGATACAAGAAGGGAAGGAACCTTCTGTATCTTTTCCTTATATAGTATGGTAATGAGGAATGTTGGTTTGACAAAAGGAATCTGAATATTTATGCTTTGTAGTGGAAGGTGTGGATAGGTTAATAGTGGGTTGGTCTAATGAGGGCTTTGACCCTGATGCCTTACCTTCTTGATTGTGGGACATCACCATCATTGTAGAGAACAATGGTGTTTCAACTCCTTCCGAGTCCCTAGCAGATCTTCTCATGTGTGAGAAAACCTTGCCTTTAGGGGGTGTAGGTACATATACCTCATCAAAGTGAGGTATGTCCGTCAATTCATTATTAAGTACTTCTTGTACAAACCTTGGATACAAATAAAAGCTTTTTGATTGATATCCAGGTTTGACATTAAATTATTGAAGATCATTTTAGGTATAGAAAACTTACATTAGCAGTAGTAACACTTATCAGCAGCATTAACACAGACTGGCAGTAGTAACACATACCAACAACATTAACATAGTCTGACAGTATTCACTGAACTAGAAGTACCAACTACCTTTCAGTATTAGCAACCTTTTTCACTTTTCTTACCTTCTGCTGGATCAGAAGTAACATGTCCTCCATCAAATCTTTTAAAGAATTTGAAGGCAGTCCATGTTCCTTGTTATGTGCCAAGAGCAACCATTATCTTCATTCCAAATGCTCTTCCTCTTGAGCTTTTGATTGCCCTGCACACTTGATAAATCAGTTAGTCTTTGATGGAACCCAAACCAAAGTGGTCTTGGGTTGACCGTTCTCATTAATATAATCTGTCAGTTTGGTCTGGATGAGTTGTTTAGGAATCTCATGGCTGGAATACTTTGTCAAGATTATAGGCTTTGCAACATTAATGCTAGTAGAAGCACTATCCTTGTTAGCAGTAGTATTGGTTGCAGCAGCACTATTTCTGTTAGCAGTACTATCTGGGATAGCAGTACTAACAGGTTTCTTTACAATTGGAACCCAAACTTGAACAAAATTGTTTGCTTTCTTTGTCTTTAAATTACTCCTTGGCTTATTTGGAGTATTTTTCTTTGTATTAGCAAACTTGTTCTGAGCATGAGACTTTAAAGGTGCTCTTTTCTCAGCCAATTGATTCCTTCTTTTATTTCTATAACCAAAAGAGTTTTGAGTTTGTCTTTGAAAATTAACTCTTTGGTTGATAGGATTGAAATAACAGTGTTTGGCAAGATGATTCAATTTGCCACAGATAAAACAAGGTTTTGGTCTATTGATTTTACTCAAATCAACTCCTTGTTTTTGTGCCCACTGATTATTCCAGTTTCTCTGATTTCCCCTTGGTTTATCATGTTTTTGGGGCTCAGATTTATTGCAAGAACACTGTTTACAAGGGATAGGGTTCACAACTGTGGTTTGCTTATAATGGACCTTCTCAGACTTTCCCCCAGTCTTTTCTATGTCCTTAGACTTGATCCAAGCCTTTCCACATCCCTCATTGGTGATAATGTTATTTTCTAGAGGAATCTCACCACTCACAGTGTTCTTCTTAATCTTTTCATTAAAGTTTTCTTCTTCAGAGTCTGTTTCAACCACCAATTTGTCTAATGGATCTACCTTAGTGGCTTCATCAGACAATTCCTTCCTATTCTTGGTCTCTAGCAAGTCTGATATAGGAGGGATGTAGTTGTTGTTGTATGGTGGTGGTGTGGTGTTATATCCTATTCCTCTTCTAAGTTTGTCATGGATTTGAGTTTGGAGCAAAGAGTCCATTGCTTTAGAAGCATTGGAAAATTTCTCAATATCCAGCTTGGCTTTCTCAAACTCACTCTTTATCTTCTCATTCTCCTCTTCTTTTTGTTTAAGCTTAAACTCATACTGATCTTTCTCCCACTTCCAGTAATTTGTATCATACGAATGTTGAAGTTCATTGGCTTGGAAACTTTTAATCTGTTCCTCAAAACTCTCAACAATTCTCACATAGTCTTTTATGTGTCTCTCTAATCTTTTAAGATCATCACACATAACCTGATTGTGATCCCTGTACCTTTTAACAGTTTCAATACAGGATTTAGAACAAAGATTGGATGTTACCTTAGTGGGAATGGCAGTGCTTGAAGATTCTGATTCTTTTGCCATGATGCTTTGAATTTGAATGTAGGTTTCTGAGAATACTAGCTCTGATACCACTTGTCAGGATCGAATTCTCAACAAGAATAAAGTCTCAGAAACAATATTAAAGAAGTTGCGGAATAACACTTTGATATTCAATATAACAGTAAACAAACAGTATATGATTAATAACTTGTAAACTTGTATTGAATGATTAAAATCATAAGATTACACACTCAACCTCAATCTTGAAGAACAAGCTCTTTCAAGACGAATTCTACTTCTCTAGAATTAGGATCTATGCCTTGAGGTTAATTCTCTCTAAAACAAAAACTTAGAATTTAAAAACTGTTCTCTAATCTTTTAAAAGTTATCTCACTATTCTAAACAATACAATATATATACTAAAGATAAAAGATAATTACAATTAATAAAATATCTTCAGAATATCTTCCATGAATATCTTCAGTCCATCCAGCTGTCATCCTTCCATGCGAATTCTTTATCACATAAGCAGCATTATTCTTCAGCAGCATTAATACACCTGAGCAGTATTAACTCTAGCAGTACTAACCATGCTTAGCAGTATTAATCTCTTCAAGCAGTACTAACTTTGAACTAGCAGTACTAATCTTGTTGAGCAGCATTAACTTTGTTCCAGCAGCATTAACTTTGTTCCAGCAGCATTAACTACAACTGGCAGCATTAACCACAGAAGTATT
Organism: Arctium minus; assembly: GCA_954870635.1. NCBI lineage: Eukaryota > Viridiplantae > Streptophyta > Magnoliopsida > Asterales > Asteraceae > Arctium > Arctium minus. The sequence continues at coordinate 111,344,029 of OX941084.1, forward strand.
AACCTTAGAAGTATTAACTTTGTTCCAGCAGCATTAACTACAACTGGCAACATTAACTCAGAAGTATTAACCTTAGAAGTATTAACTTTCAGAAGTATTAACCTTAGAAGTATTAACTTCAGAAGTATTAACTTCAGAAGTATTAACCTCAGAAGTATTAACCAATTCTTCTAGCAGCATTAACTTCAGCAGTAGTATCCATCCTTGACATCTTTCAGACCCAACATGATTTATGACTCCTCACCCCTCAATCACTCAAGGATAACTTCTGGGGTAGGAAACACTGGTTAACGTGAATCCATGGAAGTTCTATTTAAGTTCTCACATAAATCCCATGTAAGTCCTAAAAAGAATAGTTGCTCAACAGTTTAACTAAACTGTTAAGTACAAAATGTATGATAACATTGTCAAAATCTATGCTCATGAGATTTGAGCAATTGAACTTTGAAGATTTCTCAAAACAAATATATTGAATGAATGAAATGAAATCAAGAGAATTGTTTTGAGAATCTGACAATGTATCAATCAGATCAAATAAAATGGTTAGGGTATTAAAGAACTAGATATTTTGTTTATATGAACAAATATAAACAATTTAGCAATGAAAGCACAAATTTGGAAATGATGATTGATGCTCAACAGTATTTGAAAGCAAACAGGAGTATTACCATCGAAAAATTGGTTCGTTATGAGACATGGTAATAACAATTTCAAATGAAGTACTGAACCGGTGTGTATGAATACTTGACAATATATTGAAAAGATAATACACAGGTATTTATCTTTGGAAACACACGGTCAGTTAAACATTAATGCTCAAAAATTGAAAAACATTTAAAATCACACTTCTAAATTCATAAAATCTTTTGAGAACCAGAAGTGGTTTGAACATTTCAGAAAACGTTTTTCATGTTCGAAAGTTGTTCTTTTTTCAACCAATCAGAGATCTAGATTAGAAGATATTTACCTTTAAGCTCCCCCTAGATATTTACAAAATATCCTTATCTGAACATTGAAGAACGGGTCCTGATCTGTTATAATCATAAACCATAATCTTGACACTTAAGTCCGGGTTTTGAACTGTTTTGTTCAAAAGCCATAGTTCTTTGAGGTACGAGTCCTAGACTGTTTTGTCTAGAAGTGTATATGAAAATTTAAACAAATATGGTACTCCCCCTCAAAAGTGGCATAACCCTTTATTGTAGTCATGTGACATGAATAATCTAAATTAAATCACACATGACATTCCTGCAAAACAGATTAAAAAGATTTTGGTTTTGGTATCCATGTTGTGGTGGATCCTTGATGGTTAGTTGCCTTGGCTTTGAAGCGATTAAACTGAGGATTGGGGATGCTATAAGTACCATACCAATCAGATGCAAATCTACGATCAACGAAATCATTCAATCCACAGTTGGAACAACAAACACAATCATGAGACAGTTGAAGTAATTGCTGAAAGGAATAAACTTTTAATGAAAACAATCCATTATGTTCAACCAAAGGTTTAAAATTAAAAGCATCATGACTGTTATTGTTTTTCCTAGAATTCAAAACAGAATTAACTGATTCCGTCTTCGTCGTGCTCTCATTAGACTTCTTAACTACTCACTCATATTTTACTTCTTTTCTTCGACCAAAACTATCTGAAATATCGTTAAACCCATAGTCAGAAGATTTGAATTTTGATGATTGTTTCTTGTTAGAGCGACCGGTCTTTTTCTTCTCCTGTGAACGTCTTTTGGATTTAGATTTTGAAGAATTGTTCACAGAAGTGTTTTGTGGGGCAGATGTGGAACATTCACCCTTGTAAAATTTTACCGGAAGCTCACAAGTTGAATTTAGAAAATCAACGTGACTTGGAAGTGAAGGATTAAAATCAAATTGGTCTAATTGACTGTCTAAACACACCTTAGAATTCAGAAAGGCTGAAAATTCCATTTCCTCATCAGAAGGAGCCTTATCACTTGAAGAATTCAGGACACCGGAAGGGTTTGTTTCTTTAATCGGATCATAGGCAGAAGCATTTTGAAAATCAGAACGATGATCCGTTTCTAAAGATTAAGGCTCTTTTCCTTTGTTTGAAAATTTTGGTGACGAGTCACCCAAAAAGGCTTTACAGGAAGATGTGTTCGAGGGTTGATAGGAATTTTCAGACAGATGAATTTTCTCAACTTGGAGAATTTTAGGCTTAGCTTGAGGCTGAGCTTTGTGAAGTCGCTCTTTCATCAGATCTGCTGCAAAAGCAGCCAGTTGTGAATTGAGCTTATTTATCTCTGTCTGATAATATTCCTTTTCATCCCTCGACCCAGTTTCCTTTGTAATGGAATTGAGACACTCAATTTGAGATAATAACTCTTGTTTTTCCTTTTGAAAAATGTTCCTCTCCTTTGCAAATGACTTTTCTAGTTGAACAATTTTCTTTTCTAAAATCAGAGGTGGAACATAAAATTTATGGTCTATTTGTTCCTCCTCAGTTTCAACGGTTTTAGCATCTAGTTCAGCTTGAGTGTAGCTTCGAAAATAGTCATTTGACAGGAAACAGGATTTGTCAGCGTTGTAAGATGCATTCAATGAATCATAAACAAAAGGAATTTGCATTTTGGTAGAGTTCTTCCTTCAAAAATTGTCCTGTTCCGTTTCCTCACCATCATGTGGCTTGGTCCAATTGATTTTGTATTCTGGGTAGGTTTTCTCTATTCCAAAAAATTCGAACGCATATAACGTAGGAACTTTGGATAAGGCCTTTTTCAGATAATGTGGGTTATCGTAACCGATACCCATCTCTGAATATTTGAATTCTTTTGGTGCAATTAGATTCAGCGTTTGATGAGATTGACCAACTTTATAAAGTTTCAGTTCAAGATCCTTTAACTGAGTAGATAACCTTTGATTTTTATTTTTATAAGCCACGCTTTTAGTTACAATATCAATTTTCTCATTTTCTGACATATGAAGCTTGTAGGTAAGTTCATCTACTTTGGTCTTTAACTCTTTTGATTCTTTTGAACAACTCTCACACTCTTCTTTTATATTTGAAATTATGCACATGTTGCCAGCAATTTCTATGCTTTTTTTTCAATATATTCAGACTGTGATGACACACGTTTTTCCAGAGATGAGATGAGTTGTTCATTTTCTTTTATGGTTCGCTTGCAGGAGTCTAATTTTTGCACAATGATTTTCATCTGGTCAATTAAGGCTTCTTGGTAGGGAGCACATACCTGACACGGGGAATTACAGTCATCATCATTAGAATCGGACTGTGTTGAATGCTTGCCCATGAAACACAAGTGTGCTTCTTCATCAGCTTCTACTTCATCAGATACATTTAGCCAGTAGTCATCTTCTGCCATGAGAGCCTTACCTGCTTCCTTTTCTTTGGCCAGCAACACCTTGGATTTGTAGTATTCTGAGTTGCGCACGACAGGCTTTCAACAGTCTTTGGCAAAGTGACCCAACCGACCATAGTTATAGCATTTGATCGGCTCCTCTTTTGCTTTCTCTTCATGTCTTTTCTCAGACTTCTTACCTTCATCAACGCGTCTCTTCCCTTCATACTTCTCTTTATGATCACGTCGATTGAGAGGAGTAGTGGAGTATCTTTGCTTGTTTGATGAAGACTTGTTGAAGAACTTCCTTTTCTGGAACGCTTGGGTTAAGAACAGCACAACTTCTTTAATCTGAGTGTATTCTGGGTCTGAGTCGTTGTCAGGATCTTCGGGTTCAGAATCACTTTTCACTGGCTCCTTTATCTGAGACAAGCGCTAACGGATCAACCATCGGCTTTTCATCTGCTTTTTGATTTCCCATCAACTCAAGAACTTCCTCTTCATCCTGGAGAAGCATTTCATATAGTTCGTGTAGAGGAATCGTCTCCAGGGTTTGAGTATGTCGGATATGAGAGACGAACGTCTTCCACTCCTGCTGGAGATTGTTCATGAACTTGATGTTGTTCTTGTTGTTCGTCTTCATGATGTGGTTTTTATACAGATCGTTCAGAAGTAGGTTGAACCGTTCATAGGTTTCCGTGAGTGTCTCGCCTTTTCTTGCTTTGAAGCCATCATATCGGGTAATGCAATTTGTCATCTTCAGCTGAGTGTTTATTCGGCTACCCATCATCATCTTTTCATTCTGGTCCCACATTCCTTTTGCAGTATCCTTGTAACTATCGATGCAGGCATATATCTCGTTGGGTAGGCTTTGGAGAATATAGGACTTTGCATGCTTTTCAGCGTCATACATGCTCCTTTCTGGAGGGGTAAACTCACTGAGAGTTTTCCGAACATAACGGTCTGGTGGACCTTCATCTTGGTTTTCAGGAAGGACTTTCATCGGCCAGGGTTGCGGCCCCTCCTTCAGACACACGAGTATTTCCTCATAGTCTGGTTTCGCTTCGATAAAGTTCATGAAGCGATCATGCAATTGTGGGTATTCTCCCCGATAGAGCACAGGGGGTTTTTGATCTGAACCAATGGCTAGAGCGTCTCTCGAATTCATCTTAACTCTTTATATCTTAAAATGCACTGTAGCGATCGTTAGACAAACAAGATGATCCAAAAACAATAAATAAACAGGACAGGACAAGGACCCGGTCGAGCAAGGACCCGGTCGAGCAAGGTCCTGGTCGAAGCAAGGACCCGATCGACAAGGCACCTGGCGATACAAGCCACCGGTCGCAAGGGGTACCGGTCACAAGGACCCGGTCGAATTGAGTCCGGTCGAAGCAAGGACCGGTCAACAATGGTTCGGTCGCGCGTACCGGTCAACAGGAAGTCACCGGGCGCACGACACCGGTCCCTTTGCAAGGCACCGGTCAAAAAGGGTCCGGTCGCGGGACAGGGGCCGGTCGAGACACGAATCCGGTCAAGAACGTCCGGTCACAGGGGTCCGGTCAATATCAATAACAGATAAACACAATCCGATTTACGATTAAGCAGATTAATCGGATCGAATTGATAACAGATAGTCGACAGACCTTAACAATTTAGTTTGAAAATCGATAGAGATCAAGATCAAACCCAAAAAACTCAATCGATCGTGCCCAGAAAATCAATCGACCAAACAGCAAATAATCGACCAAAAATCAATTTAAACCAGAAAATCCCAGAAATCAATCGTACTGAACTTAAGATTTAATCAAAATTGAAACGACCAAACTTAACCCAGATTGAACACAGATCAACTAATCTTAACTCAGAAATCGGTTTCAATAAGAAAAGAAGAAGAAAAAATATGCAGACTTATCTCCAGAAAAAAAATTGATTTGCAGATATGATTCTTAAAAAAATCGATTTGCAGAACGTTTAGATCTTAAGCACTTCGAAAACACAGATATGAATAATCTTAACCCAGAATCAAATAAGCAGATTTGCAGACCGAATAATACCAGAAATCGATATAGCAGATTAACGTAAAGCAGATATAAACAATCTCAAACCAGAAAATAATCGATCAATACGAATATTATCTAATAAGCTATTAAAGGGTTTTAGACAAACCTTTTTGGATCAAAAATTCTGTCTTTTTGCTCTGATACCAATTGTAGATCCCAGTTACAGTGCAATCCCGAACATTAATCAATGAAGAACAATTAATGTGCCACAACTTCTAGTCATATGATTGATATTCAATAAAGGTTTAGGTTTACAGAGAGAATATCTGATAAGCAAATGTAAACCTATGACTAGAATAATTATGAATAATGCGACTAAACTAAATAATGAACTAAAACATGCCTTATATATGGCACGCATTGGGCTAATGGGCTTTAGGCCCAATTACACAATAATCTATTAAATAAATACAACTTACCCCTTTATAAATGCTTTATACAACTTTCAATACACAGGACTTTCAGTCCTAACACAATTGTTCCTACATGGCATCTCCTAACATCCATATTCGTATTTCTTCTTTTTTTTTGGATTTTTTTTAACGTCTAATGTTGTAAGGACTTCTCTAACCTCATATATAGATGTATGTGTTAGCGCATAAATCTGTTGGATACAAGATCAAGATTACTGAAGGTCAAAGTACAAGAAGTCAAAGCTAAGAAAGTCAAATCTCATCAAAGTCAAAGTCTTTTGTAATAAAAGTCAATGTATTTGTACTTTGTATTTTAATTTCCTTTGTATTAGTTGTAGGTATAAATACCTTGTCTTGTATTTTTTCTATAGAGAAAAGTTGTCATTTTCAGAAAATACGTATCTGAGAAAGAGAGAGTTTTTGTAGAGAGAGAGAGAGTTCTAGAGAGAGAAAGTTTGTAATCTTGGATTTGAATTGAAATCAAACAGGTAATTGATTTGTTAAATCTTGTTTTTTTGATTAATCTTGAATAGAAACTAGAATCTGGAACAAACAATTGGTATCAGAGCAGATCCAAATCGAGAAAAATCAAGAAATGCGTATGTTCGTACTGTTCATCGAAGTCCAGATTGATTTTCAGTTTTAGTGAGTTTTTGGAGTTGTAATTGATTAGGTTTTGTTAGGAAAGTGTAATCGATCGAGTCTGTATAGGTGTTATCAAGAATTGCACTGTAATTCATTCGAATTTTTGAATTTTGTGTGGTTTTTGTTTTCACGAGTTCTTGACACTGTTCTTGATTCAATTTTGTAATTCTTGTGTATTTGATCGAAAATTAGTGATAGTATTGTGTTCGAGTTGTATAGAAGATCAAATTGTCGAAGTTTCGAGTTTGAATTCTAGGTATAAATGAGTTTTTGGTGAATTTGAACGATTTTCAAGGTGTGCGGGTGTTCATCGAGTTGTGCGTTTGATTCTTCAAGTTGTGCGTTTGGATCATCGAATTGTGCGGGTCATTCATAGTGCGGGTATTTTCATCAAAGACAAGCAAAGTGAGAAATGCGTTTCTGTTAAGAAACGAGAAGCTGATTTATGCGGGTCTAATGACAAACGCATAGTAGAAGGATTTGAGTTCAGAAGAAAATCGTGTTTTGCATGTGTATTGAGACACGCACAGTTTGCTCTACGATTGAAACTTGACACGCACATTGTGTAATGCGTTTCCTTCTTGAAACACGAAGTAGTAGTGTGCGTTTGTAACTTGAACCGCATAGTTAAGGTGTGTGTGTGCCTCGTGACACGCATAGTTAAGGTGTGCGTTTCATACCTGACACGCATAAGTGGAGGTTTACGGTTCATGTGCGACACGCATAGTGGGATGTGCGTTTCATATGAGACACGCATAATTGTTGAATGCGTTTCCTGAGTGACACACAAAGTGAGGTGTGCGGTCATTGTGTGACACGCATAGTTGAAGTGTGCGTTTCGTTTGTGAAGCGCAAAGCGTCGACCCCGCATGGGCGTTGCCCCTTGACCCCACCCGCTAACCGGGTAGCGGGACCCCCGTGCTAAGTCTGCCTAGGGGGACATAGATCTTTTTGTGATTAAAATTTCTGATTTTATATTTCAAGTTTTCTGTATTTTCTTGATTGTTTCATTTGGACTAACGATCAGTTCTAGTTTCTTATTGATATATTTTTCAAACAGGTTTAAACAAGATGACATCCAAAGATGCACTTTCAATTGGCATCGATGTAAAGCCTTCTGTTCTATTCAAAGGCGAGTATGAACAATGGAAGGACAAATTCTTGGATTTCATAGATCGGCATTCAAATGGAGAGAATATTCTTCTGTCTATCACTGAAGGTCCAATGGCTCCAATAACAGTTCAAGTACCTGATGTTGATTCTTCTGATAGTGAAGATGGGACTGAGGAAAGAGAGCAAAAGATGAAAACAGTGACAGTGGATATTTCTCAATATTCTGAAGATCAGAAAAGCAGATACAAAGCAGATAAACAAGCGAGATCATTACTTCTTCAAAGAATTCCAAACGAGATCTACATCAAGATTGATAGCTATAAAGCCAATGCTAAGAAGATGTGGGATCAGTTGCAAAAGATGATGATGGGATCCAAGGTTGGAAATCAAATGAAAGTGGCAAACTGCATCAATAGTTATGAGGAATTCAAAGCTAAGGAGAATGAGAGTCTGGAAGATACCTATGAAAGGTTTGTATTGCTTCTGAACGAGCTGACAAAGAACAAAGTCAAAAAGAAGCAGCTGGAAAACAATGTCAAATTTCTGAGTATCTTACGTCCGGAATGGAAAAAGCATACAAGAAGAATGAAGCAGATGAAGGATTTGAATGAAATACCACTACATGAGGTATTTGAGACCTTGAGGCAGAATGAAGAAGAAGTAGAAGAGAAAAGAGTTGAAAAGAAAAAGGCTGAAAAGGTTCCTGATCCGATTGCACTGGTAGCTGGAGAGAAGAAGAAAGAAAAGAAAGAGAAGAAAAAGAAGATAATTCTTACCAGTTCTTAGTTAGATTCAGTTACAGATAGTGATGATGGCGAAAGTCTGAAACAAGCCATGATACTACTGACCCGTGCGTTTCAAAAGAAGTTCTATAAGAAGTCGGGGTCAAATTCTCAAAGGTATTCTTCTTCGAGTTCTAAGAATCATGAACATCGGGAAAAAGTGGAAGGAAAGAGTTATGAAGAGGATAGATATGTGGAGAAGAAACCGGATGAGAAGAAGAAGTTCATGAATGACTACACAGTTGCCGAGAAGCCAGCAACAGATTCCATCAAATGCTACAATTGCGGCAAGATGGGTCATTTTGCAAAAGATTTGGAAAGCCGAAAGTTCGCAACTCTCAGTACTATCAGAACAAGTTGCTTTTGGCAAGACAACAAGAAGCGGGTGTCGCTCTTATGGCTGAAGATGAGTTTTGGTTGGATTATTCAGAAGGAGAAGAGGATGACAAGAAAGAAGAAACAGCTCATATCTGTCTCATTGGCAAAGAAGTAAAGAATGACGAGTCAGATGATGAGGCAGTTGATGAGGTATTAAATTTATATGAAAAATATTTTATTACCAAAATGGAAACCATGGTGGTTGATCTACAAAATTTTCAAAATAATCTGAAAAAGGAAAAAGAAAGAGTTGTTAAAAAGAACAAGAAGATCTTTGAGCTTAATACGTCTGTTATTTCAAACAAAGATCTGATTGATTCTTTACGCAAATCTGATTTTGATTCTAAATCTAAAGTAGATGATTTTGAAAAGAGGATTTCTGAGTTTGAAGGTAAAGTCTCTAAATATGAGCTTGAGAAAAATGAATCTGCACTAACTGTTTATAAACTGCAGGTTGAAAACAAGAATTTGAATAAGAAGGTAAATGGTCTGGAAGCAAAACTTTATGCGAGAGGTCAAACAGATCAAACCATTTTTCTAAATGCACCTAATGAAGAGGCTGATGTTAAAGAGAAATGGGGACTTGGTTATGAAAACCCCCATTATCTTAAGAAAGCCATCAGAAAACAACCAGCACTTTATAACTATGATTTTCTTGCTTGTGCTGGTAAACATACTCATTTGAAACCCAAATTTGTTACCAAATTAACAGAAGAAGTTGAGGACCAAGAAACTGAAAATAGAAAGAATAAAAAGAAAATGCAACTACCGTTTAACTATGTAAATTTAAATGATAGTTATCTTTCCGAAACACCAAAAGTTATTTCAACTGATTATTTTGTTAGTTATTCTACTTCTGAGATGAAGGAAAAACCTGCAATTGCAAAGGTTTATGTTCCTACATCTATTATTGAGAACAAAATAGTTGAGCTTGAAAATGTTTTATCTGATGAAAAACTTTTTGGTGATATACAACAAAATGTATTTTCTACAGTTATAAAGAACACTGTTTTTCAAACTAAATCTACAAAGTGTTCTACGGTTTCTAAGGCATCTCAATCTTCATCTGATAATTCTGATGACTTATTTGAGTCTACAAATGATTTTCTAAATTCTGATGATGGGTGCATGGAAGAATTTGATATGTTTGATGTCAATTCTACACTTCCTGATCATTCTACTTGTCTTAAAAATAAAAGAGTGTTACCAAGTGATGTTCATATTGTTGAATCATCAACTAAGGTTGGTGAATCAGTTTCTGTAACTACTGATTACTATGCTCAAGGTAAGAAACATAAGAAACAGCGATTACAGAAACAGAAATACACTGGTACACGAAAGTATACTCCGTCTCGGAAATCTGCTTTTCCCAATAAATCTAAATCTTTTGTTTCAGATGTAAGCAAGAAAAGGTCGAAAGCTCGAACTGAAGGGCGACCAAAAAGGAAGAGTGATGAGAAAGCTGAATCAGTTTCTGATAATTCTTGTAATAGATCAGTTAGTAGTGATACGGATGTAGTTGATCAATTTACTTCAAATAAACAAAACCTTGTAACTTCTTACAAGCGATATTCAATAAAGCAATTGATTCAATTATCTCTTATTCCTACTACATTTTATTCTAATTATCGGAGAACTGATTTTGCTTATTCTCATAATTCTTCTAATTGGTATGGATCTTATCATGTTAATTCTTCAAGATCAGATGTTTTTCAAAGTTTTCAAAAGAACAGAGGGTCCATTTTCAAGTGGATACCAAAATCTTGTGCTAAACTGTTAGGACCCGTTTTTAAATGGGTACCTAAATCTATTGTTGTCTGATTTCTCTTGCAGACCCGGCATATGTGGTACTTGGACAGTGGATGTTCCAAGCATATGACTAGGCAAAAAGCTTTATTATCTAACTATACAGAGAAATTCAGTGGAAATGTCAGATTTGGAAACGATCAGCTTTCACCTATCTTAGGATATGGTGACATCATTCAAGACAACATAACGATAAGTAAGGTGAGTTATGTCGAAGGCCTGGGGCACAACTTATTCAGCATTGGTCAATTCTGCGATAAAGGGTTAGAGGTCAACTTCAAGTCTAAGAGTTGCTCAGTTCGTACTGAAGACGGAACAGAACTCTTAGGTGGACATCGAAAGACAAACCTCTATACCATCAATCTTTCCAAAGTACAGATTGACAATCAAGTATGCTTGATGACAAAAGCTTCAATGCAACAAAGTTGGCTCTGGCACAGACGTTTATCTCATTTGAACTTTCGTTATATCAACAAGCTAGTTCATGGGAAAATGGTCAAAGGACTTCCTGAGCTGAAATATGAACGAGAACACTTATGCGCAACATGTGACAAGGGTAAAATGAAGAGAGCCGCTCACAAACCGAAGCCTGAACCAAGCACTAGTTCTCCGTTAGAATTGTTACATATGGATTTGTGTGGTCCAATGAGAACTCAGAGTTTGGGAGGAAAGAAATACGTGTTGGTCATTGTGGACGATTACTCAAGATACACGTGGGTCAAATTTCTTCGATCAAAAGATGAGACGCCGGAAGGTCTCATTACTTTTTTAAAGACGACCCAGGTGAAAATGCAGCGACAAGTCAAGTTTCTTCGAACAGACAACGACATAGAGTTCAAAAACAAGATAGTTGAAGAATATCTCGAATCGGTCGGGATATCACATCAGTACTCTGCTGCTCGTACGCCTGAACAAAATAGAGTAGTCGAAAGGCGAAATCGGACGCTAGTCGAGGCCGTTCGAACTATGCTTAGCCAATCAGACTTACCTCTATTCTTGTGGGCAGAAGCTGTGTCGACTGCATGTCATACTCAAAATCGGTCTATGATACATCGACGTTTTCAGAAGACTCCATATGAGCTGATTAACAACAGAACACGAACTATCAAATATTTTCATGTATTTGGGTGTAAATGTTTTGTGCTTAACGACAGACACAGTCTGAATAAATTCAGTGCTAAGGCGGATGAAGGCATTTTTATCGGTTATTCTTCAACATCTGCAACATATCGTGTTTATCTAAAGAAGTCAAAGACAGTTGTATAAAGCGTCAATGTCAAATTTGATGAAGAGATGGCTTCTGATCATATCAGTTCAGAACCCGTTATCACAGGAGTATTATCTTCTGGACAAATCAGTCCAGAACCTGCATCTACAACGACAAATTCGAATAACGCTTCTACTTCTACTTCACATTTAACTGATTTAGATTTGTTATTTGAATTCTTTTATGATGAGTTTCTTGGAACTAATGTATCTAAATCTGCTGTGACTGACAGGTCTGAAGACACAAGTTGCATTCATCCAGTCACTTCAGATGTCATAACTGAACAAGTATCCCCCGTTCAGTCAAAAACTCATATTCCTATTGTTACTCCTACAGTTGAAGATACAAAAGTTAATGTTGAGCCAGAAGTAACTGTTTCAGTTGGTTGTACTACATTGTCTACTCAACAGCCTGAATCTGTTGTTCCAACTGATACTTCTGCACATGAAACTTCAACAGACAAACCCCCTCCTGTAATTCAAACTGAAGATTTTGAAAGTGGATTTCAAGATGATGATCATGTTCAATCAGTATCTACTCCACTCCCTCATGAGCATCGCTGGACCAAAGACCATCCATTACATCAAGTAATTGGAGATCTTGACAAGCCTATCCAAACAAGGTCAGCGACTCTTAATCAGTGTATGCATGATTCCTTTCTCAGTAAGATTGAGCCAACGCGAGTATCTGAGGCTCTTGCTGATTCGGACTGGGTATCTGCTATGCAAGAAGAGATCAATCAGTTTGAAGCCCTAAAGGTTTGGAGATTAGTTCCAAAACCAGAAGGTAAGACCGTGATAGGAACTAAGTGGGTATTCAAGAACAAAAAGGATGAAGATGGTATCGTCATAAGAAACAAAACTAGACTTGTTGCCAAAGGTTACCGACAAGAGGAAGGCATAGATTATGATGAGACGTATGCTCCAGTAGCGCGTATTGAGGCAATCAGAATGTTTCTAGCCTACGCTGCTCATAATAACTTCACAGTCTTTCCGATGGATGTGAAAACAACTTTTCTAAACGGAATTCTTAAAGAGGAGGTGTACGTGTCTCAACCAGAAGGGTTCGTCAATCCAAATAAACCAGATCATGTCTACATCTTGGACAAAGCCCTTTATGGATTAAAACAAGCCCCTAGAGCATGGTATGATGTCTTATCTAAATTCTTGGTCAAGTCTGGTTTCTCCAAAGGTAAGATTGATACCACTTTATTCATAAAGAAGGAAAAAGCTGATATTATTCTTATTCAGATTTATGTTGATGATATAATATTTGGCTCTACTAATCCAAAATATTTCAAACACTTTTCTAACCTCATGGTGTCACGTTTTCAAATGAGTATGATGGGAGAGATGAATTTCTTTCTCGGATTACAAGTAAAACAGTTTTCTACGGAGATTTTCATTAACCAATCTAAGTACATTTTGGATATTCTTCGGAAATACAAAATGGAAAATTGTAAACCAATTGGAACCCCGATGGCACCTGGTACTAAGATCCACACTGATCCTTCGGGTAAAAGTGTTGATGTTAGAACATATAGAGGTATGATAGGTTCATTAATGTATCTTACATCGAGTAGACCAGATATTATGTTCTCAACATGTTTATGTTCTAGATATCAGGCTGCTCCTAAAGAATCCCATTTGGCTGCTATCAAACGGATTTTTAGATATCTGAAGGGGACTGCACACCTTGGTCTGTGGTATCTTAAGGATACATGGTTTCAACTGACTGCCTATTCAGATGCAGATCATGCAGGTTGCATGTTGGACAGAAAGAGTACTTCAGGTCACGTTCAATTTCTTGGAGACAAGCTCGTTAGCTGGGCATCAAATAAACAATTATGCGTTTCTACATCGACTGCTGAAGCAGAGTACGTAGCTGCTGCCAGTTGCTGCTCTCAAGTCTTGTGGATGCGAACACAACTACGAGACTATGGATTCGAGTATGACAAAATTCCAATCTACTGTGACTCGAAGAGTGCGATTGCCATATCTGCTAATCCTGTCCATCATACGAAAACCAAACACATTGATGTAAGGTATCATTTTATTAAAGATAATGTAGAAAAAGGAACAATTGAACTTTATTTTGTAAAAACAGATTATCAACTTGCAGATTTATTTACCAAACCCTTAGATGAAAAGAGATTTAATTTTCTTGTCTCTAAGCTTGGTATGTTAAATCTTAAGACGTAATCGGTTGTTACCTACTAAAGTTACAAATTGTTATTTTTCATCATTTTCTTTATCTTTATTTCTGAAAGATATATGCACTTTAATTGTTTGCTCATGATCTCAGGGGGAGTAAGAGAAGATTTTAGATGATCTACATTATTTTAAGGGGGAGCATAACTAATTTCTGCATTTTACTTAACTGACAAAATTTTTGTAATGCATTATTTTAGGGGGAGCTTATCAAAAGGAGTAAGACTATGATTTCTGATTGCTTAAGATCAGAACTCGTTCTTTAATCGTTTTACTGTTTTATGTTTTATTGTTCGAATAAATTTTGTGAATAAATTTTTGACTAGACTTTGAGACTTATGCAGGATGAGAGAAGCTGACAAGATCATATCATAATGACTTCAGCTTGACTTTATGAGTATTAAGATTGAGCGAAAAGGTAAATTTCTTATCTTAATCTCAAATGTATCTGAAAGAAGGACAACTTTCAGATATAGAAAACAAGTTCTTAAATGTTCAAACCACTTCTCGAATTTTAAACAGATTTTATAATTTGGAAGTGTGATTTTAAATGTTTTCATTTTATTTTTGTGCTTCATTGATAAACAAACCGTGTGTTATCCAAAGATTAATATTTGTGTATTGTCTTTTCATATACTTTCAAGTATTCACACACACTGGTTTGATTTCTTGTTCACATAGTTCTTACCATGTCTCATATTGAAACATAATTTTTCGATGGTAAGACATCTCGCTTGTACTTCAAAGAATTTTTAGCGTCATTTCATTTCAAAACGTCATTTCAAGAATGTCTATATCTTGGTTCATATAGACAATATCCATTATTCTTGACCTTAAGCTTTGATTGATATATCATTTCATTTCTGATCATTTTCATACAATGTCAGATTTTCAAACAAGTCTTTTGCATTCATGTTCATTCATTCAGTATACTTGTTTGAAAATACTTCAATGTCTAAAAATGCTCAAATTTTCATGATTATATTTTATGAGCATACATTCGTCTGACATTTGTATATGAGCTTTAACTGTTATAGTTAAATCATCTGAGCAAGATTATGCTTTTATAGGAAACATGGGTTCTTTGTGCTAGGACTTAAATGAACTTCTATGAAATCACGTTAACCAGTGATTTCTACCCAAGAAGTTAATCTATAGAGATTGAGTGTGAGGAGTCAAAAAGAAATGAGTGTGGGTTGTTCGATGAGGTAAAATGGAAAAGAGATTTTGGTTAGTAGTGCGTTTAATGATTAAAAGAAAGAGGGTGTGAGATCAGAGTAAAAGAATATCAAACTCTGCACCAACTACTTTCTGAGCCGGGCAGCCACATTACTAATGTTTCACATTTCTTCGTGAACGTTATTGAAATAGGCAACTAGCCCATGCCAACTCTTGAATAAACCTCACAAGCTACTCATTTTCTTCTCAAAAAGAAAATGTTTCACATTTTAAAGGGGACGCAACACATAATCTATCTGATTTTCATTTGGAAAATCTGGATATTGAAAAAGAAGGAAGTCTGCCCCACCTTCGCACTTCAATCATACACATTGAGTCTGTGTTTATCTACTGTTGTCTCAGTGGTTTACACAACTTTGAGCCTTATTGAAAAGCAATTATTTGTGCTTAATTCTTTCTACATGTGCACGAACACACAAGGAATTTGTTTCTTTATCATAACATTCATAGAAATTGCCTTTGTGGTGTTTCGATGATTGGATGGAAGACCTGGGGGAGTGAACATCAAAAAGCTCCTTTATATTGTGTATTCGTTACACACAGTGACTTTGTGTTACTGACAGGCATTTTAACTGATTCATTTGTTGATTCAGGAGTTACATGTTCTTATTTTGTCTGGATTTGTAAATATCTGGATGAATACTTGGTTATGGATCACAGAATCAGAGGCTCAGTTTGACATATCAGATTGGTAAAAGACATTTCTTGGAGGAAGTTTTGATGATATCGATGTTCAAATCATCAAAAAGGGGGAGATGGTATCAAGAAATATTAAAGTTTTGAAGTTTGTGGAAGATGATATCAAGATCTGATAAAGTTTTGTGAGTTGATTTTCTGAAATGCTCAAGTCAGAAAAGTTCAAAGTAAAGATTTGAAGGTTTGAAGATGATCAAAGATTTTCTGAAGATTTGTGGAAATTTTTCTTTGAAGATTATTTGCTGAAAGCAATTCAAGCTGATTCCGGAGATAATTTCTTTCCAAAGTCTGAAAGTGTTCTGTGAAAGTTTTGGGGAGATTGTTACTTGTTTGAAGATAACCTTGGAAAGAAGATTGTTAAAGAAAAAGGAGAGATTATTTTGACAGAGCTTAAAGTGAAGACTTAATTACTAGATATTTCAACAATGATCTTGAATCCAAAGGGGAGATTGTTAGCGCATAAATCTGTTGGATACAAGATCAATATTACTGAAGGTCAAAGTACAAGAAGTCAAAGCTGAGAAAGTCAAATCTCATCAAAGTCAAAGTCTTTTGTAATTAAAGTAAATGTATTTGTACTTTGTATTTTAATTTCCTTTGTATTAGTTGTAGGTATAAATACCTTGTCTTGTATTTTTTCTATAGAGAAAAGTTGTCATTTTCAGAAAATACGTATCTGAGAAAGAGAGAGTTTTTGTAGAGAGAGAGCGAGAGTTCTAGAGAGAGAGAGAGTTCTAGTGAGAGAAAGTTTGTAATCTTGGATTTGAATTGAAATCAAACAGGTAATTGATTTGTTAAATCTTGTTTGTTTGATTAATCTTGAATAGAAACTAGAATCTGGAACAAACAATATGTTTCATTATCTACAAGGTCTTTTTGGTAATTGTACATATTGGCAATTAGGATAACCTTCAAATAGGTATGACTTCTCGCTTCCTCTTGCGTTCCTCTTCATCTCCATCATAATTAATTATTAATTATTCTTCAATTATTCATCGGTTAGAGGCAATCTTCATGATAAATCGATATTATTCTACACGACTGGAATGGGAGAGATGCCGCAGTGGGGAATTTTGTTCAACATCATCTCCATCAAATTCTTCGTTTAATTTGATATGCTTTCTCATCCTTAATCCTATTGGGAATTTATTCAATCCCATAGAGCATTTGGCCATGTTCTTGGTTTTTGGTTTAGTTTTCAATCTCTTACATGCATTGCATAAAGCATTTGGTCATGTTCTTGGTTTTTGGTTATTTTTGCCACTACAACATTCAACGCCCTTAATTTCCATAAAGATAAGAACTCACTTTGTATTTCGATTTTGTGTTTGGGTTTTCAAACTTTCTGTTGTAGGGGAAGTGGAGGTCGATGTGGCCTCAACTAAAGTGCCCATGAAGAGGACCTCTATATGTTCTTCACTCCTTAAATCTTGAAAGTTCCTTTGTATTTATGTTTCGAAATTTAAGGGATTTTTTTATTTTGTTTTCTATGGTTTTTTTAAGTTTTATGATTTTTTTTTTCTATAGACCTGTTCTTCACCTATCCTCATCTCTTGATATGTTCTTCTTAGGTTTTTAAAGGTCTTATGTTTTGTTTTATGATGGATTTGAATCCATGATGTTACAATCTTCTATGTTAGATAATAGTTCTAATTATATATATCTTTCTCAACTTTCTATTGTATCCGTATATTTAACTGTAAATATTGTGTCCATATTTCTATCCCATGTAGACTTGGCTGGAAATTCTTCAAGAAGTTTTTATTTAGTGATTCAAAGATGGAAGTATATATATCAGATGGGAGCTTTACATCTCATTGCTCTCATTTGTAAGATATAAGATAATGTAATAAGTTTTCTCGATCTTTAAAAGTAATGGTTGATGTTGTAAATCTTTTTTTCTTTCTTTATATTTAGTTTTTTAATTTGGTAGATTGAAGAATGTATGAGATGATATATTCATTGTGCTAAGATTTTAAATGGTTATTAGCATACGGGGCTTGGAAAGATGTAGAAAACTATCTCCTTCTTGAGTTATTTAAAGTTTGGTCGAGTATTACAAGGACCCTTCTTTGAGCAATGGAAAACTGTTTTGCTCATTGTAACATAACATGTTTTAATCATCATTATTACGTGAATTAAATGTGGTAATGAGATGATAATTTTGCTCGTGGTTAGGAAGTTTGAAGCTTAAATGTGGAGACAAGTGAAGTTGAATCACTTATATTACTACTTAATCTTTAGATAAAAAAAGGTCTGAGGTATGTATTGAAATTTGGTAGAATAGAGAATGTTGTACCTACAATAATACAAAAATGAATAGAATAACTCCAAAATATAAAAATTAAATGATAAAAAAATTGATCTTAAAGAAGGAATATGTCATCCCTAGGAATTTATCAAAAGAAAAAGAACATGTATAAATAGCCAATGTAACTAATATAAGTATTTCATGAATAAAAAACAAAAAGTAAAAAGGAGAAGAAAAGAGATATTTTTGTAACACCCTAAAAATAGAGGTTAAATTAAGCCTAAAATAATTGCGGAATAAACGAGTCTATCATAATAGAATCACCCAAAAGGGGGAATAATTGTATGGCGTTTACAATAAAGGAATTAAGTGAAATTGAACTTAACAACCTACTAATCTAGACCAACTAATTCTAGATTACGAACGGGTGTCGACATCTCACTTTCAAAAGTATACCATCACTATATCAATGTACGCCTCTATAATCTTCAAAAATGTCACTATCCTTCAACGACTCTCCACTCAATCCCGGGGGATCCCACCGCTAGAATGACCTGTTATACATGTCATTTTAAGAAAATGTTAGGCTAAAGGCTAGTGAGATCAAACATTTATATTAGGAGAAATCAGTAATTTCAAATGAAATAATTTAAGAACGTCGGTAGAATCCATAGAGATAATTCTCAACTTTAATACCAATACCTCTTGGGTTGACGGGGGAGACCCGCTTACTAACACAAGTGACGGAACACAAAAGTAAGCCACTTGACGTGTTAGTAAAATCAAACACATAATAAAGTACCCGCAATGGATGTTAGGATCAGTATCTTTAAACGTACATCCACGGAATGTCAAGTTCAACCACATAGGGTCCTTATGTTGAGATCCTCACCCAATACCGCGTACTAGCACGTAGGGCTTATACCTCATCTGATGCCGATGCCTAAGCGTGCCTCGATGTGGAAAACTAGCGTTCCATCATCGGATCAAAGATTATAAATATATGTGGGTTCATGACTCCCAGATGCAACCAAATAGTCCATTTAATGTCCACAAAACCAATCAATGACTTCCAACAGTTAAAATGCCACCATATACACAAAATCTTGAATCCTTATAGTTACTCCCAAAAATTCCAAGAGGTTCCGATCTAATTCTTTAAATGGTACTTCCACACATACCGAATCATTTTACCCAAGTCCTCATTCAATAATACATAACCATATTTCGAAACCCTAATCTTCATTTCAAAGTATTTAATCAAGAGGTTATAGAAAACATGTTTCTCATGTGCAAAATCCACAATTAAACCAAAATGTAAGTTTCTTAACCTTAATATCATACCCTTGAACATAAATCCCCATAGTCTCCAAAGTTAGGTTTTTGGTGAAAACTCACCCAAATCAAGTAAATCAAATGGAGATGTTTGGAAGGTTAAAATCTACATTTTAACATGTATAAAGTTTATAAAAGGGAATGAACTCACCTTGTAGAGTTGTAGGTTAAAACCCCAGAACTCAAGAGCTTAAAGAGGTGAGAATGAGATCCTTGAGAAACTTGGACTAGCACAAATAAATGCTCAAGAACACCTAGAATGATATAAATGGTTAAAGGTTTTGAGTAGATGGGAGACATTAATGGTGGGAGGTTGAAGAGAAGGGCTTACCAGGTCGTTCTTGGGAGGAAAATCATAGCTTAAGATGTTCAAAAGAGAATGTGGGAGTAAATGAAGAGTTGGGGCATATTTTCTTTTATTTAACAAGTCATTGTGCGCGGGCGGGTGCTCGCGTGGTTCGCTCGCGCGGAGTACTTGACCTGCGATTGGGCAGAGTTCTGTGCGGATGGTCGCGCAGTTCCATCCGCGCGGTAAGCCGCGCTAAGCACTGGAGGGGAAATTTCTACCTTCAATCCAATCTTGCTCAACACCAAAATAATACAGGAATTCTATGTCTAACCATAAATAAGACCCAAATTTTGGGGTTTTACAATCCTCCCCACCTTGGAGTAGATTTCGTCCTCGAAATCCCGACTACTCGAATAAATAGGAATATCAACATTTGATGTCCTCCTCTGCTTCCCACGTCACATTAGTACCGTAGTAGTTCTTCCATTGAACCTTAACCATCGTGACCTCTTTGTGACAGAGTCTTTTAGTCTCTCTCTCTAGAATAACTTTAGGCTCCTCAACGCAACGATTGTCGTCAACCCGAATTTCCGACAAAGGTATGACGCTTTCCTTTCCTGCCATACACTTTCGCAGATAACACACATGGAACGTAGGGTGGATCCCGTCCATCTCTGGTGGCAAGTATAATTTGTAGGCTTGTAGTCCAATGCGCTCGATCACAGTGAACGGTCCAAGAAAATAGGGACTCAACTTCCCGCGCTTTCCAAACCATATCAATCCTTTTCATGGGGACACCTTTAGCATCACACGGTCCCCCACTTGAAATTCTAACTGTCGCCTTTTCTTGTTATCATAACTCTTTTGCTGATCTTGTGCCATTTTCAATCGTTCCCTTATGGCCTTGACTTTGTCGGCCGTCTCATGTACAATTTCTGGCTCGAGAAACTGCTTTTCGCCCGCCTCTAGCCAACATACGGGGGTCCTACATTTCCTCCCATACAAAGCCTCGAATGATGTCGCATAAAGGCTAGAGTGGTAACTATTATTGTATGCGAATTCTATCAAAGGTAAATGGGTATCCCAATTACCACCAAAATCGATCACACACGATCTAAGCATGTCTTACAAGGATTGAATTGTCCTTTCGCTCTGTTCGTCTGTCTGTGGATGTTAGGTCGTACTTAGATTCACCCTCGTACCCAACTCTTGATGCAAAACTCCCCCAAATCTTGATGTAAACCGGATATCACGATCGGAAACTATAGAAAGGGGTATACCATGTCTAGAGATCACTTCATCAATGTAGAGCTTCGCCAATTTATCCATTGGTAATGTTTCCCGCATTGCAAGAAAGTGAGCACTCTTAGTCAAACAATCCACAATCACCCAAATAGTGTCATTACCTCTTAACGTCTTTGGTAATTTGGTCACGTAGTCCATGGTAATCTTATCCCATTTCAACTCGGGTATCTCCAAGGATTGTAAGTTCCCTTACGGACATTGGTGTTCAACGTTCACTTGCGAACAAGTCACACACCTCTCTACATAGTGTGCCACATCCATCTTCATAACCGGCCACCAATAGTGCAACTTTAAGTCCTTATATATCTTGGTGATTCCCGGGTGAATGGAGTATTTGGATTTGTGAGAGTCCTCCAAATGTAGCTCCCGATTTTCCTCGATCTTTCGCACCCACACACGCCCATTAAAGCATTTGATCCCACCGCTATCGTCCGTCAAGAGTAGCCGTTGCTTGGTTATCACTTCTTCCTTGAGGTTTTCTTCCAATAGGGCTTCGGCTTGAGCCTCCTTAATTCGATCCATGAAGCTTGATACCAATTCAATTCTCGCGAGTTTGGCTCGAAGTTTTCCACTATATTCTTTTCGACTTAAGGCATCGACCACAACGTTTGCTTTACTCGGATGGTAGAGCAACTCACAGTCATAATCTTTAAAAAATTCCAGCCATCGCCTTTGCCTCATATTTAGCTCCTTTTGATCGAAAACATACTTCAAGCTCTTGTGATCCGTATACAAGGTACATTTAGTGTCGTAGAGATAGTGTCACCATAAATTTAACGCAAATACTACCGCCGCTAGTTCCAAATCATGAGTGGGGTAATTTTTCTCGTGCACCTTTAGTTGCCTCGACGCGTAGGAGATCACCTTTCATCTTTGCATAAGCACACATCCTAAACCCATCTTGGACGCATCGCTGTAAACCACAAAATCCTCCGATCCCTCATGCAAGGATAGGATCGGGGCTTCACACAACTTATTTTGCAAAGTCCGAAAAGCCTTCTCTTGGGTGTTGGTCCACACAAATTTCACGTTTTTCTTAGTCAGAGCCGTCACCGAAGAAGCAATCTTGGAGAAGTCTTGGATGAATCTTCGATAATAACCCACTAAGCTCAAGGAGCTTCGAATTTCGGATGGACTCTTGGGCAGTTCCCAATTCATCATAGCTTCTATCTTGGCGGGGTCCACCTTCACGTCGTTTGTTGTGACCACGTGCCCTAAGAATTGCACCTCCTTCAACCAAAATTCAGACTTGGAGAATTTGGTGTATAATCTCTCCTTCCTCAAAATTCCAATACTTCTCAAAGGTGTTGCACGTGATTGGATTCATTCTTGGAGAAGATTAGGATATCATCAATGAACACGATTATCGAGTTATGAAGGAACGGTCGGCACACTCAGTTCATCAAATCCATGAACACCGCTGGGGTGTTCGTTAAACAGAAAGGCATCACCAAGAATTCATAATGTCCATAGCGTGTCCTAAAAGTCATCTTTAGGATGTCGCCTTCCTTGACTTTTACTTGGTGGTAGCCCGAACGTAGATCGATCTTCAAGAAGCATCCCACTCCTTGGAGTTAAGCAAACAAGTCGTCAATCCTAAGGAGTGGATACTTATTCTTCACGGTTACCTAGTTCAATTCTCTTTAGTCTATGCACATCCTTTTTGTCCCATCTTTATTTTTTACGAATAAGACTGGTGCTCCCCAAGGCGATGAGCTCGGTCTCACGAATCCCTTCTCAAGGAGGTCTTGTAGTTGTCCCATAATTTCCTTCATTTCAGATGGGGCTAAACGATAATGAGCTCTATATATCGGAGCGGATCCCGGTGCTAAGTCAATATTGAACTCCATTTGACGATCGGGTGGTAATCCGGGCAAGTCATCCGGGAAGACATCGGGGGATTCATTTACCGCCTTCACATCTTTAAGTCTTTTCTTCTCGAGCTTGGCGTCTATAACATATGCCAAAAATGATGAGCATCCTTTCGATAAGCACTTCCATGCTTTCACCATGTTGATAATTGCCACCTCGACTTTCCGTCTCTCGCCGTACACAGTCACCGTCTCATCATCCGAAATTGGGATTCGAATTAGTTTCTTCGCACAAAGAATCTCAGCATGATTATTTTCTAACCAATCCATTCATATGACAATATCAAATCCTCCAATAACCATCGACATCAAGTCAACCGTAAAATTCTTTCCTTCAATATCCAACTTGCAACCCCTAAGAACATCTCGGACCACTACTTGGTCTCCATCTGCCAGCTCTACTACTATGGCATCTTCTAAGATACTAGTGGGCACGTACAAATTTTGACATAAGGAACTTGACACAAACGAAAAACTTGCGCCAGAATCAAACAATATATGTGTAGGTACGGAGTTTAAAAGAAACGTACCCGACTCTGAAAGGCTCTTCCTGTCACTCTTGAAGGGTCCATCTTCTTTCCCCCTCTACCCCCAGTCTTCAATTTCGGACACTCGCTTCTGATATGGTCGGGTGCCTTGCATTCAAAACAAATCTTCCCCCTAAACGAACAGTCTCTGAAACTGTGATCCAGCTTACCACACTTGAAGCAGAGTTCAGACCCCAAATTACACGACCGATGTGTTTGCTCCGGCACTTAGAACAATATGGGACCTCTCGTCTAGGACCGGTCCCTCGTTGACTGTTTTTGAACTACCTCAGCCTCTTGGAGGGTACTGAACTTCCCTCCCATTTTATCTTCTCGACTACTCCACTTCGCTCCACTTTGTTTAAAACATAGGAATCTTCCACCAATCAGGCTTCCTCGATCGCCACTCGAAGGGTAGAGGCCTTGGACACTCATACCATGTTCATCATCTCCATCGGTAAACCTTTGATGTAGGCTTTGATCTTTTCCTTCTCGGTTTGGACCATGTGTCCCACCAAACCCAACTTGTCCATGAACAATTTGTTGTATTCCTTCACAGATAAATTCCCTTTCGTTGAACTCTAGAACTCGTCAATGATTCGGTCCATAGATCTCACGTTGCAATATTCTTCAAGCACCTTCCTCTTGAAGGTTTCCCAATCCAACTTGTCTAGAACGGACGCCTCTAATGACATAGAGTAGATGTTCCACCATGTGAGGGCCGCCCCTCTTAGCATTTGAGAGATGAAGGTCTCTTTTTGGATCTATCCACATCCACTTGTTCGGAATGCTTGCTCCATTTCACTAATCCAATTCATACACACTATTGGATCGTCGTTTCCCTTGAACTTGGGTGGTCTACAACTTAAGAAGGTCTTGAAAGATAATGACTTTGTCAGTTTTCGTGCTTCCAAAGTTGCCACTCCGTCCGTAGGGATTTTGTTTCCAATTCCCCCGATTCCACTTCAATTATATTTACTGCAACCGTCTCATGTCTGGGGTTGTTAGTGTCCTTATCCTCGAGCAACTTCAGAAATATCTCTTGTTGTTGAGCCATAGCCGCATTCATGTCTTGCACCATATGGTCCATCATTCTTGTCTCTGGAGTTACTTTTTCCATTAATGGATCAGATGTGGCTATGTTGCAGCGAGGTATATTCTCAGGCCCTCCACCCAAAACGTTATGTTGGGGTAGGGGCAATTCAACCGCCGTTACCCTTGGTTGGTTAGCTGTGGATGTCATCGCATCATGACCATCTGGCCTATTACGAGTGTTTACCATTTAGTCTGCCACACATATAAGAGAATAAAGATGAGAAATAGACTAGAGGATTTAAACATAAAGAAAAAATACTACCACATTCATCAATCATCATAACTGTAGTAATCTAAGCATGCTCATGTAACAACACATTCATAATAGCACTAGCTAATTGGAATTATGAACACGTCATACATAAGAATCCTTACTACCACCGTCACAACTCTCAACTTATGTAGTTTCGTTGGTTCTAAGACCATCTTATCGTAAGAATTCTACCCAATCATAACTTATCCGATCTAAGCTTAAGTCTAGGTACCTAACATTCAAACCTAGTTCACTTAAACTACTGCTGTGATACCAACTAGTAACACCCTAAAAATAGGGGTCAAATTAAGCCTAAAATAATTGTGGAATAAACGAGTCTATCATAAAAGAATCACCCAAAAAGTGGATTAACTATATGGCGTTTACAATAAAGGAATCAAGTGGAATTGAACTCAACAACCTACTAATCTAGACCAACTAATTCTAGATTACGAACGGGTGTCGACATCTCACTTCCCAAAGTATACCATCACTATATCGATGTACGCCTCTATAATCTTCAAAAATGCCACTATCCTTCGACGACTCTCCACTCAATCCCGAGGGATCCCACCACTAGAATGACCTGTTATACATGTAATTTTAAGAAAAGTGTTAGGCTAAAGCCTAGTGAGATCAAACATTTATATTAGGAAAAATCAGTAATTTCAAATGAAATAAATTAAGAACGTCGGTAGAATCCATATAGATAATTCTCAACTTTAATACCAATACCTCTTGGGTTGACGGGGGAGACCAGCTTACTAACACAAGTGATGGAACAGAAAGGTAAGCCACTTGACGTGTTAGTAAAACCAAACACATAATAAAGTACCCCCAATGGATGTTTGGTTCATCAACTTTAAACGTATACCCACGGAAAGTCAACTTCAACCACTTAGGGTCCTTACGTTGAGATCCCCACCCAATATCGCGTACTAGCACGTAGGGCCTATACCTCATCTGATGCCTAAGCATGCCTCGATGTGGAAAACTAGCGTTCCATCATCAGATCAAAGATTATAAATATATGTGGGTTCATGACGCCCAAATGCAACCAAATAGTCCATTTAATGTCCACAAAACCAATCAATGACTTCCAACAGTTAAAATGCCACCATATACACAAAATCATGAATCCGTATAATTACTCCCAAAAATTCCAAGAGGTTCTGTTCTAATTCGTTAAATGGTACTTCCACACATACCAAATCATTTTACCCAAGTCCTCATTCAATAATACATAACCATATTTCAACACCCTAATCTTGATTTCAAAGTATTTAATCATAAGGTTATAGAAAACATGTTTCTCATGGGCAAAATCCACAATTAAACCAAAATGTAAGTTTCTTGACCTTAAAATCATACCCTTCAACATAAACCCCAGTAGTCTCTAAAGTTAGGTTTTTGGTGAAAACTCACAAATCAATAGATTTCGCATAAATATTTGTATCTGAAAAATTCACAAGTATAGAATTCGCATGTTGGTGATATGCGAAATGTGCTGAATTCGCATATGTGTTTTGTGAGAATTCCACAGAATTCGTACATGCTTGTGTACGAAATGCCATAATTCGCATAGATCGTTTATACGAAAAGTTTCTTGAAAATTATCTAAGGAAAGAACTTGCATATGCCTGCATGCGAGAAGTGGAGAACTCACATATCGTTGCATACGAATTCCTAGAATTCGCATTGTGCTGTATGCGAATTGCTCAGAATTCGCATAAGGGTGATATACGAATTTCTCAGAATTCGCATAAGAAGTATTAAAAATTTTCAAAGTACAGAATTTGAATCATTCTGTTATGCGAAAAGTGTTGATTTTTTTAATTTTTTTCTAAGTCCAGATTTCGCTTAGTGTGGCATGCGAATTCTGTTGTGTGTGAATTCTGAAATTTGATTGGGTGCGAATTCTGAAGTTTTAAGTATGCAAATTATTGGCTAATTTTGCTTGTGTACGAATGCTGTGTGCGAATTGTGCTTGTCTTAGTGTGGTGTGCGAATTCCATACTTAGGAGATTTTTGGAAATTTTATTTTCTGAAAATTCTTTCTATGTTTTTCTATATTCTGATTTCACTTGAACTAACGATCATTTCAAGTTCTTATTGAAACAATTTTCTTAACAGGATGACTTCAAAGGAAGCATTAGCCATTGGAACTGATGTGAAGTTACAGGTGCTATTCAAAGGAGAATACGAACAGTGGAAGGACCGCTTCCTAGATTTTATAGACCGCAATGATTTAGGTGACTTGTTGGTCCCGAAGGTGCTTAACAAGTTTGTAGAAGGGGGGGGGGGTTGAATACAAACACATAATTTAAAGTTTAATAAATTGTTTATTAATAAATCAAACACAATTTACAAGTCTGTTGCGGAATAAGATTAAGTAAAACTCAATCTAAACAAACTTAAGAAAACACTAAGATGGTTGCACAAGAATATAAAGAATTGGAGATTAGAGAGTATAGAAAACAAGGATTTCTTTATTTTAGAAAGATGAAGGCTAGAGGCTCATGCATTCTCCATATGGAGAGGCAATCTTTCTATTTATACCCTATGCATTAAATGCATGGTAGGGCACTTTACACCTGTCCTTTATTGGTTGGTAGAGAGAGTCTGACTTTGGGAGACATGCTTTCGGCCGTATCATGAAAAGTGTAGTTGACAAAGTTGTTGTACGAATTGTAGCAGAGTTATGTCCGTTCTGACACATCGTACTGGGTGTGCAAGGGAAAGACAAAACAGACTTAAGGCATAAGGTAAGTGATCATCGATCGCTGAATATCTCTTCCTTCAGAGATACAAAGAAGTTCAGCTATCGCTGAAGCTTTTCCTCAGGTTTCTTCGCGTATGAGTAGAGTCGTCTTTGCTTCACTGATATCCGCATCAGGTCACTAGTAGACTTGTCTTTGTTCAGCAACTTCGTCTTAGATTCAATTATGAACATCTGTTGACGCGAAACTTGTCTTCAGGGATTACGTTAACTATTTACAACAGAAATCATCAGCGATAACTGAACAGACTCAGTCTAATCGCTGATAGTGAAACACTAATACATATGAATGTTTACAAGAAAGATCATTAGTGATAACTGAACATACTCAGTCTGATCGCTGATGGTGATACACTAATACATATTAATAAACGTAATTTTCACCAAGGATAGAAGAGGGTCGTTATCAAATCACTGAGAGAGTATGGATCAACAATCTCCCCCTATTTGATAATGACAAAGTAACTGAAGAAAATTACATTATAATTCAAAATGAGGAATTATCAGGACTCATAACATACATGTCTCAATTACTATTTTGAGGGATCTTTTACAGTACTGATAGGGTTAAGTACTTCACTGAAATTTTCATTAATTCAAAGAGGGGATTACAAGATATGAAAATATAAAGTACAAGTGAAGAACTAACTATTGTAAGTCTAACTAATAGATTACAAGAATTAAGAAACTTATCTATCAGCTATCTAGAGAAGACTTTGGAGGATTGATCATATAGTCAGGTATTTCTTCTCCTCTTTCCCTTCGATCTGAAGATTCTTGACTAGTGATTGACTTGATCGATTCAACTAAAGGAGAAAAGTCACACCATAACCATAAGAGATCCTTGAGATGACTAAGAGGACAGATATGGATTTCAGAGACTCTTTGGAATCTGAGTTGTTCCTCGTTATCTCTGAAGAAGATTCCAAAAGGATTTTTAAGTACCTGCCCGGGAAGATATGGTCCACCAGGAGGCAGGGATAGATCTAGAACTGAGAGATTAGGAGGAGGACCAAACAAAACTTCCTTTGATACAGCAACAACATTGTTGATGAGAGCATCATTGATCCCTTCAACATAACCTTTCTAAGTTGACTTTGATTTCTTCAGTGCATCCTTGAACTCTAGCCATTCCATGTAGCCAAAACTTTCGAGCTTTGAAACGAACATAGCCTTTCAGCTTCCATCCTCTCTGGTTATATCCATTGTTATAGAAGTTATGTCCTTCTTCTTTCTTCCAGAGATGACAACGGCTGTTATCTTCAATGGGTCAGAGCGATAGTCGACTTTATGCTTGCACCATTCGACAGTGTTATCGCTGACCGCTTGTTATTTTGAGCGCTCCTCTTCAATTTGTTTGAGTAGAGCAACCTGAACTTCCACTAGATTCTTCTTTAGCTTCTTGTCTTGGACTTGAGAAGACTGAACCTTGAGAGCTAGAGAAGCATCTCTTTGACATTCGGCGATCAATTTCTCAGCTCTGACCGATTCTTCAATTTCAGCTTCAGTCAGAAAGTCTAGCTCTGTAGATGGATTTTGAAGAGGGATCTTCAGTCGTTGCCTCTCTAGATGAGAAATCATCTCCGTTCTTCTTTTAAGTTCTTCCTCTGACCAATGAGCTGGTCTGGAGGGCCTTCCTGGATGAAGCAGGGCTTCTTCTTCTTCTTGTTCATCAATCTCGCTGAAGAAGATTAGGATTATTTGATATTAAGCTGTAGAAGCTGGGATTATTTGAAGTTCAGTTCCCTTAAGCAGGGGAGAGAACAGTCTGGTCAAGAAGTGAAAAAAGGAGTTAGTGTTTATTTTGAGAAGGAGAAAGATAAAGGCTTATAAAGAGACAGGGGTGGGAAAGGTATACTAAGATATGGGTACAATAGAAAGTCATACCTGAGAAGGATGCTCCCCCTCAGATTGTCATACTACGTTCAGGTTTCCCTCGGCAGCTCTACCCTTCTGCTTGCTTTTGGAAGGGGCACCTGAAGTAGGTTCACTTCTCCCCCCTGCTGTGACAGCTCCTTTCGACGCTGTCGCTGATGAGACGTTCGCTGTTGAGACCCAAAGATATTGGTCCTCTTCATCGTCATCGTCATCTTGTTGCTCTTTTTCTTGATCTTGGAGATCAAGTTCTTCTTCATCTTCATCCTCATCCTCCCTTTCCTCTTCTTCTTCATCTAGAAATTGAGTGAGAGAAGCAGAGGGAGGAGTTTTGTCAGCAACCTTCTCCTCCTCAACATGAGAGGGAGGTTATTCCGTCTGGACATCAGCAGCAGCTTCCTCCTCAATATTTTCTTCAGAACGCTCTTTCTCCCCCTCTTTGTCATTATCATAATGGGGGAGTTCAGTAATGGAAAGAGTAGACTTTGCAGTTGCCAAGGACCGGACTTCAGCCTCAAGTCGCTCAAGTCGTCCTTTAATGATGGGAAAAACTGAAGTAGCCTGATGAATGAATTCAACGACTATGTTCAGAGATGTCCGATCATTTTCAGTGAAAGAAGGTTTTGGCAATGGAGCTGGTTCAATCATCTTCAGAAGCACCTGTTGAAGCATGGAGGTGAAGGAATCAACCTTGAGTGAGAGATCCTGAACGTCATCTCTTAGGGCGTTCTACGTACCCTGAATAAGAGTGACCTGTTGTTGAGTCCTGACCAGGTCCTCCTTGATGTGGATGATGTCCTCCTGTACATCCGTTAGCGGAGAAGAATCAGCTTTGGAGGAGGAGGCATCAGTCAATCTCTTGAGTTCCGCACCAGCGAGATTAATAGCGCCAGTGGATGCTTGGACAGAGGTGGTGAGACTCTCCACCTTCTCAACGAGAGTGTTGACATGAGTGTCAACAGTAGCCAAATTAGGACCTGCACGTAGAGTAGGAGATGAGCACAACGATGCTCAGGCTTATAAGGTGAGATGGGAGTAGTATTTGGGTTAATAGGAGTACCTGCGTTTTCAAACATATTGTAGAAATGCATAGAATATTCAAAAGTTTGATTGTCAGGTCCTATTGGTGCAAACGGGGGTTGCTGTGAAAGAGATGGAGGGTTAGAGACCAAAGAAATACAGGGATGAGTAATGGGGATAGAAGAAATTTGGATAGGAAAAGTTACCTCAGGTGGTTGCTGAAGAACTGAGGTGATGGGTGGAGTTACTGTTTTTGTGGCAGCGATGGTAATCGTTGGCACGGTTGATGTGATGACTGTTGAAGTTGTGGAGGAGAAACCCACAAAACCATCCAAAGTAGTTTGTTGAGAAACTACTTCAGGCATTGACCACTAGGGGTTGTCTCCTTAGTCTTTTTGGTCTTCTTAGAAGGACCATGAAGACTAGCTGATGGTCTTTTATGAGCGGTACTAGCGGCAGGGCTAGCAGAAGAAAGAACCTCCTGCGTGGCCGCTGAAGTCGAAGAATGGAGAGAGAGACGATTGCGAAGAGTTGAGAGAGTTACCTCGTTGGCGACCGGCTTGACCTCCCGAGACCGCTGACCAACTTTGGAGAAAGTACCATCATGAGAAGTTGGGTACTTATCACCATACAGGAACTGTAGGTACGCATAGATGAAGCGTACGTATGGGATCTTGGGATCCCTCTCCGTCTTCTCTATCTTTGACCTGAGATCGTCAAAGATAGCTCCTGCGTAATCAAAATGTTTTCCAGCGATTACGGAATAGCCCATCTGGAGCTGGACTTTGCTTTCCTAGTCTAGGGAGCCAATCTTCCCACTCATGCTCTGAATAATGTGGGAGAAGATGTAGTTCAGCTGAGAAGGCATGTTTGCCTTCTGAATTTTGGTCAGGCGCTTGTTAGGGATGGTTGAGCGAGGCTTGTTGTCACAACAGTATTCCATATCATCCAGGAACTGGATGAGTTCAGGGTCAGTTTGGAGAGCATCAAAACCATGTTTCGTCTTCTCAGGGAGGCGAAGTGCCTTCCTGAGGCCATAGGCAGTCATCATGCCTGATCCGAGTTCAGTTGATAAGGAGATAGCAGGAACCACGTCACCCTTCTTGTTGGTGATGGTGGTTTCATCAGCGGTAAACAGGACTGCATCAAGAAGGCAGCAGCATCCACCAGATGGGGGTATTTCTCAGCTTCAAAGTCTAACCGAACGAGATGGTTGTTCTTTGGGAGTTCAGATTCAGTGATCGAAAATTTCACGTTTTTGGAAGCAATGAACGATGATTGGGCCATTTCTGAATATAGAAAGAATCAGAATAGAAAGAAAGGTTTAGAGACCAAAAATAAAGAAATTTTTACCAGTTTTTATTTGGAGAAAGAAACATAGAAAAACTTAAAATATTTTAGTATAAAACAGTGTTCTTTGTTGAAGAAGAAAGAACAGTGAGAAAACCAAAGGTTTGAATCAACAAAAAAAATGACGTCATAGGAGAGAGAAAGGCATGTCGTGGATTGTCGGTTCAAATGACGTCATAGGAGAGAGAAAAACGTTTCATTTGTCCTTTTTGAAATTATCTCTGAAGAAAATTCAAAGATAGGTTTTCTTTTTGAAAGAATCTCTGATAAAAATCATAGATTGAATTTTCTTTTCAAAAGGATCACTGATGAGAAATGTCAGTGATAGTTTTTGTTTATCAAAAAGCTTTTAATCATTTGAAGAACAATCAGTGATTACAGTTTTTATTTTTGAAAAATGTCTTACTGAATAAATATTCAGTGATTGAGAGTGAGAACATACCTGAGAGTCAGAAATTTATTCAGAGATTAAGTGAAAAAGGGGAACTTATAAATACGTACATAATGCGTGAAAGATGAAGTTATTCTTCAAGATTCAACATTCCAAGCTTACTGATGACAAAGCTGAACCTTGTCTCATCAAGAGGTTTGGTGAATAAATCAGCTAGCTAATAGTCAGTAGGGATAAAGTGAAGTTCAATATCACCATTCATCACATGATCTTTGATAAAATGATATATGATCTCTATGTGTTTTGTCTTTGAATGTAGTACTGGATTATTTGCTATAGCGATAGCACTAGTGCTGTCGCAATAGATTGGAATCTTTGATAGCTGAATGTCATAGTCTAATAGTTGATTTCTCATCCATAAGACCTGAGCACAACAACTTGCAACGGCTACATATTCAGCTTCAGCTGTGGAAGTGGACACTGAATTTTGCTTTTTGCTTGTCCAGCTTACCAGCTTTCCTCTGAGGAGTTGACATCCACCAGTAGTACTTTTTCTATCGAGTTTACATCCTGTAAAATCACTATCAGAATATCCAACTAGATCGAACCCTGAGTCTTTGGGATACCAAAGACCGAGGTTAGGAGTTCCTTTCAAATATCTGAAAATTCGCTTAACAGCGATCAGATGGGATTCCTTGGGTTCAGATTGATAGCGTGGACATAAACAGGTAGAGTACATGATGTCAGGTCAGCTCGCTGTAAGATACAGCAGGGAGCCTATCATTCCTTTATAGGCAGTGACATTAACAGGTTTTCCAGATGGGTCTTTGTTTAATGTCAGAGGAGGTGCCATTGGAGTTTTCATCGCTGAAGTTTGAGTTAGATCAAACTTCTTCAGCATATCTTTAACATACTTACCTTGGCTGATAAAAGTACCTTTTCCAGATTGTTTAATCTGAAGACCAAGAAAGTAAGTTAACTCACCCATCATACTCATTTTGTATTCTTTCTTCATTCTTTCAGCGAAGCGAGTACATAGAGATGGGTTAGTAGAACCAAATATCAAGTCATTGACATATATTTGTACAAGAATAATATGACCTTTTATCTTTCTGAAAAATAATGTAGTATCAATTTTACCACGTTCAAAATTTTCAGAGATAAGAAAAGATGAGAGAGTGTCATACCAAGCACGAGGGGCTTGTTTTAGACCATAGAGAGCCCTATCCAATTTATAAACATAATTTGGATGCTTAGGGTCATAAAACTCTGGAGGTTGTTCTACATAGACTTCTTTATTCAACTTTCCATTTAGGAATGCTGATTTTACATCCATTTGATATAAAATGAATTCTTTGTACATAGAGCCTACATGAGTATTTGAAGTTCTAGCTGATTCAGATTGGGTAACTGCAATGCAAGAAGAGCTCAATCAGTTCAAAACGCTTAAAGTCTGGAGACTCGTGCCACGACCTGAAGGTAAAACTATTATTGGCACAAAATGGGTTTTCAGAAATAACAAATATGAAGATGGTATCGTGATAAGGAACAAAGCAAGACTTGTTGCTAAAGGATATAGGCAAGAGGAAGACATAGATTAGGACAAGACTTATGCTCCAGTTGCGCATATAGAGGCAATCAGAATGTTTTTAGCCTATGTTGCACACAAGAACTTCAAAGTATATTAAATGAATGTGAAGACTGCCTTTCTGATGACATTGTAAAAAAGGAAGTGTATGTTTAGTAGCCTGAAGGTTTTGTCAATCCAGATAAACCAGATCATGTATACCTCCTTGACAAGGCTCTTTATAGTTTGAAACAAGCCCCTCACGCCTGGTATGACGTTTTATCCAAATTCTTAGTCAAGTCGGGATTTTAATTCAAATATATGTGGATGACATCATAATTGGTTCAACTAATCCAAAGTACTGTAAGAATTTTTCTAACCTCATGGTGTCTAGATTTTAGATGAGTATGATGGGAGAGATGAATTTCTTTCTCAGATTACAACTAAAACAGTTTTCTATGGGGGATTTTCATTAATCAAGCGAAGTACATTTATCATATTCTGAGAAAATTTAAAATGGAAAATTGTACTCCGATTGGTACCCCGATGGCACCAGGAACTAAGATCGGAGCTGATCTTTCGGGAAAATCTGTCAATGTTAGAACTTATTGAGGGATGATTGTTTCTTTGATGTACTTGACGGCGAGTAGACCAGATATTATGTTTCCTACGTGCTTATATGCTAGATATCAGGCTTCACCTAAAGAATCCCATCTTTCAGCGGTAAAGCGTATATTTAGATATCTGAAAGGCATTGTAGATCTTGGTCTGTGGTATCCTAAAGATACGAGTTTTGAGCTCACAACGTATTCAGGCGCAAATCATGCAGGTTGTATTCTTGACATGAAGATTACTTCGGGACACATACAATTCTTGGGAGATAAACTCGTGAGTTGGGATTCAAAGAAACAACTATGTGTATCTACTTTAACAGCTGAGGCAGAGTACGTAGTTGCGGCTAGCTGTTATTCTCAAGTGCTGTGGATACGAACACAACTCCGAGAATATGGGTTTAAGTACAACAATATCCCGATTTAATGTGATTCAAAGAGCGCTATTGCAATATCTGCAAACCCTGTTCAACATACGAAAACCAAGCATATTGACGTGAGATATCATTTTATCAAAGGCAATGTTGAAAAAGGTACAATCGAACTTTACTTTGTAAACACAAATTATCAACTTGAGGATTTGTTTACCAAGCCTCTTCACGAAAAGAGATTTAATTTTCTCATTTCAAAACTTGGCGTGCTAAATCTCAAGACTTAATCTATTGTTACCTAGTACAGTTTAGATTTTGTTATTTTTCTTCATTTCTTTATTTTTAATATGAAAGATATCTACACTGAAGTTTGTTCATGATTTCAGGGGGACTGTGAGATAAAGATATGATGATCTATATTTTAGGAGAACGTAGATAATTTTGCATATTTTTTACACTGATA
Organism: Arctium minus; assembly: GCA_954870635.1. NCBI lineage: Eukaryota > Viridiplantae > Streptophyta > Magnoliopsida > Asterales > Asteraceae > Arctium > Arctium minus. The sequence goes on from OX941084.1 coordinate 111,379,326, forward strand.
TATGTTATGATGCATATTTTCACGCGGAGTAAGGACAATGACTTCTGATTACATCTGATCAGAACTCGTTCTTAACAAGTTTTATTGCTTCATGCTTTATTTTTTTCAATAAATTTTGTGAATAAGACTTTGTGCTTTGATGATTTTTGACTGAATGCAGATTTTGTGCGGGAGCTTACATGATCATATCCAATATGACTTTTGAGCTGACTTTATGAGATTTAAGCTGAGCGTAAAGTTCATTCTAAACTTAATCTCATACATGTCTGAAAGAAGGACGACTTTCAGATATGAAAACATGTTTCTAAATGTTCAAACCACTTATTATTCTCAAAATGATTTTATGAATTTGGAAGTGTGATTTTAAATGTTTTCATTTTACATGTGCTTTCATGATTAACTAGCCGTGTGTTTCCAAAGATAAATACTTGTGTATTACTTTTTTTCCATATACTTTCAAGTATTCATACACACCGGTTTAGTATTTTGTTTTTTATGTTATCACCATATCTCAAATTAACCAATTTTTCGATGGTGATACACCCTGTTTGGATCTTCATTGATATTCGAGCGTTGATTCATTCAAAACGTTTCTTTCAAGAATGTCTATAATTGTTCTTATAGACAATATCCAATTTTTCATCACCTATAAACCTTGACTGATAAATCATTCATATTTGATCTTTTCATACAATGTCAGATTCTTAAACAAGTCTGTTGTATTCATTTCATTCTTTCAATATACTTCTTTTTGAGAAAATCGTTCATGATTAAAATGCTCAAATCTTCATGAGCATATGTTAGTCCAATTGATATCAATGATTGGTTTGATTGATGATAAACAAGATAATCAAGGGTAGAAATTAGTATATTATTGAAAGCAAAATAAAACTATTCTAAGAACACAATGAAGAAAGCGGCTACATTGTGAAGGCTTGGAATTGATCAATTGAAGAGTTAACCTAAAATCTAATACATGATTTCTATTTATACCCCATAACCCTTGTAAACACAATAAGCCCAAACCCAATACAAGGTCCATTACAATATATTGATTACTTTATAAAACTTCTAAAATAGAACATAAAATATGTTCTAACATTCTCCCCCTAAGTTTTGTAAAGTAATCATAATCTGATCAGCTCCAGCTTCAGCTCCTCTCCCCCTTGATTTCTTTATAAACCTGAGTGTTGTATAAACTTCAAAGCTCCTATTGCTCCCCCTAGAATGTAGCTTTTATCCTCGAAGTATCAACTGAAATATCAAATCTGATGTAGACAATAATCTCGACTAAGTGCACAAAAAGACAGCTTTTTCTTCTAGTAAATCCAACACATTCCTTAACGCACACAAGAATGATATGTGTGGATTATGGAGTGACACCCAAGTGCATCTTCAGTATATGACATCTGATCTGTCTATTAACCATGAGTTGATGTAGGAATTCAGCTTAAGAACTTCATCTGATAAGCATACGGGCGGTAGCATCAGTTAGCAACACTACAATGCAAGGGTAGAAGGCAAGCAATGTTCAACAACTGATGAAAGGTACTCTTTTTCTGACTGGTTTCCAGAATACCGAGTCATCATATCCGGAACTCCTTTCTTCACAAATCAGTTGGATGATTATCAGCTCTCAGGATTCTGAAGCACAACCAAAGTGTAGAACAGTGATTACAGTCGCTCACACTACTGAGTGATCAAGTCAGAAGAATGATAAAGTGCTCTCAACGGTCTAACAACTGAAGAAGATTTCCAGACTGATGATTGCAGATGCTCAGGAAGCTAACTCAATCCAAGCAGAGACCAAATCATCAAATCAAGAATCTGAAAAACTTTGCAGATCATGAGCACTCGAGAAATATAGATCAGTTGCTAAGGATATGTGACCAACCAGCTGTCACATATGCATTCAGCGTAAAAAGCACAGGAACAGGGCAAACTTATATGAAATAGGGTTCAGAACAGTCAAAATCTTCAAAAATATCACCAACTTTCGCAAACAACTGAAGTTCGCAGATCCTTATAGCAATTAAAGCACAATTCGCATGATGCATTCAGCATAAAGCACAATTCGCAGAGGCTTGCATTGCAAAATCTCCAACTTTAGCAATCCTCAATATAGCGAATCCTCGGCTTTCGCAGGATATATGTCTACGAATCCCTTAGAATTCGCAAGACACACATCTGCGAATCCTTCAACTTTCGCAGTTCGCATACCTGCGAATCCTTACCTTAGAACATTTTTCATCATTTGGAAGCCACTTTTCGCATACATGAACCCTGCGAAAATTAGACATTAAGTACATAGTGGCCTGCGAATTCCTTTAGAATTCGCACACAACATGAGCACAGTGGCTTGAGAATCCTTCAACTTTCGCAATGTGCCACTTGCGAATTCTACACTTAAACGAAAATTGTTGTGTCCAATGTTCTTTCTGTGAATCCTTCAGCGAAACCTTCTCTATTTGCGAGTTCTTCTTCAATCTTGCGAAAAATAAGGATCTCGAACATATTTTCTGACTTTCTTCAATAGATTCTTCAATACTTCGATTTCTGAGCTGATACTTTATCCATAGGTTCGAAATCACCTTATGAGCACATTTCTAGTTGATCTTCAAGTCTAATTTCGACTCTAAGCACCAAAACGATTCAACCACAGTAAACAAAAAATTTCGAACAAAAAGCACTCAAAATCAACAGATTCGATATTCTGGAATTGAAATTTATAGTAGCTATTGATTCGATAATAATAAACAATAATATCTAAAACAATTAAACATTGAAAAACAAGCAATTTCACAAAGAGTCCAGAAATCGATTTTCACAGACTGTTCCATTCAAAACCAACCAGATCTCAGACCGATCAAAAAAGATGATTTATGTTAGGCTCTGATACCAATTTTTAGTCCAATTGAGATCAATGATTGGTTTGATTGATGATAAACAAGAGAATCAAGGGTAGATATCAGTATATTATTGAAAGCAAAATAAAACTATTTGTTAGCGCATAAATATGTTGGATGCAAGATCAAGATATCTGAAGATAGAAGTCAAAGCTAGAAAGTCAACTCTCATTAAAAGTCAAAGTCATTTTGTAATAAAAGTCAAAGTCAACATTGTATTTTTCTATTTTTAATTGTTTGCGTCTTTCTTTTATGTGCGTGAACAGTGTTTAGCGAGAAATAATCTTCTTGTATAAATAGGTTGTTTCCTTGTTGTGAGAGAAGTAACAACATAGTTCAGAGAATTAGTTTTGTGCGTGTTCTTGAGCTAGAGAGAGAAAGTTTGTATTGTGAATTTGAAATCAATAACAGAGTATTTCAATTGATAAATTGTTGTTGTTATCTTGTTATATACTGATTGTGGGACACACAATTGGTATCAGAGCATACAGAATTCAGAAAATCAGATCGATTTTGAAGTTTTAGAACTATTCATCGTCGTATTCACTGTAGCATTTGATTTTGTTGATTAAGTGTTGTTTTGAATGTAAATTTGGTTGTAATAGAATCGATTTGGTGTATAGAACAAGTTTGATTCAGGTCATTTAGGCTAATTCACACAGATTGAGGGTGAATTTTGGATTTTTGTTAAATTTGTTGAACTCGAGTCTGTATTCACTGTAAATCGAATCAAAATGTATCAGTTGGTGTTTTTAGTTGTAATTCTCGTATTGTAATCTGTTCGAATATTGATTTCGAGAATCCCTGCAAAGAATCAAGACAATTGGTCAAGTGCTTAGTTGAATCAGAGGGAAAAATCGAACAAACTGAAGAACTCGCTAGATCTTCAGTTCGCGCAAACCAAGAACTCGCAAAGACGAAGAACTCGCAAGTGTAAAAATCGCTAGTAGGGTTGTGCGCGAAGCTAAAACTCGCACATAACTAGGTGCGAGTTTCTACTGTTCATTTCAGGTGTTGTGCGAGAAGTAGATGCTTTCGAGAAGTATATTTTGCGCGAAGTGCTTTTGTGATTTTTCTAAGTCTAGAACTCGCAAGACCATGTGCTTGCGCGTTTACATTTAGCGCGTTCTTATTTTTCGAAAATTTTTCTAAGTCTTTAACTCGCAAGGTCGTGCGCGAAGTATCAGAACTCGCACACAGTATCGTGCGAGAACCTGAAACTCGCACAAGGCTATTTGTGCAAACCTAAGTTCTCGCATTCTTTGGTGTGCGCGAATCTGAAACGCGCATAGTACTATTTCTAGCGCGAAGTTTATTTCTTTATTATGCGAGTTCCATACTTAGAATTTTTCTGAACTTTTCTGAAATTTAACTGAGTTTGATTTTTGTAGATCCAGTTTGTGTTTTTCTAAATTTCTAACGATCAGTAAGCAGTATATTTCAAGATTACTTCATAGGACGCTCTTTCCATCGGCACAGATGTCAAGCCCCCTGTTTTGTTCAAAGGGGAGTACGAACAATGGAAGGATCGCTTTCTTGACTTTGTGGACCGGCATACTAATGGAGAGAACATACTTCTGTCAATAATGGAAGGTCCAATGGTACCACCTACTGTCTAAATACCTGATGATGATTCATCTGACAGTGAGGATGGTGATGACGACAGAGAGCAAAAGATGAAAACTATTCCAAAAGAGTATACTCAATATTCTGAAGAACAAAAGAACCGATTCAAGGCAGATAAACAAGCGAGATCATTACTTCTTCAAAGTATCCCGAACGAAATTTACATCAAGATAGAGAGCTATAAGGCCACTGCTAAGAAGATGTGGGATCAACTTCAGAAGATGATGATGGGGTCTAAAGTTGGGAATCAGATGAAGGTTGCCAATTGCATAAACTGCTATGAAGAGTTTAAAGCCAAAGAAAATGAGAGCCTAGAAGACACTTATGAACGGTTTGTCTTGCTTCTGAATGAACTGTCAAAGAACAAGGTGAAAAAGAAGCAGATTGAGAACAATGTCATGTTCCTGAGCATCCTACAACCCGAATGGTAGAAACATATGCGCACGATGAAACAGATGAAGGACCTAAGTGACATTCTGTTGTTGCATGAGGAGTATGAGACGTTGCGTCAGAATGAAGAGAAGGTAGAAGAGAAAAGAGCTGAGAAAAAGAAAGTTGAAAAAGTATCAGATCCCATAGCATTGGTGGCTGGAGAGAAAGAGAAGGAAAAGAAAGAGAAGAAAAAAAGAAAAGGATAGTGGTTTCTAGTTCTGAGTCAGAATCTCCATCTGGTGGAGATGATGGAGAGAATCTGAAGCAGGTAATGTTGTTACTGACCCGAGCATTCCAAAAGAAGTTATATAGGAAGCAGGGATCTAATTCTCAGAGGTACTCTTCATCAAGCTCAAAGAACCATGAGCATAGAGAAAGGGTGGAAGGAAATAGATTTGGAGAGAGGAAACCAAAAGAAAAGAAAAAGTTTGTGAATGATTACACTGGAGCTGAAAGGACAACTAATGATCTGATCAAGTGCTACAACTGTGGCAAGGATGGAAATTATGCTAAAGACTGTCGGAAGCCTAAGGTTCGCAACTCAGAGTATTACCAGAACAAAATTCTCTTGGCCAAGCAACAGGAAGCTGGCAAGGCATTAATGGCTGAAGACGAATTTTGGTTGGATCATTCAGATATAGAAGAAGATAGAGAAGAAGCTGCTCATGTATGCTTAATGGGCAAAGAGATGAAATATGATGATTCAGATGATGAAGCAGCTAATGAGGTAATGAATTTAACTGAAAATGATTTCATAACCAAAATGAAAGCCATGATGGTCGAACTTCAAGACCTTCAAACAAAACTGAAAAAGGAAAATGACAGGGTCGCTAAAAGAAACAAAAAGATCTTTGAGCTTAATAAGTCCGTTATTGGGAACAAAAATCTAATTGATTCTTTACGCAAATCTGCTTCTGATTCTAAACTGGAAATAGATTGTTTTGAAAAGAAGATTTCTGATTTTGATGCTAAACTTTCTAAGTCTGATTTAGAAAAGCAAGAATCTGCACTAATTGTTCATAAATTGCAGGTTGAGAACAAGAGCTTAAATAAGAAGGTAAATGGTCTAGAAGCCAAACTTTATGCAAGAGGCCAAACAGATCAAACTATTTTTCTTAATGCACCTAATGAGGAGGCTGATGTTAAGGAAAAATGGGGACTTGGTTACGAAAACCCCCATTACTTAAAGAAAGCCATCCGAAAACAACCAGCTTTATATAATTTTGATTTTCTTGTTGCTGCTGGTAAACATACTCATTTAAAACCCAAATTTGTTACCAAATTACCAGAAGAGGTTGAGGCCATAGAAACTGAAAATAGAAAGAGTATAAAGAAAATGCAACTACCATTTAACTATGAAAAGTTAAATGATAGTTACCTTTCTGAAACACAAAAATTACATTCAAATGACTATTTTTCTAGTTATTCTGTTCCTGAGATGGAGGCAAAACCTGGAATTGCAAAAGTTTATGTACCTCCACTCATTCTAGAAAGCAAAATAGTTGAGCTTGAAAATGTTTTATCTGATGAAAGACTTCTGGTAGAAATAGAACAAAGTGTATTTTCTACAGTTTTAAAGAACACAGTTTTTCAATCTAAATCTACCGAATGTTCTAAAGTTTCAAAGGCTCCTCAAACTTCAAATGATAATTTTGATGACTTATTTGAGTCTGCAAATGATTTTCTCAATTCTGATGATGGGTGTATAGAAGTAATTGATATGTTTGATTTTAATGCTCCACTTCCAGATCATTCTACTTTTCTTATAAATGGAGAATCATTACCAAGTGTTAATGAAATTGGTGAATCATCAACTAAGGTTGGTGAACCAGTTTTTGTGAATACTGATTATTATGCTAAAGGTAAGAAACATAAGAAACAGCGTTCACAGAAACAGAAAACACTGGTAAACACAAGAAAATCCAATCTCAGAAATCTGCTTTTCCTAATAAATCTAAATCTTCTGTTTCAGTGTTAAGAAAGAAAAGGTCAGAAGAGAGATCTGAATGGCGACCAAAAAGGAAGAATGATGAGACATCTAAATCTTTTACTGATAATTCTTGTAATAGATCTGATAGTAGTATTACTGATGTAATTGGTTCTGTTGCTTCTTATAATAAAAACCATGTAAATTCTTACAAGAGATACTCAATAAAGCAATTGTTCCAGTTATCTCGACCTACTACTACATCTTATTCTTATTAGTGGAATGATTTTGCTTATCATTATCATTCTAATGATTGGTTTGGATCTTATTATGTTTATTCCTCTAGATCAAATGTTTTCAGAAGAAAAGAGGATCCATATTCAAATGGATACCAAAATATTGTACTAATCTGTTAGGACCCGTTTTTAAATGGGTACCTAAAATTGTTGTTTCCTGATTTCTCTTGCAGACCCGGCATATGTGGTACTTGGATAGCGGTTGTTCCAAGCATATGACCGGGTAGAAAGCTTTATTGTCTAATTATACAGAGAAATTCAGCGGCAATGTACGATTTGGGAACGACCAGTTTTTACCGATCTTAGAATATGGTGACATCATTCAAGATAATATAACGATTACGAAGGTGAGCTATGTCGAAGGCTTAGGGCACAATCTGTTTAGTATTGGTCGATTCTGTGACAAAGGGTTAGAGGTCAACTTCAAATCTAAGAGTTGCTCAGTTCGTACTGAAGACGGTCAAGAACTCTTAGTCGGATATTGAAAGACAAATCTCTACACCATCAATCTTTCAAAGGTTCAGAATGACAATCAGGTTTGCTTACTGATAAAAGCCTCGATGCAGCAAAGTTGGCTTTGGCACCGAAGGTTATCACATCTAAATTTTCGTTATATAAACAAGTTGGTCAGTGGAAAGTTAGTGAACGGACTACCTGAGCTCAAGTATGAGAAAGAACACTTGTGTGCAGCATGTGAAAAAGAGAAGATGAAGAGAGCTCCACATAAACCGAAGCCTGAACCTAGTACCAGTTCTCCACTAGAGTTGTTGCATATGGATCTTTGTGGTCCGATGCGAACGCAAAGTTTAGGCGGAAAGAAATACGTGTTGGTTATCGTGGATGACTATTCGCGATACACGTGTGTCAAATTTCTTCATTCAAAAGATGAGACGCCCGAAGTTCTCATTACCTTTCTAAAGACGACCCAGGTGAATATGCAGAAACAAGTCAAGCTTCTCAGAACTGACAACGGCACAGAGTTCAAGACAAAACAGTTGAAGAATATCTCGAATCGGTCGGGATATCATATCAATACTCTGCTGCACGTACACCTTAACAGAATGGAGTAGTCGAAAGGCGAAATCGAACGCTAGTCGAGGCCGCTCGCACTATGCTTAGCCAATCGGAATTACCTTTATTTCTGTGGGCAGAAGCTGTGTCAATTGCATGCTACACTCAGAATTGTTCCATGATACACCGCAGATTTCAAAAGACTCCGTATGCGTTAATCAACAACCAAACACCGACAATCAAATATTTTCATATATTTGGGTGTACGTGTTTTGTGCTGAATGACAGAGAGAGTCTAAAGAAGTTCAGTACTAAGGCGGATGAGGGCATCTTTATTGGATATTCTTTTACATCTTCTGCATGTCGAGTTTATTTGAAGAAGTCGAAGACTGTTATCGAAAGCGTAAACGTTACATTCGATGAGGATAAGGCTTCTAAGTAAATCAGCTTAGAACCCGTACTTCAACGAAGTTTGACTTCTAAACACAACAGTTTAGGACTCGTACTTCAGTGATCAAAAGACCTTACTCATGTGTTGATAAGAGATTGTACTCCAATACTCGATTGAGGAAATCAACCATAAAGGGGGAGTATATATTTTTTCTGAAATATTTTCACTAGTACAAAAATGCCTTTTTGCCACGGTTTTGAAAATTCAAGTTAGTCACGGTTGGGTTTAAAACCGTGGCTGAAAGTCATAAATAAAATTTGAGTATTAGGTTAGCCACGATTTGACTCAATAAATGTGACCATTACAAATCATGTTTAAACATAATGCCATGCTTTAGACAAAAACGTGACTAAATGGTTCTTTATGGTCACAATTTTTTTCCTGTGGCAAGTAACAACTAAAAACCGTGGCCATATATTGACTTATAGTCACACTTTTTGTCTATACCATGACTTTATGTTGTGATGGTTATTTTCCGTGGCCATAGATAGACATATGGCCACATGAAGCCAATTCTCTGTGGCTAAAACTAAACTACATACAACCACAAAAACTTGTTAAACGTTGCCAAAAGTCAAGGTGTTTATGGCCACGGTTTTAATTATCCTCTATCACCAAAAGGAGACCAATAGTCACGGTTTTACAAATTAAGCATAACAATAGGTCATGAATTGCCAAGGATTAGTATATAGTTTGTGTAAGCTAAAAGTATAGTTAAGGCCACGTTTAAAATTAGTCGGTGGCTAAAAGGAAACCAATAGCCTACTTTCTAAAAATTTAGTTCATGTGACTAATAAGTAACTTGTGGCCACGATTTTTATTACTGTGTGTGACTGAAAGTTAACCAATAGCCACGATTCTAAAAGTTAAGCGTAACTATATGTTGTGAATTGGTCACAGTTTTATTAGTTTTTGTGGCCAAAAGGTAACTATTAGCTACAGTTCTAAAATTTAAGTGTAACTATATGTTATGATTTGATCACGGATAATATGAAATTTGTGTGGCTAAAACACAGCTAAGATCACGTTTAAAATAAACGTACATGACTAAAATGTAACTTGTATTCACGCTTCTAACAATTTAATTCGTGTGGCTAATAAGTTGTTTATGACCAAAATTATTGTTATTAATATGGGTGATAAAAATTTAACCAATTTCCACGGTTAACCATACACCATGAATTGACCATGTTTTTCTTTTATCATTTTGTGTGGCAAAAAAGTAAACATTTGTCACAGTTACAAAAATTAAGCATAACTATATTTTATGATTTGGCACGGTAAATATCAAATTTGTGTGGCAACAAGTAGAGTTAAGGTCATAGTTAAAATAAGTTCAAATGGTGTTAGGATAATCAATGGTCATGTCAAAGAAAAATTTTAGTGGCCATCAGTAGTTTATGACCACCGTTTATACTATATTTGAGTGTGTTAGATCCCATTTCAAGAAACAAAAGAAGAACACCATAGAAAAGTAGAGATAAGATGAAAATTAAGAACATAATTATAAAGAACTCATCTCATATGCTTTGATTGAATAACAATGGAGGGGAAATTAGAAGAACACCACACTAAACATTTAGTTCAATTTCATAAGGCTCACCTAGTCTGTGTGTGTAAATTGTGTAGTCTCTCCAAAATTACAGATGAGAAAGGAACTCCATCCTCTTAGCTTTCCAATAAGCTTTGTGAGCTGTCTCGGTCAATTCTCTTTATACTCCATCAAACTGCATCATATATGCATTTTGAGGAATGTTGTTGTTCATTGAAACTTGCCCATCACAGGTAACATCCTTCACTTTGTTGCTGCAATTATCAAGAGCTTGATATGGATAGCCACAAAGGTTATGTGAACTGCCTTTGATGTGAACTTTCTGCACACTTGACCATCTGCACGTGTTTAGATAGCTTCTGATCACGTGCATAGAGGCCTTCTACACAAATAGCCTCTGCGTGTGCATAAGCATCTCTGGGCAGCTTCTGCAGAGGTTCTGGACAAGCTATAAAGGCTTTGCGATCTGCCTCTGTATAGCAGCAACCTATGCACACTTTGATCATGTTTTGGGTAGTCTCTGTATTTGGAATCTGCTGCACAAATTGAATGGTATCTGCTGCTGTATTTTTCGTGCACAAATTTAACATAAACAGCAGCAACTTCAACCTTGCAACATTTGCCTGACTCTTCACATCCCAGATCTTAACAATAGCACCAGAGGTGCCTGTTCCAAGAATGAGACCATCAGGATGAAAAGCTGCAGATGTATAGCCTTCACATGCAGATGAATCTTCAACCTGTGCAAGGCATAAGCCAAACGATAGATCATAGAAGCACCATGAATTGTCGAGAGAAGCTGTTACAAAATAGTTATTTGTAGCATGGACAGTCACAACTAATGAATCTCGAAAAAAAATGGAGTTCACTTTGATCTTTTCATTTAAGACCAACCATAGGTATGGAATTTTGGAATCACGTGCATTGACCGAGTTAGAGTGTAGCAGCACCTGACCGTCCTTCATTGTTTTCAGTGAGAATGACATTTTGTTATGCACGACAGAGCAAATTCCTGGATACAATCCATAGCAGATAACTACAGGAAGGAGATTCTCATCATAGCTCCAAGTGTTATAAATGGGTTTATTGCTGTCAATAAGACCAGTATACTTGAGCAACGATTGAAGTTCTCTATCGAGAGAATCAATAGATTTCATTGACTGTGCAGATAGAAATTTTTTCAGCAATATTCGTATCTAGTAAGACCATGTTCAGCTACTTTCCACCTCTCATATGCCCTGATAAGAGCAAGATGGTCACTGTAATCACAGGAAAATTGTGCTTTCGCTGCCTCTTCCAAATCCTTCTTGTCAAAAAGTTGTATCATCTAATCCTCCCAGGTCACGGAATAAAGTAGCAGTTGGATTGCTATATCCATAAATGCTTCTAGAGCATGTATACAAGTGCTGACCAAATGCAAATGTTGAGGATCTCTATTTCTAAGAAGAGGCAGATGGGTCAGTATAAACTCTGATTGTGAGGTGTACCATCAGGTCCATCAATTGCCTCGCCAGATGATGGGGACTAATTACCTTGCAACATTACAGAAGTTTTACTCCCACTTTTAAAGAATAGTCCAGTTCCTGTCTTGATCTCTGGAATCGAAGAGCAACATCATTTCAAATCACTGAAAACTCACGACTGTAAATCTAGACAGCCTTAAACGAACTTTGCATAAGTTATCATTTGTGTGAGCTTCACAAATCAGTACTGATGCACTTCGATTTTTTTTCATAACACAGTTACATGATCACTGGATTGTTTAAAGTCTACACACATAAGAACAAAATTCTCGAACTCTATCAAAATTTTAGATTAACAGTTTGCTAATCATGGACATCATAGAAACATCTCTAGACATCTATGATCACAAATCTGCACATTCTGATTAAGCAACCTTTCAAAACAGCAAACCTTTTGTTGCAGATTTTGAGTTTTGCACATGAACCAATTAAAGAACTTGCTATCAGAACATCAAATTGACAGCCTGTATCTGATCTGCACTTTTGTTTTGATCTGCTCCTTTAGCAAGTTTCTACAGTAAATTCTACAGGGACTTAAAGAACTAGACGATCTCCATAATATTTTTAGAACAAAGATTACAGAAAATCAAGTTTCTGATTAATCAGTTCAGAAAGTTGAATTTGAGCAATCATAAACATTTGCAAACTTCATACAGGTAAGGAACGGTACCTGAGATGTAGATCCATTCAAGCGCTAGATGACCAAGGTGCAGCCTAGTGAACAACTTCTATTCCAAAGAAGAAGTGCTGGTACAAAAACTGAAAAAGTATAAGAAAACCAAGAATATAATACTGCAAAACAGAGACATCCTAATCAAGCCATGATAATCAAATTATCGGGCGGTAATCGATTCACTGACAGAACTTATATTGGCCAAGTGAGGTAACCAAAACAACTAAAAGGAACTATAACACAAAAATGATCTATATGAATATGAATTCACTTGAAGGACATACTTACCAACAGATTTGTGATACTGATTAATATGAACAAGAAATGCACTTTTCGAAAGTTGTTTCTTAATTCTGCAGCAATTCGAATGTTGTTCAATGGTTGTCGTTAAGAATCTGTAACTTGCTGTCACAAGAATTTTGGAACGAGATCATCAAGAATCTTTATCACGATCAAGCGACTGAAATCTAGAGTTATTGAGTTTTGATCTGCACTTATTTTAATTCTCGACTGCAGCTTTATAACTCGGTAATCTGTTGTCTTCGAGCAACAACTTTCTGGACAACAGGAAGATGGTTTGCACACAACTCTGTTAAACACCAAATTCTGTCCATATAAAGTATATCGAGCCTGCTGTCAATCGAATTAGCTCGAAAAATCTGAACTCTCATGAACATAGATCTCCTGTCACAGATTTACACTATCAACCTGTTGCAACAACCAATCTGGACAGCACCTTTGAAAAACAGATTTTGCATCTCATGATAATCAACGACCATATCTATTTCAGTTTGTCTGTTTTAACATCGAATAGCAACTGTTTCAATTCTGCATAACATAACCTGTTGCAGACCTGCACATTCATAATCTGGAAATACAACAGGTTCATAATGTTGTTGAAAATATGTCATAACACTTGTAACCTGGATGCATGAGGTGCGATATGCTTTTGGGCAAATTACATAACACTTTATTTGAACTGTCATCATCGTAATAAGTTGTCAGAATAACACCAAATCTGTCCTTCCAGGCAAGAAATAGTAGTTTAAGGTGGTAAAGTTTAAAGAATTTGAAATTAAAGATCCATAAGCTCAACATCTCCAAATTCTCACACGTCCACAAAAAAGGATCAAGTAATAACAATGGTAAACAAAAACTAACACTCGCAATGTTAGAAATGCCAATTAAGAAAATCATTTAAAAGGAAAACCAATTAGTATAATCGACCAAAGACTATCAAAACAGAATGGTTGATGTTGTATGCCGAGTCAGAAATTTCTATTTTGTAGTAAATAACAATTTCAAGGCTGAAACCACTAACCAAACAATCGCCAACATTTTGACTAAGGACCAACAATTGAAAGAACAAAAGCCAAATTGAGGACCACCGAAATGAATGATCCAACTCTTACCTGGAACTCAAGGCCACAACACATGCTTGAAGGGCATGAAGACAAACAAAGTAACAGACCCCCACCCCAAAAAAAAAAAAAAGTTGGTACATCAAGCTCTGCATCAAATACCACAAAACACTTTTAGCAAAATAAACATAGAAAAGACCATTAAAAAAATCATTAATAATGAAACAAAGTGTTGGTCTTTTTGTCCAGGTCACTGAAAAATCAAAAACAAATTTGATCTAAATGATTGGTTTAAACTTTTTTGCATTTTATAGTTGTGTAATAGTTTTGTGCTTCTAAAGTAGGTGTCTTTATAAATGCAACTATTTAAAGTTAAACATTCATGAGAGTGAAATAATTTTTAATTTAGGTAGAGGTGGCTTCTAGGCTAACCTTCCAGAGGCTCTGCACATCATCCTTATGCCTTCACTTCGAATGGACAGCTTCTAATCACGTGCATAGAGGTCTTCTGTAGAAACAGTCTCTACGATTGCATAAGCATCTCTGGACAGCAACTTCTGCTTGCACACCATCCTCTACAGTCTTAGATTGATTTATGGAACAACCTTGAATCGAAATTTGGATATTTTCTGTATGTGCACAGAGGCTCTATGCATGCATCTCTGACTTTGACAACAGCTGATCACACACAGAGGCACTGGCAGCCTCTGAAATTTGCCTCTGTATAGCTTCCATGGAACACCAAGTTCTGTCCATATTGATTTTTGAACATGCAGTTGGAAACTCTGTTGAACTGATCCCCGTGTGCCCATGTAAGACTGAAATAGGAAGTCCATAAGCTAATCTATCCATATTCCAATTTTTGACAGAAACAAAACTCGTAGAGCTGTGATCGATGCTTGATGAGAAGGAAAGCCAATGACTGATCAAATCCTTCCGTTTTGTGAAAGCCTTGACCGACATTTCCATTTGATGTTGTTGGACCGATTAGCAAGACTAAGCACTGATGCAAGACTGGGCAGTCCTCAATATATCAGTCTCATTCAGCTCATTTCCTTTCTTTCTCCGGCTTTTGAAGGCAGATGCAAGATTACTCGTTTGGAGTTACATCAAGCTTCATTATCCTGTCTAACATTCTCACCACATCATCTATACGATTGGATTTTGAATAGCATAAATTGCAAGAACAACGACCTCTACTAATTTTCTACTACTTTTGAAAGTTGTTCGAACTATATTTTGTCGCTGGATCGTGCTAGTGTTGCACTTTTTAAATTCTGCAATTACAAACTCTAAAACTCTGGATTCACCTGCCTTCGATCTGTATGCATCTCTGGACAGCAGCAAGGTCAAACTCGTAACCTGATACAGATTATGAGGGTCTGCATTATTGCTGATTATAACATGGGATGGGACATGGGAGTGACAGCAGTAGAAGACAGTAGTGATGAATGAGAAGAGGTTGCAGAGGCAGCAACAACAACGGCTGAAGCAACTGGTTCAACTTCAGCCTCACAATCTTCTGTCAGACCACAAGATTAGCAGGCGTGCTCATCCTTTTTGATGAACATATTACTTTCCGCTTTCGAAATACTTTAGGTCATGTCAGAACGGAAAGACTGGGGAGCCCTAATCCTATGTGAAACAACACAGCTACTCAGAGGGAGTACTGTTGGTGAGGTAACTGCACCAAACTGGAATTTTTTTCAACCAGCAAGCGGAGAGTTGATTGGGCTCGAGAAGGATGAAATTGATTTCCCTTCGTCAAAATTAACGACGATGGCAGAATGGGTTCACGAACCAAGGTGCTATGATAACTAATAGATGTTACATGTGTTGTACTGAACCGTGCAGGCTTCATATCCTCATCAAGTTGAGTCTGAGTTAAAGGAATAACCTGTTGATCCATCCGTCCATTACCTCAGTCGCCCAAGGATGTTCCCACATAACTTTCTACCTGCTGCACATTTTTAAACAACAAATTTACATTCCAAATCTGTATGAACACAGATTGTAATCTGCCAAAAGTCAGCTTGAACTCTGAAACTTAGATAGATTTGATCATCATCTGGAGTAAGAAGCTAAATGAGTTCTTGATTTTATTATCATCATCACTTGTAGCCAAGAGTTGTGAACCAAGTGAATTTGCAACATTATTGACATCAAAATAATGTCCCTGTTGTTTCAATATGTAATTGTCGAAGGTTTGAGCTGGACAAATCAGATTACTGCCCATAATCTGTCACTTTTTCACAGTTTACATTATTCGAACACCACAGCTACATGTATCAGAATCTGGATGAACAGATTTATAAATCTGTTATACATGCTGTTGACATCGAATTCTGATTACACATAAGCTGACAACAACAATCAACTCTTTGCCATTTGGTTTTCACTGTCCTCGTGTAGTTTGTCAAGAAGTTTATCCAGAAAAAAATCTTGAAAATGAATACATCATAATCTGGACAGAATTCATGTTGGCACACAAATCTTTTGAATCATAATCTGGACAGAATTAATGTTGGCACACAAATCTTTTGAATCACCATATATACTATTGTCCTTAATTCAAGAAAATCACAATCACGATGTAAACTTAATGAAAGAACCCATTGCATAGTCCTATTCAAATTTCTTTCCAGAAAATATATCGATCACAATTTCATTTCAATTTTGGCTTTGAGAAACACAAATTGAGACCATATTGAATAACAAATGATGGATGATTTTAGCATTGCCCAATCCCAAAACAGATCCAAAATCTCATAAACCAAAATCTCCCTTAGTTTAGGTAGATTACATTAACGTTAGTTAGTGAATTTGGTTAATTAGTAATTTTTTCGTCATATTTCTTTTTTATTTGTATAGTTTCTTGTTCTCAAAAACCAAAAACAATCTATTAATTAACCAACTACACTAGCTAATGTCTAATTCAAAGACTAATCAACCATTAATTAAAAACTTACAAGACCCTCAAGTCTAGTAACAGTTGACTGTTCGACCTTTCTGTTTTGGAACAAATTAGCAGCAACTTTCTGCTGCACTTTGATGATTTCGACAGTCGAGTATTCTGCTGCACATAGCTAATTTTTCACCACCATAAACGATAGCAGCTACTGCAAATGTTTCGATTCAACATTACATAACCTATTGCAGACCTGCATGTTCATAATCTGGAAATACAACAACTTCATAATGCTCTTGAAAATCTGTTATAACATTTTCCAAGACCCAAATGAATTAGTTCTTCATTTAATCGGTTTTGAAATCCACCAATATAGAATCTTTTGAAATCAATTTGAGACCACAATTGAACTCCGTTTGATTGATGTAGGTCAAATTAATAGTAAGCCACCATCCATTGCAGATTAACAGGACTAGGAGTATCAACCAAGAATAGTTAACACGCAAAACCAACACAGGCCCCATTCTGATCCAATCTGCAACTAAAACATAGATTATATATATATATATATATATATATATATATATATATATATATATATGCACAAAAACTTAAAAAGAACCAGAATGAGATAACAAAAGGCCAATATGGCCTATGGCCATTGTAGCAGGAAACCAAAATAGTGAGACATTAGAGTACATTGACCAAAACTAATTTAGAACTGATATGATCCAATTATTTATAACAAAAAAAGTTTTATATAACAATGTCAACTATAAATTATTTATATCCCTACCATTCACAGCATCACGAGAAAATTAAGCTATTTGGAGCATGTCAAGTTGCTTTGTGTACAATTATACCCCGACAGTCTGTCCGAAAGTAATCATCTCGGGATTCCTTACCCAAATCAAGCGGATCTACACGTGGCATGATGCTATCATCCTGAGGAAGAATTACTGTGCTAAATTCCTCGTCGACATCATCATAGGCATCTCTGTACTTTTTGGAAGGTGTCATAAAGACGATAGACTTCTTCTTATCAAGTTGGTCTTTCACATAGAAAACCTGTTTAGATTGTGATGCTAAAATGAATGGATCATCCTTACGTCCTAACCTATTAAGATCAACCAAGTTGTAGCCAAGACTATCTCTTTTGACTCCATGTTTATTGTCAACCCAGTTACACTTGAAAAGAGGAACTTTTCTTGTATGGTAGTCTAGCACCCATATCTCTTGTAAAACACCGTAATAAAACGCCTGATCATATGTTACACCATCACTTGAAATATGCATGTCAGTTGCCTCTACACCAACCCCACTATTTTGGTAGATTCTACCTTCACGAGATTTTGTACGAAACATGTATCCATTTATGTGATATGCAGCGTAGTTCATTACCTCGAGGCGTGGGCCATGAGATATCCCCCTTAAGTTCTCTCCAATACTTTCAAACGAGACTGCCAACTCTCTTTCAACCTAAAAATAAACATAAGTATGAGCATTCACATTAAGAGGAAATTACATATAAAAAATAACTTTTACCTCATCTCGTATCCATTGGCCAAACCTTTTACTATGCTCTTTTTCCAGCCATGCTTGTCGTTGTGCAGGATGTTGGTTTTTCAAATAGTCCATGTGTCGACTGGAAAGTACAATATGATCAATTTCATACATATTTGTAAAAGTCGTACAATCAAAAAAAAAAAAAATATCGAATACTTACTCGATATAAGGCTGAACTTCAAGTGTATTTTGCAATACATAGAAATGCGCTTTGGACAACATTTTGGGATAAACTTTCATCAATTTACCGGCCGACACCGGTCTTCCCTCATTAATATATTGAGAATCTTCACCATTGTCATATGAGTTATGCTTTTCAGAGGGAAGACCTACCGTCTTCATGCTTCTTTGGTAATCACTGAAAAACTCAATTGTCTCTTCTGCAACATTCTCTTCTGCGATGCATCCTTCTGGTTTATTTTTGTTTCTCACATGTCCTTTGATAACCTTCATACACCTTTCAAATGGATACATCCATCGAAAGCATACTGGACCACATAATTTCACTTCCCTAGTAAGATGCACAGTTAAATGAATCATTATATCAAAAAAAAGATGGAGGAAAGTATTTCTCAAGCAAGCATAATGTCACACAAAGCTCTTGTTGTAGTTTGTCTAGCTCTTCCACCTTGATTTCTTTCCTAGATATTGATATGAAAAAGAAACAGAACCTGATAATAGCATATCTCGTCGGCTTTGGCATAATTGATCGTATCGCAATGGGAAAAAATTGTTGCATTAACATTTGATAATCATGCGATTTAAGTCCGATCAACTTACGATCTTTTCGACTGACGAGGCTGGCAAAATTGGAACAGTACCCTTGTGGAACCCTTAAATCATATAATGTTTCACAAAACATGTCTTTTTCATCCTTGGTTAACGTATAACATGCTGCTGGAAGTATTGTTTTCTTCCCATGTGTCTGAGGTTCCAACTCTGGTCTCAACCCAAAATGCACCAAATCCATTCGAGAAGCTAATCCATCCTTCGTCTTCCCATTCATGTGTAGCAATGTTCCGACAAGACTCTCACCCACATTCTTTTCAATGTGCATGAAGTCTAAACAATGTTGGACATAATTATACCACCAATATCTTAGACGTCGTTGCCATATGTTGCATTTCTTCCAATACATGGTTTCCTTGTTTTCCCCGTTTGACTTGCCTACTTCCTTCGGTGTTTTCTTGTTTCTCTTCATCTTTACACCACGTCCTGTCGAAGTCTGCAAGAATTCCACTTCAACATCCTTCGCTCCCTTTCCCCATGAATTCTCTATAGATTTTACCTCCTCATATATTTCTTCCCCACTCATAGGCACCGGAGCATTATCTATTTCTTGTTTTCCATTGAATGCCTTTTTTTGCCTTCTAAATGGATGATCATATGGTAGGTATCTTCTATGACCAACATAACTCTGTTTGCCTGAGTAAGGAAGTCTTAGACACTGAGTTTTTTTCCGACATACTACACAACCTTTATAACCACTGTAGGGGCACCCACACAATGTACCAAGAGCAGGGTAATCATTTATTGTCCACAAAACAACTGCACGTAAAGTGAATTTCTCTTGTGTATATGCATCATATGTTTCGACTCCCACCTCGAATAATAGTTGAAGATCATCAACCAAAGGCTCTAAAAAGACATCGATGTCGTTAGAAGGGGTACCTGATATTAGTAATGACAACATGATGAACTTTCTTTTCATACACAACCACGGTGGAAGGTTGTAAATCACAGTTAAAACTGGCCATATACTGTGATGTTTGTTTCCTCTGTTTACATCAACCCCATCAGTCGAAATGCCAAGTCGAATATTTCTTGGGTCATTTGCAATTTCAGGAAATCTGTGATCTATCGTTCTCCATGCTTCCGAGTCTGCAGGATGACGTAAAACACCATCTTTTTTTCTAGTCGTCTCGTGCCATATTAAATCTTTGGCTATGATCTTTGATTGATACAATCGTTTAAGCCTTGGGATAATGGGAAAGTACCACAACACTTTTGCCGGAATATTCTCATACTTTTTTCCTGTCTTGTCGTCCACTTTCCATCTTGATTTACCACAAGTTGGACACACTTTTAAATCCTTGTACTCGTTCCTGTAAAGAATGCAATCATTCATGCAAGCATGTATCTTTTTATACCCTGAACCCATTGCTTTCATTGTTTTTTTTGCCTCATATGTACTATTCATCATCTCATTACCTTCAGGGAGCATCTTTTTTAACAAAACTAGTAGTTCAGTAAAAAACTTGTCTGATGCTCCGTACTTACTCTTCAAGTTGAACAACTGAACCATTGCAGACAACTTTGTAAAGTTGGGACACCCTTTGTATAAGGGTTTTTCAGCATCTTCAAGTAGCTCTTGAAACTTCTCATGGTTCTCTATGAAATTTTCTTCGGTAGCTTGAACCATTTCAATAGTTTCTGGAGCATCTGCTGGAATTCCCATTGTAGAATCAGTAAAGTCTTCTATGTGTAGATCATCGTCAAAATTAACAGGCGTACATCTTGATGGCTCGTCCTTTTCCCCATGCTTAGTCCAATTAGTATAGTTTGGATCGATTCCCTTGCTGAATAGGTGATGATCTACCTCGTCAACATCAAGAGAGTAATGGTTTAAGCAAAAGACACATGGACATGGAATCTTAATTTTCTCGGTTGTGTTTAGTGGATCCATGTTCCTCAAAATCTTCAACCGGTGGACAGCATACTTGAGAAATGTAGCAACTCCATCTATATACGGCTTTTTCATTCTATTTGTATGCATCCAAGACTTATCCATCTTGTTCTATCTGTAGATTAAAAGATTATGTTATAAAAGAAATGTAACTTAGAAGTATGATTGAAGATTAATACATGACTAAAACTAAACTTACCTATGAAACACAAACTAAACCAATGAGAAAAAGTTCACAGGTAAACCAAACTAAAATTACCTTGTTATGTGCTTATTTATTTCTTGTAACGTAAAATATAAAATGCAAGTGTTGCTAAATGAGGATCATTCTAACTGGATTAGTACATATATAGACCCCTCCCCCCCAACCTTTTTTACAATTGGCTCTTTTGGTGTCAGTTGTTTTTCCTTTACTCCTCATGTTTCCACATTGACGAATGTAAATGAGTAACAATAACTTCACAAAAAACTTCAACAATCTATAGAACACATCAATTATAAAATTCTAAAGACTATATTTCTTTTAGGCATTTAATCAAACATCTTCTATGCAATTTCTATATATACAAGGTTTGTAATACTTTTGACATCTCTTCAAACTCATTAAGAAAATCTAATTCACAAACCCAAAAAAAAAGTCAATAGAAAACAATGTAAGATTATTCTAGCTTCTACTGTATAATGAGTTGAACTATTCTAGAAAAAGGGGAAAAACTTGAAATAGAAATCATCCCATTTTACCTCTGGAAGCGCCCAAGTGGTAGAGGAGGAATACAAGATACCGAGAAAGTCTATAAGGGAGGATGAGGTCGAACAACAGGGGGAGGGGGTACCAATCTGGAACACGATCGAACAGCAAGGGGGGAAGGGGATACCAATCTGGAACACGTGATTGAGATAGGCTTAGTATTTTCAAGTATTATGTTTTAATATTTTGGCTGTAAAAATGATTTAATTAATAATTTGGTAAAGAATTATATATAATTTTGGTACTTTTGTAAATCTTGTTCAAGGAGAAACACCTAATTTAAGTAAATAAATTTTAATGCAATATTTTTTTATTATAAATGTAAAACATATTATTTTATTATATAAAACAATCATTTTATTAGATAATTAAAGTTGGTTTATGCATGGAGCACATAAAAATAAATATAATTGTGGAATTTAACATGATACCTCTTTATTCTGAAGTTGATAACTTGAACCTTCGATCCTAAATTAATGTTTAGTTCTATTTTCTACTCTCTCAATTTTGTTTTACAGTGTTTTTGTGTGATTTTTAAACTCTTCGGTTCAACATCAATTATATAGAGTACTATGACGTATTAATAAGGATCAACACTTATCTTATATAGACTATGTTCATCAATTAGTTGTCAGTTCATATTTTATATTATTTAAACGTGCAACTATAAAAAGGTGTATATATACGGTTTAAGTTTTAAACATGAATTTTTGGAAATCGACGAAAATGAGTCGGTTAATGATTTATACTATAGTAAAGAAATTATTATGAATATAACTTCATTCACATGTGAATTACTCATCGAATTTCGAAAACGATTATCATCCTTCAGTTTTATTTTCCCAAGTTGATTACCAACCTAACAAATTCATCCTGATGAGGACCAAGTGGAATACATAGAGATTGATTTGATTCTGCTTTTACATTGGAACCAAAAATATAGGGTTTGGTTTACCTCATTAAGCCATAACTCTGGCCACTGCTCATCAATCTAACATCTAAGACCATTTATAGCTTGTGGCATATGCAGTTTGATAAGAATTTGAAATTGCATATATGGTTCGGTTTTTCATTATGACTATAAATCACACCGCATCAGTGTTTGGGAACAGTGAACACCCCTAGCCACAACCAATAACAAACATAGGGCAACGGGTAAAAGCACCATCGGCTAGCTTATAAGCCATATGCTTGGCCATAAATTAAGTTCATCAAACCAACATCAAATTCCTTTATAGTTTGTTGCATATGTGGTTTCGAAAGAACCTCATACTACATATGTGGTTTCATTTATCGTTTCGACAAATAATTAATCATACTACATATTTAGTATTTCAGAACATAAATTTTTTTGGTATCAAATCATACAGAACAAGAAGAAAGAACTGATGGTTAGTTTTAAGAAACAATCTCAGATTTAAACATTTAAGGTGATTAGTTTTAAGAATCAACCAAAGAAGGTGAACCTACGGTTACACCGTATACTTATAAGTTGCCCAAGAAGTATTTGATCGCTTCAAGAAAATGGGTGTGTTGAGACCAGTCACATAAGAACCATCTTCCGTAGTCATTGAAGAGATTGTCGATCACCAGACCGACTATTTAAATGTAAACATGGTTACGATCTTGCGATCCCTGTTTACTTTGTCAGTAAGAGTGTCGTTGTAATCAGCCAAGAGGCTACTTAAATACTTCGTTGATGCTATATTACAAAGCTTCAAGCTGTCACACCTAAGGTCGGCCCAACTAACCTAATAGTAATAGGTGGATGGAAACAATAAAAGGACTAGCTAGCTCGTGCAATCACCCAATTGAGGTTTGTGTCATACGGGGTTTGGAAAAATCACAAAACTACATACGTGGTTTGGTTTACTATTTTGACTATACCCACAACACACCGTTCATTTCAAGCGCTCTATTGAGATTAACTACATTTAAGTTCAAGACATATAAGGGGGTGTTTGGGATTGCTTATTTAAAACAACTTCTGCTTATTTTGAAAAGTGCTTATCAACTTATGTGGTGTCAAACCGGAGTTTTCTAAAAAGCGTTTGGATTAACTTATTGTGGTACCAAAACGTAATAAGCTAATAAGTTGTTATTTAAAGGTGTTTGGGATTGCTTATACATATAAAAGAACCAAAAAAGTCATAAGCACTTTTGAAATAAGTTGATAAGTTAGAACAAAATGACTTATCAAAAATGGCTTTTCAGCGGTTTGGCACCGCTATAAGCTCTTTTCTTTTTTTTTTCTATCCAAACACTCAAAATGACTTATCTCCGGTGCCAAATCGCAATAAGCTAAAAAATCCCCTCAAATAAGCAATCCCAAACACCCCCTAAGATCCCTAACCATATTTAAACTTGTCACAATATATATACAAACCACACTACCTCATCAAACTATCATTACACACTTAACAGGTTATGTATTTCAAAATGTGTAATAAATTAAAATATGTTGTATATTATGCCTAAAAATAAATTTATTTAAGAATAAATTTAAAACATGAAAATGTTTTCTTTGTTATATTGACTAAAAATGTATTCATACAATTAGCAACCATCTCCTTTTTGTCCTTTTACACAAACAATTAACTAACCCATGTGTTTGATATAATTTGTTTATTTAAAGTAATTAATTTTAATCAAATATAGTGTAGAATTTTTTAATCTAAGACTAAAATTATGGATTTCCAAAACTTGATATGTTATGAGAAGGTAAAAATAGGTTTTCTAAACCTTTTTCAAGTTTCTAGTCTCATTATTTATATAAGAGGAAAAATAGAAATATTGTAAAAAACAATATATAAATACAGTATTGATTAATACATAATATTTTAATTATTCACTTAATTCTAAAAAAATAAAACTTTTCAAATTAACAACTTAATAATATAGAGTTTGATTTTATATGCATCTTATACACGCACACAACTCCTGCCCGTCTTCTTCTCCTTCCCGTCTTCTTCTCCTTCCCTATAACTCCATCTCCAACTTGATACAAGATTTGCACAAGAATTATGGGATATCTTCATATATTTTCGGACTTAAAACTTGGTATGTATCTACAAATTTTGTGGCGGGAAAGCTAATTCTATTGAACCCTAATTTAAGTATCCTTCTACATATTTGGGGCGGGGAATACAAAATTGTGTAGAACCTTCAATATTTTTGTTTCTAATCTTTCTTTAACCTTGATTATCTGTTCCTCTATTCTCCTAGTGTGTACTCTATGGACGAAACATATTATTCAGGTGGGGAAGATTCAGAGTACGATGATGAAGATAGCAATGTGGATTCTGAGGGAGAACATCAATCTGGTAACAGTTCTGATGAAGAAATTAGTGGTAATATATGTTATGACTTATGGTTTGTTTTAAGTTTACTTCTATTATTCAAGTTTACTTCTATTATTCTTGGTGTGTTTATATGTTTGACTAATCTTTTAACAGTAACCATGATCCCAGAGGGCTGTAAATCTTTTTGGACAGTCTCTCAACATCTAAAAACATTTAAACTTTGCATAAATCGGACAACTTATGAATCTTGTAGAGGTTGAACTTGATTAGCTCCAAAAATAAAAAATCACAGACCACTTGAAGAGCATCAGATTTTTTGTTTAATTTCTTTGAAAATGCAGATCCCAAACTCTGATTGCACTGTAACATGACTCTGAAAATGCTAAAATTGAAATATGGGTGCACATATTCATCTTGAAACCTCTTTCAAGATCAATTTGACAGCAACATACATCTCCAAAATGCTGTCAATGAATGTTCAAACCTGCTGTCATAATTCTGGTCACATTCTCTTAAATCTAGAAAAACTTTTCATAAACTCTGATTGTAGTCATATAACTTTGATTAAACAATCACTTAAAAAAGTTATGTCCTATTATCTGCTGTAGTCATATAACTTTGATTGAACACAGCAGCAAACTTTCATAGCCTGTAAAATGCAAATATTGAATTGGAGTGTTGTCGATTATGGTAGGAGTGATGGTGTCTGCCCATTGACGTAGCCAGTCAACTGAAATCCACCAATATGACTTAATAGATGATTGAACAGAGGTTTCAAATATAACTGACCGAACCTCTTGTCGGCGCTCTGCAATGAGAGCCAATTTGAAAGTTTTGTTGTTCTTGGTGTGTTTTTTTCTTTGAATTCAAGTTTTGTTATTCATTTATCCTCACTTGTATGATGTAGGTCCTTAAATTATAGTAGCTACCTGTTTCTTTAAGCTTCGAATCTGCTGCTGCTATATTGTTTTGCATATATCTGAAATTTGAATATAGTAGCTACCTGTTTCTGTTTTGGCTTACAACAACAACAACAACTATCGTTGCTACTAAACATATTGTTGCAACATATCGAATCTGCTGCTGCTAAATATTATTTAAACACGGCCCTGTCTCTCCCCATCTATTCTCCAGACCCATGACTTCATCGTTGTTTCTCCCCATCGTCCCTGTTTTTCGTCCTTTCCATCGATGGTTGTTGCTATGAGAAGACAACAACAGCTTTTTGTTGCTGCTGCTGTTAACCATTATTGTCCCTCTTTTTCCCTGTTATGACTTATGGTTTGTTTTAATATGAATTACATCTCCATCCTTAATTCAAGTTTACTTCTATTATTCTTGGTGTGTTTTTATGTTTGACTAATTCGATGTTTGGCTAAATCAATTCTTGTACTTGATGTTTTTTTTAATTGAATTTTGGTCGATTAAGAATTGCACAGGACTGAGCTAACAATTACACAGGACTGAGCTCAGAATTCATGAATATAACTTAGATAACTGAACTAACATGACTTTGAAGGCTAAAATCAGAATTCTGATTAAACATACCCACAACTCTAGACAACTTTAGATATAACTCTGAAAAACCATGAGCATAAATTTGCATCACCATAAACTATTGAATGTTTTGTTGTTCTTGGTGTGTTTTTTTGTTTGAATTCGAGTTTTGGTGTTCATTTATCCTCACTTTATGATGTAGGTCCTTAAATTATAGTATCCAAACTTCTATCATATGGCATGAGACTGTCCAAATGTGTTTTTTTACATGGGACAGTCCAATGATATGCATACACTATGTTTTACATTACACATGGCTTGAAATCTGGAAACTCAGAATTACACAGGACTGAGCTAACAATTACACAGGGCTGAGCTCAGAATTCATGAAGGCTAAAATCAGAATTATGATTAAACATACCCACAACTCTATACAACTTTAGATATAACTCTCAAATACCATGAGCATAAATTTGCATCACCATAAACTATTGAAAGTTTTGTTGTTCTTGGTGTGTTCTTTTGTTTGAATTCAAGTTTTGTTGTTCATTTATCCTCACTTGTATGATGTAGGTCCTTAAATTATAGTAGCTACCTGTTTCTTTAAGCTTCAAATCTGCTGCTGCTATATTGTTTTGCACATATCTGAAATTTGAATAAAGTAGCTACCTGTTTTTGTTTTGGCTTAGAACAACAACAGCAACGATAACAACTATCGTTGCTGCTAAACACATTGTTGCAACATCTCGAATTTGCTGTTGCTAAATATTATTTAAACACAACCCTATTTATCCCCATCGATTCTCCAGACCCATGACTTCATCGTTGTTTCTCCCCATCGTCCCGGTTTCTCGTCCTTTCCATCGATGGTTGTTGTTGTGAGAAGACAACAACAGCTTTTTGCTGCTGCTGTTAACCACTATTGTCCCTCTTTTTCCCTGTAATTGCTTTTGGATAACTTGTTGGCTATTTTCCTATTTAGATCACGATAGAGGGAATCAAGAAGAAGATAGAGGGGATCAAGAAGAAGATAGAGCGGATCAAGAAGAAGAAATTGGGAATGCAACCACATCCTCAAAGAAAAAGGTTAGGGGTTTAACAAGGTTAGTAAAAATGCATGATGATTTTAGAGTTTCTAAAGGAAAGAAACATGTAGTAGAGTTTGATAAATGGGGCAGACTGGTTGGGAAATATAGAGCAGAATTCTCTAGTTTTTTAGGGGACTTGGTTAGACGGGATGTCAGACTTCGCTTCTTAAAATGGAAAAAAGTGACGAAAGAGCTGAAAGACAAGCTATGGGATTCAATAAAGGTATGTATCTGCTATTTTTATATTTAAGGTTAATATTCTATTTATTGTTATTTCCATTAAGTACATGTGACTAACATTCTATTGAATATTTTGATAGCTATATTATGAAATTGATGAGTCAAGGAGGAAACAAATGATGTGTCATCTTGCTGAACATCTCCATGATTTTAGAAGGAAGTTATATGTAAAGCATATTCAACCAAATATAGGTAAACCCAGGAAACTCAAAGTCGTTCCTAAACAGTACGATGGGTTCGTGGAAGAAGAAGATTGGAAGAAGTTTGTGGAATGGAGACTTTCACCTGAGTTCAAGGTCATATTTGTACAAATTGCTATAATTATCGTTGTTTTATCATTATTTTTTAATCTAATTATTTATATAAATTTTTATCTACGTTGCTAGGATGTGTCTAATGCAGCAAAACAAGCGCGTGCTAAGGCCAAGTACCCACATCGGTTGGGACGTTTGGGATACTCTGGACTAAGAGAAAAACTAGTAAGTCCATTGTCTTATTGTATGTGATTCCTATTCGAGTTATAACACTAGTTTCCCTTTTATCCACCTTAACTGCATCATTACCCTAGGCTCGATGATTAGGCACCCATGCATATTAAACTTGACCACTTTCTTTTAAGACCCAAGGTTTTCATTAAAAGTTAACTGTTTATTTTTGGGGTAGACATAAGGATGAGATTTCTATTTTGTATTCTATTAAAATCCTTTGTCTCTGTTGGTCATGGGGTAATTCTGCCCATGGTTGTTGAACATAATGATTTTGGGTTTAAGTCCTCTTTCCGTGTTTGCAGACTTCCTATTATGTCTTTAAGTAACGTGTATTTGATTAAATACTAGGTCAAGAATAAAGAACTTGTTGAAGATGAAGATGAAATTCCTGTCCGGTCTTTCATGTGGAGGAAGGCACGTGAAATGAAAGATGGAGAATACAAAGACAATGATGTTAGGAATGTGGCAAATGAAATTGTAAGAAGAGTGAAACTTCCTAGTAACCTGATTTTTACTAAAACTAGTGTGTGAATTTTAAATCCTACTTACCTCATTTTTTACCCAATTCTATGTACAGGTTTTCCATGAAAAGGAACTTGCAGAAGGATCCGTAAAGCCTGACCAAGGCACTGATGCCCTCACTTTGGTGTTTGGCAAAGATCATAACGGACGTGTAAGAGGGGTCGGAAGGGGAGTCACTCCAACCAAATATTGGAACATTCCTCGACGCAAAGGCTCCTCAAATGAACGCATTGCTGAACTTGAGAAACAACTAGATGCTGAGAGGAAACTGCGTGAATTGAAGGACGAGGATTTTAAGCATTTGTCTGTGAAAATGCAATCGAAGGATGAAGAATCTAAACATTTGTCTACAACGGTACAAGAACAAGGTCTTCAACTGCAAGCAATAGCTTCTTTCCTTGCTTCTCAGGGAATGACATTACCACAGTTTCATACTACAAATAAAAAGTTTGAAAGACAGGTATTGATTTGCTCTTTTTTTCTGAAAGTATGTTTAAGAGACTACTTCAGTAAATCATTGCATATTACATAAATTGTTTAACGACACTTTTCAGGAATCTTTGGAAGGTGGTTTGCCATCTTCACTTCCTGTTCCACCCCGAAAATCTACTCAACTAACTTGTAAGGGTGGCCAACATTCTTCTGGATCTAAGCAGAAACCTTCTAATGATATCTCGCCTTCTCATATTAACATGCAAGAATCTGAGAATATGGCATCTCAAGATGTTCTAGATAAAGGCCCAACAGTATGTTCTTTTCCTATCTAGATTTATTTTATCGTAGAGTTGAGCCTTATGTTGTATATATGCCTCATAATTTTGTAGACGGTAGAATGCAAACTGGCGCATCCAGATCTGAGAAATGTTGTTGCATGCGGTAAAATTTATTTTTCATCAGAGAAGCAGAAAATACATGGAGTTGATCTTGATGATGATTGCTATAGAGTCTCAATCGATGAACTCGTAAAGTCGGCTGCTTTTTTACCAATACAAGCTGGTGAGCACAAAACCGTAGGGGATGCATTTGAGAGTTTCGTGGCTTGGCCAAAAAGCCTTGTCATACTAGACTCAAACTCAAAGGTTAGTTGCTTATCTACTTTTCTTTAGTCATTAACTTTTCATCTCATATGCGATCTACCTATTATAAACCATAAAAACAGCCCTTTTGTTGCTGTTTTTCGACCCAGAAAAGCAACTCTTTTTATTGGGTTTTATTATTTAAGTTCTAAATTTGACATGGTTTAGCATTAGCGATCTTTGACTATAGGACCATATATAGTTTCAACATCAACAATTATGTTTAACTATTTATATAGTTTATATAGGCTACATTCTTTTTATTTTTGTACTTTATTGGTATATATGGATCTTTATTTCAAGCTACAAGTATAATAAATGCAATTTTATTCTTGCCACAGGTACCTGAGCCAACTTCTAATCAACATGATGAGAAACAAAATCCTAAGAAGAGAAAGAAAACCTATATCAGTGTCAGCGAGTTACAAAAGTCGAAGCATACGAGGAGTAGCTTTAAGAAGCAAAAATCTACTATATTAGAGAACTAGTTGAGATAAGTTTGTGACTGGTGTTTTTATACTTGATTCATATGACCATTTAATACGCTTGTTTGATGTTTTTCAAATAATTATTATATTAAACTTTTTATAAAGAGTTATTTATTATTTTGCCACGCATTATTAAAATCGTTGCCAAATATTATCATTGTCGTGGTCAATTTCTATAATGATCATATCATATTCAATTTAAACTGTTACTATAAATAGTTTATGACCATAGTTTAGCTATTGTCACACATTATTAAGTTATATTGTGTGACCAAAAGGAAACAAATAGCCACGGTAATTAAAATTCAACATAACCATACATCATGATACGGTTACGTTTACTATAAAATTTGTGACTATAACTAGTTTATCGTTATGATTTTGATTATTTCATGTGACAAAAAGGTGACCAACGGCCACGGTTTTAACAATTAGTGTAACCATATGTCACGATGTAGCCACGGTTGATATGAAATTTTCGTGGTTATAAGTAGTTTATGGTCATGGTTTTAATTTTCGTGGTTATAAGTAGTTTATGGTCATGGTTAATATAAATAGTAACGGTTTTAATTTTCATGGTTTTAATCATTAGTCACGGTCTTAACAATTAAGCGTCACCATGTCATTAAAGAGTAACGGTTAATATAAAATTGTGTGGCTATAAATAGTATATGATCACGATTTTAGCTATTTCGTGTAACCAAAAGGCTACCAATAGCCACGGTTTTAACAATTCAGCGTAACCATATGTCATGAAATGACTACGGTTAATATAAAATTTGTGTGACAATAAATAATATATGATCACGATATTAGCTATTTCGTGTAACGAAAAGGCTACCAATAGCCACGGTTTTTAATAATTCAGCGTAACCATATGTCATGAAATGGTCACGATTAATGTAAAATTTGAATGGCTATAAGTAGTTTACGGTCACGGTTTTAATTAACTCATGTGACCAAAAGTTAATCAATAGTCACATTACTAACAATTTAGTATAACCAAATGTTATCAATTGCAATGGTTAATGTACAACTTGTGTGGCAAAAACTGATTTATCGCTATGGTTTTAGTTGGTTCATGTGACCAAAAGGTAACTAATGGTCACACTTCAAAAGTTTAAGTGTAACAATATGTCATGAACTGCATGGCTATAAGTTGTTTATGGCCACATTTTGAGTAATTTTGTATGACCAGAAGATAACCAATAGCCATGGTTCTAACCTTTATGGTAATCATATGTCATAAATTGGTCACGATTAATATAAAATTTGTGTGACAATAAGTAGTTTATGCCCACGTTAAGACAAATATACGTGATTATAGGGTAATCATTGCCCACCTTAAAAACAAATTGTGTGGACATAAATAGTTTATTGCAATGGTTTTCTTTATTTTGTGTAACCAAAAGGTAACTAATGACCACGTTTAATGTGAGTTTGTGTGGCGATAAATAGTTTATTGCCACGGTTATAGTAAAAATGTTCAAGTACCTTAAATATTAGATACGTTTATAGCCACGTTTTTTAGGTTGTGGCTATGGTTTTTTATTTGATATGGTGATACATTTTAAATGTGGCGAAAAGCTATCAATGGTCACGCAAGAATAGGCTACGGTTTGATTGAAAAAAAAAACTGTGGCCAAAGGCCTATGGCCACGGTTTATAACCGTGGCAAATGTGAATTTTTGTACTAGTGTTTGCATCCGACAGATATGATGAACTACATTTCAAAATAAGAATTGTAGATCTGTATCATGTGTCTTTTCACTGACATATTTTAGATGCATAATTTCAAGGGGAGTAAAGGTGATGATTTCTGATTACTTCAGATCAGAACTCGTACTTTCATTGTTTTACTGTTTTATGTCTTTTATTTTTTTAATAAATTTGTGAATAAAGTTGCTTTGACATGACATTGAGACTTGTGCAGAATGAGAGAATCTATCAAGATCGTATCTTTATGATTTCAGCTGACTTCATGACATTTAAGACGAAGCGAAAAAGGTTAATTTCTTATCTTAATTTCATATATGGTTGAAAGAAGGACAACTTTCAATCATAGAAAAACATGTTCGTAAATGTTCAAACCACTTCCCGATTCTTAAAACAGGTTTCATGAATTGGAAGTGTGATTTTTAAATGT
Source organism: Arctium minus (assembly GCA_954870635.1). Lineage (NCBI taxonomy): Eukaryota > Viridiplantae > Streptophyta > Magnoliopsida > Asterales > Asteraceae > Arctium > Arctium minus. Next base: position 111,411,839 of record OX941084.1, read on the forward strand.
TTTCATTTTTACTTGTGCTTAAATGATTACAAACCGTGTGTCTCCAAAGATAAATATTGCGTGTTGTCTTTTCTATATACTTTCAAGTATTCACACACACCGGTTTGAATTATTGTTCAAAAAGTTCTTACCATGTCTCAAATTTGAAACATATTTTTCGATGGTAAGACACCCCACTTGTATTTCAAAGAATTTTGAGTGTCATTTTATTTCGAAATGTTCATTTCAAGAATGTATGTATTTTGATTCATTTGGACAATATCCATTACTCTTGACCATAAGCCTAAACTGTTATATCATTTCTTATCTGATCATTTTTCATACAATGTCAGATTTCAATCAAGTCTCTTGCATTCATATATATTCATTCAATTTACTTGTTTGAAATATTTCCAATGTTTCAAAATGCTCATATCATCATGATTATACTTCTGAGCATATACATATCTGACTTGTATTTGAGCTTTAACTGTTCAAGTTAAACCATATTGAGAAACATATGCTTTATAGGAAATATGGGTTCTTTGTGCTAGGAATTAAATGAAACTTCTATGGAATCACGATAACGAGTGCTTCCTACCCAAGAAGTTAATCCATAGTGATTGAGTGTGAGGAGTCGAAAAGAAATGAGTGTGGGTTGTACGTTGAGGTAAAATGGAAAAAGAGAGTTTGGTTAGATGTGAGCTTATTGAATTAAAAGAAAAAGGGTGTGAGATCAGAGTAAAAGAATATCAAACTCTGCACCAACTACTTTCTGAGCCGGGCAACCACATTACTAATGTTTCACAATTCTTCGTGAACATTATTGAAACGGGCACATAGCCCATGCCAACTCTTGATAAAACCCCACCAACCACTCATTTTCTTCTTAAAAAGAAAATGTTTCATATTTTCAAGGGGACGCAACACATAATTTATCTGATTTTCATTTGGAAAATCTAGATATTGAAAAGAAGGAAGTCTGCCCCACCTTCGCACTTCAATCATGCACATTGATTCTGTGTTTATCTACTGTTGTCTCAGTGGTTTACACAATTTTGAGCCTTAAAAAGAAATCATCATATGCTTAATTCTTTCTACACTTGCACAAACACACAAGGAATTTGTTTCTTTGTCTTAACATTCATAGAAATTGCCTTTATGGTGTTTCAATGATTGGATGGAAGCCCTGGGGGAGTGAACATAACTTCGTGTTACTGACAGGCATATTAACTGATTCATTTGTTGATTCAGGTGTTACATTCCTATTTTATATCTAGATTTGAAAAGATCTGGATGAATACATTGTTTGAATTGGCAAAGAATCAGAGGCTCATTTTGATAGATCAGTGGTCAGTTTGAAGAAAGACATTTCTTGCTAAAAGTTTTGATGATATCGATGCTCGTTTCATCAAAAAGGGGGAGATGATTTTAAAGAAATGTCCAAGTCAAAAATTGCAATGTTAAGGGTTTGAAGAAGTTACAGTTCAAAGATTGAAAGGGTGAAAGATTGTTCAAGAAAAGTTTAAAGATTTCTGAAGATGTGTTGATTTTGGTGAAATTTTATTTGAAGATTATTTGCTAAAGCAATCTAAGCTAAACCTGTAGATAATCTCTTTCTAAAGACTGAAAGAGGTTTGAGACAATTTTGAGAAGATTATTAAAGAATGTTTCTACCATTTTTGGGAGAGATTGTTGGTATTTCTTGAAGATAAACTTTGGGGAGATTAAAGTTACAGATCAACCAAAAGAGGAAGATTGTACTCAGATTGAGTTTAAAGGGGAAATTTAAAGTTCATCAATGCATCCAAAGGGGGAGATTGTTTTGCTAAATCTTTTCGTGATGATCTTGAATCCAAAGGGGGAGATTGTTAGCGCATAAATCTGTTGGATGCAAGATCAAGATATCTGAAGATAGAAGTCAAAGCTGGAAAGTCAACTCTCATTAAAAGTCAAAGTCATTTTGTAATAAAAGTCAAAGTCAACATTGTATTTTTCTGTTTTTACTTGTTTGCATGTTTCTTTTATGTGCATGAACAGTGTTTAGTGAGAAATAATCTTCTTGTATAAATAGGTTGTTTCCTTGTTGTGAGAGAAGTAACAACAGAGTTCAGAGAATTAGTTTTGTGCGTGTTCTTGAGCTAGAGAGATAAAGTTTGTATTGTGAATTTGAAATCAATATCAGAGTATTTCAATTGATAAATTGTTGTTGTTATCTTGTTATATACTGATTGTGGGACACACACTATTCTAAGAACACAATGAAGAAAGCGGCTACATTGTGAAGGCTTGGAATTGATCAATTGAAAAGTTAACCTAAAATCTAATACATGATTTCTATTTATACCCCATAACCCTTGTAAACACAATAAGCCCAAACCCAATACAAGGCCCATTAGAATATATTGATTACTTTATACAACTTCTAAAATAGAACATAAAATATGTTCTAACAACATACAAATATCTAACATGTATTTCATTTTGTGCTTTAACTGAAAAGTTAAACCATCTGAGCAACATTTTCTTTTAGGATAAAATACATGGGAATTATATGAGCTTAACAGAACTTTTATGGATTCACGTTAACCAGTTTTTCCTACCCAAGAAGTTAACCTTGAGTGATCGAGAGGCGAGGAGTCAAAATATCTGAGTATGGGTATGTGTGATGAGATAAAATGAAAAGAGAGTTTGGTTAAAAGTGAGATCAATGTTAAAAACAAAAAGGGCGAGAGATCAGAGTAAAAGAATATCAAACTTTGCACCAAACTTTTTCTGAGTCGGGCAACCATATTACTGTTGTTTCACAATTCTTCGTGAACATCATTGAAACAGGCAACTAGCCCATGCCAACTCTTGATTTAAACCCCACCAGCTACTCATATTTTTCTTAAAAAGAAAATGTTTCAATTTTTCTGGGATGCAACACATAATCTATCTCGTCTTCATTCGGAATATGTGGATATTAAAACAGAAGGAAGTCTGCCCCACTTTCGTACTTCGATCATGCACAATTGAGTCCGTATATTATTGTTGTTGTCTCAATTGTTTACACATTTTGATCCTATTATTAAAATCAATCATCATGTGCTTAATTCTTTCATACACAAGTACGTACACATAGGAAATTCGTTTTTCTGTCTAAAAGTTCAAAGTTTAACCTTGTGTTATTCGATGATTGAATGGAAGACCTGGGGGAGTGACCATCAAAAATCTCCTTTCTAGTGTGTATTTGTTACACACGGTGGCTTCGTGCTACTGATAGGCATTATTAACTGATTCATTTGTTGATTCAGGTGTTACACTCTTATTTGTCTGAGTTTGAAAAGATTCGGAAGAATACATTATGAATTGACGGATGATCAGAGGCTCATGTGATAAAGATCGATGGTCAAAAAAGATTCATGACATTTCTTGGTAAAGTATTGATTATTTCTTTGTTCTACATCATCAAAAAGGGGGAGAAGCTAATTTCAAGAAATGTTAGTTGAAGAAAAGCTTGTAACAGTTTTTGGAGAAATTATTTCAAGAAAGATGATTTAGAGAAAGTTCGTTGCAATAATGTTTCAAGAAATGCAAGTTGTGGGAAATTACACATAGTTGAAAGAGAAAAGTTCAAAGAATTCAGAATGTTTGTTGGAAGTTACTGAAATTTTCTTTGAAGATTATTTGCTAAAAAAAAGATAGCTAAATCTGAAGATAATTTCTTTCTAAAGTCTGAAAGAGGTTTTACAACCTCTGGGATATTGTTAAAGAATTTTGAAGAACATACTCACAGACTTTGGGGAGATTACTGAAAGTTTGAAGTCTGCTTAAATACAAAAAGGGAGATTGTATAATTTTTGTGATAAAGGGGAAATTGTGCTTCAATGCTTATTTTTCTAAAGATGATTCTAGTTGAAAGAACTTAACAAAGGGAGAGATTGTTGTGCATATCTTTTTAAAGATGATCTTGAATCCAAAATGGGAGATTGTTAGTACATAAATATGTTGGATACAAGATCATGGTGATTGAAGATGAACGTCAAGTCAAAAGCTTAAGTCAACTCTCTTGCTAAAAGTCAAAGTCTTCGTAATAAGGTCAATGCCAAAGTTAATTAGTGTTGTAAGTGTTTTTGCTTTGTAAGTGTTTTAGGTATAAATAGTCTTTTTCGTTAGTAGACTCATATGACTAGAAGGTTAGATGCGCGTTTATGTTTAGAGAGAGAAATAGTTTGAGATCCTCTATTGTAATTCAATTTCAAGATTAATAGAAATTGTTTCAATTCTTAATTGTGTCATCTTAGATTGATTTGCACTGATTGTGGGACACACATTTATCAACATTTGGCATTCCATCTTTTGATGCTTTGCCAGAATGGTTTTTCATTTGCTTCTGAGACTTTGTCTCTGAAGTCTTGGTCAGAGGTTGATTCAGAAAGCAATGAGAACCTCTAAAATGATTTTTCAGCTTAATCATGAGTTGAATGCAATTGCAATTAACAGGGCAAGATGAAGAAGGAGCAAAGTTTTTCATTTCATTTAAAACATTTGGGACATGTTTGTTTTGAAACTTCTTAAAACTAGCACTAGGAATATTACAAGTATTCCTAACTACTTTTGACTTTTTAGCTTGGAAATTGGCCTTCTTTTCGATTTGGTTTTTCTTGGCCCAAAACATCTTCTTCTCTTTCTTGCTCACTGCACAAACAAGATCAGAATGGTTAATTTCTTCCCATTTGCCTTTTTGTTTAGGAGTGAATTTGATAGGTTTATAGGTATAGAACTGAGAAGTGATTGTTTTATTCTTAGCCTTTTCCTTTAACTCTTTCTCCAACTCCAGGGAGGTTTTTGCTTGTAGGCATATGTCTACAAAATTAGGACATATTGGAATTCTAGATTTATCTTTTGAGACAGAAACAGGGGTGTTTAAAATTCCAGAACCAACAGTCTGTTTGGTTTTATTAATTACCTTCTCTAGTGTATAGAAAATTTGTTCATCTATCTCTATGTCAGATTCAGTATCAGAATCAAGAAAATCTCTTTTAACCTTGTCAGAGATGACTACCTCTAAAGTTTTTATATTTTTAGGTTTAGAGACTTTGTTTATCTTTTTCTTGCATGATTCTTTGATAAAATCAGATATGACATTTTCTTTATAAATTCTTCTGATGTCATCTTCAAAAGAGGTTCTGATACATTCATCTGTTCCATGAGAATACATAGGTGCTTCTGGATTCAGTAAGCTCTGGGGTTTTATTTCAGAGGTACATGCTTTAGAAACTTCTGGTTCTTTAGTGATGAATGAATCAAATTTAAAAATCTCTTTGGGATCATTACTCTGAGGTTTTGAAAAATGAACCTCTGAATTTTCTTTTTCTATCTTCAAGACAGGTTCTGAAACAGTTTTTACTTTAAAGTATGAGATATTTTTGAAATTTAGAGTTCTTACTTTTGATCCCTCTGTAGTTCTTTTTCATTTGAAAATGTTAGAATTATCCAGAGATGGAAAGTCAGGACTCTGGACCTTTCCAATACATAAAGTGGAAGAAAGTGAAGTTTTCTTCAATCTAGTGAATGGATCCAATTCATTGAAGTATCCATCTGAGATTTGATTTTAATGTGCACATCTTGTGCATCTTGATAACTCTTGATCTGAAGTTCCTTTCTTTCCAGAGATTGATGCAATATTTTTCTTTCCTTTTGAAAGAAATTAGTTAAGGCAACAGAATTGAGCCTTTCATACTCAGATTTTCTCACTTCTTTTTATTTTACCTTTAAAACCTTTTCAAGTTCTTTGAATTTCTCAGAAAAAGATTTTTCCTTGTCTTTGAGATTTTTCAAGTTCAGATTTTTCAACAAAGATTTCTTTCTTTTCTGACTCAAGAAGGTCTTTTTCTCTTTTATAAAAGTTTAGGTCCTTTGTCATTTGCTTTCTCTTTTCTTTTTCTTCAATAAGTTTTTGCTTTAAACTCTGAAACTCATCTGTTAATTTAAGAACATCCATTTCTAGTGTCTTTGAAACTCAGAGGTGGATGAAGAATTTACCTTTTCAAAGCAGTCCTCTGATGATTCAACAGTCTGATCACCATCTGCAATAGCTATACCACAAAGGTTGGTAGGCTCTTCCTCTCCATCAGTTGTGGAATCTGACAACCAATCTTCCATTATTGCAATAAGTACCCTTTCTCTGACATTGTATTTGTACTTTTTTTGTCGTAGTCTTGATCTTTGACAAGTCTACCTCTGCAGTTTGCAGAAAAATGGCCTAGTTTTCCACATCTGAAACATCTTCCATTACTCTGGTTTGGTGGAAGACCAACAACTGTTTGTCTTTTGAATTTGTGGTTGGGGCTGGAAGAACCTCTGAAGTTGAGGATACTTTGGTTGAAATGGTTGATGAGTTCTTGATTGTTGAGCAACTTCATGATTGATGAAATGAACACCCTTTTGATCACTATGCAGAGTGGATCTGGCTCTCGTTGATAATCAACTTTCTGAAATCTTCTTTCTGGATTTCCTCTTCCTTCTTCATCATCTCTCCTTCCTTCAAAAACTTTCTTGCCAAATTTTTTGTGGAATTTATGAGTAATCAAGGCAAGAGATTTGGCAAAATCATTAATGTCCTGAGTCTGAGTCTAAGTCTGAATGATCACCTTCTTCAGCTATTAAGACCTTTTTAGATTTTCTTTTAGACTCTCTTTTCAAAGATTTTTCTTTTGAGTTCATTGATTCTTCATCATGACTTTCTTTTAACACACCTTTATTTTTTGATATGAAAGCAAGTTGTCCACCCAAAGAGGGTTTTGACTTTTGTTTTACAACTTCTTTTTCCTGAGCAACAAGAGTGCTATAAATATCAGTCAATGACCAAGATTCAAGGTTTTGATTGGCATGTATTGACATGGACAGTTGTGACCATTCTTCATTTAAGCTTTTAAGGAAAAGAACATTGTTTTCTTCTTTTGTGCTAATAATTCCAAACTTTTTGTATTTATTGATGAGAATGTTGAATCTAGAGTATGTTTGGTGCAAAGTTTCTTCAGGTAGTGCATGAAAGTCATGGTACTCATTAATGCAAAGATTTCTTCTATTTTTCTGAGTTTGTAGGCCACCTTTAAGTTAGTTCAACAACTGATCCCATATCTCATTTGCAGTTACACAAGAATCAAGTTCTTGAAAGATATCATTGGGAATGGCCATAATTAGTAATCTAATAGCTTTGGAGTAATTTTCCATCATTTTAGTTTCTTCTTCAGTGAACGTTGAAGTTTTCTTTTCATAGTATGCAGGTATTTCAGCAGTATCTGTTGTTGCTAGAACTCTTGGTACCAACACCATTGGTTGGTGAGGTATTTCACTGATCTTAAAAGATCCCTGCCTATACCTTCCAAAAAATTTACCATTCTTATTTTCCATTGGGGATATTCCTCCCTTAGAAATCTAGTAGGTTTAGTTAATGATCTAGCTGTATAAATGACACTTATACTAGAGTTTGCCATTTTGAAGAAAATATGACGATTTGAAGAACTGATACTTTTCAAAGAAGATATTTTGTCAACAAGTGAGAGTGTGAGTTACTTTCAAATCTAGAGCATATAGAGTTTTTAAATAAACCAAGGTTTATATGAACATGCATAGATTTTTGAAAGCTTGAATTAGTAAGATGTAAATCTATCCGAGTATGAAGATATGATCTTGTTTGTTTAAAAACAAAGATGGCTCTGATACCAATTGTTGGATCCCAGATTTAACAATATAGCAATGATATAAACAAATAATAATAAGAACAACGGAAGCAATGCAGTTTAAATATCAAAGCATATTCAATATCACAGTTCAAACAAGAAGATATCCAATGGTGTAAAAATAAGAACAAGCTTATTGTTTACTGGATAAATCAGGTATATTAATAAGAACACCAAGAAGGTGGATAAATCGTACAAGATCTTCTCAGGAATACTTTCCAATATATTAAAGATAAATTAGATACAAGATATATGCAAAAGCACACTTTTGTCTATGGAGTGATGGTCCTATTTATAGAACCATAAAGTGAACAGTGTATTATCCTGACATAAGAAGCATGCTTGAACAGTGTCTTACCTAAAAGGTAAGCTCAAGACATGCTTGAATAGTGACCTACTCTAAAAAGTAAATCTTATCACTAATGACGTGTCATCTGCTCTTATGCCAATACTTGTAGAAATTATCAGCGCTTTTTTCAGAGAGGAGGTCTTCAGAGCTCTGATGTAGGTGCCTCTTATGAAGCCATATCTGATGTCTTCGGCTGAACTTCTCTGACTCTGGAATGTACTTTAGAGGCAGGTTTGGTCTCTGAAGTCTATCTCTGGAAGTCCTATGAAATAGGACTTAGACTTAGTATACCATAACTTCTACTATGAAAAAGTGGCGCCTTAATGAATCCCGATTTCTATATCGCTTCTCATAATTCATAATTGACCCCCAGCCGTTCACAACACTCGGTGACACATTCATGTTCTCATCCGCTAATGATTCCAGACCAGTTCGAAAAATGTTTGAACAGTCGTTTGTACTAAACACGTTGTCACTGTAATTATAGATGATTACTAATAAAATATATACGAATATATTCATTAAGATGTAAAGGTAAATTGGGGTGTTTTTGTGCTTAAAATTTGCCGCCGAATATTGACAATGCCCACTCGTGAACTCTTCTTTCCTCTATAGATGACCATGTTATAGTAGGGCAATTTTAAGTGGTCGCCAAGCCTAACTGTCAGTCACAATGCTTTACCGTGCAAATCTTCATTATCAGGTTGTCAGTCATGCATCGGATCATCAACTTCCTTTTTAGGTTCAACAAATTTACCCTTTCCTATGTCCGTAATTGGAACTGGAACATCATCGGATGGTCGGATAATGCTAACGGGAGTTGCATCATTTATTGGACTTATTCCAAGGTCGAAATTCTGTCCATCGTAACGGTCATCGTTGTAGAATATTTTCTCCTTTCCTTTGACTAGGTCGGATTTGGTTGCTTCATCCGTTGGACTTTTTCCAAAACTCAATTCTTATGATGATAAATCTATCAATGATTTTTTTGTTTTCGAGTTCTCTAAGGAAACCCTCATTGATTCATCTACCTCACAAACATAAGTTGGACTGTCCCATAGTTGTGCCAAAGGGTCAATTATATTCTGGCTAAGACAATGTCAGTACAGGGACTTACAACATCTGGTTTCACAGGTTGTAGTGGTGTATTCATTGTTATCAGGCATGGGTTTCCAAACATTCGATCGATCTCTATCCTTACACTTTTCAGTTCTTCATTACATCCAAACTTAGCCGTTGCAACTTCAAGTTGGTATTACGCTGCCTTTCTTAGCTTCGTTATCCCACTCATCTTTTCCTTTATTGAGGTTACGTACTCATATAAAATAGAAACAAATTTCAGTGATGTATAGCATATGTTATCACGTTGTTGAACATGTTGTAATTTCGTAAACAATAGAATAATATGTGTTTCATGAACATGTAGATGATTAGTTGCGCTTTACTGGAAGAAGCAGTCATAGTTAAATAAATAGGCATGTTCGTTTGTTCATTTTTTAGCAACACATATAGTCGAATGATGCATGATTATCAATATTTCATATTTTGTACTTTTGTATACTGTTATGGATTCGTAATATATATGATCCGATGCTATTCCCAGTTCTGGACAGTTTTTTTGTATTAGTATTGCTCTTGGACAATGAATACTTTGAAACTAAGTAAACAGTGAAGATTACCTCCTTCGTTGTCACTCCGTTTATTCGTTGAACATCTTCTTGATTACCTATACTGTAGCTACTTCTATTATTTATGACCCGAGTAATTTTATTCCTCAGTGGTAGTAGCCCAAACACTCCATCCTCTATTTCTGTTGATTCTCTCTTTTTGAGCAAGCCAATATTCAACACCCATAAAGTTGTAATGTTTTGTTCCACCTCGACTCTCTTGCTGATTATGGAATCAACATAAAGAAACTACAGTTTCCATTGCATTAATCATTATTTTAATTTATGTTAAAAATATTGAATTGCAGTTAAGGAATGAAAATGTAAATCTTAACGTTAGGTACGTCAATGGTCCGGAATAGAAACACAATCCATTGTCGCGGCTCCATCTATGCTTGCTTGTCTTTATCTTGTCTATATGAATTTGCACCAATCTATTTGTGCAATCATGTCTTCGTCGGTTATCTTTGACAGAAAAGTCAAGCTACATGTCCCCATGTTGTTACATTCACCCATCAAGTTAACAAAAAGAACAAGAAAATTCTTTTTAAACATAAAACCAGCGTCGTCGGTCTGCTTTCTTGTCTTTTTTAAATGCTTTCTCCATAGACTTGTTAGTTTGGTCTCACTGTTATCATCATCTTCTTTTAGCAAGTCTATCCCCCCTTAGGCAATCCTAGGATATCATGAATTGAGTCCACTGTGATTGTTATGTTAGAGAAAATAGGGCAAATTAATCGATCAAATGACCGGATTCTTGACAATCGTGTATGTCACTTTCCGAATTGGTATTTCGACCCTATGTCTGGGTTGCACGACATCCAATATGGGATAAGACTCAAGAACACAATTGTTTTTAGGCACAAAAACAAGAGCAAATTTGCTAGAGAGTATATATCGATTGTTTAAAATCGTGAGTCTAAATATAAGTATATATGGTATATATACTAGTCCCATTCGTAAAATAGGAAAATAATTGAAAGGGAAATGATGGAAAATTAATAGAAATTATATTCGGTTACAAAAAAATTTAGCTAAAATCATGGACCGGAAATAACTGAGCATTAAATGTCCAGTAACTGCAGGTTCAGAGATAACCAAAACAGAGATAGGCACCAGAGCCTCTCTGGTCCAGAGATGTCCACCATAGCCTCTGGTCCAGGGATGCCCTCTAGAGGCTTTGTAGAAGGCCATCAGAGGCTCTGCAAAAGGCCACTAGAGGCTCTGTCGTGAGCCACCATAGCCTCTGAAGAAAGCCACCAGAGGCTCTGCAGAAATAGGCATCAGAGCCTCTGCAGAGAGCCGTTGATCATGTTTTTCCACTGCATTCCAAGTCCAAAATAGTTTTTCCACCACTAGGGGCTCTGCCCCTTAGACCGCAAGGGGGAGCGACCCCATTGCCCCCGCCATTTCATCGTGTCCAGGATCAAACTCGTCTTATAAGAAGTGTGCACTCCACACCACCGAACTTGTATTACATCACAGTTTGAAAACCATATGTACTAGTGTTATATCCAATTACACTAAAATGCCCGATGACGCTAAAATCACCAACACTCCTCCCCCATTTTAGTGTAACCCATTAAATAACACATTTAATTAAACAAACCAAACTTGCACTTACATGAAAATATCAAAACGATTGAATTTCCATATTAGTATCTTACAGATTCCAAATATTCAAGAATCAAGGTGTCCCAAGGACTGAACCTATCAACTCATTTGAATACCTGAAGATAAAATACATAAAAGTTTCCTATACTCGTCCAGCAAAATAAAACATGACACAATTATAAAGTCGTGTGTCCTAATCCTCTCATGATTGTATTAAGGCCAAGTCCCCAACCTTTTGAAATGCGGCTACACTTCACAATCATATAGGTAATTCCTTTACTTCGTGTACCTGCAAATACACTTTATCAAAGGAATTATTAAGAAGATAAACTTCAACCTACCCACTGCAGGACTGAACACATACCTGGGATGATGCAACTTATGTTCCAATTTATAAGTGTGAGCTTTTCACAATGAATTCAGCTTCTAATGTCATATTAGAAGGGAATTGGGATCACCAACAGGGGCTCTGCCCCTTGGACCCCACAAGGGGCGCTGTCCCTTGAACCCACAAGAGGGCGCGACCCCCTTGACTCCCGCCATTTCATCGTGTCCGGGATCAAACTCGTCTTATAACAAGTGTGCACTCCGCACCACCAAACATCTATAAGATCACAGTTTGAGACCCATTAGTACTCTTGTTATATCCAATTACACATAAATTCCCGGTGACACTAAAATCACCAACATGGTTGTTAGTGCAAATATGTTGGATACAAGATCATGAATACAGAATACTAAAATTCAAAGTCAAGAGCTCAAGTCAAAGCCCTTCAAGCATAGTCAACGTCTTTTCTAATAAAAGTCAAAGTCAATATTGTAATGTGTTATAAGTGTTTAGTGGTAAAAGTGTTTGTGTCTAAATAGGGATATGACTAGATTATCTGTAGTATCAGATTAGAGAGTTGAGCATGTTTTTCAGATTCTAGAGATAGAAAGTTTGAAAGAACTGTGTAATCGTATTCTGGATTAAAAATTGAATGTGAAAATTGATTGGATTACTTGTGTCATCTTGTTGTTTAGCACTGATTGTGGGACACACAATTGGTATCAAAGCTTAGTGAGAATTCAGAAACGAAGATTAATCTGAGGAATTTTGGTCGATTTTCCAAGAACGCAGAAGTCGTCCTGTTCCAATTTGATTTCACGATTTTGTATTGTTTGAACGTAGAATTGTTTGGTTTAGATTCGAATTGGTGTTTAGAACAAATTATGTTTGATTCAATTAGCCTAATTCATATTGTTTATGAGTCAAATTTGGATTTTCATTGGATTTGAGTGCGAGACTGTATGCGTACTGTCAGTAGATCGATTCTATAAATTTGATGTTTCATTTTGAAATTAGTTGATTGTAACTGGTTCGTGAGGTGTTCTAGACAATTTATGCAAAGTTTCAGATCGAGTGGTGAAGTATTCGATCTACTTTAGGTTGAAAAATCAAGTTTTTGTTCGAACAAGTGAAGAACACGCTAGATCTGAGGAACTCGCAAAGGAAGAACACGCACAAGGCTGAAACGCGCAAAGAAATGAAGAACTCGCAAGAAGTGTCCTGCGAGAAGTAGAAACACGCAAGACACGACATGCGTGTTTCTACTGTTCAAACTCTTTGTTGTGCAAGAAATAGATCTGGGAGAAGTGGATAGTGTACGAGTTTACATTTAGCGCGAAGTGAAGTTTCGAAATTTTTTCTGAGTCTCGAACGTGCAAACGCATTGCGCGAAGTGATCACCTTATGAACTCGCACCTAGTTTCTTGCGCGAAGCTTGAACTCGCACGTCCTTTTGTATGCGAACCAAGAACACGCCTTTGGTGTGCGCGAACCTAAAACTCGCACGAGCCTGTGTGCGAGAATCTGTTTTCTTATATTCTTCTTTGTACGCAAATTTCAAAACACACATATCACTGTTTTTGCGCGAAGTCAATATCCTTTGTTCTGCGAGTTCTATACTTAGTAATTTTTCTAAGTTTTTCAAGTTTGACCGTTTGTTGACTTTTGAAGGTTCAATTTGTTTCTGAGTTTTTGTAGATCAGTTTTTCAGTGCATATAAAAATATGACTTCCAGAGAAGCCTTAGCCATTGGTACTAACGTGAAGCCGTCGGTGCTTTTCAAAGGCGAATATGAACAATGGAAGGACCACTTTCTAGACTTCATAGACCGCAACGATTTGGGTGACTATATCCGGTTATTTCTCAAAGAAAGTGTTATGAAACCTCCCACCAAGATTTTGTCTACCGAATGAGAGAATGGTGAGGAGATAGTTAACAAGGAATACCCACTGCCTCTAGAAGAGTAAACAGATGAACAGAGAAAAAGGGTTAAAGCTGACAGACTGACAAGGTCGTTTATCTTACAAGGGATTCCGAACGAGATCTATATGAAGATTGACAGTTATAATGCCACGGGCAAAGAGATGTGGGAACAACTCGAAAAGATGATGCTCGGATCCAAGATCGACAATCAACTTAAAGTCTCAAACTGCCTGAATAACTACGAGGAATTCAAAGCTAAGGAGGGTGAATCTATTGAAACTACATATGACAGGTTCGTGACTTTGCTAAACGAACTTACAAGAACAAAGTCAGGAAATCTAAGATCGAGTTGAATGTCAAATTCCTGAGCATACTGCAGCCAGAATGGAAGGGATTCACAAGGCAGATGAAACTGTTGAATCAGTAATTGTATTCAAGATTAAATTGTTATGAGGGGTCTTAAATGTAAATGTTTATATTTTCCTAGGGAGTATTTTAGTAGTATTTTAGGTTGGGCCTTGCCTTGGTCATGTGGACCTATATAAGGCATAGTTTCTTTGTTAGTCCCTAGGGCAATCATTTGAATATCTCACACACAAGATAGTGATTTTACACCAAGAACACACGCACATCAAGCATTTGACGACTATAGAGATATATGACATATTGGATCGATTTCTCTTTATCTCTTATTGTTATTGTGTTGTGATGTTAATTATCAACTAATTACTGGGTTTAACATTTGGTATCAGAGCCAAAGAATCAAGATTTTGGATTGAAAAGTTGTTTTTCGAAAACCTTCACTGTGTGAAAATCGATTTCATGGTTTATTGTGTTTTTTAGCGTAAAAACGATTTGAATAGGTGCATTTACTATTATAGAACATCATCAGTTTGCCTCATTTCTTTTAAAAACACAAATCGATTGGTATTTTGGAGATTTATTGAAGTTTTGTTCATACCAAAAGTCGAACAATGTAGCATTCGATTTTGAGCATAAAAGTTGTTTTTAACCATTGATCTCGATTGGGGTTCGTTCATAGTATGTTTGTGGATGTATTGTATGATTTTTACACTGTGTGTTAACTTTTTGATGAGTTTCTAGATTGAAAATCGATGTACAGGGACGTGCCTATGATGAACTCGCAAGTTGTTTGAAGAACTCGCAAGAATTCTAATTCTCGCAGAGTGTTGAATGTGTTTAAGTATAGGATTCGCACGTGTTTACATTGCAAGTTGTTTGAAGAACTCGCAAGAATTCTAATTCTCGCAGAGTGTTGAATGTGTTTAAGTATAGGATTCGCACATGTTTACATTGCGAAAACCTCAGGATCCGCTAGTTCCTTATCTACGAAAGATAGAACTCGCAGGACTCTTAAAACATGAATTTCTTGCTAAGTACAGGTTTCACAGAGACCTTGTCTGCGAATGCTAAAGAACTCGTAGATCATTAGCTTACGAATTCCCAAAATTCTTGAGTAGTGGTTACGAATCCCTGAACCTTAACTTCTAAAACTTTCACCAAGTATAAAACTCGCAGGTTCTTGAAATCAATACATAATCAGGTTGCGAAAGTTAATCTACGAAAGTTGAAGTGAAAAGTTCGAAATATTCTAAGTCTAGGATTTGTGAATCAATAGTTTGCGAATTCTTGCTTACGAATCCTTTGTTGTGCGAATTGTGAAAAGTTGCAATCTAAAAACTTTTTCTAAGTATAGAACTCGCTAGCCTATACTCTGCGAATTTTACTAGTGAAGACTTGCATTCTGAAAATATTCTAAGGGAAGGATTCCCTGACTACTACTTTGCGAATTGTCAAGGATTCACAGGTTCTTTGTTTGCGAATTCTAGGTCTCTCAGACAAATTGATTGCGAATTCTAGGTCTCTCAGACAAATTGATTGCGAATTCTATTTATCTCATTTGCGAATCTTGAAGTCTTTCTCTTTGTTTGCGAATCTGTCTGTGTTCCTTGTAGCTTACGAACTTTGCACTTGAGCATTTTTAGAAATTTATTTTTCTGGAAATTTTTGAGTGTAGATTGTAATCCATTTCTTGATTCAAATATCTTATTAGTTTATTTAAATTGTACAGATAAGTTTGCTTACTAATCCATCTGCTAAAGATGCCATACACAGATGAGAAAGGAAATCTGGTGCTTACAAACAGAGATTGTGCTTTAGCGTACATGCCAGAGATTCCAACACTGGAAGCTGAAAATAAAGATCTAAAGATTCAGAACTCATCTCTTCTAGAACAGATTAATAGATTGTAAGATGAGAAAGATTTAAAGAAAGACTTTGTTTGCTCAGAATGCATTAGTAATTCCAAAATTGGTTTTGCAAGAATAATTTAATCTAAAGAGAAGGAGATTTCAAATGTACAAGCAAAGCTGAAAAGATCTGAAAGTCTTAATTCTAGCTCAAGCTGGTCAAAAAAAGGAATCAATGGAAAGAGAGGTAGATGAACTTAGAAGAAGAGCAAACATCTCAAGTGAAACATCTGAAGGGCTGAGAAAAATGAATTCTCAAATATTTGCTGAAAGAAATTCTTTGAAAGACAAAGTCTTCAGTCTTGAGGTTGAGATTAATATGATGAAAGAAGAAGCAACCCAAGACAGAGACAACACAAAAGCCCAAGATGAAGAGAAGAGTGAGAAAGAAAGAAAAGAATTTGCTAAGAAGTTTTCTGAATTCTCCAGAAAAGCATTTGAGGAAAAGAAATCATTATAGCTTAAATGCATAAAGCTTTCTCAACAAGTGACAGATTTCGAGAAAGTTATCATCCTTGAAAGAAATAAATTTCAGAAAGAAAAGAAGAAGATACTTGAGAAAAAGAGTTTAGAAAAGGATTTTACTGATGAAAAGAAAGTATTTGAGACTGAGATTGCTAAGCTGACAAGAAAGCTATCTGAGCTATCAACAAACATCTTGAAGGAGAAGAATGCAAAATTTGAGTTGCATAAGAAGTTTGATCTGATGTCAAAAGAAAGAAACAGTTTGTCTTCAAAGATAAACGAACTTGAAGAGATCATGTTCAAGGGGAAGTTGACTTAGCACAAAACGCCAGAATCAATTGCTCAATCACCGAGAGATGATCTAGCTGAGTCAGAATGTTCATTCAAAACAACTTCAAGTTCACGTTTTTCAAATGTTTCTAATAATCCTTTATTTGATTAGATGATAGTCTTACTTCTAAATCTAAAGATCAGATTCATCCTTCTAATATTTTCTATGATAAACATGTTGATGGTTCACGTAACATCAAGAAGAGCAAGTCTCAGAAGAAAAGATTCTGGAGAGGAATAAATGTGAAATATAAATAAAAGTGGATTTGGATTGTGAAAGGTTCCTAGGAGGAGAAGAAGGAACAAAAATCATTTGTGAATACATCAAATGCTAAAAGGAATAGTGCTCCAAAAGGTAAAACTTTTGGCAAACCTGATCTGGTTTACACTATCAATGAATTGATCAGGTTAACATAAAAGAAAATTAGTTGTTCCTATTGTGGTACAAATGATTGTGTAAGAAAAGATTATGTGAATAACTGGTATGGTTCTTATTTTATCTCTCCTAATAGAACTGCAAAAGACAAAACAGGACCCAAATACCAGTAGGTACCAAAAGCTAAATCTGTGTTGCAGACACCCAAGGTTTAAGGGGGAGAAAGAACATTGACTTCTAAGTACAACAACTTAGGACTCGATCTTCAATGACAAGAAATTTGGCTTCTGGTCATATCAGATCAGGACCCGCACTTAATTGCCAAAAGATATGGCTTCTAATCATATTCGATTAGAACCCGTACTTCAAAGATTTACTTCCAAAAGGGGGGAGCTTAATTTTCAACCACTTTTGGATTGAGGGGGAGAATTGTATTGTCAAACACCTTACGTCTTTGTTCTCTCCAAATCTTTATTCTTCATGAGTAATTGTGTTCCTTTGTGCTTTCATGTAAAAATGACTGTTGAACAGCATGTTCGATTAGGAAAATACGGGATTGAATGTGAGCTTATCAGAACTTCCATGGATTCACCCTAACCAGTGTTTCCTACCCCAGAAGTAATCCTGAGAGATTGAGGGGAGAGGGGTTCATTAAAATAGTGTTGGGGGAGAATGCTGAGCTACAATGCAAATGCTAGTTTGGTTAGAGGTGAGCTCAATTGCATTAAAAGAAAGAGGGTGAGCGATCAGAGTAACAGAACCATACACTCTGCACGACATCTTCTCTGAGTCAGGCAGCCACATAATCTATTGCTTCACAATCCTTGGTGAACAATATTGAAACTGGCAACTAGCCCATGCCACCTCTTGCTTATAACCCCACCAACTACTCATCTTCTTCTCAACAAGAAGATGTTTCATATTTGAACGGGGAAGCAACACATATTCTATCCGCTTATCATTTGGATAACTCAGATATTGAACAAGAAGGAAATTTGCCCCACCTTCGACCTTCCTCATGCACATCGAGTCTTTGTATAATTTGTTGTTGTCTCAGCAAGTTTACATACTTTGAGCCTTATGAAACACACTCATTGTGCTAATTTTTTCATACACATGCACGAGCACACATAAATCTGTTTTCTGTCAGAACATTCATAGATAACCATGTGTTATTCGATGATTGAATGGAAGTCCTGGGGAGCCTACATAACAACCAGCTCCTTATATAGTAACTTTGTTTTACTCAGTAACTGTGTGTTACTGACAGGCACTTCGAACTGAGTCATGTGTTGATTCAGGGTTACCACTCATCAATTGTTTGAATTTGCAAAGATTCAAATAATTACACTTTCTCTATCTTGGGGAGAATGCTCTTACTTTCCACAGAGAGGGAGCTATACATGAAGACTGCGTTTGATTGTTGAGTTGGGGGAGAAAATTCCTAGATTATTTTGAAATGTTTTGATGATGCTGATTATTTTGAAATGTTTTGAAAATTCCTTGATTATCTTGTTGAGTTGGGGGAGAAAACACACGGTCAGTTAAACATTAAAGCTCAATATGAAAAACATTTGAAAATCACACTTCTTAATTCATGAAATCTTTTTAGAATAGAAAACTGGTTTGAACATTTCAGAAAGCGTTTTTCATGTTTGAAAGTTGTTCTTCTTCCAAACAATCAAAGATCTAAGATCAGAAGATATTTACCTTTAAGCTCCCCCTCAAATCATTATAGAATGATTTAGGTCTATTAAGCTCCCCCTTGATATTTGCACAATATCCATATCTTTAAACACTAAAGAACGGGTCCTGATCTGTCATATGATCAGAAGCCACAGTCTTTACATTAAAATTTGGGTTTTGAACTGTTTTGTTCAAAAGCCATTGTTCTTTAAACTTTGAAGAACGATTCCTAGACTGATTTGTCTAGAAGTCAAACATCATGTTCCCCCTTAAACTTTGGGTGCCTGCAACACAGTTTTAGCTTTTGGTACCCACTGGTATTTGGGTCCTGATGTGTTAGTTGCAGTTCTTGTGGGGTTTACATAAAGTCATGTTCTCCACAGTAAGAACAACAAATCTTTTTTTGAGCAACCCTGATCAAATGATTAGTCGAGTAATATATATTAGAATTACCAAAAGAGTTACCTTTATGCACACTGTTCTTGTTAGCATTGGTTGTGGATGCAGATGCTTTGTCTTTCTTCTTCTCTTCTAAATAATCCTTCACTCACCAGACCATCTAAATTCTATTTGAATTCTTTCCAAGAGATTTAACATAGAAGCTCGCTGGTCCATCAACAGATTTGTCATAAAATAGATTAGATGGTCTGATCTGACTTGATTTGACAATTTTAGGTTTGACACAGTTCTGTTTAAAAACATTTTTATCATGAATAGAGCTTGAAGCTTTATTGAAAGAACAGACTGATTCTGTTGAATTATCACCAGGTGATTGATTAATCACATCAGCTGTAATCTTTTCTGACATTTCACTGTTTGCAGCTTCCAAGTCTTTTATCTTTTTGGATAGAATGTTTCTTTCAGAATTCAGTGTGTCAAACTTTTCTTTCAAATCAGATTTGGCCTTCTGTTCTTTTTGATAATCTGATGACAGAGCAGTTAATTTGGATGTGAGCTTAGATATTTCAGATTCAAAATGTGAACGTTCTTGCTCAAAATCTGTTTCCAAGTCCTTGGTTTTCTCAGAAATATCTTTGAAAATCCCAGTATTTCTCTTTTCAACATTTTTATTTTCAAGCTCATAAAACTGTTTCTTTTCTTTGAAAATTTGTCTTTCTTTTTCAAGCAAGTCTTGTAAAGTAGAAATTTGCTTGGGATGTTCAGTAATTTTATTTTCAAGAACTTGTCTTTCTTTCGCAAAAGTGTATCTTTCAGTGATTATTATCTTTTCAAAATCAGACACTTGCTTGGAAAGTTTAAGGCATCTAAGCTCAATATCCTTTTTCTCTTGTAAAGTTTTCTTTGAAAAATCAGACATCTGTTGAATTGAGAATGTCTCCAGTTTTGATTTTTCTTTATCTGCTTGGATGCTTTTTGACAGTTCAACATTCTGTATTTCTAAGGCAGATATCTTGTCTTCAAAAGCCTTAAACTTGTGTTGAAGCTCAACTGATTCATCTTTCAACTCTGATGATTTCTGTTCAGTTTTCTTCAGTTGGATTTGAAGATTCGTAATTATAGACTCTTTAACCTTGATTGTTCTTTCAAGAGACTGAATGGCATATTCTTTTTATTTTAATCATTTTCTCTCTATCTTTAATTTATGTCTCTTTTTCTCTAATTTCCTTCTCTCTTGCGCTGATGATACCTGCATAATCATATTTAGCATGATTAGCACACTTTACACAATCTGAAGATTTATCAGAAATTGACAATTTTGATTTAAACTCCTGAATTTGTTTGATAAAGGTTGTATTCTGAATTCTCAGTTTTTCTCGTTCAGCCACTTTAACAGGTATCTCAGGCATGTACAATACAGCCATGTCTCTAGCTGACAGTACTGTATTTCCTCTCTCATCTGTCTTTGGCATCTTGAAAGATATATGAGCTTGATATGAAATGATCGTTCCCAAACAAATCAGAAATGTTGACTAAAAAGTCAAACTTGGATCACCAAAAAAAATTTAATTTCAAAAAAAAATTCTAACTCTGAAACTCGCAAAGCAATGAAACTCGCAAGGCACCAAACACGCAAAGCACTATTCACTGAGAAACGCTCTAACAAGCACTTGCGCGTTTATGTTTCTCGCTAGACGCTACTTGCGCGTTTTGTGAAGTTTGCGCTAACAAGAACTTGCGCGTTTCTGATTCACGCTAAACGTTACTTGCGCGTTATGAAGCTCGCGCAAAACAAGATATGTGCTTTCTGAAGCTCGCGCAAAACAAGATTTGCGCGTTTCGAAGTTCGCGCAAAAACACAATATGCGCTTTTCAAGGTTCGCGCAAAACTCAACTTGCGCGTTTATATTCCTTTCCGCGTTTCTTGCCTTAGAAAAAATTCGACACTTTTCAAACTCGCAACCTTTGATTTGCGTGTTTTAAGAACTCCCTAGGTACAATTTACGCATTTGATGATGAACTCACAAAAGACACTTGCACGATTTATGAAGAACTCGCTGATAAGGACTAGCGCGTTTCAAGAACTCGCAGACTGAGGGTTGCGTGTTCTTCACTTGATGAACCTTGCGCGTTTTCTGAAAATATTTGGTCTGCTCTGATACCAATTGAAATTGTATTTCCCAATCACAATCAATCTATTCAAACATAATCTCAATCAAGATTGATGTAACAATGTAGATATTCTAGAGAGAGAGTATAGAGAGAGAAAATGTAGTCATGTGTATATTGCAATTATGAACCACCTACAAACTATTACAAAGGAAACACTATTTATATGAGAACTAAAATCACAAGCTTAAACACAAAGTAAACTCATATTGACTTTACAGACATTGACTTTGTTGACTTCTCTTGACTTGACTTTTCATACTAAATCTTGGATACAATAATACACTAACACAGAATGAGGGGGAAGTGGAAGAGAAAAGAGGAGAGAAGAAAAAGGCTGAGAAAGCTACAGATCCCATAGCCTTGGTAGTAGCATAGAAAGGAAAAGAGAAGAAGGATAAGCAGAAGAAGAAAGTACTAATTCCAAGTTCTGATGATTCTGATGAGGGTGAGAACTTAATGCAAGCCATGTTATTGCTGACCCGTGCATTCTAGAAGAAATTCTACAAGAAGCCGGGATCAAATAGCAGAGGTACTCGTCAGGGTCTAGAAAATTTGATCATAAAGAGAGGGTGGAAGGAAGAAGGTATGACGAAAAGAAGTTTGTGGAAAGAAAGGCAGAGGAGAAGAAAAATTATGTGAATGATTATGGCAGTGAGAAGAAATCTGATGAGCTGATCAAGTGTTACAATTGCGGAAAAGTGTGTCATTATGCCAAAGACTGCCGGAAGCCTACAGTGAGAAATTCTGACTACTACAAGAACAAGATGCTTCTAGCAAAGCAAAAGGAAGCTAGAAAGGCATTGATGGCAGAAGATGAGTTTTGTCTTGATTACTCAGAAGATGAAGACAAAGATGAGACCGCTCACATATGCCTCATGGGAAAGGAAGTGCAGTACGATGAGTCTGATGAAGAAACTTCCGATGAGGTACAAAATTTTTCTGAATATGATTTTTTAAAGAAAATGGAAGCTATGATGATTGAACTTCAAGACCTTCAATCAAAATTCAAAAAGGAGAAAAGCAAGGTTGCTAAGAAGCGTCAAACAATTTTTGATCTCAACAAGGAACTTGTTGGGAACAAAAACTTGATTGATTCTTTGAACCAATCTGCTACTATTTTTAAACAACAAAAAGATTGTTTTGAAAATAAGATTTCTGAATTTGTTTCTAATTTACAAAATCTGATCTTGAAAAACAAGAGTTTGTACTAAAAGTTCATAAATTGCAAGTTAAAAATAAGAATTTGGAGAAAAAGATCAATGGTTTGGAAGCAAAATTGTACACTCGAGGTCAAACAGATCAAACGATCTTTCTAAACACACTAAATGAGGATAATGATTTTAAAGAAAAGTGGGGTCTCGGTTACGATAACCCACACTATTTGAAGAAAGCAATCAAAAAACAACCAACTTTATACAATTTTGATTTTCTACAAGTGGCTGGTAAACATCCTCATTTGAAACCCAAATTTGTTACCAAATCTTCTGATGAGGTTAAGGCCAAGGAAGACGAGAATCGAAAGAACACAATTAAAATGCAACTACCATTCTGCTATAAAAAGTTGAATGATAGTTATCTGTTGGAACAAGCAAAGATTTTATCCAATGATTATTTTAAAAGCTATTCTACTAAAGAGTTGGAGGCAAAACCTATTAAAGCTAAAATTTACGTACCTTCACTCGTTTTAGAAAGCAAACTTGTTGAGCTTCAAAATGTTTTAGATGATGAAAGAACTTTGGTTGAACTTGAGAAAATTGTGTTTTTTACGGTCATGAAGAACACTGTTTTTAAGTCTAATTCTAAAATGTGTTCAAATTCTTCAAAGGCACCTCAAACTTCTGATGATGACATTGATGACTTATTTGCGGGTGCAAATGATTTTTTAAATTCTGATGATGGTTGTGTTGATGAAAGTATTGATATGTTTGATTTCAATGTGAAACTTCCAGATCATTCTGATTTTATTATCAATTCTGAAGCTTTACCTAGTGAGTTTGAAATAGGTGAATCATCAACTAAGGTTGGTGAGTCAGTTCCTGTGAGTACCGCTTATTATGAAAAAGGTAAAAAGCAAAAGAGAAGGCGCTCACAGAAACGGACCAACACAGGTAAGCAAAAGAAAAGACAAATTCAGAAACCTCATTTTCCTAACAAATCTAAATCTTTTGTTTTAGAACTGAGCAAGAAAAGGTTTGAAGTGAGAACTGAATGGCGACCAAAGAAGATAGTTGACGAGACTACAAAATCATGTTTGGATTCTTTTTGTAATAGAACGACTAATAGTAAAACTGACGTAGTTGGCAATGTTGCTTTTTATAAACCAAAACTTGTAACTTCTTACAAGCGTTATTCAATAAAGCAATTATTCCAATTATATCCGTCTAATAATAGATCTTCTACTTATCGTAGAAATGGTTTTGTGTCTCGACAATGTTCTGATGATTGGTTTGGTTCTTATCATATACATAATTCTCATGTTTTTCAAAACAAAAGAAGACCCAAATTCAAATGGGTGCCAAAATCTTGCACAAACCTGAAAGGACCCAGATATAAATGGGTACCTAAACCGATTGTTTCCTGATTTCTCTTGTGCAGACCCGTCATATGTGGTACTTGGATTCTGGTTGCTCCAAGCATATGACCGGGCAGAAAGATTTATTGTCTAACTATACAGAGAAATACTGTGGGAACGTTAGATTCGGCAATGACCAGTTTTCACCAATTTTGGGCTATGGTGATGTTGTACAAGATAATGTAACGATCAACAAGGTGAGTTATGTAGAAGGACTAGAACATAACCTATTTAGCATTGGTCAGTTTTGCGACAAAGACTTAGAGATAAATTTCAAGGCCAAGAGATGTTGTGTGAGAACAGAAGATGTCAAAGAACTCTTGGTCGGGACGAGAAAGTTAAACCTCTACACGATTAATTTGTCAAAAGTTAAGATTGATCATAAGGTGTGTCTACTTTCAAAAGCCTCTATGCAGCAAAGCTGGTTATAGCATAAACGGCTATCTCATCTCAACTTTCGGTACATCAACAAGCTGGTCACGTGAAATTTGGTGAAAGGACTTCCAGAGCTTAAATATGTCAAAGAACATCTATATGATGCGTGTGAGAAAGGCAAGATGAAAAGAGTCGCTCATAAGCCTAATCCTGAGCCGAGTACAAGTCCTACTTTGGAGTTATTGCATATAGATCTTTGCGGTCCTATGCGTACTCAAAGCATCAACGGCAAGAAGTATGTATTAGTGATTATGGACAATTACTCCTGATACACTTGGGTTAAATTTTTTAGATCGAAAGATGAGACGCCCGATGTCATCATCACATTTTTAAAGATCACTCAAGTGAATCTGCAGAAGACAGTCAAGCTGCTCAGAACAGACAATGGCACATAATTTAAGAACAAAGTTGTTGAAGATTATCTCGAATCGGTCGGGATAACACATCAATTTTCTGCTGCCAGAACGCTAGAACAAAATGGAGTCGTAGAGAGATGAAACAGAACTCTAGTCGAGGTCGCTCGTACTATGTTGAGTCAATCTGATCTACCTCTATTTTTGTGGGCTGGAATTGTATCTACTGCATGCTATACACAAAATCTCTCTACTATCCATCGCCGGTTCGGTAAAACAGCGTATGCTTTAATTAAACATTTCCATATTTTTGGATGCAGGTGTTTTGTGCTGAACGACAAAGAGAACTTGAACAAGTTTAGTCCGAAAGCTGAAGAAGGCATTTTCATCGGTTATTCTTAGACATCAGTATCATATAGAGTTTACTTAAAGAAGTCAAAAATAGTCGTGGAGAGCGTTAACGTCACATTTGATGAAGATATGGCTTCTGATCAAAACAGTTCAGAACCCGTTCTTACTGGAGTTTTAGCTTCTGGGCAGATCAGTCCAGAACCTGCAATTAACGTTACTAAATCTGATAAAGCGTCAACATCGACTTCACATTTAATAGACTTAGATTTATTGTTTGAATTTTTCTATGATGAGTTTCTTGGTACTAATTTGCCTAAACCTGTTGTTATTGACAGACCTAAAGGTTCAAGCAATAATCATCCAATCACTTCAAATGTGTCAACTGAATCTGTTCCCCCGGTTCAGCATAAAACTCCAATTCAAACGCCTACTCCATCAGTTGAAGATGAAAATGTAAATGAATATCCAGAAGTAACTCAATCAGTTAGGTGTACTACAACATCTAATCAACAGACATCCAATGTCCAACCAACTGAAGCTTCTGCACCGTCTATTTCAACTGAATCCCTAACTGAACAAAATGAAGAAGATAGTGTATTTTTATATTAACATCATGATCAATCTACATCTAATCCACTCCCTCATGAACATAAGTGGACCAAAGAGCACCCAATACATCAAATCATTGGAGATCCGTCCAAGTCAGTGCAAACTAGGTCTGCTACACTAAACCAGTGTATGCATGATTCATTCCTGAGCAAGATAGAGCCTAAACGAGTATCTGAAGCTCTAGCTGACTCAGACTGGGTGACTGCGATGTAAGAAGAGCTGAATCAATTTGAAATGCTTAAAGTCTGAAGACTAGTGCCTAAACCTGAAGGAAAGACAATAAGCGACACAAAATGGGTTTTCAAGAATAAGAAAGATGAAGATGGTATCGCCATAAGAAACAAAGCGGGACTTGTGGCTAAAGGATATAGGCAAGAGGAAGGTATAGATTATGATGAGACTTATGCTCCAGTTGCGCACATAGAAGCAATCCGCATGTTTCTAGCTTATGTCGCACACAAGAACTTCACCGTCTATCAAATGGACGTGAAGACTGTCTTTCTCAACGACATCTTAAAGGAGGAAGTCTACGTCTCTCAGACTGAAGGTTTTGTCAATCCAGATAAGCCAAATCATGTATATATTTTGGACAAAGATCTATACGGTCTGAAACAAGCCCCTCGCGCTTGGTACGATGTTCTATCTAAATTCTTAGTCAAGTCGGGTTTCTCAAAAAGTAAAATCGATACTACTTTTTTCATTAAAAAGGAGAAAGCTGATATCATTTTAATTAAGATATATATGGATGACATCATATTTGGCTCAACAAATCCTAAGTACTGTAAGAATTTTTCTAACCTTATGGTGTCGCGATTTCAGATGAGTATGATGGGAGAGATGAATTTCTTTCTTGGATTACAAGTCAAACTATTTTCTACGGGGATTTTCATTAATCAAGCGAAGTACATTTTCGATATTCTCAGAAAATTTAAAATGGAAAACTGTACTCCAATTGGTACCCCGATGGCACCTGGAACTAAGATCGGCGCTGATCCTTCTAGAAAATTTATCGATGTTAGAACTAAAAAAACTAACAAGGATGCAAGAAGACGAAGTTTCAGCTCTCGAACTCCCTCAAAACTTAAGGAATAACATTCCATGAATGACAAGGGAAGAAAAAGGAAAGGGCCCGCTAGAGAATCTCACTAACGCTATTAGGGATATCGCTGACTCTAACACTGATGCAAACGTTATTGACCAATCAGCGATAGGCTCTGGCAGTGGCACTCAACGACCAATCACGCCTGACCTGAACACCCCTCTCCCTGACCCTGATGAACCTAGAGTGCGTATCACTGACTCACTACATCACAACATCACTGAGGCCTTCCGTGGCACTTAAGAAATTCTGGGTATTCCCACCACCATCCCTGCAACCACCCTCACTCCACTTGCATACCCAATCCCTCATTTTAATACCTTCAGCGATCTTACCACTCCTAGTGTCATCATACTTTACCCCAGGGGAGAATCCATTATCACTCCCACCACGGAGCACACTCTTTATCCACACTTCCAATCGCTAAGACCCAGTTTCAGACCACTCATGGTCCTACCTCCAGTCTCTTACCAGTTGCAAAACCTATGCATGTTGCAAAACCACCACCATCTACTTCTCGAGGTTCGAACATGGCACCCACCATGGACACACCTATCAACACTCATCCATGTGAGAATGCAAGGATGACTTACTCTTGGTAGAAGTTTGTTACTCAGAGACCTGCAAAAACGATCAGGCTTTCCACTTTCAAGAAAGGAATGACACACATTGGGCCGAGCCGAGTCACTCTCAAAAGAACTGGGTGGAGAAAGTCGAGGAATACACCTTGTGCAACTGTCGATCCTTGTAACACCCCGAATTTTCGTTATGTAAATCTTAGCGTTAAGACTTCTAGCCTTGTATATCGTTGAATCTTGGTGTGCTAGTGTTTAGTTGTTGTCGTTGGCACCGCGTTAGATATCTTGTTTGGGTATTCGAGTTTCGGTGAAGATGGAACATAACAGGAGCTTACGCGAGTTACACCGCGGCTTGCAAGTCGCGGCACAACCCGCATAGCCCACTGTCCGTTTTCCATTTCAGGAACACGGGTGACTTATGTCGCGACTTGAGGACACGTCATAAGCTGCAGAACTCCCTGGATGCCTTAAGGGGGTTTCTTCCCTCTTTCTCATTTATTTCCATCATCTACCTCTTCTATCTCTCTCTAAAATCCATCTCTTTACATTAATTGAGTTCTAGGGTTTGCTCCACCCAAATCCTCCATAGTTATTGCTAGATTTGGGTTTGGCATTCAAGGCTTCAAGTTCGGCTTTAAGGTCTCCACCTCCATTGTTGTCTTCCCCAAAGAGTTTCAAGCTAGGGTTTGGGTTTTCTCCAAAAACCCACTTGGTGAGTTCCTACTATCATTTTTCTAAACCTTATACATATCAAAACTACATTTTGAACCCCTACATATCTCCTTGGGTTTGGATTTAAGTGTATTGCATTTTGATCTAACTTGAGTTTTTGGGAGATTTTAGGGTTCCTAATCTTTTTATGAAATGTAAAGGGGTTTCATCTTATTTGAAGTAAAATGAAGTTTTACTTGCACGTTTACATGGGTTACTTGAAAGGATGAATATAAATCTCATTTTGTGGTTTTCATTCTTATCAGCAGTTAAACTTGAAAATGCATTTTAGTTAAAAAATGGTATTGGAACCATATGACTATCTATGGTTGGTCACAAATGAAATTGTGACAAGTCTAGACTATTTCTAGTGGATCCCTAGGTATTGAGTCGGCTTATATTATTGGGATGTCTATTCCCATTTTTGTAGCTATGGATGCATTTGACCCTCGGGGGCCTTTGGTACGGTTATGTGAGATCGGTTACTAGCCATGGGTCATAATGTAGTCCTAGTGAACGAGTATGACTTGGTTTCCTCGGGGGCCCTCCCTCACATATTCATGTGGACCTTCGTTGTTCGTGGCCATGGATCCAAGTATTTAGCTCATAACTCGGATTGTGGTCTAGTTTTGTGTTCCGCTACAATCCTTGGTAAATCTGGTATCCCCCGTCATCGCAAGATGAACTTTTGGACCGATTGTCCTTTCATGATAAAGATTTCAATTATAAACCAAAATTCTTGAAAAGATTTACTTCTGTTATATTTGTTTACATCTCTTGAAATTATAAACTGTTTGTTCTCACTAGGCTTTAAGCCTAACACCTTTTCTCAAATGATATGTATAACTGTTAACCCAGTTTAATCTAGTTGATAATTAACACACAACACAATATAAATCAAGAGATATATAGATCAGAATAACATACCAATCCCTTGAATAATCAATGAAAACCTTGTGTGTTCTTGATACCTTGAATGTAGGATTGCAATACTGATACGGCTACCTCTCTCTCTAAACAATAATTATGAAAGTAATTCTAAGAGGTTAACCTAAAAACCTAATAACTAAATCCTATAAATACTTAGACGTTTAAGGCCTAATGGGATTGGGCCCAATAACAAATTAAACTATTAACTTATTACAAATCAAACTTTAGCACAATTGCAGTTTAAACCCTCAACTTTAACTTTTAATCTTGAATACAATTTATGATCCAACAATCTCCCCCTTTGGATTCAAGATTAAAAAAAAATTGGCAATTGTCTTCGGGTCTTCACTTTTCTTGAAAACTGTAGTAGACATGACTTTGACAGCTTCAAATCTTGTAGCTTTACACAGTCTTCAACTTTCTCTTACTTGAAGTGTCCTTCTGCCGATCATCTTCAGTCAGGCTTTTAATAGATCAAATAAGTTCAGACACTTTGATATCTTTGAAATTCTTCAGCAGTCTTTAGATTATATTCTCCCCCTTTGTATATTCTCCCCCTTTTTGATGAGTGGTGAGAATCATCATCATCAAAACATATCATAACAACTCCCCCTTTTTTCATTAAAGACTCCAATTTAGCGCGGTTTTCATGTAACGAGCCCTGTGTGAAATAAGAGCAGTCTCTCCAAATGGAGAAAGTGATTATTTCAATCTTTTCAGATTCAAATAATAAAAATGTGGTAACCCTAAATCAACAAATAACTCAGTTAAAATGTCTGTCAATGACACAAAGTTACTATATAAGGAGCTGGTTTTGATGTTGGCTCCCCAGGTCATCCATTCAATCATCGAATAACACATGGTTATCTATGAACGTTCTGACAGAAAATGAATTTCTGTGTGCTTGTGCATGTGTATGAATTAAATTAAGCACCGATGATTGCTTTTCAATATAGGCTCAAATTATGTAAACTTGTTGAGACAGCAACAAATTATACAAAGACTCAATGTGCATGATAAAGGGTCGAAGGTGAGGCAACTTTCCTTCTTTTTCAATATTAGTATCTTCCAAAAGAAGAACCAATAGCGTATGTGCTGGTTCCTCAGAAAATGTGAAACATTCTCTTTTTGAGAAAAGAATGAGTAGCTGGTGGGGTGATATGCAAGAGTTGGCATGGGCTAGGTGCCTTTTTCAATGATGGTCACCAAAGAATGTGAACTAATCAGATTATGTGGCTGCCCGGCTCAGAAAGAAGTTTGGTGCAGAGTTTAATATTCTTTTTACTCTGTTCTCTCACCCTCTTTCTTTTAATGCTCACTTCTAACCAATCTCTCTTTTCCATTTTACCTCTTCACACACCATCACTTAATGTTTTTGACCCCTCTCCCCTCAATCACTCAGGGAATACTTCCTGGGTAGGAAACACTGGTTATCGTGAATCCATGGAAGTTCTGTTAAGTTCTCACACTTAATCCCATGTATGATCCTAAAAGAACTTGTTGTTCAACAGGCTATTGTACATGAAAGCACAAATAAGCACAGATTTACATGAAGATTAAAAATTGCGGAGAAGTCAAAACATAAGATGTTTGATAATACGATTCTCCCCCTCAAACTAAAAGAGGTTGACAATTAAGCTTATAGATGATTAAGCTCTTTAACAAGTAAGCTCCCCCTCAACTTAAAGATTTTTTTTTTTTTAACATAGAACAGAAAAATAAACAGAAAGCAAAAAGATAAAGCACTGAAGTGTGGCTTCTAATCAGATGTGATTAGAAGCCATAGTCACTTGAACACACCTGCATATAAAAGAAATAATGATAATCATTTGTGAAAATGATTCCTCTCTCGTTAGCAACAGTTGAACAATAAATATAGAAAACACAAGATTAAAACTTAGAATACTCCCCCTAGAATCATGAGTAAGGTTAAGAAGACATGTTCAACATACCTAGTTTGCTGATTAAAAACTGAAATCTCTTTTCATCCAACGGCTTGGTAAAAAGATCAGCTAACTGGAAGTCAATTTGAACAAAGTGCATTTCGATATCACCTTTTTCTACATGATCTTTGATGAAGTGACAGCGTACATCTATATGTTTGGTCTTCGAATGCTGAACCGGGTTAGCAGTTATGAGATTGCGCTCTTGGAATCACAATAAATAGGGATGCGCTTGTAGTTGTACCCAAAGTCCCGTAACCGTGTCTTTATCCAGAGGACTTGTGAACAGCAGCTAGTAGCAGCTACATATTCAGCCTCAGCAGTGGATGTTGAAACACAGTTTTGTTTCTTTGTAGTCCAACTTACAAGTTTATCACCTATAAATTGACATGATCCAGAGGTGTTTTTCCGGTCTAGCTTACATCCTGCATGATCAGCATCTGTAAAGGCAGTTAGTTCAAAACGAGAATCCTTTGGATACCAAAGGCCTAAATTAGGAGTGCCTTTGAGATATCTAAGGATTCGCATAACAGCATTATAGTGCGACTCTTTAGGATTAGACTGATACCTCGCACAGAAACATGTGGCAAACATTATATCTGGGCGACTGTCAGTCAGATAAAGTAAAGAACCAATCATGCTACGATACACCTTTTGATCAACAGGTTTCCCGGAGGGATCTGCGTCTAAGAGTGTACCAGTAGCCATTAGTGTTTTCATGACTGAACTATCTGACATGTTGAACTTTTTCAAAATATCTTTTATGTATTTTGCTTGATTAATGAAAATGTCGTCGGGAAGTTGCTTTACTTGTAAACCAAGAGAGAAATTCAATTCACCCATCATCGACATTTCAAACTTTGTTTCCATTATCTTTGAAAAGTTCTTGCAAAATTTCTGATTTGTCGACCCAAATATTATGTTGTCAACATAAATCTGAATGAGAATCAAGTCCTCACCTTGGCTTTTAAGAAATAAGGTAGTATCAACTGTACCTTTCTTGAAACCAGAAGCTAAGAGAAATTTAGTGAAAGTTTCATACCAGGCTCGTGGTGCTTGTTTAAGACCATAAAGCGCTTTGTCTAACACATAGACATGATCAGGGTGATGAGGATCGACAAAACCTTCAGGTTGAGCCACGTAGACCTCCTCATGCAGAACGCCGTTCAAGAAAGTAGACTTTACATCCATTTGATAGACGGTAAAGTTTTTGTGCGCTGCATAAGCTAAGAAGATTCTGATGGCTTCGATCCTTGCAACAGGGGCGAATGTTTTGTCGTAGTCAATGCCCTCCTGTTGACAGTACCCTTTTGCGACCAATCGAGCTTTGTTTCTCACAACTACTCCAGCTTCGTCTTTCTTGTTTCTGAAAACCCACTTTGTTCCAATAACATATTTACCTTTAGGTAGTGGGATCAAGCGCCATACCTTGTTCCGTTCGAATTGTAGAAGCTCGTCTTGCATAGCAGAAATCCAGAAGGGATCACGTAGAGCTTCAGATGCTTTCTTTGGTTCTAAGGAACTAAGGAAGCTTGAAAACATGCAGAAATTAGTTGATGCGGACCTTGTCGTGACACCAGATTGTACGTCACCTATCACGTTATGCAGGGGATGATCCTTAGTCCAACGATGTGTACTTGGTAAGGATTCAACTGTTTGTTGCGTATTTGATGCATCGTTTTCATCATGCACGGAAGGTAGATCCACAGATGTACTCGGGACATCTTGTACAGGAGTTCCTGATACTGAAGCTTCTGGACTAGCAGTTGAAGTACTCGTGACTTCGTTTCCAGAAGAACTATCTGTAGAGACAGATTCAGCATTAGTAGATTCAGAAACTAACGGTTTAGTTGTACCTGATGGATATGTAGTTTCAATGACTTCTTCGGAAGGTCCAGACATATCGTCAGAAATAGCAGGGACCTCCGAGCTTGTTGTTGATGTAGATATGCCTTTGTCAAAATCTGCACAAATATCATCGAAGGCATCAATAAACAATAAATCTAACTCAGATGAATTGAAGTTAGAGTTAGAAGAAGATTCTTTAGATGCTGGTTCTATTCTGGAGTGAATAGAAGCTTTGTCCTTAAGTCCGAGTTCTGAACTGTTGTGTCCATAAGTCCTTGTAGAATTCTCATCAAAGGAGACATTCATGCTCTCAACAATCGTCTTGGTTCGAATAATGTAAATTCGATAAGCTTTGGATGTCAGAGAGTATCCAACGAGATATCCTTCATCCGCTTTCTTATCAAACTTTGATAATCCTTGACGTTCTCGTAGAATGTAACACCTGCAACCAAAAACACGAAGGAATTTGATGTTAGGTGTACGATTGTTGATTAACTCATATGTTGTTTTATTAAAGCGCTTGACCACAATGGTACGATTCTGAGTAGAACATGCTGTAGCGACTGCCTCGGCCCAAAGGTACATGGGTAGATCTGAATATGCAAGCATAGTACGAGTTACTTCAACAAGAGTGCGGTTCTTCCGTTCAACAATGTCGTTTTGCTGTGGAATGTAGGTTGCGGAGAAGTTATGTGAGATTTCTACAGAGATAAGATAGCTCTGCAAGGTGTCATTCTTGAACTCCGTGCCGTTATCGCTGTGAATCGTTCGAACTGGCAATTGAAGACGTACTTGAATGCGCTTGATAAAAGCGATAATCAACTATGGCGCATCTGACTTGTTGCGAAGAAACTCGAGCCATGTATACCTTGAGTAGTCATCTATCATTACCAACACGTATTTCTTGCCATTGATAGACGTCGTTCGCATTGGGCCACAAAGGTCCATATGAAGAAGCTCCAGTGCAGATGAGGTCGATGATTCAGATTTGGACGTGAATGAGCTACGCTTCATTTTGCCCAACTCACATGTGGAACATAGTGAGTCTTTTTCGAACCTCATTTCTGGTAGACCTTTGACCAGACCTTGTCTCTGTAGCTTAGCTATGGATCTGAAATTCTGATGAGACAAGCGACGATGCCACGTCCACGATTGTGCTTTAGTTGCTTTGGCTAATAGGCATACTGGACGAGTGGCAGACAATGTAGGAAAATCTACATAATATAGATTTCCATGGCGCTCAGCTTTGAAGAATTCGTAACCATCGGGATCCTCAAGATAGCAATGAGTAGTTGTGAAGCGAAATTGATATTTCATGTCACAGAAGTGACTGGTGCTAAACAGATTGTGATCAAGTCCTTCAACATATAACACTCTTTGAATCTTCACAACACCATTATCGAGCATTCCATATCCTCTGACGTGTCCTTCTACTTCAGAATTTGCAAACCTAACTGCTCCGGCAGGCTCCTCCACATAATTATGCAAGAGGTGCTTTAATCCTGTCATGTGGCGTAAACATCCGGAATCTATCACCCACAGTCGACAGGCCAGCAAAAGAGACAATTAGTTTTGCTTACGTACCCATATCAAAATGGGTCCTTCGCGGTTAGCTTCACGCAATTCAGGAATATCAGCAGGTTTAACTTTAACTCTCCATTCATAACGGGGTTTTGGAACCCATTTCCAAACCATCTTAACATTTAATTCCTGAAAATGCTTCTTAGATTTAGGATTGGCAACCTTAGCTCGAAAAACTTTGGGTTGTGTGGAAGAATTAGAATTAGAATTGGACTTAAGGATCAGTTTAGCTTTTCTTTTGCTCTTTTTGGACTTAGGAGGGGAGTAGTACTTGAATGAGTCATCCCAGATGTGTTTGCAATATAGATTATTTCGAGCAAATTTCATAAACATAGATTTATCGGAACAAATCTTACATTCATGTTCATCAAAAGAATTACTTTTCAAAATAACACTGTCTGAAGTACAACTATTTGGAATAAAAGTTTCACTAGATAACCTATCATTCTTATTCAAACTATTATCTTTATTCTTCTTACTCCTCCCAACTCCATTTCCTTTTATATCTGAAACAGAAACAGGAACCTTGTTAGTCTCTATCTTAGAGGGTGGTTCTTTTCTAGAGCTACTTGAAGTCTCACCCTTTTCAAAAATACTCGGTGGATATTCAGGACAATCAGAGTAAACAACTGAAGGTTTTGCAAGAGCATCAAATTCTGGATTAGTTCTTACCTTCCAGCTTGGATCATTGAACATCTGTTTATCATTTGAAGCAGTTTTAAACAATGTAATTTTCAAATCATTGATCTCTGTGCAAAGCTCTTGATTTTTTTTCAAAGAATTTTCAAGTTTAAACTTAAGATCAAAGTTTTCATCTTCAACCTCATCAAGAGACTGTTGCAACATATCAATTTGCTTCATCAATTCAGATGTATGATCGCTCACAGAATTTGACTCCTTTGGAATAGAAACAGGATCAGAGTCTGAAGCATTCATCATTTCAGAAAACCTTTCTTCAGTCATGTTCTCAATAAACTCTGCTTTATCATTTTTCAAACAAGATTCATTCGTGATTATAGTTTCTTCTTCAACCTCCTCAAAAAGTAAAGGTTTAGGAGAAATGGGATTTGAGACTAATGGTATAGTAGATGGATCAACATCTGATTCATACTCATCATATTGGCATGCAGTCTCAGGTGGAACCGTGTCATTGCTGACTGATTCTTTTGAAGATGTGGTAAACAGTGATTCAAACTCCGTTAATTCGATCTTTCGAGTCTCATAGCTTTTGTTCAAATCATTGTATTTAAAACCAACTGATTTAAAAGAATTTTGAGAATTAGTTTCACAAGACTTGTTCTTTCCCATTTCTTCTCGACCTTTGGTCTCTGTAGAAGGTTTAGGAGTACTTGCTTCAACAAAAGTAGCACGAATGTTGGGAATGGGTCTTATTGCGGAGCCAAATTTATCAAAATTATACAAGTGCTCCGGTGCCTTTTTCAAAATCTCATTAGTTGGCACACCCAAACCTGGTTTAAGTTTATAAAACCTTTCGTCTTGGAGTTTGTTAGTCAACAGATTTAATGTCTGTTCAGTCTGACCTCGTTTCATATTAATATCCTCCAATTGCTTGATCATTGTATAAGCTTCATTTCTTTCTTGAAAACAGACTCCGAATTTGATTTTAAACACACCCTTTTCAGCATTAAGATTTACAAGATCCTTTTCCAAGCCAGATTTCTTTCTTTTTAAAGATTCTTTTTCAGCTTTTAAACCATCCTTTTCTTTTTCTTTTTCATCCACAACAACTTTTAGCAAAGCATTTTCATCACGAAAAATCAAAACATCTTGATGTGCAGAGCTGAGTTTACCTTTCAATAAAGCAAATTCATCTTTCATACTATGTATTTGGGCCATCAAAGATTCCATAAATTCAGAATTATCACTTACCTCAGAGTTTGCATCTTCGGATTGTTCCTCAGAATCTTCATCGTCACCATCCAGTTTTGCCATATAAGAAACTTGGGTGAAGTGTGCCTGTTCCTCGTCATCAGAACTTTGGAACAGCCAGTTTTCTTCTTCAGCCATCAGCATTTTTCCTTCTTCAGCTTTCTTAGCAATGAGTAACTTTCTTGCATAATACTCTAAGTTCTTTACCTTCTTGAACTTGCAGTCTCTTGAGAAATGCCCAAATTTTCCACAGTTGTAGCATCTTCCTGGTTCATCCTTTCTTTCTTCACGCTTCTCCTCTCTCTTTCCTTCTCTTCTATCTTTCTTCCAGTGTTCTCGGCCTTCCTCTCTCCTTCCATGCCTTGTCTTGTATCGTATATCAGACTTCTCTTTCTTGTATCCATCATACTTTGACTTTGAGTAGAATTTCTTCTTCCCAAAGCTCTTCTTGAATCGTCTAGTATATAGAGCCAAGTCCTCAGAGAACTTCTGAATATCTGGATCAGAATCAACCTCCAGTTCTTCATCACTTGAATCAGATTCGGACTCAGTAACCTTAGTAACCAGAGCTTTAGACATCTTTTTCTTTGACCTTGCAGAGGATATCGGAACTGAAGTCTTTCCTTTGCCAGCAATGAGTGCCACGGACTCCTTCAGATTATTGGACTCATTATTAATCGTTCTCACCTCATCCTCATGTTGAGAAAGAGTAGAGAAGATATCAATGACGTTTTTCTGAGCCATGTTCTTTGACATCTGTAGGTTGATGGCAAAGTTCTTCCATTCAGAATTCAGGTTCTTGATTAACTTGTAATTTATCTCTGAAGCTGGTTTAGAGATATTGTTCCTCCGCAAGTCATTGAGAATGATGTTGTATCTGTTGTAGGTCTCTAGCAACGTCTCTCCTTCTTTTGCGTGAAACCCCTCGTATGCATTTATGCATAGATTCTGCTTAGCTTGGATGGAGGCTTCACTTCCTTCAAATTGTCTTGATAGTTCATCCCAGACTTCTTTTGCAGAGTTCCGACTGTCTACACGGTTGTAGATGTCATTCGGAATTGCCATGGTCAGATAAATAAGAACCTCTTCATCTGTCTTGTACTGTTCTTTCTGCTTTTCAGTAAAGAACTAATAAGGTTTAGGAACATATCTGTCAGGGATTTCTGGAGAGGTTTCAGTTTCTGCTTGTCCTGGTACTCTGATCATTGGATTTACCAGACCATTGATGATTGATTCCATATAGTCTCTGTTTTTGTGATTCAGAAACTGGATCAATCTCTTCTTCCATTGCTGATATTCATCAGTCATGAGGACAGGAGGTTTGGACTAATAGCCCATGGAGAGAAGCTGATTCGACATCTTTGCAATATGGTTAGAAATCAAACTAATCTGTACCAAGAGAATAAACTAGATGAGATAGTTAGAATCAATAATTGAATAAAAACTACATTAAAAAATTTTCAGAAAAATAAATTTCCAAAAATAATTAAATGCAGTACAGCACCGTAAAAATACACAAATAGATTAAACACAGTTAAATCAGGCGCAAAAATCGGATATATGCTAAGGACAGTGGCGCAAAAGGACAGTTTGCACGAGATACAGGTCGCACAAAGTGTGGTTTACGCTAGCCGCAGGTGGCGCAAAATAGAGGTTCGCGTGAGATGTGGGTCGCGCAAAGTGAGGTTTGAGCGACCCTCGGGTGGCACAAAGTGAGAATTGCGCGAATAGGCACTAGCGCAAAGTAATGTTCGCGCGAGCCTCGGGTGGCGCAATGTTTAGGTTCTCGCGAGTAGTCACTGGCTCAAAGTGAGATCGACCGGGGTCTTGCTTGACCGGGGTTCTGTTCGACCGGGATGATGCATGACTGATGCTTTGACCGGTATCTTGTCGACCGGACAAGTGAGTCGACCGATAAAGTATTGACCGATACTATGTATTCGACCGATGTGGACTATGTGATTACCGGGCGATCGGACTGATGTAAGGACCGGTATCGACCGACCGGTGTGAAGTGTGAGTTTTTCGGGAGACCTGTGAGAAGTTTCGACCGATATTGGTCATAGACCGGACAAGAGTGTCTCGACCAAAGTCCGTGACCGGTAAAGTGTGATCGGTATGGGTGTGGACCGGGAATTTTTGTGAGAAATCTAACCGGTATAGAGAGTGACCGGTATGGACTGTGTGTATACCGGGAGACCGATACAGAAATTTGCAATAGGGACCGGAGTGATGAATACTCGACCGGTATGTTCTTAGTTCGACCCAGAACGTCGATAAATAGCACAGAAAACACTCAAGATCTCAAATTCAGAAGTAGATATCAGACTTTAGTACCAATTAGCATGTAACGATCAGTATGCAAACAAAATCAATGATTATAATCAACTTTCAAACTTCAATTTGATGAACACAGTGACCGATAGATGTGCGAACCCAGATTTGAGAAATCATAAAAATCCAATCAATTGATAAATTTAAATGCAATTAAACACTTCAATGATATTCAATAGCATAAAACTCACCTATTCAAATCAATTTCATGCATAAAAACTCATAAAATCAAGGAAATTGATTTTCACACAATAAACTTCGATGAACAGTATAGAACACAGTTTAATCCAAAAACTTGATTCTTTAGGCTCTGATACCACTTGTTAACCCAGTTTAATCTAGTTGATAATTAACACGCAACACAATATAAATCAAGAGATATATAGATCAGAATAACATACCAATCCCTTGAATAATCAATGAAAACCTTGTGTGTTCTTGATACCTTGAATGTAGGATTACAATACTGATACGGCTACCTCTCTCTCTCTAAACAATAATTATGAAAGTAATTCTAAGAGGTTAACCTAAAAACCTAATAACTAAATCCTATAAATACTTAGACGTTTAAGGCCTAATGGGCTTGGGCCCAATAACAAATAAAACTATTAACTTATTACAAATCAAACTTTAGCACAATTGCAGTTTAAACCCTTAACTTTAACTTTTAATCTTGAATACAATTTATGATCCAACAATAACAGGTTCCCTTAGCAGTGGGGTGCCACAGTCGTGAGTGACGAGCATGTCTTAGAGGCATTTTTGAGATGACTAGTAGTCGATGTTGGGCATTGTTTAAGTCCCATCTTTTGGTGATCTAGAGTCGACAACTGATGTAATCTAGATATATATGTTTAGATTAGTTTGTTGTTGATTTCCATATCCATTCACATGATTTGTAAAGGTTTAGTACTTTTCCCCTTTTTGGGAGGTTTATACCAATGCGAATGTCATATTTCCTACCTTATGAAGTTTTATTTTACGCAGATTTTTAGAGTGTTACAAGTTGGTATCAGAGCTCTAGTTTAAGTGAACTAGGCATGAATGTAAGATGTCTAGACTTAGACTGAGTATGTTAAGCGTTGATTCGTGAGTTTGGGTAGAACTTCTAAGATGGGTTAGTCTTAGAGTCGACGGAAGTTATGTTCATCAAGCGTTATGATGATGGTAACGAGAATCCTTGTTGAGTCATATTTTATAGTGATCATTGTATTTATCTATCTTGGCTAATATTGTGTTTAGTTAGCTTTATCTGTTTTATTGGCCAAGGGTATTTAAGTCCCTTGTGGCCTTTATGTTTTGTAAGATAACTTTGACACTCACATTTGAATAGATCTGTTTTTACTGTTGGCGTATATACTCTCTCTCTCTACTTTCTCTCTCTAAAGATTTAGAGATCTTGGACTTTCAATTGGTATCAGAGCATACTAGATCTTGAGAGGATTGAGAGAAATTGTTTTTAGATACTGAATTTGTAGATTAAGTAGAGAATTTGATTGATTTTCTTGATTTTTCAAGAAAATCTCGTTTTTTGCTTGATTCATCAAATTTGGTTAGATTTCTGGTTGAATTTGTGTGAATTTGGTTTGTTTAAATTCGTCTTGTGTAATCGATCATAATTGTTTCATATATTTGTGCATAAAAACCATGATTTGATTCTCGATTTTGTGATTTTGTGTTTTTTCAGAAAACTCGTCAATCGTACTGTTACATTCAAGAATTTTAGATTTAGTGGTTTTTAATCAAGTTTGATAATTAAAAGTTGTTAGAATGTTGTTTTCGAGCATTTGTGTGTGATTGTTGTGGTATTTTTTTCAAAGTTTCATTCAATCTTGCGAAAATTTTGATGTTCTGTGGTTTGCGCAAGTTCATGCAGTTTTGCGCATCATTCATATAGGTTTGCGCAAGATTCATATTACTTTGCGCAAGTTCTTTGTGTTCTAATCAGTGTGTTAGTGGTTTTCAGGATTTTCACATCAGGTTCACGGATCACTCTGCTTACGCAAAGTCAGTTTCTCGGATCACTCTGCTTACGCAAAGTCAAGTTCTCGGATCATCAAAGTTCCGCAAAGTCAGTTTCTCGGATCACTCTGCTTACGCAAAGTCAGGTTCTCGGATCATCAAGGTTCCGCAAAGTCAGTTTCTCGGATCACTCTTCATACGTAAATTTCAGTTTGCGTACCTTACTGCATACGCAAAACCTACTTTGCACACCCCACTGCATACGCAAACCTCCAGTTTGCGCAATCTCAAGACTTAGATTTTTTTCTGAAATTTCTGATTTTCTCGAAAGATGTATTTGCAAGCACAAATCTACAAAAATGAAAACGAATTCGAACAGTGGCAGGATCGGTTTATCAACTTCATTGAAAGACAACCGAATGGGGACAATATGGTGAAGTCTTTGACTCACGGTCCAATGAAAAGCCCAACGAAGGTTATTCCTGCTACTGCAAACACTGATGCTACAACAGTTGAAAAAGATTTGAGGGAATATGATGCTGATGAGCTCCTTCGTTATCAAGCAGACAGTCAGGCCAAATCAAATTTGATCCTTGCTCTTCCCAACTCCATTTATAACAGAATCGATTGCTTCAAACATAATCCAATGCTGATGTGGACTCAACTTGAAAAGATTATGCTTGGTACTGCAATGTCAACTCAGTTGCGTCAGACTAGGTATATGAACAATTTTGAAAAGTTCAAGGCTAAGGATGGAGAAAGCTTGAAGAGTGTATTTGACCGATTTTAGGCTGTCATCAACGATTTATACAAGATTAAAGTTACGAAGACTGAATTGGAGGCTAACTTGAAATTTCTGAATGCTTTACAACCAGAATGGAACAAGTCATGCCACAGAATGAGAAACGATGTCAGAATCTCTACCATGCCAATTCAGGAGTTGTACGAAATTTTGATGATAGATGAATCTATGGTGATAGAGAAGAAGGCAAAGATGGAAAAGAAGAATAAGCCTATGACCGTGGATCCAATTGCACTTATAGCTAGCCAACTGGCTGAGCAAGCATTAACTGAATCATCTTATGATTGATCAACGGATGATGATGGCGAAGCTCTAGAAAAGGCCATGATACTTTTGACTCAGCACTATCAGAAAAGATTCAAGCACAGATCTGGTTCAAACAACCTTCGGTTTACTTCCGGTTCTAAGAAAGTAGAACCAGGTTCTCCGTCAAAGACATACACTCCTAAGTATGAACCACCTAAGGTGGTTGAACAGAAGAAGGATGAGAAAAAGGTGATGAATTTCTTTAACTGTGGAAAGCCTGGACAAATTGCTAAGGAATGCAGAGTCAAAGTGGTAAAAGATGTTGCTTTCTATAGAAAGAAGTTAGCTCTAGCTGAGAAGAAGGAAAGTGGAACCATTCTGTTGGCTGAAGAAGAGTACTGGCTGGATCATTCTGACAACGAAGCTAAGAATGAGGAGACTGCAGCCATGTGGTTTATTGGTGACGATAAAAGTGATGATGAGGAAGATGATACCTCATCTGATGGTTCTGAGGTAATTTCTGAGGTTAACTATGATTTCTTTTTATCTCAAATGAATGTTTTTATCACTGCTTTGCATGATTTGCGTTCAAAGTTCACCTCTAAAAAGTTAGAAAATCAAGAAAAGTCTGTTTTAATCGACAAACTGCAAATTTCTCTAAAAGATGAAAAGTCAATT
Source organism: Arctium minus (assembly GCA_954870635.1). NCBI lineage: Eukaryota > Viridiplantae > Streptophyta > Magnoliopsida > Asterales > Asteraceae > Arctium > Arctium minus. Next base: position 111,454,046 of record OX941084.1, read on the forward strand.
TTAATTGACATAAAAGAGAAATTTCAAAAGCAGCTGGATGAATTGGAAAATTCAAAACAGACTTATCATGATTCTTTGACTGAAATGACTTCTTCAAATCAAAATCTTTCTAATAAGATAATTGTTCTAGAAAGGAAGTTATATAAAAGAGAACAATCTGAGGAAACCATTTACATGAACAAACCAAAGAGTGAAGAAGCTATAAAGGAAAACTGGGGACTTGCTTTTGAAAACCCGCAATTTTTAAATCATGCTAAAATCGAAGTTCCTACTTTATATGAATATGATCATCTTAGTCTTGCAAGATATGCTCCTCAGTTTAAATTCTTTTGGACAACTGAGAAACAAATTTTGGAAGATGAAAATGTGAAAAGAATGAAAAACAAGAGGATGGAAATGTCATTCGTTTACACCTCTGAAAATGCAAAGTATTTTCCTGGTCAATCTAAGAAATCCAGAAAATCTCAAAATATTTTAAATGTCAAATCTTCCAATAAATCTTCATTAACAACAGATTTTGTTGATATATTTGCTAACACAGATAAGGAAAATGTATCTCCAGTGTCTTATGATACTAAGAGATACATTCCTCCATTAGTGTTAGAAGGTAAGATTAATGATCTTGAAGATAGATTGGAAGAACAAAATCTTCAAACTTGTTTAGAAAACGATTTATTACTTTTTATAATGAAAACAAGTTTTGAAGATAAATTTTCTACTGAATTTTCAAAAGATTCTAAGGAAAATACTAAAGTTTTGAAAAACAGTGTGCATTTGCGCACCATGTTGGATACGCAAACTAACAGTTTGCGCACGCAGATGGATGCGCAAAGCTCAGTTTGCTCCTCCAATGGGATGCGCAAACCTCATCCAGACTTGTGTATTTTTGACAAATCTCATTCCGAGGCTAGTTCATCAATGTCTAATGCTCAGGCTGATTTCTTCGATAAAGTTTCTTTTTCTGATTCAATTATTGATGATTCTTTACTGCTAAATGGTCAATTTTATAAAAAGAAGCGTAAAAGAAGAAGATCAAAGAAGTCAAGGAAAACATGATACTGTCTTATCTAAAAATTCCAATGTTTCTAATTTTTCTTCTTCAGATCGGACTGTGGGGATGTCACCAAAGCAGATTTGGAGGATTAAACAGCAAACTCCAGAATCTGAACTGTTAGGAGTTAAATGTGTAGAAACTCTTTGTGATACTGATACATTTGCTTCCTGTAATAAAAACCCAAAATATTCATTTCAGCAAATGCTTCATATATCAAAGAATATCTCATATGCTTCTTCTAGTTCTGATTCTGATGATGGTGTTTTATCTTCTATTGATAATTGCTTTCATGCTTGCTTGAAAAATAAATCTGGGAAAAACAAAAGACACAAATCTAACAAGGGACCCATAAGCATATGGGTACCTAAACATGTGTAGTTTCTGTGAATGCAGCTAAGTCAATTATGGTATCTGGACTCGGGATGTTCCAAACACATGACTGGCAACAAATCATTATTGTCCAATTTTAAAGAAAAATGTTGCGGTCGTGTTAAGTTTGGAAACTGTGAGACTGCTCCGATTCTTGGTTATGGTGATCTTGTTCAAGGTAATATAACTGTCAAAAGAGTAAGCTACGTCGAAGGCCTAAGTCACAACTTATTTAGCATTGGGCAATTCTGTGACAAAGAGCTTGAAGTCAGTTTCAAATCCAAAAGAGTTGCAGTGAAGAACGATAGTGGCAAGGATCTTCTAGTGGGAAAAAGACGCTCAAATTTGTATACCATTGATCTTTCAAAAAAAAAAATTGTTTTGTTTTGTTTGTTTGTTTTGCGTAACATTAAGGACATGCAAAGTCTCTTTTGCGTAACCTGTTGGATGTACTTTGCGTATCTTTCTTGATACGCAAACCATTCTTTGTGTTTTTGTTTTGTATTTTAATTTCCAAGTCTTGTTTTCGGACCTAGTAAGATACGCAAACCTCAGATTGTGTATCATGCCTGATACGCAAGCCTATCTTTGCGTATCATGTTAAATACACAAAACTTGGTTTGTGCATCTAACTTGGTGCGCAAACCTGCCTTGGGAATTCTGTGTTTATCCTATTTTGTCTAATTATTCTTTGTTTTGTCTTTTAGGTGTAAAATGTCTTCTAAAACCAATACAGATCCAATGATTCAAGACGAGAATGTACTTCTCGAGGATCCTTCTGATCAAGCATCGCTTGAGATGCCGATGCCTTCTGTTCCTTCAGTCGGGGCTAATCTTTCTGCATCTCGCCGAACGCCGAACGATGTCTTCCCTTCTTTGATGTATATTTTGCCTTACAAGCCCAACAATTATTTTGTGGACTTTGACAGAATCAAAATACATCCGGTGATTTGTGCAATTCTACGAGGACATCCACTTGCTCAGGCTCTTTCGTCATGTGTTGAAGTTCCAGAAGTATACATTCAGCAAGCCTGGCATACAATTACAAAGAATGAACTGGCTCGTCCGCACCGCTTTGAGCTTCAAATAGATCAGTATGATTCTTTTCTTTCATACAAGCGTCTCAGACTAATACTGGAGCTTCCTGAGCCTAACTCTAGACCCGGCCGAACTACATATGACAGCTTTCCATCTGAAGAGGAAGTATTTGAAGGGATAAGGAATCTTGGATATGTTGGGACATTGGACAAAGTGCGTGATTTTGATAAGTCTAAATTACCTCCAGTTTGGTATGTTCTCTTCTCTGTCATCATCCGGTGCCTTATGTCAAAACATTCCGGTACGGACAGTGCAAGTCTACTGTATCTCCGTTTGTTCCATGCAGTCGTCTATGACTTGCATGTCGACTACACATTCATTTTCTGGACTGAACTCTCGGAGGTGGTGCATGACAAGCTTACCAACAAGAAACGCAAGTTTATTCCATTCATTCGATTCTTGAAGCTTATCATCAGAAGCATACTCAGAAGCAATCCGGATATTCCTCGAAGATTATCTTGGCCACAAGTTCCTGATACATAAATGACTTACATCCAAAAGGTGAAGCGGACTTTTGACTATTCGATGCCTATTTCTTCGGAGCTTAATATGAATTATGCAGATCCTTCAGATGAAAGTATTATCGAATATTGCATGGATAATGAAATACTTCTGGAATCTGATCATAATGAACTATCTCATGATGAAAGGGCTGCATCTATTCCTGCTAATCAAGAAGTTGAAGTTCAAGTATTTGTTTCTGAATAAGAGGTCAACAAAGTTGTTGAACAAGAAGTCGAGATAAATATTGAACATCAAGAAGTTCAAGCAGATGTCGCTTCTCAACAAATTGAAGATGTAATTGCTCAAATTGCTACTGACTCCCCGATACATGATGCTTCTGATGCTGCTAATCATTTTGCTACTGAATCTGATGTTGTTATTTCTGCTGATATTGCTAAAGCTACTGATGGTAATGATGATACAGTTGTTGATGATGATTTTATTAGTGATATTGATAGGGATGACAATGAGAATTCTGATAATGATGATGATGATGACGTTGATCAACCGAGTCTGAGGGTTTATGGACGAAAATTCAAGGAACCAGAAGTGGTTATTCAAGAAGAAGAATTGTCTGCAGAAGATTTTGTTCCTATTAATGCAGCAGTTGCCAATTTACATGTGGATGAGCTTGATCTAGCATTTCACAATGTTTCAACTCATCATCAAGCTCAATTTACAACTGTTTCTTCGTCTTCTATCGAACTAACTTCTTCTATCTCGACATCTTCAGTCGAGGTTCATGATTCTACTACAAAGTTTTCTACTCTGAATGAAATGATTCGGAAAATGAGCGATAAGTTTGATGCACATAAGAATGCGGAAATACAGAAGTTACGTACTTTCTTCAAGGGTAAGATGCCAGAAATTGACACATCTTCAATCCCTGAAGTAATTCCTTTCAGATGCCCATCTGGGGTTGTTTTTAGAGAGCCGTCTTCTGCTGTTCAATCTTCTGCTCCAGCGATCATGTCTATTCCTCTACCTCCGTTGTTTACGCAGTCGACTGGTGTTTCTTCATCTACCCGTATTCCTGTTTCATCTTTTAGCACTCCAGTATCAGATCTTCCTATTTCAGAGCTGACAGATTTGCTATATGCTCGTCTTCTTTCGATGTCTCCGCCAGAACATCAAGATCAGGATTTGATCTCTCTTCTAAGGAATTTCCAGCCTACACCGCCTCCAGTTCCCACATCTGATTCTGAAAGACTTGTTGCTTTATCTAATGAGTTCCATGCGTTCAGATCTGAAGTTAGAACAAGTTTTGCGGATTTTAAGTCTTTCATGACTCAAGCATTTTCTGATATGTCTAACAGGTTTGTTATTCATGAACAAAGTTGCAGATCTGAGGCCGGTCCGTCTCTTAAACGCCGACATGACCAAGATGATCCCGATCCTCAAGGTCATAAGGGGGAGATGAATAAGAGACAGAGAGTGGAAGGATCTTCCTCAGCTAGAGAAGATTAGTTACAAGAAGAGGCAGCTGATAAAGAGAAGAGTACTGATAATGTCCAAGATTGCAGCGTCAATGATCTTGTGTGGCCCAAGAATTACTAGCTATAACACATTTAGATTGACACAAAACACTTTTATTAGATCAAACATATGAATTACAATTAATCACAGATCTAACAATTAGTCACAGATCTCACGTATGTGTGTTTGTTCTTTGTGTGTGTGTGTTCTTACTCTCTCTCAACAACCACCAATATTACACCTTCACTTTCACACACTTAATCTCTTGCTTACATAAGTCTCACTTTGAAACAATACAAGGACTTGCTTATATATAGGTCAACATGACCAAGCAAGGTCAAACCATATAAGCTCTCTTACAACACACACAAACAACTATTACAACAATTACAATAATGACCCTCATTTAATCTTGAATACAATTACAGTCTAACATCTTGTGAATGTGATGATTGAAAATATCTATTTATCTTCTATGTCAAATGTACTAAACATTTCTGAGCAAGATATAGAGAATAATATGCAGATTGTTGTGTATGTTGATCCTGACATTGCAGAAAGGCCTATTGAGATTGAAGAATCAGAAGCGGCAAATGATATGAGGTCATTCTTTGCAAATTTTATAGAAATTAACTCAGATGATGATGATGATGACACGAGATTTGAGAAGATCTTCCAAGTTAAAGAAGAAGATTGTGATGACTTAGTCATTATCTCTGATACTGAAGATGATTCTATATTCATTGATGCTAAGGATGAAAAGATTACAGATATGTTGTACAGAGATATTCCTTCTCAAGATGAAATTTCTGAAATTGTTCCTGAATCTGCTCCAGTTTCTACTCCTGTTGTCAGTATTGCTCCGACTACCTCTGCTCCTTCAGGAACATTTGAAGTAGGTCAGTCATCTAGAGCACAAGCTAATGTTCCTTCTGAATCTGTGGTTCCCTCGAATATTCAAGAAGAAGGACCAGTCTTGACAAGACAGCAGAGGCAAAGAAATCTTCAACATCGGTATATGGCATCAAGGCTAAAAACTGCCTTTCTAGAAGATTCTCAAAGAAATATCTTTGTTTCTAGAAGAAGACCGATCAACATTTATGCAATACTTGGTGTTGAAAAGGAGTCAGAAGCATATCAGTATGAATACTTGATGCTCATCAAGTGCCAGCGAAAAAGAAATGATCTTGTTCATTCTCCACACTTGATTGTTAGAGTTATCAGTGTTACGATCAACAAGCTAGTTAATCTTTGGTATCCAGAGTTTGAAGTTGAAAGAAGAGATTGCAAGAGATATATCTTTTCAAAAGCAGACTTCACTGATCTTTCTATTGATGATATTGAGTTCTTATATGATCATTTCAGAAATCTTTATCACAGAACTCAGGATGTGTCTCAAGCACTGTTTGCTATTAAAAGATTTATTCGACGGCAAATCCGATTCTTTAGAGTGTTTGACTTTCAGATGGCTGTCGAAATTTTTCAACCAGTTGTTAATCTTCTAAGGCCCAACCGAAGCTTGCCAAACTTAGAGTCATATCATCTTCTCACCATTTTAAAGATCCATATGGAGTTGTGTACAAGAATGGCTCGAATGAAAAATGTTTTCTTAGATTTGAAGAAATTGCACATTACTCTGATGGAACTTTGAAGGTGATCAAGCTTCAGTTGGATCAACGTCTGAAAGAAACTCAAAGAAGATTTTTGGAACAAGAAGTGAAACATTTCTGTTTGAAAATGATGAAATTCGTCTTCTTAAGAAGACATTGGATACTATTCAAGAGAGATTGAATTTCCGCTCCACTCTGCGACGCTTAGAAGTTTCAGTTGGTTTGAATAGACTTCGTCAAAGAGAAGAGCTTCAATGATCACTAAGGGGGAGATTTTTTAGTCATATTTTTTAGTGATCATTGTATTTATCTGTCTTGGCTAATACTGTGTTTAGTTAGCTTTATCTGTTTTATTGGCCAAGGGTATTTAAGTCCCTTGTGGCCTTTGTGTTTTGTAAGAAAACTTTGACACTCACATTTGAATAGATCTGTTTTTACTGTTGGCGTATATACTCTCTCTCTACTTTCTCTCTCTAAAGATTTAGAGATCTTGGACTTTCAATCCTTATGTGCTATATGTTCATAATCTCACTTAGCTAATGTTATTATGAGGATATTTTACGTAAGTGTACTTAGTTGCTAATGTTATGACAATTGGTAGATGTAGTAGTACGTTTCTTTTGTGTTTGTTCCGTTAACCTCTCTCTTATCCTCTTTCTCGTGCTTGTGTGACAGCCATTTCTCATTATGGTGAACACACGAAGTCGTCAGTTAGACGACGAAGACCTTCGCGATGATAGTTCGCCAGAGCGGAACACGGTGGTTAGAGTACTGGCGGTCGTTCCTCCAAGTATGCCACCAATATTTAATGGGGAAGTGGAGCAGGTGCCTCGGGTGGAGTTGGCATCCACCAACCCAGTTGTGCAGTTGACAAACCCTCAAACCGACATGATGGCCAGCATCATGCAAATGGTATCGACGACTATGGAGAAACAGCAAGAGGTGTTCATAAAGGTGTTAGAGGATCGTGATGCTAGTCTCAAGAGAAATGAGACGGTCGCGGAGAATGTTGTTGTTCTTGGTTCGAGCGGCACAGGCAATGGGGTTAGAACTGAAGAACACAGAGTGGTTGGTGCTCCAAGAGGGGGGAAGGGTTGCTCGTACAAATCCTTTCTGGGATGCGGGCCGTCGGAATTCTCCGGTTCTGACGACCCCGTTATGTGCGTGAAGTGGATTAGAGTCGTTGAACAAGCTTTTGGCTCCGCCGAATGTGGAAACGATCAGAGGGTGCGGTTTGGCACTCTGTTGTTGAGAGATGCGGCACTCACTTGGTGGGATGTTACTCAATCCACCGTCTCTCCTACCGTTTTGGCTCAGTTGTCTTGGGTCGAGTTCAAAAGAAAGCTTATGGGGGAATTCTGCAGCGAAAGATCGATGGACCGCATCGAAAAAGAGTTTCGGTCCCTTGTGAAGGGAAGCTTGACGGTAAGGGAGTACACCCGTTAATTTATGGAGAAGCTGAGGTTGTTGGGGCATGTGGCCCCAACGGAGAATGATAAGATGAAGGCCTACCTCAATGGTCTACCCGCGGATATGTTATCCATGGTCCACAATTCTAAAGCTTCTAATCTCCGTGAGATGGTTGAGGAAGCCCAATTTATGGAATAGATCTTTGCAAGAAGTAAGGTGGAGAAGGTTGTGGTGGTTAACGACAAGAGAAAGTGGGAGAGTAATTCCGCTCCTCCCAAGAGAACTCGACCTTTTGTCGGGAACCGAAACCTCTTTAATCAAGAAGCTAAATGGTGCCCGAAGTGTCATAGGAAGCACCATGGAAACTTTAACCCCACTCCTCAATCTTTCTACAAGTGTGGTAAAGCTGATCACATCACCCGCGACTGTCCGATCAAAGGGTCTGTCTGCTTTGAGTGCAGGACACCGGGGCACCTGAAGAGAGATTGCCCAAAGCTCAAGTCGGGTAGTGCACCGGAAAAGAGAGAGAACCCATCTAGGGTTCCAGGTCGAGCCTTCTAGATGACGGCCGATGAGGCCAAGGCATCCGTCGACGTGGTATCGGGTACGTTTCTCCTAAACTCCATACCAGCTCGTGTTTTATTCGATTCGGGTGCCAGTTTCTCTTTTGTGTCTGAATTGTTTCGTCAGAAACTTGCCATGCCAACTAATAGTCTAGAGATAGCAGATGGTAGTCAAGTCCTCATCCGCGATGTCTTGAAGAAGTGTACTCTCGGAATCGAAGGGAGAGAGTTCTCGATCGATTTGATGCCGATGATTATTGGGGGGTTTGATGTCGTGGTCGGCATGAATTGGTTGTCAAACAATCATGACGAGATTGTATGCTCGAAGAAAATGATCCGACTTCACAATCCTAATGGCGAAGTTGTAGTGATCTATGGTGAGAAGAGGAAGGGTGATGTAGCAATCATCACCATGGCAAAAGCGCGCAAGTGCTTGGTGAAAGGATGCTCGTCCTTCCTAGCCTACGTGATCGATGCCAAACTCGAGAGGTCAAAGCTTGAAGATGTGAAGATTGTGCGGGAGTTTCCTGACGTTTTTCCGGACGACTTGCCTGGGTTGCCACTCGATCGTCAAGTGGAGTTTCGGATTGATCTTGTGTCGGGTGCAGCTCCAATTGCTAGAGCTCCTTACCGATTGGCACCATCGGAGATGGAAGAGATGATTGCACAACTCCAAGAGCTTTTGGAGAAGGGTTTCATAAGACCGAGATCGTCGCCTTGGGGAGCTCCGGTCTTGTTTGTCAAGAAGAAGGATGGCACGATGAGGATGTGCATCGACTACCGTGAGTTAAACAAAGCAACGGTGAAGTTCAAGTACCCGCTTCCAAGGATAGACGACTTGTTCGATCAACTCCAAGGAGCGGAGTGTTTTTCCAAGATCGAGTTACGTTCGGGTTATCACCAGGTGAAAGTGAGAAAAGAAGACGTTCCGAAGACCGCTTTTAGAACGCGTTATGGCCATTACGAGTTCCTCGTGATGCCATTTGGTCTAATTAACGCACCGGCGGTGTTTATGGACTTAATGAACAGGGTGTGCCGACCTTTTCTAGACAAGTTGGTCATTGTGTTCATTGATGACATACTCGTATACTCCAAGAGCGAAACAGAACACGAGCAACACCTACGCGAGGTTCTCGAAGTGTTGCGGAAAGAAAGATTGTACACCAAGTTTTCCAAGTGTGATTTTTGGCTTGAAGAAGTGCAATTCTTGGGTCACGTGGTCACTCGAGACGGAGTGAAAGTGGACCCCTCCAAGATTGAAGCCATGATGAATTGGGAGCCTCCCAAGAGTCCGTCCAAGATTCGAAGTTTCTTAGGTCTGACGGGTTATTACCGAAGATTTATCAAGACTTTTCGAAAATCGCTTCTTCCTTGACGACTTTAACTCGGAAGAATGTGAAGTTCGAGTGGACCGAAACGCAAGAGAAGGCGTTCCGGGTACTTCAAAAGAAGTTGTGTGAAGCCCCAATTTTGTCGTTACCCAAAGGGTCGGATGACTTCGTGGTCTATAGCGACGCTTCGAAGATGGGTTTGGGTTGTGTGTTGATGCAAAGGGGCAAGGTAATTGCTTAAGCCTCGAGACAACTCAAGATTCATGAGAAGAATTATCCTACCCATGATCTGGAGTTAGCGGCGGTAGTGTTCGCCTTGAAGCTTTGGCTACACTACCTCTATGGCACGAAATGTACTGTCTTCACAGATCATAAGAGCCTAAAGTATGTCTTTGATCAAAAATAATTGAATATGAGGCAAAGGCGATGGCTCGAGTTGCTCAAGGATTACGATTGTCAATTGCTTTACCATCCCGGTAAGGCGAACGTGGTGGCCGATGCGTTAAGTCGGAAGGACTATAGCGGAAGTATTCGGGCTACCCATTCAAGAATCGAGTTAGTATCTAACCTTGTTGAAAATATCAAGACGTCGTAGATTGAAGCATTGTTGGAAGGGAATATCAAGGAGGAAGTCATGATAAAACAGCGTGTACTCTTAACGGAAGATAGCCGTGGAGTAAAACTGTTCAATGGTCGTGTGTGGGTGCCCAAAGTTGGGGGTAACCGTGAGCTACTTCTTGAGGATGCACACAAGTCCAAGTATTCCATTCATCCGGGAAGTACAAAGATGTACCGGGATTTGAAGTTGCATTATTGGTGGTCGGTGATGAAGCTCGATGTGGCACGTTACGTGGAGCGATGTGTGACGTGTTTACAAGTGAAGGCCGAACACCAACGACCGTATGGGAGTCTACAGTCCTTAGAAATTCCCTAGTGGAAGTGGGAGCATATTACCATGGACTTCGTGACGAAGTTTCCTAAAACTCTTCGAGGTCACGATACCATTTGGGTAATAGTCGATAGACTGACAAAGAGCGCTCACTTTCTAGCCATGCGTGAGACCTTACTGATGGAAAAGTTAGCAAAACTCTACATCGATGAAGTGGTCTTGAGGCATGGTGTACCCTTATCGATCGTTTCGGATCGCGACAGTCGGTTCACCTCGAATTTTTGGGATGGTTTTCAGAAAGATCTAGGTACGCGAGTAAAGTTGAGTACGACTTACCACCCACAAACCGACGGGCAAAGAGAGAGAACGATCCAAACGTTGGAAGACATGTTGAGGTCTTGTGTCATTGATTTCGGGGGTAGTTGGGACTCTCACCTACCTTTGGTGGAGTTTGCGTACAACAATAGCTACCACTCGAGTATTAGGATGGCACCATTGAGGCGTTGTACGGACGAAAGTATCGAACTCCTGTGTGTTGGCTTGAAGCGGGAGAAAAGCAATTCGCCGAACCTGAAATCGTGCAAGAGACGGCCGATAAGGTCAAAGGCATTCGTGAAAGGTTGAAAGTAGCTCAGGATCGGCAGAAGAGCTATGCCGATAAAAAGAGGCGGCCGGTGGAGTTCCAAGTGGGCGACCATGTGATGCTTAAAGTGTCTCCATGGAAGGGCATCATAAGGTTCGGAAAGCGTGGGAAGTTGAGTCCCTGTTTCCTTGGACCTTTTAAGGTCCTTAAACGGGTGGGTTTACAAGCCTACCAATTGGAACTGCCGCCAGAGTTGAGTAGAATTCACAACACGTTCCATATATGTTACCTTCGGAAGTGTTTGGCAGATAAGGATAGCGTCATTCCTCTCTCCGAGCTAAGAGTGGACGAGGGTAACCGTTGTGTAGAAGAACCCGATGCCATTTTGGAAAAGAAGTCTAAGAAATTGCATCACAAAGAGGTCACTATGGTCAAGGTGCAGTGGAGGCATCATCGGGGAGCCAATGTGACGTGGGAAGCCGAGGAGGATATGAAGCGAAGATATCCTCATCTTTTCGAGTAGCTGGAATTTCGGGGACGAAATCATTCCCAAGTTCGGGAGGATTGTAACACCCCGAATTTTCGTTATGTAAATCTTAGCGTTAAGACTTCTAGCCTTGTATATCGTTGAATCTTGGTGTGCTAGTGTTTAGATGTTGTCGTTGGCACCGCGTTAGATATCTTGTTTGGGTATTCGAGTTTTGGTGAAGATGGAATATCACAGGAGCTTACGCGAGTTACACCGCGGCTTGTAAGTCGCGGCACAACCCGCGTAGCCTACTGTCCGTTTTCCATTTCAGGAACACGGGCGACTTATGCCACGACTTGAGGCCGCGGCATCAGTCGCGGGTCTCATTGGATGCCTTAAGCGGGTTTCTTCCCTCTTTCTCATTTATTTCCATCATCTACCTCCTCCATCTCTCTCTAAAATCCATCTCTTTACATTAATTGAGTTCTAGGGTTTGCTCTACCCAAATCCTCCATATTTATTGCTAGAGTTGGGTTTGGCATTCAAGGCTTCAAGTTCGGCTTTAAGGTCTCCACCTCCATTGTTGTCTATCCCAAAGAGTTTCAAGCTAGGGTTTGGGTTTTCTCCAAAAACCCACTTGGTGAGTTCCTACTATCATTTTTCTAAACCTTATACATATCAAAACTACATTTTGAATCCCTACATATCTCCTTCGGTTTGGATTTAAGTTTATTGCATTTTGACCTAACTTGAGTTTTTGGGAGATTTTAGGGTTCCTAATCTTTTTATGAAATGTAAAAGGGTTTCATCTTATTTGAAGTAAAATGAAGTTTTACTTGCACGTTTACATGGGTTACTTGAAAGGATGTATATAAATCTCATTTTGTGGTTTTCATTCTTATCAGCAGTTAAACTTGAAAATGCATTTTAGTTATAAAATGTTATTGGAACCATATGACTATCTATGGTTGGTCACAAATGAAATTGTGACAAATCTAGACTATTTCTAGTGGATCCCTAGGTATTGAGTCGGCTTATATTATTGGTATGTCTATTCCCCTTTTTGTAGCTATGGATGCATTTGACTCTCGGGGGCCTTTGGTACGGTTATGTGAGATCGGTTACTAGCCATGGGTCATAATGTAGTCCTAGTGAACGAGTATGACTTGGTTTCCTCGGGGGCCCTCCCTCACATCTTCGTGCGGACCTTCGTTGTTCGTGGCCATGGATCCAAGTATTTAGCTCATAACTCGAATTGTGGTCTACTTTGGTGTTCCGCTACAATCCTTGGTAAATCGAGTATCCCCCGTCATCGCAAGATGAACTTTTAGACCGATTGTCCTTTCATGATAAAGATTTCAATTATAAACCAAAATTCTTGAAAAGATTTACTTCTGTTATATTTGTTTACATCTCTTGAAATTATAAACTGTTTGTTCTCACTTGGCTTTAAGCCTAACACCTTTTCTTAAATGATATGTATAACAGGTTCCCTTAGCGGTGGGGTGCCACGGTCGTGAGTGACGAGCATGTCTTAGAGGCATTTTTGAGATGACTAGTAGTCGATGTTGGGCAATGTTTAAGTCCCATCATTTGGTGATCTAGAGTCGACAACTGATGTAATCTAGATATATATGTTTAGATTAGTTTGTTGTTGATTTCCATATCCGTTCACAGGTTTTGTAAAGGTTTAGTACTTTTCCCCTTTTTGGGAGGTTTATACCAATGAGAATGTCATATTGCCTACCTTCCGAGTTTTATTTTTCGCAGATTTTTAGAGTGTTACAATCCTTCTCATGCTCAGCCTTCCACTGACTCTCCTCAAAATGAGAAGGTAACACATTATGATCTTTTTAGCAGTGATCTGGCTGAAGAAAGGAACTCATGGTTTGCCATCATACTGGGTCACACTCCCAAAGGTTTCTATTTACAAACCATTGCCATTTTTCCCATTATCAGAGATGTCATTAAAGAAATGCATTGGGAACTTTTGTGTGAAATCCCATGAGCTTGCAACCTTGAGTGGATTAGGGACTTCTATAATGAAGTTTCCTTGTCCAACTCTGTTGAAATATTGGTGAGGAAATCAAGAGTGAATTACTCACCTTCTTCTATCAATGACATTTTAGGATTGCCTGCCTTTGAAAACACCAAATTGGATCAGCTAATGATAGTAGTCAGCGATAGTGTGTTAGATGAAATCCTGAGGACTGTTGCCCAGGAGGGATCTGAGTGGTTATTTAAGTAAAATACTAGACACCTGAGAACCAAGAACCTCACCCCTGGAGCCAACATATGGTCTTACTTTGTCAGACATACCCTGTTCCCAACTAATCATAATACATATTTGGGTATGGATAGGGTCTTCTTGGTCTTTTGTATCATTAAGAAGTACCCCTTTAATGTTGGGAAACTTATATCTCAGAAACCATCAAAACCAGTTCAGAAAGAGTCAATGGCATATTGTTGTACCCTGCCATTATTCACAAGCTCCTAGCAGCTGCCCACGTAAGACACCTCTCAACTGACACATTTTCCACCGAGAAAATGGTGATGGATAAGAGGAATATAGAAAGGTTATTGCGAATCCATGCCACCACTGCCCCCTCACCAAGTGATGTTGAAACTTCTGATTTTCCACCTCATTCATTTCACAAAGAGTTTCATGCCCATGTTCAAGCACAGGTTAAAGCTCGGTATGAGATTCTAAGGCAAATACAAAGCATGTCGGACGAGCTAAGGAGGATGAGGAGAGAAACAAATGCTTGGATGCAGTACGAGGAGGCCAGAGATCAAGTGATGGGGACTGCATAGAGAATGCAAGATGCAAGATGCAAGATTATTGAAAGATCTTCCACCTTTTCCAATTTAGCGAGACAGGATGCAAGTGGATACTTCACCTACTCATCGTTGAGTAGGACAGGTTCTATCACATACAACTCCTATTTTTCTTTTCTTTATGTCAGGATCTTAATTCTAAACAAGAATAAACACTCAGAAACAATATTAAAGGAGTTTGCGGAATAACACTTTAATATTCAATAATCAATGAAAACAGTGAATCAGAAGAACAACTTGTAAACTTTATTGAATGATTGTAAAGCTACAAGATTCAACACTCAACTTCAGTATTGATGAACAGGCTCACCAATACGAATTCTACTTCTCTAGAATTGGGATTACAAACCTTGAGGTTGATTCTCTCTATCAAAACAAAAATTCAGAATTCTCTCTTTATCAATTCTAAACTATTCTTTATATGATGAAGATAAAAGATAATTACAAATAATAAAAGATCTTCAAAATAATCTTCCATCTTTATCTCCAAGCTTTCCATAATCTTCAAACTTGATCTGCACGAATCTTGATAATCTCATAAGCACCACTAAGTCTTCAGAAGTATTAATACTTTGAGCAGTATTAATGTTTAGCAGTACTAACTACTAGCAGTACTAAAATTGCTTAGCAGTAGTAATCTCCTCTAGCAGTATTAATCTTGACTTAGCAGTACTAATCTTGATCAACAGTATTAACTTCACTCACCAGCATTAATTCTCAGAAGTAGTAATCAAGTTCTTCTAGCAGCATTAACTGTACTTGTGTATTTCTGAATTTCCCAACAATCTCCCCTTAACTTGACTTTTAGGAAGAGAAGTCAAGTTCTTCAAAAGGTCTTCTTAAATGCTCCCAAAACTTCACGGCTCATACACCTGTATTTGCATCCAACCCCAAACTCTGATTGATTGTTCTTTGAATCAAATACTTAGCCATCTCTGAATCTGGAACACATCCTAGCTTCTTCTTCAACATTGCATGAAGCTTCAGTCTGCTGTGATTGTACACTCTATCCACTAGAAAGTACTCTATGTGATTTATGTCCATAGTTAGTGCATATACTCCACTAGTTTCATATAGAGTCCAATTGTTGACAGTTTTGAACACATTTCTGATCACATGCTCCACTTCTTCAGGTTTCAACATCATACACAGATACTCCATCACTAATTTTGTAATTGAAATCTCTGGAGCTTTCAGTTGATCTGCATACAACTTCATTCCTATGTCAAACATCTTTTCTAAATCTGACTTGGAGCATGTTCTTACAATCTTTGTTCAAGTGTTATATACTTCATACTTTTCATCCTTTCTTTTGAGCCTTATGTATTCCTTCCCATCAACCTTCATTGTGTCCCATAGAATAACCTTCATTGTGTCCCATAGAGCCTTAGCCATCTCTCTGTCCTTTTCAACCTGAACCCTTTCTTCTTGCTCAATATCAGCTTGTATCTTCTTGGCCAAAGCTTCATCTGACTCAACCAACTTTTGCTTTTTGATTGGTTGATCAGATTCCACCATTTTAGCTTTTCCTTTATCTTTGCTTGCCATCTTCTCAACACTAGCTTTCTTGATCACTTCACCTTGTTCTTTGATGACAACTCCTTTGTCCTTTGAGATGACCTTGGGAGTATCATGCTTGGCTTTGATTAAGGTTTCAGCAATCTCAAGATCTGTCAGAACTTCTTGCACTATTTCTGCTGCTTCTTTCAGTTCAGCAGTATTAACAGTTTCTACTGCTTGGCTTGAACCAGCAGCATTAAATGTTACTGTTGCTTGCTCTTTTACTGCTGCTCTGCTTGATGTTTCTGCTGCTTGTACAGTTTCTTTACTTACTTCATCAATCTCTCTCTCAACACTATGTTTCTCCCCCTTATCTGTATCAGCTTCCAATTTGTCCTCAGCTTCTGACTCCCCCTTTTTGGGAGCATCAGTTACTGATTTCCTTCTTCTAAGCACAAACTGTTTCTTCCTCTTTTTCTGGACTAATTTCTTCACCAAGTTCTTCAGTTTGGAAATCTGAGCTTGTTGAGACAGGACTATTAGTTTCAGCTCTTCTATGTCTTTTCCTTGGTTGATCACATCCATGTTGATGTTGCCCATTGTTTCCATCAATTCATAGTAGTTATATCTGTCCTCACCTTCTCCAGGAGTGTGACCCCCTTTTGAAGGATCATGGGATCTTTTTGCAGTAGAGGTCTTCTGCCTAGCAGAAGCACCTGCTACCCCCATGGTTTCTTGGCACCTGGGACCTTTGGATGATTGCTCACCCAAAGTTGCCATGGGGAAGGTCTTATTTATGTTACCACTGACCTCCTCTGTGTTAGCAGGAGTAGTGGCAGCCTTAGCACCCATATGCTCAAACATCTCCTCAGTGAGCACCTCCTTGGGGTTGGGAGACACCCCTGTGGTTTCCCTGTAGATATTCTCTAATGGAGAATTCTCCATTAGAGGGCTTAAAGGCTTAGTGGGTGAAGGTACAAGAAGGGAATGAGCCTTCTTTACCTTTTTCCTTATGTAAGTTTGGGTTATTGGAGAAGTTGGCTTTTGAACAAGAGACTGAGGGATTGATATGGAGGGTGAAGGTTGGGATTGGCTAGCAGTGGGATGGTCTAATGAGGGCCTTGACCCTGCTGCCATACCTTCTTCATTGTGGGACACCACCATCATTATAGAGAACAATGGGGTGTCAACTCCTTCCGAGTCCAATGGAGATCTCTTCATGTTTGAAAAGACCTTACCATTGGGAATTTTGGGTACATATACCTCATCAAAGTGAGGCATATCCGTTAATTCATGAGTTATAACTTCCTGTACAAACCTTGGGTACATGTAAAAACTCTTTTTTCTTCCCAAGTTTGATACAAGATCACTGAAAATCATTCTTGAAAAATTGTACTTTCTGGCAGTGGCCAAGCAGACCAAAGCATATGCAATGGTACTGCTAAACTCACTCCATCCAGTAGTCTTTTTGGAAATGCAGTGCATCAGGGTATGAACAAGAAAACGCCATTGGGTATAAAATTTGGCTTTTGAGAATTTGAAACCACCCAATTGGCCTCCATACCCCATTCTTGAAAAATTTGAGAACAAGTCCTCATTTGGAATAGAAGTAATACCTGCAGCATCGTCTAGACGTAGACAGATGCGTATCACCTCTTCAGAAACTGACAAGGGTTTGTCACACACCCAAGTCTTGATTATCTGCACACCATTCTCTGTGACTATGGTGGCATTTGCCCAGAATTGTCTTTGATGCTCTATGTAGATAGTTGGAGACACAGTAAGAGCATGGGCAATGTGGCTGGACTTGAGAAAATCCACAACCTGGTGAAATCCAGCAGCTTGTTTCGGCTTCTGTAGCATCGCAATCTCGTTGTGCTCATCAATGAATGTCATGGATGCCATTGTGCTTGAGTAATCTTGACTGCAACACTTGGTGCTTGAGAGAAAAGGGTTAGAGAGCATATGAATAGAAAGCAAAGAGTCGTTATAAACTTTTGGGCGGGCAAAAAGGGTATTTATACGATTCGGGACATAAGCAGTATTAACTCCTAGCAGTATTAACTAACTAGCAGTATTAACTGAGAGCAGTAGTAACCACTGGCAGTATTAACTAACTAGCAGTATTAACTGAGAGCAGTAGTAACCACTAACAGTATTAACTAACTAGCAGTATTAACTGAGAGCAGTAGTAACCACTAACAGTATTAACTAACTAGCAGTATTAACTGAGAGCAGTAGTAACTGTGCACTGGCAGTATTAAAACTGCACTGGCAGCATTAACTATACTTACACTTTTTGAAGCTTAAGGTACTCTGAGCAAGGTAATAACTTCCTGAGAAAGATGTTAGTATCACCATAGAATAAACCAATAACAGGTATGTAAACACTTTTTAAAACATGAGCTCATTCAGAGTTGATCATGCCCACACTTGTGACCAAGAATGTGAATCTACCCACATCAAAAGCTTTAGTGAATAGATCAGCAAACTGGTTGTCAGTATGAACTTTAGCAACTTGAATTAGCTTCTTTTCATTACAATCTCTGATAAAGTGATACCTGATCTCAATGTGCTTTGTTTTGGAGTGCTTGACTGGATTGTTAACAATGCTTATAGCACTACTATTGTCAATGAAGATTGGAGTGTGAAGAAAGGTTACCCCATAGTCCAGCATCTGATTTTGAATCCATAGAACCTGAGAGCAGCAACTTGGAGCAGCAATATACTCAGCTTCTGTTGTTGATAAGGACACTGTGGTTTGCTTCTTACACTACCAAGATACTAGTCTTGCACCCAAAAGTTGACATCCTCCTGAAGTAGACTTTCTGTCCATGTTAGCACCTCCCAAGTCACTATCTGAATAAGCAATCAAGTCAAAGTTGGATTCATAAGGATACCAAAGACCTAATCTAGGTTGCCCTCTTAAGTATCTGAAAATCCTTTTAACAGCTTGCAGATGTGATTGCTTTGGCTTGACTTGGAATCTGGCACACAAACACACTGGAAATATGATGTCTGGTCTTGAGGCTGTGAGATACATGAGAGATCCAATCATTGATCTATATAGATGGACATCAACATCCTCCCCCTCAAGATCAGCAGTGATCTGTTTATGAGTCTCCATAGGTGCGCTTGCTGACTTTGAGTCTGTTAATCCATATTTTTCCAGGATGTCTTTCACATATTTTGATTGGATTATGAAGATCCCATCTTTCTTCTGTTTCACTTGAAGTCCAAGGAAGAAGGTAAGTTCACCCATTGAACTCATTTTAAAGCTCTTTTGCATCAACTTTTCAAAGTCTCTACACATCTGATCTTTTGTGGATCCAAAGATGATATCATCCACATAAATCTGAACCAATAGGATGTCCTTCTTACTTCTTTCAATGAAGATGGTCTTGTCAATTATTCCTCTTTCAAACCCATTCTCCAAGAGGTAGGTAGACAGAGTATCATACCATGCTCTTGGGGATTGATGCAGACCATAAAGTGCTTTCTTCAGTTTGTATACTCTGTCTGGATATGATGGATTTTCAAATCCAGGGGGCTGACAGACATATACTTCTTCATCAATTGTACCATACAGAAAGGCACTATTCACATCCATTTGGTATACCTTGAACTTCATGTATGAGGCATAGGCTAGAAATATCCTAATTGCTTCTACCCTTGCCACTAGAGCAAACACTTCTTCATAGTCAATGCCTTCTTCTTGAGTGTACCCTTGTGCCACCAGCCTTGCTTTGTTCCTTATCACAATACCTCTCTCATCCTTTTTATTCCTGAAAATCCACTTGGTGCCAATAGCTCTATGACCTTTTGGAAGGTCCACCAAGTCCCAAACTTCTTGTAATTTGAACTGCAGTAACTCTTCTTGCATAGCTTATATCCAACTGGAATCTTTCATTGCCTCAAAAACCTTCTTAGGCTCAATTTGAGATAGAAAGCATGAGAGTACTGTGTGTTGCTGATCCTGCAGTTCTTGAAGTCTGCTTTGATTCCTTGTTATCATAGGAAAAGAGATGTCTCCTATGACCAGCTCTGAAGGATGATTCTTTTGAGTTATAGTCTGATGACTAGGTTCTTCATTGATTCCCACATCCAGATTGGAATCATTTAAATCAGCTGAGGGGATCTCATTAGCTGCTTCTGGCTCTTCATGCACTTGATTCTCCTCATCTCTTCCTTCTTCTTCACTCTGAATTGGTTCAGTCATTGTCTCTTTTGCACAGACATCAACAGGCTCTATTGTAGGTATGGGAAAGATCACAGACTGAGGAATAATGTCTTGTACTTGTACATGTTCATCCCCTGATCCTCCACTTCCTGAACCTGCATGATAATCACTACCGAAACCCAAAGAGTTAGTTAGTGAATCAATGTCAAATAACCACTGAGGACCATATCCAATAGGATTTGGTGTGTTCTCATTGCACTTGACATTGTCACTTTCCTCAATTATTCTAGAAGAAGTATTAAAAACTCTATAAGCCTTACTCTGAGATGAGTAACCCACAAGAAAACCATCATCATCCTTGCTATCAAACTTTCCTAAGTGAGTTTTGGTATTGAGAATGGTACAAGGACACCCAAAAGGTTTGAAAAATCCAATAAATGGTTTTCTTTTATTTAAAAGCTCATATGGTGTCTTGTTTTTAGGTTTGACTACTAGAACTCTGTTTTGGACATAACAAGCAGTATTAACTGCTTCGACCCAGAAAGTAATTGGAAATTTGGAATCAGCTAACAGAGATCTAGCAGCTTCAATCAGTGTCCTATTCCTTCTCTCAGCAACACCATTTTGTTGTGGAGTCCTAGGAGCACTGTATTGCCTCTCAATTCCTTTTTCCTCACAAAAGGTGTTTAGGTCATGATTTTTAAATTCAGTACCATTGTCTGACCTAATAAATTTTACCTTTTGATTAGTTTAGTTTTCAATTCTTAGAATAAAGGATTTGATCAGTCCACTTGTCTCATCCTTAGTCCTTAGAAAATATACCCAAGTAAATCTAGAGTAATCATCAACAATAACTAGGCAGAATGATTTCTTACCAATACTCATAACATTTGTAGGACCAAACAGATCCATATGCAACAACTGAAGAGAATTAGAGATTGTTTTCAACTCTTTGGACTTATGAGAAGTATTGTGTTGTTTGCCATTGAGACAGGCAACACAATGATCATCACATGAAAAGACTTTGGAAGGTAAACCTCTTACAAGGTTGTTTTTAACAAGTTTATTCATTGTTTTAAAGTTCATGTGACACATCCTTCTGTGCCAAAGTGATGATTCATCCAAAGAAGCTTTTGAAACAAGACAATTAAGGGATGAATCAGCTGAAACACTTTCCATATCTAAGCAATATACATTATCCTTTCTGGGAGTTCTTAGTAGTATCATCTTTTCATCAACTACATTGAATCCAGGAGCAAGGATAATGCATTCAGAATCTGTAAATAATATACTATGTTGTTTGTCACAAACCTGTGATACACTTAACAGGTTGTACCTTAACTGGTCAACATAGAATACATCTTCAAAGGTCATTTTACCTTTGGTTACATCCCCCTTACCACTTATCTTACCTCCATCTGGAGTATTACCAAAGGAAACATGACCACCATCAATTTTCTTGAAATTCTTGAGGCATTACATGTTCCCTGTCATGTGCCTTGAGCAACCACTATCAATATGCCAGATACTCTTCCCCTTGAGCTGCTGGTTGCCCTGCACATAAGATTAAACAATTAGTATTGATTGGGGACCCAAGCCAAAGTGGTCTTGGGTCTCCCTTTCTCATCAAAGTATTTACATTCCTTCTTGATGAGGTTTTTAAACTCAGAGCACTCTTTATTAGAGTACTTTGTCAATATGATTGGCTTAGCAGCACTAACAGAGTTAGCAGTATAAACTTTTGAAGAAGTACTAACAATGTCAGCAGTACTAACATTGTTAGCAGTAGTTTTACTTCTAGCAGCACTATCATTGTCAGCAGCACTATTTGTGTTAGCAGTACTAACAATTTTAGTGCTTTTAGGAACCCACATATTGACACTTTCTTTAACAGACTTTTTCTTCATGTGGATTTTAGATTTAACAGTTTTCTTAGCCTCATGATTCCTTTCAACCTTCTTCCTATAACCAAAGGGTTTTTGCATAGATCTTTGACAGTTCATCCCTTGGTTCATAGGGTTGAAATAACAGTTTTTGGCAAGATGATTCAATTTGCCACAGATAAAACAAGGTTTTGGTCTATTCATTTTACTCAAATCAACCCCTTGTTTTTGTGCCCACTGATTATTCCAGTTTCTTTGATTTCCCCTCTTTTTATCATGTTTTTGGGGCTCATTCTTCTTACATGCACACTGTTTGCATGGACCTGGATTCACAACTGTTGTCTGTTTGTAATGGACCTTACCAGACTTTCCCTCTGTCTTCTCTATGTCCTTGGATTTGATCCAAGCCCTTCCACAGTCCTCATTGGTGATAATGTTATTCTCTAGAGGAATCTCACCACTCACTTTGTTCTCCTTACTCTTACCAACCTCTTTCTCAGTCTTATCCTCCACTTCTACCTCATCTAAGGGATCTATCTCAGTGGCTCCCTCAGGCAAGTCCTTCCTGTATTTGGTTTCTAGAAAGTCTGAGGTAGGAGGGATGTAATTGTTGTTATATGGTGGTGGTGTGGCATTATACCCAATTCCTCTTCTCAGCTTATCATGAATCTGAGTTTGTAGTAAAGAGTCCATTGCTTTAGAAGCATTGGAAAACTTTTCTACATCAAGCTTAACCTTGGTTAGCTCCTCTCTCAACTTTTCACTCTCCTCTTTAGATTTGGTCAGTTTAAGTTCTAGATCCTTTTTCTCCCACTTCCAGTAATTGGTGTCATATGAGTGTTGGAGTTCATTGGCTTGAAAACCTTTAATCTGTTCCTTAAACCTCTCAACAATTCTCACATAGTCCTTTATATCCTTTTCTAATCTCTTAAGGTCATCACTCATCTTCTGGTTATGATCCCTATACCTTTTAACAGTGTCTATGCAAGTTTTAGAACAGAGATTAGAACTTACCTCAGATGGGAGATCAGATACTTCAGCCATAAGTGCTTGATTTTGGATAGCCTCTTCTGCTTGATCACTCCAGTCAAACCCCATTCCTTGTTGAGAAACAAGGGCTTGAGCAGAGTTTCTGTTATGGTTGAGGTTTCCAGACTGTGCTTGTTGGTGGTTGTTGTTGTGAGACACTCCACTTCTGCATTCCCTGGCAAAGTGTCCCTTCAGATGGCATTTGTAGCATTCCACCTTTGATTTATCAAACCCTGCTCCATCTTCTCTTCTTTGGGGGAAGTTGTTCCTCCCAGTCCACTTTATGAACTTCTTCACCCTCATGGAAAGCATGGCCATCTGCCATTTAATATCCATCTCTTCCAGATCATCAGGATGAAGTTGTTCCAAATCATCATTAATTAAGGAGGAATTTCCATGGCTGGCAAGAAAGAATTCAAACACAGAATCAGTGCCTTTTTCTTGATTTTCTCCATTAGCAGAATTAACTGATTCAGGATTAGCAGTAGAATCAATTGATGCTGATAGGAGTGCAGGATTATGAATATATCCAGAAGGCTTCTTCTTTGCCTCCACCTCAGCTTCAAATACTCTAAGATCATTGTACAGATCATCAAGTTCTTTCTCTTCCAACTGATCATTCTGTCTGAATGAAACAGTGTACATGGTCCATTCATCTCCAAGGGACCTTAAGAACTTTCTGTTTACATCATCTTGATAAATCTGTACTCCCATAGTAGCTAGTTCACCAATCAGTTTGTTAAACCTGTCAAAAGTTTGAGTCATGGACTCATTCTTAGTTGACATAAAGTTTTCATACTGTTGTTTCAAGATTGCCTTTTGATTTCTCTTGGTACTTTTGGTACCAGAGAATCTCTTCTCTAGAGTATTCCAGAGAATCTGTGCATCAGTGCAATTACAGAATTGGTGTTGATATTCATTGGGAATGGCCAAGAGCAGTGTGCTCAAGGCTTTCATCTCTGTCTGCCTTGTCTTTCTTTCTGCATCAGTCTTTGGTAGAGTTCTTTTTCCATCTTCACCAATCTTTCCTGCATCAGATGGGCCATTCTCAATGATGTCCCACATAGAGTAATCTGTGAGGAGAATGTATTGCTTGATTCTAATCTTCCACATGTCAAATTCATTGGGTCTGAGCATTGGAACCTTTGAGACCAGAGTACTGTTTGATTCAGCTGTGTTTTCCATGATGAATAAGATTTCTGAGAATACTTGCTCTGATACCACTTGTCAGGATCTTAATTCTAAACAAGAATAAACACTCAGAAACAATATTAAAGGAGTTTGCGGAATAACACTTTAATATTCATTAATCAATGAAAACAGTGAATCAGAAGAACAACTTGTAAACTTTATTGAATGATTGTAAAGCTACAAGATTCAACAATCAACCTCAATATTGATGAACAGGCTCACCAATACGAATTCTACTTCTCTAGAATTGGGATTACAAACCTTGAGGTTGATTCTCTCTATCAAAACAAAAATTCAGAATTCTCTCTTTATCAATTCTAAACTATTCTTTATATGATGAAGATAAAAGATAATTACAAATAATAAAAGATCTTCAAAATAATCTTCCATCTTTATCTCCAAGCTTTCCATAATCTTCAAACTTGATCTGCACGAATATTGATAATCTCATAAGCAGCACTAAGTCTTCAGCAGTATTAATACTTTGAGCAGTATTAATGTTTAGCAGTACTAACTACTAGCAGTACTAAAATTGCTTAGCATTAGTAATCTCCTCTAGCAGTATTAATCTTGACTTAGCAGTAATAATCTTGATCAGCAGTATTAACTTCACTCAGCAGCATTAATTCTCAGAAGTAGTAATCAAGTTCTTCTAGCAGCATTAACTGTACTTGTGTATTTCTGAATTTCCCAACACTTTATCTTTGTTTTTTTTATCTTAAAACGTAGCTTTGGTTTGAGTCAGTTGGTTTGTTGTATAAGTACTTAGTCATATCATAGATCCTTTTTTTTTTGCACAAGACAGTTTGGCATATATGAAATTTGAAACACCTTAGAATTAATCACAGAGTCTAATCAGTTTGTTATAATCACTTAAGACTTCTCGGGTATCACTAGAACTAGCCTTAAAATTCCTTGTTATACTCATCACTGTTACAAACATCAGCTTGCCATTTGAGACACTTCTTTCACTACAGACCTGTTAATGGGGACATTGAACCCTTATAAGTTTGGGGTTGGAGAAGTTGTCTTATACACTTCTCATCTCAAAAAGGAAAATATGCCTCATACACAATACATGCATACCTTTCAAGTGCTCAAAAGTTAAAAAATAAGCATATTTCTCAAATGCTTATAGTTTAGAAATATGCAAATCAAGCACATACACTTCAAAGAGTAAAATCTCACTCATTGTTTACATATGAAAGTGTCAAAGACACACAAGAGGCCGAATTGCCCAACAATTACCTTAATAGGAGATGATGCCAGAAAAATTGTGCCATAGCCCAAAGATAGAAAATATGAAATGAAAGGAGTGCATATGAGTGAAAAATCCACATACACTTCATACACAACTGATAACAGTGATGATATTTTTTGCAAGGAACTGATAGGCTAGCTTGTGGTTTGATATATGATTAGAATTAAGTTGTGATTGACATAATGTGAATGACTATGTGCATCATGCTTCTTAGGAGTTGAAAACCTTCTATGTGCAAACTTGACTTGTGTATTCCATGGTTATCATGACTATTGGCATTTTTTTGAAGTCCTTCTCTTATCTTTTTGTTGCTTGGGGACAAGCAACCATTTAAGTTTGGGGTTGTGATAGGGTTAATTTCTCACACTTTGAATGTTCTTTTTGGTATCCATTTGAGTCTTTTGTTCTCCTTTTAGTTATTACTGGTTTAATGGAGTTTGTATGTGTTTTGAACATTCCATGAAGCAATTGGACTCAAAAGTATAAAAACTTGTCACTTATGGAACTTCCTATATATTACTGCAGATTACTAGAGGAAGATGAAGGAAGTTGGAGGATTTTTGGTCGAAGGTTTTGGATCGTGGGTTTTTGCATCGACTTCAATCTTGAACTTCTCTTGGACAAATTTTGGGCCGCTTGTGTGGGCCAATTGATTTCGGCCGATTCTAAACAATGTCTTGGGCTTTTGTTTATATTGGTCTTTTACTAAACATTTATTTGGGCCTTGGTTTTATTGGGTATTTTGGCCCATAGCCCATGAGTAAACACTATATATATATATATATATATATATATATATATATATATATATATATATATATGCTTGTTTAGGCTTAGTTTAGGATATACCATTCACTAACCATTTTACCACACCTTGGTAATGGTTTAGTTCACTCTTGTTGAAGGCTAACTTTCGGTTTAGGGGTGTGAAATTCTCGGCCATCTTGGAAGTTCATACACTTGGCCGAAAGTATGCATCTTATGTTTCTAATATAAATTTCAAGTATCATTGGTTAATCGTTGCAAGTTTTCTTTTCTTTCACTACTTTATTCGAACCATACCTTGTTTCCTATTACTTTGGAGCATTGATTAATTGAGGTTTTTATTTGAATCCAAAAATTCGATCTTAACCCGAGTCAATTGATTTATAAACCAAGAGTATATTAAGCATGACATGCAATGTTTTCTTTTCAATTTCGTTACTTGTAGCACAAGCTTCCCTTCCCTCTCTTTTTCTTTTTCTCTAATCTTTCATTTTACGTTTTATATTATTGCAATTTAATTTCCGCACTTTATTTTCTATCAATTTACTTTCTCGCAATTTAAATTTCCGTCTTTTACTTTCTCGCAATTTAATTTATCGCATTCTATTTCTTGCCTTTTTCTTTGTTATTCTTTTTGCCTTCCATTACACGTAAATTTTGCTTTTTCTCCAAAAAAAAGTCGATTACTTGCATGGAAAGTTTCCTTTCATGAATTGTAATGCTTATAATTTCTTTTACGTATTTTCTATCTTCATTATTTAATTTTCAAGTTTCCATATCTTTTATAAAAAGAAACCAAGTTATGACAGACTGACAGCCTTAGCTTGGGGTGTAGTAAAGTCGAGTTAAGATTCAAATCGGTAAAAACGTAAAGAGGTGTATCTATATAGTATTGTCGTTATTTAAATCAGATTACAATTATTTCATTGAAGACTACATTTAATTAATTGACAACTAATTATTTGTATGAAAATGTGTTGGCCTTTCAGAGGTTACTTCAATATTAAATATGAGATAACGTAAGTTTGCTATAACATCTTTTTACCGGATTGCTTGTTTTTATCTTAACAAAACTTTACACCCTTCGCTTCTTTTTATAATTGATTTCTCTATAGCTGTTAATCAAAATCCCCAATAAAATATTTTCTTCATTCGCCATCTGAAACTGATTTTTAGGAACTAGACCTATGAGAAACTGTTGCAAACCTTTCCCTGTGGGATCGATATCCAGTACTTGTACCGTTATTACTTGTTTGAAAACAACAGTAGGTCAATATGTATACTTACGTCATGACTTATTTGCACGCTCAATTCAGGGTTCCATAAACCTAACAACATTTCTCTTTCACTAAATGCTCTGGTTCCTTCTATATCTTCATGATTATATGTTGTTCCAAGTCTCTTGCATTTCTTTAGTGGCAGTTCAGCTTCTATGCATATCTCATTCCCTTTGTCCATTCTCGTTGCTTTGACGATTGAGATTGGTTCTACATTTTTAATTAGGCTATATCCCACGGCAAAAGTTTGGGGCAGGTATCTCAGGAATTTCCACTCTTACTTTTTGTTTGACAAGGATTTTAAAGTAGTTTCATCACACACCCTGAAAAGGGTTTGGCTATACCAGTACTGTGAAATAGGTGTCTGGTGGATATCCATCTCAGAAAATGATTCAGTCTGTGGTTATTGGCTCAGTACTATCTCCATACAAGTCGTATCCGCTTGACATTCGTTCATTTTATTACTAGCCTCACCGCAATCATCATTTGCTCTTCCATCATCTTTTTCTTCGTACTTGAAAATATCACCAAGAATGTGCTTGAATTTCTTGAAAACTTCATCACCTGGGTACTTTGCAATAAGAGACTCCAAGAGTATCTTTGTGTCATATTTGGCAGCCACGATAAGACCTATCTTGTCATCCATTAGCTTCACATCTTCCTGTTTGTTTATTTAAAATAATTCAGCAAGAAAATACAGTTATTAATGCAGATCACATATAATTGAAGGTATTTTTGGGTCATAGATGTCACGTACCTCCCTTTCACATTCCATATCTTCAAGACTTTTTTCAACTGAATCATCATGCAATGGTCTGAATTCGTTGTTGTTCATCGGTGCATCTTGTGTTCTTTCCAACAAAGGCGCACTTCCTAATCCTCCATTTTCAATCTCTTCTATCTCTCGTATCTCCAACATCTCTACATTCCATGTTAGGGTTGCAGGCCTGATGTGTTCTACGGATATGTTGGGCAATACAGTTCTCTCGACATACAACAGTTGTGTATATGAAATATAGAATTTTTTAGATTAGTTTCATTTTGTGATATGACATAGAAACGAGATGTATTATGAAAAGACTAACCGTTAAGTATGTTAGTGGTCCTGCGTAAAAACAAGTGCTACTATTTTTGCTCTAATTAATTTTGCTTCGTTTCAGCATATCAAAAATGTATTGGCACTAGTCCACTCTTGATATCATTGGCTCACTCTTTATGTTCGCCAAAAACTGTATAATACAACAGCCCATTCGGTTGCATTCTGCCTATAAGTTAACGACCAAGACCAGAAAATTTATTTTGAATCTAATACCCGAGTCCCCTAATTTTTCAATCAAATTGATGACCTCTATCGGTCTCATTTTCTTCTTATCAAATTTGTCTCTAAAGTAGGATTCCACATCTAGGTCTAGTTTTGATGGATCATCTTGCATTAAGTCAATGCCCCCCATTCGAAACCCTAGAATTTCATGGATTGACTCTATTGTGATTTTTTTTGTCCCGTCCTTCACCGTTAGTGTCATGGCAAGAGTATCTAGGTTGTCTACAACATAAAATCCTAACCTAGATGGAATGCCATCTATTTTGATGCCAAGTAGGCATTCTAACCCCATGCTTTTAACTATTTCCCGCTGCTCATTGTTAAGCAATTGAATTGAGTCATAAAGTGCTCGGGGGGACATCGTAGTTCTTATAACAGATTAACAGGTAAGTATACTTCCCTTTTCGGTATTCTAATGCCCTTCTCCATTTGTGCATCTATAACAGGTTCCTTCCCTCTTTTCATCTTATCTTCGACCTTTGTCTCGCTGCATCTCAATCTTCCTCTTGTTCCATCTACCCTTTCCTTCAGTCCTGCAATTATTATACATTTGTGTCTATAAGTAAAAATATTGTTATTTTCATTTCATTTAATTGTGAATATAGATTTTCGATATGTACCTTCAATCAATGTTATCCCTTTCATTCCGTCCACGATCCTCTTTGTTATTTTCCTTGGAATTCGCTTGTCACTATTCAAATTTATAGTGGAACTTGATGGAACAGGTTTTGGGATATTTAGGAAATCATCATCTGCAAGTAAGGAAAACAATTTTATCCTAAATAATGTTGTTATCATGCAAATAATATTAAAAATATATTTTACCCTTTAGCAGCTTAACAATAAGGAAATATTTTATACATATTAACGTCCGACGCAACGTTCAATGGTGGTCTTTGTCTTAATTACTCCTTCGTTCCTATACCATTGTTTCCTGTGTAGTAAACATTTTCCAGTTATTGATGCAGATGCATATTGTTAGTCCCAAATAAGCAAAACAAGTATTGTAGAAGGGGGGTTTGAATACAATACACAAAATTTTCATTTTAATTTTTAATTCTTTATAGATATGATATCAAGAATTACACTTAGTTAACAAAACGATTGTTGCGGAAAAGAATAGTTAAAACTATTCTGACAATCTAGCACTTAGAAACTTTTAAGAACACACCTTTAAAGAACACAAAGACAAAAAAAAACTATGGAAAGAGAGAAAACAATCAACTTGCTTGAATGCACTAAGATTTCTTGAGCTGAAAGCATGGTTTGCATGTAGAGATCTTCACCCTTTATATACTACCCCATGCATTAAATTCAAAGGACACTTGTCAATTATTGAGTGGATCCTTAAGATATCTTCAATAAATTATAAGATATTTGAAGTGACTTATCAAAATACAAAAGGTGACTTTTGTACTATGATAAGACAATATTCTAATAAAATATTACTGGTACATATCTTTTTTGAGATCTTTTATTAAGAAAGTCTCAATCAGATCAGAACTCAAGTGAATATCCTCGGTGCATTAGAAGTTTCCATTCATTTTGTTAGAAGAACATTAGGAATGAGGAAGTATAGTCAAATCGTGAGGATTTACTATAAAGGTATTACCGAATAAGAGATAT
Organism: Arctium minus; assembly: GCA_954870635.1. Classification (NCBI taxonomy): domain Eukaryota; kingdom Viridiplantae; phylum Streptophyta; class Magnoliopsida; order Asterales; family Asteraceae; genus Arctium; species Arctium minus. The sequence goes on from OX941084.1 coordinate 111,484,273, forward strand.
TCGGCAATATGGAACTCTACCGAAGGATCGGCAGAGAATGCCGATAAAGGAGTAATCGACATGGATGTTCTCTGTCGAACATGAGAGTAATCAGTAGAGATGTCTTCTGCCGAACATGAGAGTAATCGGCAGATAGATAGTCTACCGAAGATGTTGCAAATCTTCGGCAGATGTAGCTTGGTTCTCTTGAAGTTTATCTTGATCCACATCAGTAGACTTACTTCATGTGGAATTCGGTTGGTCTTCGATTCACCGATCTTTTAAAGCACAACTAAGCTATTACAAAGAACCCTAAGATATCCTAAGTATGAAAGTGTACAACATTTTACAGATATACAATTACAAGTCGAATAGGGAAGGTCATCTTCAAATCTTAGATGACCCAACAATCTCCCCCAATTTTATGATGACATTCCATACTACAATAAAAGAGATATATACATGAATAATGCATCTTGACCCTATTCTTACTCTTTTGGGTTATTTTTCACATAGACCATTCTTTTTGTTTCTTTTTGGATTTTTTAGAGTATCCGACATTTACAAGTATAAAGAAATGAAATAATGAACTATACAAGATATTTACTTCAAAACTAAAATTGTACTTTGTATTAATCTTGTGAAAAGATTACAATACAAGTCAAAAAGAAAGGAAAAGTACAATAAAAGTAAGGATAGAAAGACTAGAATTATTCAAAGGGAAGGCGAGGAATGGCATCTCTTCTTTTGAGTTCATCGGTCACAGCCTTATAGAGATCCATTGCGCCCATTGGGATGATTTGAAGAATCCCATTCAGAAAGATAGTATCGGCGAGGGGGATCTGACTTGCTCTGAAGAAGCGGATCTGGCCGAAACCATCGTTGAAGAAGATCCCATGGATAGACTCGTGGAGAACTGTGGTAGAAGGTTGAGGCACCAAAGTCGGTAAGGATAAGTCAAGATTGCAAATATTTGGAATTTTCCCTTGCTTGGACATTTGAGAGAACACTTCCTCCTTTTTGGAGTACTTCGACTTCGGCTTGGAGGGAGGAGGATTGTCGGCCATGAGTTTAGCAATAATCTTCTCTTCGGCAAGATTGTGCACAATATGGTAACGCAATCGGTAGGAGCCGAATTTCTTCTGAAGATCTTTAATAAGAGAATTTCTACTCTTGTTCATGCAATCCATAATCTCCATCCATTCAGTAATGCCATACCTTAGGAGAGAATCAAGTCTCTCAACAAACTTTGAAAGATCTTCCCTTGTGATATATAGCCGAGTAGTGTCGCATTCTCTAGAAGGTTTGAGAATTTTGACATCAATAATTTTGAGAGAGGATCTTCGGTTGGAGAGAGCATCATGATACCATTCGATGCATATAGCCTTGATTTCTTCATTTTTCTTGGTTGACTCCTCCAAGGCACCCAGTTCCGGAAGTTGAGCATCAACAGCATCAGCCGAAACTTATGCCTTTTCAGCCTCTTCCTCCACAAACTTCTGAGCTAGCTCTTTATCTTTATCGTGCACAATTTGGGCTAGCTCAGCCTTCTTGAGCTCCTCAACCAATAGGCCAAGATCAAAGGAAACCGTCTTAGAAGGAGGAGAAATCTTTATCCCACCATCACCGGCAAACTTCTTGTTCCGAGCATCTTTAAGACACTTGGCTTCGACAGCTTCTTCCTCAGAGGTAAGTTTCTTCTTTCCTTTATCTTTCTTCAGATCGGGCTCTCCCTTTGGCTCTTCGGCCACTTTAGAAGAGTGGTCAATTCCCTTACCTTCAGTAATGTCGGCAGCGGCCGCATCACCGGTTCCTTTTTTTTCGGCGGCAACCGAAGATCCTGCTTCCTTTCTTTATTTTTGGCAGAAGCCGAAGTTTCCTCATCCTTTTCTTTCGGTTGCTCCCCCTCAACTGAGGGCCCTTCTTTCCGAATGATTTGCTGAGGAGGGAATTTTGAGGTTATTCCCGACACGCACTAGTAATATTAATGTGAGAGGTATTTTTCTCCCCCTCAGATGGTTTCTCCCCTTCAGTGCGTGCCGGAGAAAAAAGCTCAGCCTTGGCCGACAACGGCCCATTCGGCGGTCAATCCGACGAAGACACATATGATCATCAGGACCAAAGGCAGGATTACTAATGTCGATATCGAGAGAGTCAGTACAATACTGTGCCACGGAGGAAGGAATAGAATCCAACTTCTTGTTGATTTGAGAGATTACTAAACCTTTGTTAAAACTAGATACACATCATAATCTACTACTTGTTACTAGCTTGCATCTTAACGTGAAATGTTCATATTTAATGCTTAAGTATTTGGGGTTTTCTTTATAAATACATGTTTATATGTAACTTGCCATGACTAGATGGAATACATATCTTATTATTGAGATGATTTCTTGCTTGAGACACCATTTGGTGTTATCACAACTACATGATTAAAATTGTGGTTATGCTAGTCTTGTTATGGACATTATATTAATTGGGATAGTAATATTGTACCCATGGTTGGTATTGAGATATTCTTGGTTATAATGTGCCTTGAGACCTACTATAAATTATGTTGGACGAACCAAGTCAGTAGACACTAGGAGGATGTAGTCTTGGGTGCCCCCGTAATGGTATGTACCTAGACCTCCGCCATTCGGGGTAATGCCATGGTTGTAGTCCTCGGATGTGTCGGGCCTTTCGGATGTCACTCATGGTAGTTGGCATCAAGGTATATCGACTCTTTGGGTGGAACTTGATTGGTGCTATGGGTCTCCCCTATTGACTCCACATTTAATGAACTTTAGATAACTGCTTATAAGAATTGTATTTGGATTTATATGTTATTTCTTGTACAAACTCACTAGGCTTTTTGGCCTAACACTTGTTTGGTGTCGATGTGTATCTCAGGTTCTAGTAGTGCCGCTTCTAAGTAGATATAGTTGCCCGTGGGTGAGAGCTTGGGGAAAATGCACTTGGACACACTTTTTGTGAAGACATTTTGGAGTCTATAGATGACACCCTTTTTGTAATCTCCTTTCTAGCATAAAAACTAGATTTGTTGGTTGTTGTTTATTTCGCGCTATATTACAACTGTAATTAAACAGGTTTAAATATTTCCCCATTTTTGGGAGGCTCTTGCTATGGCAATTTTATATACCACATGTCCGATTTTCTGGATTTTTGTAATCCCTATTTTTAGGGTGTTACACCAATGCATTACAATCTAAACACATAACTCCAAATGAATGACTAACGCACTCAAAACATGTATCTTCCAAAATATAATGCAATAAATGCAACTTACACCAAAAATACCGTATTACGCTATTAAATCCGGAAAAATGTTCTCAAGACCCGACACAGACGAAAACCGACTTTAAGCCCCAAAAATCAACTAACCATATGTTAAGATCCCCAAAACGTAATAAAACGCAATCGACCGACATTTATGCAAACACACGTACCAAAATACATGAATAACTACAACGCAATTTAGATTAGGACAAATCATTTTCCCAATGAGCCTATACCGTTTATTCTTTTAAAAACGTCCCATAACACAAAATCAATCTTTTCCCCAAACACACACTAAATGTACATTTATACACAAAACATCTACTTCCGCAAAAGAACTCGTTAAGACACAAATACTTGAGATTTATTTGTCAATATGCCCAAAATCCCCAAAGTGGGTGTTTTACAAGGTTTATAAAGTTAAACATTTCAAATAATCCAAACTCATCAAATAACTCAACAATTGATAATTTCATGTAAAACATATAAACATTTAAAATTTGACATTTTGGCATGTACACCATTTTCACAGATGAAGTAGTTGTTGAGGACAAAACTAGTAAGGGTAAGGATAATACTATGAGTGGTGAGATTCCTTTAGAGAATAATATTATCACCAATGAGGATTGTGGAAGGAACTGGGTCAAATCTGAGGATGTAGAAAAGACTGAGGGAAAGTCTAAGAAGGTCCATTACAAGCAGACCACAGTTGTGAATCCTGTTCCTTGCAAACAGTGTGCATGTAATAAGCCTGAACCCCTAAAACATGATAAAAGAAGGGGAAATCAAAGAAATTGGAATAATCAATGGGCTCAGAAACAAGGAGTTGATCTGAGTAGTATCATCAGACCAAAACCTTGTTTCATATGTGGAAAATTGAATCATCTTGCCAAGCACTGTTAATTTAATCCTAGTAACCAAAGGATGAATTTTCAAAGATCTATGCAAAAACCCTTTGGTTATAGGAAGGATGAAAGGAACCATGTGGCTAAGAAATCTGTTAAAGCTAAAAGCCACATGAAGAAAAAGACTGTGAAAGAAAGTGTCAAGATGTGGATTCCCAAAAGCACTAAAACTGTTAGTACTGCTACCACAAATAGTGCTGCTGACAAAGATAGTGTTGCTAAAAGCAATACTACTGCTATCAATGTTAGTGCTGCTAAGAGTATTAATACTTCTAAAACTAACATTGTTAGTACTTCTTCAAATGTTAATACTGCTAACCCTGTTAGTGCTACTAACTCTGTTAGTACTTCTAAAAATAGTACTGCTTCTAGTGTTTGTGCTGCTAGGCCTATTATCTTGACAAAGTACTCCAGTAATGAGTGCTCTGTTTTAAAAATCTCATCAAAAAGGAATGTAAATACTTTGATGAGAAAGGGAGACCCAAGACCACTTTGGCTTGGGTTCCCAATCAATATTAATTGTTTTATTCTATGTGCAGGGCAACCAGCAGCTCAAAGGAAAGAGCATCTGGCATGTTGATAGTGGTTGCTCTAGGCACATGACAGGGAACATGGCTTGCCTCAAGAATTTCAAGAAAATTGATGGAGGACATGTTGCCTTTGGTAATACTCCAGATGGAGGTAAGATCAGTGGTAAGGGAGATGTAACAAAAGGTAAAATGACCTTTGAAGATGTGTTCTATGTTGAGCAGTTAAGGTACAACCTGTTAAGTGTATCACAGGTTTGTGACAAAAAGCATAGTATATTGTTCACAGATACAGAATGCATTATCCTTGCTCCTGGATTCAAGGTAGTTGATGAAAAGATGATACTACTAAGAACTCCCAGAAAGGATAATGTCTATTGTTTGGATATGGAAAGTGTTTCAACTGATTCATCCCTAAACTATCTTGTTTCAAAAGCATCTTTGGATGAATCATCACTTTGGCACAGAAGGATGTGTCACATGAACTTTAAAACAATGAATAAACTTGTTAAAAACAACCTTGTAAGAGGTTTGCCTTCAAAAGTCTTTTCATGTGATGATCATTGTGTTGCCTGTCTCAAAGGCAAACAACACAAAACTTCTCATAAGTCCAAAGAGTTGAAGACTATTACTAATTCTCTTCAGTTGTTGCATATGGATCTGTTTGGTCCTACAAATGTTATGAGTATAGGTAAGAAATCATACTGCTTAGTTATTGTTGATGATTACTCTAGATTTACTTGGGTATATTTTCTAAGGACTAAGGATGAGACAAGTGGACTGATCAAATCCTTTATTCTAAGAATTGAAAACCAGAAAAATCAAAAGGTAAAAGTCATTAGGTCAGACAATGGTACTGAATTTAAAAATCTTGACCTAAACACCTTTTGTGAGGAAAAAGGAATTGAGAGGCAATACAGTGCTCCTAGGACTCCACAACAAAATGGTGTTGCTGAGAGAAGGAATAGGACACTGATTGAAGCTGCTAGATCTCTGTTAGTTGATTCCAAATTTCCAATTACTTTCTGGGTTGAAGCAGTTAATACTGCTTGTTATGTCCAAAACAGAGTTCTAGTAGTCAAACCTAAAAACAAGACACCATATGAGCTTTTAAATAAAAGAAAACCATTTATTGGATTTTTCAAACCTTTTGGGTGTCCTTGTACCATTCTCAATACCAAAACTCACTTAGGAAAGTTTGATAGCAAGGCAGATGATGGTTTTCTTGTTGGTTACTCATCTCAGAGTATGGCCTACAGAGTATTTAATTCTTCTTCTAGAATAATTGAGGAAAGTGACAATGTCAAATGCAATGAGAACACACCAAATCCTATTGGTTCAGGTCCTCAGTGGTTGTTTGACATTGATTCACTAACTAACTCTTTGGGTTTCAGTAGTGATGATCATGCAGGTTCACGAAATGGAGGATCAGGGGATGTACAAGTACAAGACATTATTCCTCAGTCTGTGATCTTTCCCATACCTACAATAGAACCTGTTGAAATCTGTGAAAAGGAGACTATTACTGAACCAATTTAGAGTGAAGAAGAAGGAAGAGATAAGGAGAATTTAGAGCATGAAGAGCCAGAAGTAGCTGATGAGATCCCCTCAGCTGACTTAAATGATTCCAATCTAGTTGTTGGAATTAATGAAGAACCTAGTCACCAGACAAGAACTCAAAAGAATCATCCTCCAGAGCTGATAATAGGAGACATATCTTCTCCAATGATAACTAGAAATCAAAGCAGACTTCAAGAGATGCAGGATCAGTAACATACAGTACTCTCTTGCTTTCTATCCCAGATTGAGCCTAAGAAGGCCTATGATGCAATGAAAGATGCAAGTTGGATAGAAGCTATGCAAGAAGAGTTACTACAGTTTAAGTTGCAAGATGTTTGGGACTTTGTGGACCTTCCAAAAGCTCATAGAGCTATTGGCACCAAGTGGATCTTCAGAAATAAAAAGGATGAGAGAGGAATTGTAATAAGGAACAAAGCAAGGCTAGTGGCACAAGGGTGCACTCAGGAAGAAGGCATAGATTATGAAGAAGTCTTTGCTCCAGTTGCAAGGGTAGAGGCAATTAGGCTATTTCTAGCCTATGCCTCATACATGAAGTTTAACGTATATCAAATGGATGTGAAGAGTGCCTTTCTATATGGTAAAATTGATGAAGAAGTATATGTCTGTCAGCCCCCTGGATTTGAAAATCCATCATATCCTGACAGAGTATATAAACTGAAGAAAGCACTTTATGGTCTACATCAAGCCCCAGGAGCATGGTATGATACATTGTCTACCTATCTCTTAGAAAATGGGTTTGAAAGGGGAATAATTGATAAGACCCTCTTCATTAGAAGAAGTAAGAAGGACATCCTACTTGTTCAGATCTATGTGGATGACATCATCTTTGGATCTACAAAAGAACAGATGTGTAGAGACTTTGAAGAGTTGATGCACAAGAGCTTCAAAATGAGTGCAATGGGTGAACTCACCTTCTTCCTTGGGCTTCAAGTGAAACAGCAAAAAGATGGGATCTTCATAAGTCAATCAAACTATGTGAAAGACATCCTGGACAAATATGGTTTAACAGACTCAAAGACAGCAAGCACACCAATGGAAACTCACAAACAGATCACTGCTGATCTTGAGGGGGAGGATGTTGATGTCCATCTTTATAGATCAATGATTCGATCTCTCATGTATCTCACAGCCTCAAGACCAGACATCATGTTTCCAGTATGTGTGTGTGCCAGATTCCAAGTCAAGCCAAAGCAATCACATCTTCAAGCAGTTAAAAGGATTTTCAGATACTTAAGAGGGCAACCTAGATTAGGTCTTTGGTATCCTTATGAATCCAACTTTGACTTGATTGCTTATTCAGACAGTGACTTGGGTGGTGCTAATATGGATAGAAAGTCTACTTCAGGGGGATGTCAGCTTTTGGGTGCAAGACTAGTATCTTGGCAGTGTAAGAAGCAAACCATTGTTCTCTACAATGATGGTGGTGTCCCACAATCAATAAGGTATGGCTTCAGGGTCAAGGCCCACATTAGACCATCCCACTGAAATCCAATCCCAACCTTTAATCAGTATATCAATCCCACAGTCCCTTCTTCAAAAACCAACTTCACCAATCACCAATACGTACATGAGGAAAAAGGTAAAGAACGCTCCTTCCCTTCTTGTACCTTCACCCACAGAGCCTTTAAGCCCTCTAATGGAGAATTCTCCATTAGAGAATATCTATAGGGAAACCATAGGGGTGTCTCCCAACCCCAAGGAGGTGCTCCTTGAGGATATGCATGAGCATATGGGTGCAAAGGCTGCCACTACTCCTGCTAGCACAGAGGAGGCCAGTGGTAACATCAATAAGACCTTCCCCATGGAAACTTTGGGTGAGCAATCATCCAAAGGTCCCAGGTGCCAAGAAACCAAGGGGGTGGAGGGTGCTTCTGCTAGGTAGAAGACTTCCACTACAAAAAGATCCAATGATCCTCCAAAGGTGGTAAACATACCCAAATGAGGTGAGGACAGATATGACTACAATGAATTGATGGAAACTATGGGCAACATTAATATGGATGTTATCAAACAAGGCAAAGACATAGAAGATATGAAATTGGTAATTCTATCTCAACAAGTACAGATTACAAAACTGAAGAAAATGGTGACAAGATTGGTGCACAAGAAGAGGAGAAGGCAATTTGTGTTGAAGAAGAGGAAAAATGCTAATGATGCTTTCAACAAGGGGGAATCAAGAGGCTGAAGCAGAGAAGGAAAGTACATCTGGGATGGGATTTGATTTTGAGGGGGAGAAAGAAGCAGAAATAGAACCACAAGTAGCAGAAACAGATGAGGTTCAAGCAGCAGCAGTAACAGAACAGGTAGCAGCAGTAACAGGGCTATATGTTGAAGAATTGGAAATAGCATAAACTTTGGTAAAAGCAAAGAATGACACTCCTAAGGCTACTCAAAAGGCCAAGGGAGTGGTCATTAAAGAAGGAGACCTTGAAAAGAAAAGAAAAGAAAGAAGTGAGGCAGGTTTGAAGGATGCAAAGGGAAAAGCTAAAATGGTTGAATCTGAGCAACCCTTAAAGAAGAAGAATCAGATTGAGTTAGATGAAGAAGTGGCAAAACAGCTTCAAGCAGAAATGGAAAAGGAAGAACAACTCCAATCTGAAAAAGACAGGGAGCTTGCACTGAATATGGCTAAAAAGCTAAATGAAGAGTATCAAACAAGCATGCAAACTGCAGCTGAAGCCAAGAAAATAGCAGTCAAAGCATCCAAGCAAAGAATGCCAGTCAAGAAGCAGAAAAGACAACCTTCTAAGACCTTTTTGGCCAATCAGGAACGGAGAAAAATGATAAACTTCCTGAAAGGCTCAATTGGTGTCAAAGGAGATATGTTCACTAACATGGCATACAGCAAGGTTGAGGAGCTATACAAGAAGGAAATGGCTAAGCTTCAAGGGGACTCTTCTCAAAGGGAAGAAGCTGAAAGAAGGATGAAGGAGAGACATGATCTCAACATCCAACAACCATTCCCTGAGGAAGTCACTCCTACTAAAGAAAAGGATGAAGACACTAAAGAAGAAAATGTTGCTGTGGAAGCCAAATATGCAAAAAGAGTAAAGATCATAGCCTCCAAGAAACAATTCAAGAAGCCTAGGATTGAAGAAGCAGAAAAAGAGGAAGAACCTTCAGTTACACCTTCAGCAGAATCTGTGCAGAACCCAGAGCAGTCCAATAAGCAATCTGATGAGCATGTGGGTCTGTATATGACTGTAATTGAACCTGTACAGGCTGTTCCCATTTCTGTGAAAGCACCAGAAGTTATCTTTTGGGATATTCTGAGGGACAACAGAAAGGAGTACTTCAGACTCAAAAGAGTTGGTGATATGTTTGAAGTCTACTCAACTTGGGGCAAAGTAATCAGAAGTTGCTCCAGGGCTGACCTAGAAGAAATGCATAAGGTAGGAATGAAGCTTTATGAGCCTGTTTTGAAAGGAACTGAAGAAAGTCTACTCAAGATTGCACTGGAATACTTGAGTATGATGTTTGAACCAGAAAAGGTGGTGCACAGGATAAAGGATCTACATCATGGGTATGTGTTTAAGAAGATTAATAAGTGGATACTCTTTGAAAACTGTGGTGTATACATGATCACAATAGATAACTGTTATCATGAATACTACCTGGTGGACAAAGTATATGATCATAGCAAGGAGAAGCTGAATGGGATGCTAAAAGCTAAGCTAGTGTGTGTAAAGGAATCAGAAATGGCCAGAATTGTGGTAAGAAGGACAATTAATCAAAGTCTGGCTCTGGATCCAAATTTAGGCAACTAAAGCTGTAGTGTTGAAAGCATCTTGAAGAACATAATTGAAGAACTTGACTTCTCTTCCTAAAAGTCAAGTTAGGGGGAGATTGTTGGGAATTAAAGAATTGCTTAAGTATGATTAATGCTGCTAGCACAACTGATTACTACTGCTAGTAGTTAGTACTGCCAGATCAAAGTTAATACTGCTGAGCACAGTTACTACTGCTGGTGAAAATTAGTACTGCTAAGAGTGTTAATGCTGCTACAACTTAATACTGCTTAAGAGATAATCAAGATACGTGCAGATCAAGACTGAAGATAATCATGGAAGGTTTGAAGATAATGATAGAAGAATATACTGAAGATCTTTTATTTTTTGTAATTATCTTTTATTTTCAGTATATGTATAGACCTGTTGAGAATAGTTTAGAATATCAAGTTAGCAGATTATTCTGAGTTTTTGTTTTCATAGAGAGAATTAACCTCAAGGTTTAGAACCCTAGTTCTAGAGAAGTAGAATTCGTATTGGTGAGTCTGTTCATCAATATTGAGGTTTTGTTTGAAATCTTGTAACTTTAATCATTCAATAAAGTTTACAAGATTGTGATTTCTGATTCACTGTTACATTGAGTATTAAATATTAAAGTGTTATTCCGCAACTTATTTAATATTGTTTCTGAGTTCATTATTCTTGTTAAGAATTAGATCCTGACATCCAAAAGAATGACACATGCACTCAAAAAACGTATCTTCCAAAATATAATGCAATAAATGCAACTCACACCAAAAATAGTGTATTACTTTATTAAAGCCGAAAAAATGTCCTCAAGACCCGACACAGACGAAAACCGAGCTTTAAGCCCCAAAAATCAACTAACCATATGTTAAGATCCCCAAAACGTAATAAAACGCAATCGACCGACATTTATGCAAACACATTTTCCAAAATACATGAATAACTCCAACACAATTTAGATTAGGACAAATCATTTTCCCAATGAGCCTATACCATTTATTCTTTTAAAAACGTCCCATAACACAAAATCAATCTTTTCCTCAAACACACACTAAATGTACATTTATACACAAAACATCTACTTCTGTAAAAGAACTCGTTAAAACACAAATACTTGAGATTTATTTGTCAAAATGCCTAAAATCCCCAAAGTGGGTGTTTTACAAGGTTTATAAAGTTGAACACTTCAAATAATCCAAACTCATCAAATAACTCAACAATTGATTATTTCATGTAAAACATATAAACATTTAAAATTTGACATTTTGGCATGTACACCGTTTTCACAAATCAACTTGAACTCACCTTGCTAGATTTAGGCTAAATCTATATTTTTCCCCAACTTGAGCTTCCTTTAGTGAAGACTTTGGACTCATCAACACCCACCTCTTGAAACTTTATCTGGGCCACAACCAAAGCCTAGAGATATACCAAAAGTAACCCCAAACTCAGATTCATAAGAAACCTTAGTCAAATCCCCTAATCATCTAAAATACCTAAAGTTTGTCAAAACATTAAAATATGGAAGATACATAAAAAGGGATGCTCTGGTAGGTTAAAATGAAATGTTTTAACAAGAATAAAGGTTTAGAAGGTTAAGATTGACTTACAATTCGTTTTTAGGAAAAACCCCAAAAACTAGGTCAACAATGGTGGAAAGCTTGGTGAGGAAGATGAAGAAGATGAAGATGTTGAGCTTCCACCCACTAGGCTTGAATATCTAGCTCCCAATCTTCTAAAAGCACTTGAAGATTTTGATTTGGTGAAATAAATGGGTTTGGACCGATTTGGAAGAGAGGGAAGAAAGGTTGGTGAAGAAACAAATAAAGAAATGAGAGGAAAAGTCGGATTTAAATGAAACTTTCAGCCCAGATGGTCGCGGCCGCGAGCAAATGGCTGCTTGGGCGTGAGCAATGGTCGCGGACACGAGCAAATGGTTGTGCGGGTGCGAGCAGTGAAATTTTCGACCAAAGATTGATTTTTTTTCCAAAAGCGATATCCAACCCAACCAACACTCCTAATACTTCCGAAAGACCAATTTAAGGTTAAATTACGTATTAAACTTGAAATTATAGTTACCCCAAAAATCCGGGTGTTATAGATATGATCATGTAACTCAAAATCTGCAAATAGTCAGAAAGTCGTAAAAGCAACAGAGTATGTTAATAATAATGAAAATCAGAAGAAAAAAAATATGACAGTAAGACACCCCTATAACATTGAATAAAGAGTCCTGATATGAAGTAATCAGAAGTCCTTTACTCCCCCTAAAATATTGCATTCACAATTAGAGGTGTAAATGAGACGATACAACTCGCGAGCTACTCGAGATTGACTCGGTCAAAACTCAACTCGAATAGGCTCGACTCGAACTCGGGCTCGACTCGATATACTAACGAGTCGAGTCGAGCGACCTGATACTCGACTCTATAAGCTCGTGAGATAATCGATAAACAAAATAATAATAATAATTAGTAATATTATTTTAATTTAATTGATAATAATAATAAACTCAAGTTTTTTGATTTTTTTTGAAAAATGATGATGTAAAAGACATGGGTAAACTTTTGATGGTGTGTCTAATCCATCCCAGATTGGCGGGATATAGAACTCAATGCTTTGAACTCCACTATATATAGACATTTCTCCTCCCTTGTTTTACATCTTTTGCCTTTGTTAAATGGCTTAAGCCTAAGGGTTTTAACCTATGTATGGGTGTAAATGAAATGAGTCGCGAGATACTCGAGATCGACTCACTTGAGATCAACTCAGTCAACACTCGACTCGAATAGGCTCGACTCGATATACTAACGAGTCGAGTCGAGTATAATGATACTCGAGTTCGACTCGCATCATTTACACCCCTATTCACAATATTTGCCAGTAAGGATGATATGTACTCCCCCTTGAAGATTGATCATCTTTTATGCATCGGAGTACATTATCTTTTGATTATTGAAGTATGAGTCCTAAACTGTTGTGTTTAGAAGTCAAACTTGATCTTTGAAGCACGAGTCCTAGACTTCTTTATCTAGTAGTCATACTTTTTGACATTGAAGTCCTAGTCCTGAGTTGATTTACTCAAAAGTCTAAGTTCTTTTACTCCCCCTTGACTTGAGATGCCTGCAACACAGATGAATCTTTTGGCTTTGATACCCACTGGTATTTGGGTCCATGTTTGTTAGTTGCAGTTCTGTTAGGAGTAATATAATAAGAACCATACCAATAATTAGCATAATTTTTGCTAACAAAAACATTTGAGCCACAATAAGAACAATTAATCTTCTTTTGTGCTAACCTGATTAATTGATTGACAGTGTAGACAAGATCAGGTTTACCTTGATGCACATTATTCTTCTTGGCAATAGGTGTATTCACAAATGATTTCTGCTTATTCTTCTCATCAGAAGATGCTTTCACTCTCCATACTAACTTCTCATTACCATTTCTTCTTCTAAATGTACATGTACCATCAACACTAATATCATAGAAAAGGTTAGTAGTACGAATCTGATCTTTAGAATTAACTGGCCTTTTTGTAGAAACAATTTTATGATGTGAACTTGATGCTGTCTTGATTGGGCATTCAGAATCAGCTGAATCATCTCTAAGTGTTTGAAGAATTGAATCTGGAGTCTTCTGCTCAGTCAAAACCACCTTAGAGACAATTTCTTCAAGTTCTATTATATTGGAAGATAAACAGTTTCTTTCCTTGGTGAGCAGGTCAATCTTTGTTAGATCACATATCTATTGGATTCAAGATCATCCAATCTGAAGATCCAATCTGAAGCTAAAGCCGGAAAGTCGACTCTCGATATAAAGTCTAATGTCGTTTGTAATAAATGTCGAAGTAAATTATTGTTTATTGTAATTTTAGTATTTAGTTTAACTTAGTTTAAATATCTAATTAAGTTAGATATTAGATTTAGTTAGTAATAATATCTAGATATTACTTTAGTTATTAGATATTAGATATTATGTATGTTAGGTGAAGCAAGTGTGTCTAATACTCAACACAATCAGAACACACAATAACACACACTAAAAGGTGTAAAACAGAGAACACACACGAGAGCTTCAAAGATCAACCTTGTAACCATTTCTATTAATCAATACAAGTTGGTAATCGTTAAATGTGTTGTAATCTATAAAACTTGATAAACATTGAGGACCGACAATTGGTATCGGAGTTTGATAAATAAATTCAATCAAGTTTTTAAAACTGTCGACTCTGTGTTCATATTTACAAAATCGATTTCGAGTTTTTGAGTGTTTTAGGTGTGAAAATCGATCAGGTTGTGATCGATTAGGGTGCTAGATCGAGTTGTGAGTGTTTGATTTCAGTTTAGAGCTTAAATCGAGTTCCAAATTTGTGATTTTGTTGTCTGAGTTAACGTCCAAAAAGTTACTGTGCCATCGATTTGCATTTCAAAAAGTGATTTTTATCAAGATCGAGTGGTAACAATCTGTTCTAGATAGGTTAGTGGTCATTTTATTGCATATTGGGACTGCTAATCTTGGAAAAACAGGTTTATTAGTCGATTTATCGAAGTGCAGGACGAACTCACGCAAAGTCTAGTCTTGTGCCAGTTCATAAGTTCCACTTTGCGCAACCAACGTATCACGCAAACTCCACTTTCCGCAACCAACGTATCACGCAAACTCTACTTTGTGCAACACTCTACTCACGCAAAGCCTACTTTGTGCAACTCAAAGCTCACGCAAAGCTCACTTCTCGCGACCAACGGCTCACGCAAACATCAGTTTTCGCGACGCACTTGAAACGCGAACCTCACTTCTCGCAACAACAAGCAAACGCAAACCTCATCTCTCGCTACCAACACATCACTCAAACCTCAGTTCGCGTGATCAACTCTTCACGAAAAGCTTAAGTCACGTTTGTGCCAACCTCTTGAAACGCAAAGCTCACTTCGCGCGATCAACTTGAAACGCAAACCCCAGTTTGCGCGACCCACGTAATACGCAAACCTCTACTTTACGCAACCCTCTAGTCACGCAAACCTCAGTTTACGCAACCCTCTAATCACGCAAACCTCAGTTTGTGCAACCCACTCTTCACGCAAACCTCATTTGCGCCACCTTCTAAAAACGCAAAGTTTTCCAGACTTGGATCTTTTTATTCAGAATGACATCCAGAGAAGCCCTTGCAATCGGAACTGACTCCAAGCCACCAGTTCTCTTTAAAGGAGAATACGAACAGTGGAAAGATCGGTTCCTGAACTTTGTTGACAGACATGAGTTGGGTGATTTCATCAGACAATCGATAGAAGAAGGGGTTATGAAACCGATTATGACGACTCGTCTGGTTGGAACTGTGCCAACATAGATTGAACTTAAGTATCATGAGCTCGAAGATGATAACTTAAAGAGAGCAAAAGGTGATAAATTAGCAAAGTCATACATTCTACAAGTAATTCCAAACGAAATCTATGTAAAGATTGACAGCTACAAAGCATCTGGCAAGGAAATGTGGGATCAGCTAGAGAAGATGATGTTGGGTTCAAAGGTTGGGAATCAGCTCAAACTTTCCAACTGCCTAAACAATTATGAAGAATTTAAACGCAGAAGTGGAGAGTCTTTAGAAGGAACTTATGAAAGATTCGTGACCTTGCTAAACGAACTAAGCAAGAACAAGGTCATCAAATCTCAAATCAAGCTAAACGTCAAATTCCTGAGTATTCTACAGCCGGAATGGAAGAGATTTGCCAGACAGATGAAGCAGATCAAGGATCTGAATGAGATTCCACTTCATGAGGTGTATGAAACCCTCAAACAAAATGAAGAAGAGGTGGATGAAATTCTAGATGAAAAGAGGCAGAAAGTGAAGACAGTTGAAGACATAGTTTCTCTTGTTGTCAAGAAGAAGAAGAACAAGACGATTGTGTATGAATCAGAAGAAAATGAAGCTTATGCAAACTCTGACACAGATGAAAATGAACAACTGAAGCAGGCTATGCTCTTGCTGACAAATGCTTTTCAGAAGAAGTTCTACACGAAGCGAAGTTCAAACAATCAGAGGTATTCTTCTGGTCCTAACAACTATGTCCACAAGGAAAGGGTTGAAGGAAGTAGATATCAAGGAAAGAAGTTTGAAGGGAAGAGAATAGAGGAGAATAAACCGGAAGAGAGAAGATTTCAAGCTGAAGGATCCAATCAGTAAGAACCACCAACGTGCTACAACTGTGGCAAAACAGGTCACTATGCCAGAGACTGCCGCAGACCCAAAGTCAGAAACTCCGATTACTACAAAAACAAGATGCTTCTTGCAAATCAAAAGGAGGCGGGTAAGGCACTGATGGCAGAGGATGAGTACTGGCTTGATCATTCTGACGAGGAAGAAGAGGATGAAGAGAGAGATGAAGCAGTCAACATGTGCTTGATGGGAAAGCAGGAATCAGACGATGAAGCAGATTCAGAAGAGGATGCAACAGATGAGGTATGTGATTTATCTTATTCAAATTTCATAAATAAAATTCATGCCATGAATTTAAAACAACAAGAGTTAGAGTCGAAACTTAAGCGAGAAAATGGTGTTATTACTGACAAAAACCAATCGATACAGAAACTTAGCGACGAAATTACTGAGAAGAAAGTATTGGTTGAAGTTTTACATAAAAATAATGACACCAGTGCAAAGGAAAAGACAATAATTCTTAAAGAGAATTCTGAACTCAAGTCTAAACTGAGAAAAAGTGAGCTTGATTTATATGAGCTTACGAAAATGCATTCTTCATGTACTGAAGAAAACAAAACTTTAATTGCAAAATTAAAAAGTTTGGAAGAGAAGTTATACAAGTTGGGTCAAACTGAACAAACTATTCATCTGAACAAACCCAAAGAGGAAATAGAAAATCGGGGAATCGGTTATAAGAATCCTCAATGTCTTCAAAAAGGAATATCTGAAGTGCCTGCACTTTATGATCTTCTTTCTTTAAAATTAGCTCGAAGAATCCCTGAGCTTAAAGTTTTCTGGACTAAACTATCTGAAAAGGATGAAGCCAACGAAACTGAAAAACGTTTGAAATCATCTAAAGTTCATCTTCCATTTTATTATGCGAAAATGAATAATAGTTATAATGATAATCCAATATATCAAAAGAAGAAATATCTTTCAAATGACTTCTTTCAAATGACTTCTTTCAAAGTTATTCTGAAAAAGAAATGGAGGCGAAGCCTATTAAAGGTAAACTATATGTCCCTCCTCTCGTTTTAGAAAGTAAAATTTCTGAACTCGAGAATTCTTTAACAGATGAAAGACTTTTGATGAATATTGAACAAAAAGTTTTTTCAACTGTGTTCAAAAATTCTGTTCTTTCTAAGCTTCAAACTCTGAGGATATGTTTGGTTCATCAAATAAAAGGTTTGATTTTCTGAACTCTGACGGTGGTTTAGATGATTGTTCTAATCAATTTGACTTTAATGCAAAACTTCCTAACCATTCATCTTTTGTTGTCAAATCTTTGGGAAAACCCAGTATGCCTGTTACCAGTGCAAAATCAACGAAAGTTGATAACTCCGTCTCTGTGAAAGCTAAAATTGCTAAAGGTAAGATTATATCTAAGCATTCACAGAAACCGAACACTACTGGTCATCCGAAGAAGAAGCATTCGTTTGTTGTTCAACAGTCTAACTCACGAGTTTCACATGTTTCATATCTGAGCAAGCAAAGGCCAGAAGTTAAATCTCAGTGGCAACCGAAACAGAAGCTTGATAAGACCGTTAAATTGTTTTGTAGTGTTAATTGTAGTAAGACTTCGCCTAGTAAAGATGTCTTAATTGCTGATGTTGCTATTTTGAACTCAAAACTTGTTGTTTCTCGTAAACAATATACAATGAAGCAATTATTTCAGTTATCTTTATCTGCTAGAAAGTCTTCTATTTATGATAAACATGTGTTTCTAATTCTTGTCAAGATTCTGAGATTTGGTTTGGCAATAATCATGTGCACTCATATCATTCATATCATTCATCTAGTTCATTTGATTTTCAAAAGAAAAGAGGACCCAATTTCAAATGGGTACCAAAATCTTGTGCTAACACAGTAGGACCCAAATTCCAGTGGGTACCTAAGGTTAAATCTGTGTTGTAGGCACACAAAGTTTAAGAGATATTTTGGATATGACTTCTAGACAAAACAGTCTAGGAATCATTCTTCAATGACAAAATCAAAGGCTTCTAAGTAAATCAGCTTAGAACCCGGACTTCAACGAAGTTATGACTTCTAAACACAACAGTTTAGGACTCGTACTTCAGTGATCAAAAGACCTTACTTCCGAGATAATAAGAGATTGTACTCCAATACTCGAATGAGGAAATCAACCTTCAAGGGGGAGTACATATTTGTCTGAAATTTTATGCATATCTTTAACACTAATAATGTTCTGATGCATAATTTCAGGGGGGGTAAAAAGGTGATGACTTCTCATTCTTTCTGATCAGAACTCGTACTTTAACAATTTTACTGTTTTTAGTCTTTTCAATTTAAGTTAATAAATTTGCTTTGACTTTGACATAAGACTTTTGCAGAAGTTTTGATAGATGCTTACAAGATCATATGTTTATGACTTTAAGCTTAGCTTCATGAGATATAAGATCGCACGTTAAGGTACAATCCTTTATCTTAATCTCATATATGGTTGAAAGAAGGACAACTTTCAATCATCGAAAACATTGTTTTCAATGTTTAAACCACTTCCCGATTCTCAAAACGATTTCATGAATTGGAAGTGGGACTTTAAATGTTTTCAAGAAATATATTGTGTTATAACTGAAATAGTTAAACCAATCTGAGCATCATAGGAAAACAAGGATTTCATTGTGCTAGGAATTAACACAACTTCTATGAAATCACCTTAACCAGTGATTTCTACCCAAGAAGTTAATCCATAGTGATTAAGTGTAAGAAGTCGAAAAGAAATGAGTGTGATTAGATTGAGCAAAATGTTTAAAAGAAAGAGCGTGTGAGATCAGAGTTAAAAGAATATCACAACTCTACACCAACTTTTTCTGAGTCGGGCAGCCACATTTCAAGTGTTTCACAACTCTTTTGTGATCATTATTGAAACAGGCAACTAGCCCATGCCAACTCTTGAAATTACCCCACCAGCTACTCATTTTCTTTTTAACAGGAAAATGTTTCATTTTCAAAGGGGAAGCAGCACATATGCTATCTGATTTTCATTTGGAAAATCTGGATATTGAAAAGAAGGAAGTCTGCCCCACCTTCGCACTTTAATCATGCACATTGAGTCTGTGTTTAACTTACTGTTGTCTCAGCGGTTTACACAAATTTTGAGCCTAATAAGCAATCATCAAGTGCTTAATTCTTTCTATCACAAGCACGAACACACAAGGAATTTGTTTCTTTGTCATAACATTTATAGAAATAACATTTGTGGTGTTTCGATGATTAAATGGAAGCCCTGGGGGAGTCAACATCAAACAACTCCTTACCAATGTGTATTCGTTACACACAGTGACTTAGTGTTTCTGACAGGCATGTTAACTGATTCATTAGTTGATTCAGGTGTTACACGACTATTTTGTCTGGATTTGAAAAGATCTGGATGAATATCTTTTGAATTAACGGATCAGAGGCTCCAAGTGGTTGACATTTCTTACTCAAAGTTTTGATGAAGTCGGTGCACTTTCCATCAAAAAGGGGGAGAATCTAAAGCTTGAAGAAATGTTCAGTCCATTACATTACAAGACCAAGAACTGCGAGATCAAAGTATTCAGAAGACATGCTGATTTCAGATAAATTTTCTTTGAAGATACTTTGCTAAAGCATTCTGAGCTAGAGAAATAGATTGCATCTTCTGAGCTGAAGAAGAAGACTGAATTGCTAAAATCTTTTTAGTAATGATCTTGATCCAAAGGGGGGGATTGTTAGATCACATATCTATTGGATTCAAGATCATCCAATCTGAAGATCCAATCTGAAGCTAAAGCCGGAAAGTCGACTCTCGATATAAAGTCTAATGTCGTTTGTAATAAATGTCGAAGTAAGTTATTGTTTATTGTAATTTTAGTATTTAGTTTAACTTAGTTTAAATATCTAATTAAGTTAGATATTAGATTTAGTTAGTAATAATATCTAGATAATATCTAGATATTACTTTAGTTATTAGATATTAGATATTATGTATGTTAGGTGAAGCAAGTGTGTCTAATACTTAACACAATCAGAACACACAATAACACACACTAAAAGGTGTAAAACAGAGAACACACACGAGAGCTTCAAAGATCAACCTTGTAACCATTTCTATTAATCAATACATGTTGGTAATCGTTAAATGTGTTGTAATCTATAAAACTTGATAAACATTTAGGACCGACAATCTTTTTCTGAAATTCAGACGTCGTGTTCTGTTCTTTCATTGCCTTTGTTGACAGTTCAGATAATTTCCATGTAAGCTTCTTAATCTCCGTCTCAAAAACCTCCCTTTCTTCTTCAAAATCTTTCTCGACATTCCTTCTCTGATCAGATATTTCTTTAAAAACTCCAACATTTTTCTGTTCAACTATCTTCTTCTCTTTTGTAAACTTTCCCTTTCCATAATGATCACTTTCTCAAAATCTGACACTTGTTGAGAAAGCTTTGCACATTTTAGATCAACTGCTTTCTTTTCTTCAAAGGTCTTTCTTGAGAATTCAGAGAATTTCTGTGCAAATCCTTTCTTTTCTTTATCAAATTCAGCTCTGTCTTTGGCAATCTGTTGTTCTAAGTCTAAAATCTTCTTTTGCAGTGCAATAATTTCACTTTCTGAACCCTTGGTTTTCTCTTCACTCCTCTTGACAGCTTCTTGCTTGTCACTAACAATTTGAGCTTCTAAGTCTGAGATTTTCCTTTTCAACTCGGTATTTTGTGGTTTCCAAACCCTGAACTTTTTCTTCTTTCTTCTTATCATCTTTCATATTTTGATCATCAGACATCTGCTTCTGGAGATCTGTGTTTATTTTCTTTAACTCATGAACCTCTTCCAGGAGCAATTTCTTTGCAGCATGAAATGCCTTAGATCTCTTTTGATAATAATCAACTGATGATTTAAGTAGTTCATTCTCCTTTTTGAGTTTTTCATTTTATTCTTCATCTTCAAAATATCCCATCTTGATAAGACTTGCACTGATCTTTAAACACAAAATCAGAAAACTTTTGATCACACTCAGCAAAATGTCACCCTTCACAGACTTAGCACGGGGGTCCCGCTACCCGGTTAACGGGTGGGGTCAAGGGGCAACGCCCTTGCGGGGTCTCGAGGCAGCACCCCGAGAGAAAAAAAAATTGACATTGAAAAATCATATTGTTGTTTGTCAAAAATTGGCTAAGTACAGAATTCTCACACTCTAGAGACTACTTTTCGCACAACACACAAAATTCACACGCCAAAGGATATAAAAACCCTGCTTTTCGCACACTGTAGGATGCGAAATTCAACTTTTCGCACACAGTGGGATGCGAGTTCTGAACTTTTCGCACAAGGAGGGATGCGAAATTTGGACGTAGCACTTTTCAAACTTTGAACTTTACGTATCGATGCAAAATCCTCCCTTAGAAAAATTTCCACTCCTCAAGATGCGAATTCCTCAACTTTTCGCATGAAGTGAGATGCGAATTCTCACTTTTCGTATATCAAGAGATGTGAAAAGTTCCCTTAGAAATTTCAGATATCACTTTTCGTATCTTGAATTGTGCGAATTCCAGCTTTTCATACACTGAGATATGCGAAATTCTCACTTTTCTCATGAAGTGTTTTGCGAAATATGTCCTTAAACTTTCAACCATCAAGTGTCATGCGAGTTCTTCACTGGATTATGCGAATTCTTCATCAAAAACTTCAAATTCAACCCAATTTCAATCAAAAACTCAGAATTAGTCTATGAAACTTCAGCAATTTGATCTCAATCACTTTTCGAACAGGTTACAAACAAACAATTTCAACAAAATCAACGAAAATTACAACTCGATCACAAACTCAGTACGTATACAGTGTTCGAACAAAACTCAAACAAAACCAAAATGCACACGAATTTACTGTGAATTTGAACAAACTATCAACACTAAATCTATTCTAGAATGTAAAACGAATACAGTGCAATGATTACAACTCTAAAAACAACACTAAAAATCAAAATTCAAATGATGAACAGTGTTTTCAGCGAGTTCTTCAAAGTCGATCACAAATCTCATAATTCTTGAGAAATTTTCTGAATTGTGCTTGCTCTGATACCAATTGTGTGTCCCTTAATGTGTAATTCAATAAAGATAACCACAATAATTCACAATCAAACATCATATTATTGATCTTGAATTCAACAGTATACAATGCTCTCACAGTGAATATTTCTCTATAAAATGTCTCTCTAACAAGGTGCTATAAAGGTGCCTCTAAACTAACAAAGAAACAAAAATTATTTATACCTCTAAGAAAAACAAAGGAAACTAATCTAGTTGACTTATTATAAAGACTTGACTTTTCACTCTAAACAACTTTGACTTTGACTTTGCTTGAGGATTGACTTGAGCTTTGACTTTTAATTCCCATGATCTTGGATCCAACATATTTGTGCACTAACAACACGGCCTGTTTTACTCAAAATCAATTGCTGATTGTCAAGCGATTTAAGAAGACAGCATATGAACTTTTCCATGGAAGAAAGCCTACACTTAGGGTGCGTTTGGTTCGCAGAATGTGATGGAATTTGGCGGAATTGGAATGTTGAATTCCTTTGACAATATTCCATTCCCTTATTTGGTTCAAGCTTTTCAATGGAATGGAATGTCTGAATTCCAACAAATTCCATAGATGGAGGATTTTAACATTCCATCAATAAAACCAAGTATTTCAATGGAATGGAAAGTGATAATTTAAAAATTCCAATGTTACCCTTTACCCCCAAAACTAAAACCCTACTCAAATCTATGTCGTCTTCTCCATCAGTATCAAACCATCGCCTTCTCCATCTTGTCTACTCCATCAGACGATCAGACCATCGTCTTCCCCAAACTAAAACCCTACTAAAACCTCTCTGTCTCTCTCTCTCTCGTCTTCTCCATCAGAAGCTGGAAATCGATTTGAATTTGCATCCTGTCTCCTCCATCTGAAGCTGGAAATTGATTTCAACAAGAAAACAAGTTATCTTCTTTCTCTCGTCTTCTCCATCTCGTCTTCTCCATCTCGTCTCTTCCATCAGAAGCTGGAAATCGATTTCAACAAGAAAACAGGTTATCCTCTTTCTCTCGTCTTCTCCATTAGATCAGCTAGAAATCGATTTGTGTCTGTGTTATTTCAATTTCTGTATGTGTTATTTCAATTTCAATTTGTGTCTGTGTTATTTCAATTTATGTCTGTGTTATTTCAATTTCCATCAGATCAGCTGGAAATTGATTTCGCTGCTGCTGAGAACCAAACGAAACACAGAACCAAGTGCACAAATTGGATTCCAAATTGTGTCTATGTTATTTCAATTTCTGTGTTATTTCCATTAATCTACCGTGTCATTTCAATTTATGTGTTTAGTACAATTTATGTGTTGATTTTCCTCCAGTTTATGTGTTCATTGTGTTTTGATCAAATTATTCCACAATTGAAAGTAATGTGCTTACTGTGTTGGTTCATGGTATATATTTGCTAGATTAATTACTGTGTTTTGATCAAGTAATCTGTTAAAGTGATGTGGTTACTGTGTTTTGATCAAGGGTATTTTGGTCATTTACCAAAAATTCATTTCAATTCCGAAGCTACAATCTGTGAACCAAACAGATAGATTGCAATTCCTTTAACAGATTCCATTCCAACTATGTCAACCAAATAGGTGGTCAAACCTGACAACATTCCATTCCAATTCCTTCAAAGTCAAATTCCTTTGACAGATTCCATTCCATCCAAAAACATTTTGCGAACCAAACGCCATCTTAGCTTTCTTCACATCTTTGGCTGTAAATGTTATATTCTGAATAACAGAGATAACATTGGAAAATTCGATCCCAAAGCTGATGATAGAATCTTCCTTGGATACTCATATTCATCTAAAGCCTTCAAAGTTTTCAATAAGCAAAGACAAACTGTAGAAGAAACCATCCATGTCATCTTTGATGAATCCCTTTCAGCAAAATCAAAACCTATTATTGAAAATGAAGAACTAGATCAATGGATGTTTTATCACTACAAAGAATCTGAAGCATCCTTCAGAAATAACCCTCAAGTTGAACCCTGTACTGCTTATGATGAACCACGTGTCATCCCTAGCATGCAAACCGCTGAAGCTGAATCCTCTTCTTGGATTTCAGTTCTACCCTTAAACATAGGAGTGTAAACGAGTCGAGCTTTTAACGAGCTACTCGAGCTCGAGCTCATTTATCTCAAGCTCGAGCTTAATTATTATCGAGCTCGAGTCGATCTCGAACAGAAAATAGAACTCGTTTATCTTATCGAGCCGAGCTTTATAACACCAATGTTCGACTCGGCTCGTTCGAAAACTCGATTTAATTTTTCGAGTCGAGTCGAGCCGAGCCAAGCCATTCAAGCATATACTCTATTTCGAGCCAAACATGCTTATATATTTATTAATCATATAATAAAAATATAAAAATTATCGAGCTCAAGCCGATAAACGAGTTAATCGATCGCGATTTCGAACCCATAAACGAGCATCGAGCTCGAGCTCGATAACTCAAAAAATATTTGAGCTCGAGTCGAGCTCGAGCCCAGTATTAATTTTTTGTGCCCGGCTCGATTAACCTATTACTCGACTCGGCTCGGCTCGTTTACACCTCTCACCTCTGAACAACATTCAGTAAATAAAGATTTCTTTGAACCTCATCAACTAATAGCTGATGAATCCATGGATGAAACTTCATCCTCAACGTCTGATCATCCTCAAACTATCAAATCAAATATGGAGTCTCAACCTCCACAGAGATGGACCAGAAATCACCCAATTGAACAAATTCTTGGTAATCCAAGCGTTGGTATTCATACTCGACATAGTTCAGGTAATATCTATCTATTTGTTAACTTTATATCTCTTATTGAGCCAAAAAGAACTGATGATGCCTTAACAGATCCAAACTGGGTCAGTGCTATGCAAGAAGAACAGACTGAGTTTGAAAGAAACAAAGTTTGGAATCTTGTTCTCAGACCATCTGACAAGACTGTTATTGGCACCAAATGGGTGTATCGTAACAAGTTAGATGAACATGGGACTGTGATCCGCAATAAAGCTAGACTTGTTGCTTAAGGATCCACACAAGAGGAAGACATAGACTATGATGAAACCTTTCCCCTATGGCCAGGCTCGAAGCAATTCGATTTGAGATCCATCATGTCTTGGTGATATGAATGATTGTTGCAATATATCTCACAATAAATGTATCTAAATAAAAATCATAACTGACTCCCAAGGTATGATTCTCCTCTCTTACCCTCACTGAAAGAACAAATCAATGAGACATTCAGAATTATTTAAAGAGGATCACTGATATTCTTTTCAAGTGATTATAGCTTTTTCAAGAGATTAAAAGCTTTTTCAAGAACAACTATCACTGATATTATAATCAGTAATATTCTTCAAAACTAAAAATGAATCACTAACTTTATCTATGTGATTAATTTTTATTGGAAAATGAAATTCATTTAATGTTGTCATTTTTTCAAAATAACCGTCGGACCATGATCTAACACACCACTGTTCCTATCCATTGATCAATCACACGCGTGCAACGTGTTGATGTCATAATAGTTCTCTCTCTCTCCTCCTTCAGATAAATACCTTTCTCTCTCATTTCAAACTTTACGTGCACAAAAACTCTTTGAGCAAGAAAATTCTCTCAAGAACACCAAGAACACATACTCGTTCTTCATCTCCTTTGCATCAAAGAAATGGCATCTCAGGCTATGACCACCTCAAACAATGTCGCAGCTCAAAGAATTATGATCATCCCTACATCAGTGATGCACTACCCTCTAGCGGCTATTGAGTTCAAACCTAACAACCATGTTGCTCTTCTTGACTTCCCTGCTAAGAAATCAGCTACTCATCTCCTCAATGTTGCACAGTTTCTGAAGGATAACCCCATAAGCTATGTTATCCAGGCCTGTCCTCCAGCTCTCAAGATTGTCCTACATTAGTTTTGGTTAACTGCTCAAGTCACTGAAAAGACCAATGTTGCTGGAAAAACCATTCAGGTAATAACCTTCACTACTGACCTCATACAAGGAAGCTTTGGAATTGCCACTCTTCGATCGGCACTACAGCTTCCCAAACCCCAAAAATTTGAACCCTTTCCATCCAATGAAGAAATCACTGAATTCATTGATGCCATGAACTACAGCTGGGAGGACAATGAGCAAAAGTCCCTCGGATCAATCACCCGCACCAAGATGCTTGTTGAATTCAACTATCTTTTCATTCACTTCATTCAGTGCATGGGGGAAAGACTGGGGGTATGGAGCAATCCAGTAGAATAGCTCTGGATTTGGGTTAATAAGTAATCAAAGGACGCCACATCAACTATGCCAAGATCATCTATGATGATCTACTCTTACGTCTTACCGAAGATCGTAAGAAGAGCGTTATTTATGTTTGATTCATCTCCATGGTCCTTCAATACCTGATGAATGACAAATAGCCAACTCAAGGGGACTTCCAATTCTCAAAAATTGGAGCCCACATCACTGATCGTCTACCCAAAGAAGGCGAGGTAAGTTTATCTAAACTCTTATCTGGTACTCCCTCCTCCACCTCTTTGCTTTATTTTGTAGCCATGATTGGGACACAATCATCTCAGTCTGCGCCATCCATAAACCCCAAGGCCATTAAGCGCAAACCATCAATCACCACTTCTCAGCCTTCAAACAAGGCTAAGAAGACACCAAAGGAGAAAACCCATCCTCGATGGACGCTCAACAGTCATTGATGGATAACTTCGTTGTTCTCTCTACAACATCTGCATCAACCACCACATCCACTTTAGTGCCTCCAGTCACTGAGGTAACGTTGGCACCTACCCCTCCCAGCTCAGTTAATCAAATCACTGCAGCTGACATTTTGAGCAAAGTCAGTGCTCCTCTACTTCACATCATTGTCCCCTTCTCTACAATAATCGCTTCTTCTCCTTCTCCATTGATCTCCACATTTAGAGCAAATGAATCGGTTAGTTTTGTCCACGCTACCAACAATGCTCAGTTACTCCAAACGTTGCTCCATCAGAGTAACTTAAGCATTGTAGCTGAGGTTTTTCCTCTCGAGAAGACTCAGTTACCTCCATTCTCTAGCTCTCTCATCGGTGAAATGGATTTTCTCTTTGATGGCAATCGTTCGGATGTCATCATACAAACCTCGGGTACTCCACTCTCAGTTCCTACCACTTCTTCTAACCCTAACCATGAGTTTCTTAATGCTTAGTTACTTAATTTTGTTTCAAGTCCTAAGTTTGATGCGATCGACAATAGCATCAAGGAGCTGACCACTGAAGTCAAAAACACAGCTGACGTTATTCAGTCTCAGTCCTCCTCTCTTCAAAATCTTCAACAGACCATCTCATCAGTCAGTGATGGCCTGTCAACTAAAGCTGACAACTCTGAGCTTCAAGGACTGAAGGCCATTGTTACTCAATTGCAAAAAGATGTCGCTGATAATACCCAAGCCCTTTGTGACTTGAAAGCTGAAACGGGAAAGTAGACTCAGCTATTAGCTGATATTCTTCAGCTGCTCTGGACTACTCCTCTTCCCTCTTTCATAGAGGATGATCGTTGGCCCTGGACATGGTAGCTGAATTTGGCACCATGGCCATCTATTCCATCCATGATTTGGAGATCAAGGAGCAAGCTCGCTCTCAAGCTGAAGTTGTCGCCACACATTCTAAAGCGAACACTGAAGTCTCTACTACTGTGGCTACTAACGTTGGTGGTTCTCCCACCTCTTCTACCCCGACTGTGTTGCCTCCCTTGTTGATGATGACAAAGAGAGGGAGATGAACTCTGAAGAACCTTCACAGTCTGAGGGGGAGCAAGAGGATGAAGAAAAAGAAGAGGATGTTGAGGTCACTCTGACAGTCTCCTCTGAAACAACACAAACTGAACCAGCACTCGTCAGTTCTCAAAGTGCTGACGATGAGGTTAAAGACGACAATAATGATGTTGAAGAAGAGCAAGACGAAGAGGAACCAACCATTCCTGATCAAGGCAAAGACCTTCAGGGTGGTACTGACAATGATGATGATGAGGATGATAGTTCAGTCTTCATCAACACTCTGTTCAAACCTCCACCAACAATAAAGGGGGTTTCAATCAAAGAACCAGGGGAGAGGGCCTTAGAGCCCAAAACAAAGAAGACCCCTCAGTCTAGCAAGCAAAAAAGGAATTGCCACTGAGGGGAATCTAAAGATATTACAACATCTGGGGGGGCTGATACTTCCATCAGATGTATGTCTCGATATCCAACCCTTCTCTTCTACAATCACTTATAATCCCCCGACAAACACTCCTCTATCCATATACTCTCACCTTCCATATTTCGTGGAATTACCCACTTCTCCTCTCTCTTCCAGCCCATCCTCTCCCGTGCATGAATCTTCGTTTCCTGCAACAACATATGATGAAGAAGAAATAATCACGGCTAAGTCAATAGCTGGTGAACCAATAATCCCAGTCTCTGTAAAAGACACTGATGATCAAGAAGAAGAGGAAGAAATAATGAATCACCCTCGAAGACCTTCACTTCTCATTCAAACTCTGATATTGAAGAATCTAAGAGGATGACAGCATTGATATATCAGCTAGATCAATCAAAGATCAAAAATCCTTCTCGCACCAATACAGTCAGTGATGAGCTTGGATTTATGACAGATGCTGAAAGAGAATAATTTATTCAAGTTGAGCAGGTCTTGGACACTCATAAAAAGAGTATTGAAAGTGTCATTGCTTTTTTCGAACAAGATCTCTCCGAAGAAAATCTAAAATAAACAGATCCTATCAGAGTCCAAGATCGTTTACTAAAGAAAGTTGAAAGAGATCACAAGAAAAATAAGGCCAGACAGAACGAGGAACTGAAATGGTGCCAAGAAAAGATGAAGAACCGACTCAGTCTTCGAAAGATCATAAATGCTACTATCGCTAGCAGACCCAAATATGATGTTGTCATTGTCAACATAACCATCTTTAGGGATGACTTCAACGCTATACTCGACTACGCCTCTTGTCTTGGCGACTACGAATACTATAAGTGGCTTGAAATCAGAGATGCCATTCAGAAATCCAAGTCAAAATATAAGGAGTAGGTGGAGATTCATCTAAACCAGCTGTTAAGTCTAAATATTGTATACAAGATTTAATAGGAAAGTCAAAGTTGTAAAAGTCAACATTGTCAAAGTCTTTCAATAGTCAAAGCTAGTTTAGCATTTCCTTAGTTGTTAAGTCTTGTTAGTTAGGTGGTTTATATATGTTGTTGGTGTTGTAAGCTTGTAATAATGGAGCTCATATTGTATGTGTGAGATTTGTGACTAATGCAAGATCTACTTTCTCTCTCTAGTTTCTCTCTCTAATTCTTGATCTTAATTGATATATTTTGAGTAATTGCTTGATTTGATTGGGATTTTATGATTAATAATTGGTATCATAGTTGAACCAAACTTTTTAGAAATGATTTGATCATGATTTGAATTGAAATCTGGAGTATTTTGGATCGAAAATCAATATTTTCGAAAATTTTTCAAGAAAACGAGTATTGGTACTGTTCATCTGAATTTTGTGTGTAAAATCGTTTTTAGTGAAAGAAAATGGAATCATTGATTTCGATTTATGTTGGTGATTGATTCTTATTTTGATTTCATATCGTAATTCATTCATTTTCAATGTCAATTTTCGATTTTTGAATTTTCTTGAAATAACGACTTCGAACTCTGTTCTTGTTCGAATTCAAGTGAATTGTTGTTTTAATCGAAAATTGATTGTATTCGTGTGTTTAGTACTGTTTATAGTTGTTACGTATAAGTTTTTTAGTTCAAATTTGCAGGTTTGAATCGATTTGAGAAAGAATCAGTCAAGAACTTGATTTGCGCAAGTTCATCTTTGGTTTGCGCAAGAATCATCGAGTGCCATCTACGTTGTTACGAAAAGTCCAGTTTGCGCATTCTTCGGCGTACGCAAAGCTCACTTTGCGCATCAAGGCTAACACGCAAAGTTCACTTTGCGCATCAAGGCAAATACGCAAAGTCACATTTGCGCATCCTTCGGCATACGCAAAGCTCACTTTGCGCATCAAGGCTCCTACGCAAACTTACTTTGCGCAACACGCTTATCCCGAGAACCTTACTTTGCGCAACTCTCTGCTTACGAGAACCTGTCTTTGCGCATCACTTTGATTCCGAAAAGCTTGGTTTGCGCAACTGATTACTTACGCAAAACTCAATCTTGCGCAAAAAGTGTCTTTTCCATACTTTGTCAAAATTTTCAAAACTGTAATATGTCCTTTAAATGTGAAAAAAAATTTCTGATTGTGATCAAATATTTTCTGATTTACAGTTTGGGAACGATCATTTTTTTATCAAGCTGATTCTCATTCAAAGTTTTCTCAGAGAGAGAAAGTTTTAGTTTGCTCGTATTTTGTTTTTGAATTCATTTCAACTCACGATAATTTTGTCAAATTCTTTTTGAATCAGGATGAGTTCACCAATTTTGCTCAGAGGAAGATTCGAGCAGTGGAAAGCTGATTTTTTCAAATTTGTAGATACACATGAGCTGAGTTGTTATATCAGATTGTCATTGACTGAAGGAGAGATGAAACCTCTTACTCCAACAGAAGATTGTACTGAGGATCGGGAGAAAAGAAAGAAAGCTGATATTTTAGCCCGAACTTTTATGTTTAACAGTATTCGTCATGATATTAATGGTCACATAAAAACCTATCAGTTGACAGGAAAAGATTTATACAAGTCAACAGAAAAGGAGATATGGGACTATCTTGAATGGACTATGTTAGGGCCAACGGTTGTGTCAGATCTAAAAGGAAAGATTTCTGAGTTGGAAGCTAAAATTCAGCAGACAGTCTCTGTTGAGAGCAATGAGCAGAAAGTTAAGAAATTGGAATCTGAGAATGCTGAGCTTAGAAAGAATATATCTGATTTGGAGCAAAAGATTACTGAAGATAAAGCTAATTTTGAAAGTGAAAAGAAAAGTTTTTCAAAGAAGTTCTCAGATTTCTCCAAGAAATGTTTTGAAGAGAAAAAGATAGTGGAGCTTAAATGCTTAAAACTTTCTCAACAAATCTCTGATTTTGAGAAAGTATTGATTTTGGAAAGAGAGAAGTTTGAGAAAGAAAAGAAGGCCATAAAACAAAAGAATGTAGGATTATTCAAAGAATTATCAGGCCAGAGAAATGATTCAAAAAAAGGATTTGAAGAAGAAATATCTATATTTGAGTCTGAAATCAAAAGGCTAACTTCCAAGTTATCTGAATTGTCTGCTACTGCGTTGAAAGAGCAGAAGACGAAGTCTGAGTTTTCAAAAAAGATTGACCAACTTGTGAAAGAAAGAGACAACTTTGCATCAAAGATCAAAGAACTTGAAAATTCTGCTTCAAGTTCAAATCAGAAATCTGTCTCTTCACAAAGGTCAGTTAAATATTTTGATCAGATTCGTCGATCTAACATTTTCTTTGATGAATATTTAGATGGTTCAGATACATATCCAAGGAGAAGAAGTTACAAGTCAGAGAAACTGGTCTGGTTGAAGAAATCTGTCAAAGATGACAAGAAAGATGAGCTGAAAGGAAACACATCATGTGTACATACTCACAAAGCAAAGAAGAACAAAGAGCATAAAGGTAAACCTGACCTCATATACTCAAGAAATCAATTACTCAAGTTTTCAGGTACTAAATATTATTGTTCTTACTGCTGTACACATGATCATATTCACAAGACCAGTGATCATTTCTGGTATGGTTCTTACTCCATTACCCCCACACGAACTGCAACTAACATTTTTGGACCCAAATACCAGTGGGTACCAAAGAAGAAAACTGATTCTTTGTTGCAGGCACCTCACGTCAAGGGGGAGTAAGAAGATTATGGCTTTTGAACACAACTGTTCAAAACCCGGACTTCAATGTCAAGATTATGGCTTCTAAGCACATCAGCTTAGGACCCGTACCTCAACGATTAAAGACATTTACTTCTGTCATGATATGAGGATTGTACTCCAAAACTCAAATGAGGAAATCAACCATCAAGGGGGAATACTTTCTTTTCTAAAAAATGCATTAGAGAGATATGACGGACTACATTCCCGAAGGAATTGTAGATCTCTATCCTGTACTTTTTCACTGATAAATCTTACTGATATGACGGACTACATTCCAAAAGGAATTATGGATCTCTATCTTGTTTTCATTGATAAATCTACTGTTGCATAATTTATAGGAGGAGTAAAGGTGATGGTTTATGATCACATAACAGATCAGGACCCATTCTTCAAAGTTCAGAAGTATGGATATTTTGTTAATATCCAGGGAGAGCTCAAAAGACATAAATCATTTAATCATGATTTGAGGGGGAGCTGAAAAGGTAAAATATCTTCTAATCTAGATCTCTGATTGTTTGAAAGAAGAACAACTTTCAAACATGAAAAACAATTTCTTAAATGTTCAAACCACTTCTTATTCTCAAAAGTTTTTATGAATTTAGAAGTGTGATTTTAAATGTTTTTCATTTTTGAGCTTAATATTTAACTGACCGTGTGTTTCCAAAGATCAATACTTGTGTATTATCTTGTCCATATACTGTCAAGTATTCACACACACCGGTTTAGTATTTTATTTGAAATTGTTATTACCATGTCTCAAATTCGAACCAATTTTTCAATGGTAATACCCCCGTTTGCTTTCAAAGTTGTTGAGCATCATTCATCTTTTTCAAGTTTGTGCCTTTATTACTAAATTGTTTATATTTGTTCATATAAACAAAATATCCAGTTCTTTGATACCCTAGCTATTTCATTTGATCTGATTTTAATCATTGTCAGATTCTCAAAACATATCTATTCTTTCTTGATTATTCATTCATATAAAGTTTTGAGAAATATTAAATGTTTAATCAAATGTTCAAATTTCATTTCTGATTTTTGATAAGCATACATACACTGACATATGATTTCTTGTGCTTTTCATATCAAGAAA